>JACBWW010000003.1:52594986-52787638 GCA_020086605.1 Lanius collurio
TTCCTAGCAAGTAAGTATCATATTCCTAACAGTCTATAATTCTGTTCATCTGTGGCACTTCTAAGATGATTTGTGGAACTGCTGTTTTGGAAGAGTTTTTAAAAGAAATTTGGAAATCTTCAGACAAAAGACAGTACTACCTCTGCTCTCTGGATCCTTTCCTAACAGAGAAGAAATCACAGCCTAAAATTCTAAAGTGATAGTTCCCAGTCTTATATTTTAGTAAATCATGTATCTTCCTGCTGTTTGACTCTCAAATGAGGAAGTGGTGTCTGTCATAGCAGGACCTTTGTACAGTGTTCTCCTTAATTCAAAATTACTCTATACTTCTCTTCCTTCACATCAGGATCCTATGGCAAACTAGACATTTTGCTCCTAAATTCTGTTCAAGCAAGTAATCAATTCTACATTTCACATAGTGTAGCAATTCCATACCAAATCAGCATAGTCTGGAGCTATATCCAAAGATGGAAAAGAGGTAAAGAACCACACATTCTGAGTGTGGCAATATCAGGTCGTAAATATTAGTACAAATATTAGGAATTAACCTGCCATGAGGGAAAATGTGTCTTAAAGACATTTTGACATCTGTAATGAATGTATATATATAAATGATCTAAAGGTGACTTAGGACACCTTAAGGGACTGGCAAGAGGTTGAAAATCAAGTCATTGAATGTGTAGGAAATTAAATACAACCCATTTCCAAAGTCCAACTCAGCTAGCCTAATTAATAGGTTATCTATCCTTTTTGATTTCTGTCATCTGTTTTGAGAGATATTAAGCAAGATTAAACTTTTGTCTTTGTGAATTTCTGCATGAAAATCAGTTTACCAGGCCCCTTATACGAACTTGGATAGGAGCAAGACTTTGGCCTTAGTTATATCATCAAAATTTACATTTCTCACATCAATGCATGCTCTTCAGACTGCAAAGTAAAAAGTTCCAAAATCTGGGTGGGCCACCATGCTCACTAGAACATCCCCATTGTGTTTGAGACTGGATTTCATTTAAGTTCTGTCTCTTCTCTTTTGCAAAGGGTAATACATGTGGACATCTTATGTGAGACAGAAAAGAAGAGCTTCTTGTGAATTTGCTGGGACAAAACTGTTTGAGAACAGAGCCAAGCTAATCCTATTCAGGAATGCTCTCTTCATTTCTAGAACAATCTCAAGCTCTGCCCATACTGAAAGGAAATTTTAGTCCTATGCCCAATTTGTGCTACCCCCGTAACCTGATCTGCAAGGCTGTGCTGGAGGTCCCTTGCTCTAATTTGGTAAATCTGCATTCCATAAACTCCCTGCCCCTGGTGCTTCCTTCCTTGATAGACATTCATCTAAGCTCATCTCAGTGGTGTCTCCACCTTCCACCAGCATAGTCAACACTCTAAAAGTCCCTGCTTTTACCTTATTGTGGAAAGACAACCCTTACTAGGTCCTTGTCCATACCTCTATACTTCCTCAAACATTAGGATCTGTGGAAGTTGCTTTCATAGCACGGTCCAGTGTAACAGCAGAAACTCCAAATAAATGTTTACTCAGTTGCAGTGTGGACACAGAAAAACATTTTGCAGCAGATGAAGGACTGTGAACACAAACAACATTTCAGACTCACATCAAAGACTGCTTTCAGCCATGAGATGACAACTGGCTGAAAGCAGACAGACTTCCAAACTTCCAACAGAAGCAGGACAATATGCAGTGACTGCCAATATCACTTCACAAGCTGATATCTGCTACAGACATGGGTGGTAGCTTGACTATGATGCCTTAATAAATATTGTAGACCAAAAAGAGCTTGGGTTTGGCAGTCTAAAGCAACCACAGGTCTCTTACAATTTTACTTCTATGATATCTACAGCTTCATTACACCAGTCAGGATTACCCAGATTTTGGTGGGGTCCTGTGCAGGACCCTTCGAAACATAAAATATTGTGTAACCCCTCTTCTGAGCAGTACCTCCAGCCATTTCAAACCACCAGAATATACACGAAAAAGCCATGTGACAGACCACAGCTGCCACAATCAGCTACACTGGTGTCAAAAATACTGTCTTGGCTAAAAGTAAAGCCACAGGAAAATGAATGGAGAGGATACCTGAGATCACCCTAAAATATAGTAAGTGCCCATATCGGTTAGAGTTTCTTTTAAATTTTCTTCCTAATACCCATTGGAAGACTGGCAGTTTTGCTTAAACTTGAGTGCAGCTGTATCAGGACACTGCAGTGATTCAACTCACAGTCAGGAAATGCACACAAGCATGAAACCTATACATAACTCTTGAACAGAACTGGTCCCAATCCCAAGTCATAAAAGCTCTTCATTTTTTTACTTCTGCCAGAAACCTTTCCTTCCCTTAGTTTTATATTTATATTATCTGTATATTGCCACAATCTAATGATTAAGTCTTATCAGATACTGATGCCATCATGGAGCTCACCATGCTCCCTGACAGAACATGTGAAATGTTTTGCAGAAGTCCAAATCATGTTCAAGACAGTCCCCTTCTGTTATCAGCCAACTCACAGATTATGCCTCCAAATGAAAAAAAAAAAAAAAAAAAGAAAACATATTCATTTTTTACCCTCAATAAATATTTTCTCTCTCTGAACAGTCAGACCATTTCTACCTTGACAAGTGACCTGGGTCATAATATCTGGATGTTCTACTCCTACTGAATGTTCAGAGGCAGATACAGCAAACTCTAAGAAAGTTCCTGAGGGAGAAAGGAAAAACCCAGCAAGAAGAGACAACAAGCTCTGTTCGGGGACTAAGAGATAAGATATGTTTCTGATTTCCCCACTGTCTGGTCCTGGGATCTTGGACAGAAGAAATTGTAGGATTGCAAGCTTCCAGTCAATCTTTTATTGCTTTTAATGTTTTGCTCTCTGGAGCAAGGATTGTCTTGTTAAGAATTTGTAAAGCACATTGCAGAACAGAACCAAGCACAGCTTGTTATCACTGAGTTATATGCAACCTGCTACACAGAATTAATGACAGTACAAAAATGTAGATGGACACAAGGGACCTGTAAGGTGTAGTATGAAGTGAAGGTTAAATCACAGCAGAGGATGAAAGGAGAACCTAAGCACACTAAATAGTAAAGTTTGAAAGCTTAGGCCTTGCAAGTCATACCCTTTAATACAGATGAAAGCCTATAAAATTTTGTCCATATTGCTCAAAGTTAAGGAACAGATCTAGGAAAAGACTTTTTTGCAAGGATTTTCTTGGAATTTTCTTTACAAGTGCAGGCTTAAGAAAATAATCTTTGCCCCAGCAGAGTGGGAATGGGACCCAAACCTCTCTGAAATAGCCTCTGATTTATATATTTTTTATTATTTTTCTTCCTGAATGGCTCTGATACATCTGAAAAGACTGACTTAAACCCTCTGTTTTCCTTTATGACCATGCACGCTATTCTCTTCTGCTGTGTTCTGCTTTCAAACCATTTAAGTTCACACAGAAGAATCCTTTTATTTTTATGGAGTAATTTGCTACGCAAAGGCTGGTCTTTTCATTTTCAGATTTCTAATGTTTTCAAGTATCTAAAACAGGAGGCCTTTTTTTTCCCACTTTATGGAAAAAAAGCCATGCTGGCAGATTTCAGGGCTTAATTTCTTTACAACAATAGATTTAACACAAAACACATTTTTATTGTAATAAAAAAAATAAATAAAGGAAGCAATATGCATTTGAAAATTCTGCCAAACAAGGCAATGTTTGTTTATTCTTAACAAGAACATCTAATATATTTTTATGTTGGTATTGACTTTTTATACACGTTACATTTATGTAGACGTGTGATTATATGTATGACAACTGAAGTTTAATTTGATCTAACTATAAAGGCTTCAGTATTTAGCCCATCAGACAAGAAATAAGATTTATGTTTAGGAGCTCTGTAAGCTACTTTTCTTTTTTGTTGTTCTTCAGCTAATCTTTCTGATAATTTTTTTCTTGTTACTGGAGTTGGTCTTTCTCTCCCAACCCTCAAACTATCATTCCTACCTTGTTTAAAAGCATTTCTGCTCCTCCTGTGGTCCAAATACAATAGAAAGGGTTAGTGTTTTCCTCAAAGACCAAACAATTCAATTTTCTGAATAACCATTAATGTACAGTCATTAATTTTGTTGGAAACTAGCCTTCCATTGACTTTCATAAAATTTGGCCTTAAGAGAACAAGAGACTTGAGGAATCTTTAGACTCAAATTTCTTCAATGCTAGACTTCCTTGCCAATGGGGTTGCCCAAATATTTCGAGCTCATCCAAATCTCAGTGAAGTGTGTTCATTGACTTTACAGTTCCTGGGCTCAACACCTTTAGCGTCCATACACCAGACAGAAATTATATTGCTGGAAGTAATATATATTTCTTTAAAATTGTGTACCACCTTTTTCAGTAATGTGATTAATGAATTTGACAGATTAATAAATACTAGAAATCTACAGGAATCAATAGACCTCATTAGACCTAAAAGCTCAGTGCATCAATATAGAATGGAAGAATCATTACGGAATCAAAAAAAATATTGTTCATTAGTGGTAGAATTTCGTTGACATCTGACCTGGAGGGATTTGAAACATGTAAACAGTCTTAAATCTACTTTTTGGTTTCCCAATAGACAAAAGATACTGGTGTTTACCGGTATCAGGAGTGGCATCTACAAGAAAATAAATATAACTGGAAGTGATTGCCAAAAGCAAAAACAAGCGGTAGCACCTTCTTAACTACAGAAATATCTTCTGACTCCTTAACCTGTCCAACAGAGAAGAATGTGAAAAGGTGTCTCTGCCAGGCACAGTCACATTACTAATCCTTGAAGGAACAGGGACATACAAGCCCATCTTGTGGTGTTCACCTACTGGATATTGCAAATAGGATTATTAACTCTGCCTTAAGAGCAAGTAGGTGTGTGTTCATTTTAATATTATTGGGAACATATTTTGAAAGGTGATTGCTGCAATTGCTAGATGCATTGCCACTTTGAGATTAAACTTTCTGATTACCTAACCTGGTGTTTAGGCTACATAGCTGAATGTATAGAAACATTACAGTAGAATATAAACTCGTATGAATCCCACAGAATAACTGTCTTCCCTCTAAGATAATACTGCAGTAAATTCAGTAACTTTTCATCATGTTGCAAAGGAATACATTGCAGCAGGAGGTAAACTGGGTGGAAAATAACTTTCTTGTTCCAGGAAAGTTTTTGAAATTGCAAAATTCACATTCTACACTGAGCCAAACCCAAGACCTTTCAATTTTTTTTTTTATTTTTTTTCCATGGGAAAATAAGAAGAAAACATAATTGGAATAGCTGCAAGTCCAGGATTAAGAGCTTTCCTCTGGGATGTAGGAAACCTGGGTCCAAGTCTATACTGTGAAGTAATCTTAACAGGAACTTGAATTTCATTCTCCCACATCCTGGGAGATGTGCATAACAGTCAGGTTACTAGTCGTACTGACTCAATCTCTATTTGATCAGAAATTCCACAACAGACTCCAGAAAAAACTTTTCTGTCTTAATGACATGTATTTTCCACAGAAAGACTGGATATTGATGGACAGACATTTTTAAACATGAAATCACTCTGCTGCAGAAAACTCAATCTAACTGAAGATAACAGCTCTTAGATGTAATGAAAAATTATGTTTCTTACCATACTCAGTCCTTAGTGTTTTGAAGGTCCACTGTGTCAAAAAAATGGGGTGAGTCTTTGTGTTCTGATCATTTTACCAATTTGGGTAATTATTCCCCCTCGCCCCCCCTCCCATCTAAGTTTAATCTTACATTTCAATTGGATACAGGATTATTCTTCATTTCATGACTTAAACTATAATGTACTGTTGTTTCGTACTGTTAAACAGCTGCTTAGCTCTGTGAAAATAAGAACCATGTGTTCTACCCCAGAGGTGGCTGGCATTTCAGTGGTAAATGAATTCATCCTTGCTTTTTAAACTGTTTTTGGATTCAAGTGTTATGTAGATATAAGATATTTATTGTTTCAGTTTTATTAAGCCTTGCTCCCAGCTAAGAGGACTAGAGCCAGAATCTGGAGAAAGGACCACCCCTTATGATCAATAATAGGTCAACATAGGATTCAAAGAATTCCTCCATGGTAGGTAACTAAAAACATATTAGACACACAAAAAAAGTAGTCATACAGCTAAAACTAGAGTTGAGGGTAAAGTGTGTTAAATTTCTGTCTCTAGAAAACATGGTAGCATTAATCATGAAAAGATAACCTGAAGATATATGAATCAGGAACTTGCAAATCTCCCAGAGTAAAGATGAAAAAGGCAGCAATTGTATCGATAGCATTCGTCTTTCTCTTCCCAACATAAACCCATTTATAATTGTTCATGTAATATTCCTCTGAAAAAAAATTTTCTTCTCTTTCAAAAGACCTCCATAGAAATCTTTTGAATCTCCACAGGAAGTCATTCTCAGAAATGGAGCTTGGAGCTTATGAATTCTGTGTCAAAACCATTACAAATAGACTTTTCCAGTTCCAGTTCAATTAGTGTTGTTCATAAACCAAAGGCCTTTAAAATTACAGAAATTTTCACTTACTGCAATGAAAATTGAATTAGATCTTTGGGCTGTGGCTGGATCTACCCACAATAAATCCATAATATTCCAAACCTGTGGGAGCACCTCTCTCCAGAGCATGTTCCTGAGTTTCTGAAATTTTGAGAGGCAATAGAAACAGCATAATATAGTTAGGCCTTGCCACTACACAGAGATGGAACAACAACAACAACAACAATACATATTTTCATTTGATAGCTGGAAAGCTCTGGTCAAGAGGTCTTAACTCCATAAAACAATGTGCTAATAGAAGTTTTGAGTGTATTTTAGCCCAACCACAAACAGAGTTCTCATCAACAACCAGGACCATACCAAGAATTCTTCATCAGATGCAGAAGTGCTGGGATGCTTCCTCCTCTGCTGGAATGAGGGACTCCTTAGAGCAGCAAGTGCCATGGCAAAGAGCTGGTTCATGTGCTGGCAGCTCTGCCTGGCTGCAAGGCCAGCAGTGAGTAGTCAGACCTGCCAGCTGTGAGTGGTCATGATAAAAAGGAATATGGCTCAATGAAGGCTCTGTGTATGAGTCTAAGAGAAAGAAGATAACCAGAGTAAGGAAACTGCCTACTCTTTTCTCCTAGGGAACTAACCAAAATCATAATTTATGCACTTTTTAAAAAGTAGAGATAAAAACAAGTATAAATGTATGAGTCTTCTCATTGATGCCTTAAAAGACGGATATTTCTAAATCTCAAATTTCGACTTGACTGACTACACTACACATGAAGAAAAATCTTTTTTATTTGCTAAATATAGTACATTAATGCAGTACATTAGTCAGTTCAGCTGAAAACTCAAAAAATACCATCACTTTTCTTCTTCTTAGCAAAGTAAGCCATCATCATACCCATCATTTTTGGGAAGTGTCCAGTCAAACAATGGGGAATTCCCACAGGCTTACTTTATGGCAACTTATGCTATTTTACTTTCATATGTACCCTAACTTCAAAGAATTATTGCTAAAGATTATTTATATTTTCAATCTATCATTTCCTTAGAAAAATTAAAAATAGGGTCTATCGCATCAAGATGTGAACTGATTCAAAGAAATATCATATCTTGGTAACCCTCAGACTGTGTTCAGTGGCATATATGTGGCTCATAAGACCACAGTAAGTCCTAAGTGGCTCACCTTATTTAAAAAAGTATTTTCTATTTTCAGTTGAAAATACAGAGAATACACAAAAACTGTAAAGGATGGTTTACCCAAAGGCATTTCATCCCACTGACCTATTTGCTAAAAGACAGAAGGCCAAACTTGCAGTTTTGCATGTTGATCTCCATACATCTATAAATGTGTGTCTAACAATCACAGCCATGTGTAAGCTGTATGTCTGTATAGGGTTGATTCCATTTATAATTGTGTAACATCATTGACTCAAATGAATTTGTATAGTTTTAACTGTGAGCAGAATCTGCCCTAGATAATATTCTTGAAACGTTTGGAAACATCTTCACATACTGTTTATTTTTATTTTACAAAGAACAATGTGGCTCTCTGTTCCAGTTTCAAATCAAAAGTAGTAGGGTGCAACTCCACTGACATCAATGGAATCACAATTACTTACAGCAGGTCTGAATTTATCCCTGTGCATCTATATTCATTTAGTCTTTCTCCCCCAGGGAGAGGAAGAGGGAACTAAAATGTGACAGATATTTGTCATATTGCCTAATGTACTACTGGAAGAAGATCAGATGCTATGCTGATGGATATGGCATAAATGAACCTTCAAGGAAACTGAAATTTCACCAGTAAACAAGAAGGGACACATGGAGACTCTTCAGGCTACTTTTCCTTCTTCTCTGAAGGACTGTCACTGTCAAAACCGTTAAGAAGGGCATGATATTTTGTAAAAATACACCTGCTCAATATAGTCCTCCATTTTCTACACAGTCAGCAACACAGATGGCCATGAAAGGAGATTTGTATTCCAGAGAGAAAAATAATTAATTCTTTTTACATGTAGTGTCTTAAGACAACTCAGTAGGTGTCTTGTTAATTTGCTCATTACTCAGTGGATGAAAATGTTGATCTATGGAAACTATGAATACAAATTATTCTTCATCCTAAGTGACATAACATCAGTAAGACAGAGACCTAACTTTATTTATATTTGTTTCAGTAGCAAGCTTATCATACAATATTTTCATATGCATTTTTAGAGTGGGAGTTACTTTTTTCTACTTCTTCAAGTCAGGGATATTTTCCGTGTTTAAGAGAATGCTAGGAAGCAATTTTTATAGAAGAATTAAAAAGAAATGAAACATAAATGACTAGATGTGCTTTCTGAAGTAATGACATCTGCAATCAGGAAAGAGTTGTGAACTGTGGACGACTTTGGTGCCTACTGCAGCTAGGAAAACCAGTAAAACTATTTGATAACAGCTGAAGTAAAATACATGCATTCTTCCCTTCTATTCTGACTTTATTCTCATTCGCTCATTATTTTTGCAGATAGATGTCTCTATAAAAGTGAACAAAGGTATGCTACTATCTCAGTGTCATCCTAGAAGATGTGAGGTGACCTCAATCTTCCTGATTTATCTCATTATTTAACAGCATGAAATAGAAAAAAGGAGACCAGCCAGATTATGCTTATTATTTATAATTGTAGTCCAAAAATATTGATTCTGGGAATTAAATTACAGACATAGGCTGAAGCTAGTTCTTCACATCCAAACAGTATTAAATTTGAGAAGACATTCCAATATATATCTGAGAAGTACTTCATTTATACATCACCACTACAACCAAAATATTTCAAGAGATAACACTTCATTTAACATTTTCATCCGACAGAAACAACCCCCCAAACTATTTAATTTCATAGTCACTTCTACACAAGTATAAGTCCTACACCTTTTTCTGATAGGATTTGAAGATATTTAAAGTATTTCATTTTATAAAAGCCTTTTGTCTTTATAATACCTCCTTGTTTCCTGTCTTATTCCATTCCACCCCAAAAATAAACAAACAAAAACCTTGAGGCTTATGAAATTTTCCATTAACATGTCTTTCCCAGCATGATGATCCACATGGCCAACTGTCATTAATTGTCTCCATGTGAGTAGACACAATCATTAGAATAAGATGGTAATCATAAGGTGGCTTTTTCCTTGTGATTTTTTGAAAATTTAGATCATTGTGTATTTACATCAGTGTTAGGTGACTAACAGGTCAAAAAAGAGAATGTAGCTGTTCAGGCAAAGATCCTTCTTCTGTGGTTATACAGAACACTCCAACAATTCTACAACATTTACCAAATAAATGTATTTTTTTTCAATAGTTCATCAATCTCAATCTTAATTTTAAACCCAGAGGTTTTGCAAACAAAAGTGGCCCATAATGCTTTATAGGAGGGGAAAAACTCCCAACTGCATTTGAGAAAAATTTCAATATGAATTCAAGTAATTCATTTAAGTAAATCAACATCATAATCAGTAGCAAAGCAGTTATTCAGCTAGAGTTCCCACTCAGTTGAGTTCAGTGCAGCCCGAAGTTTGCTGTTAGTAGTCATGCACATGTAAATGGACATAAGTACAAGGATAGTAGAACCATTTCCCTTAACTGCCTTCCAGTGGCAAAAGTTCAATACACCCTTAAAGAGATTGGTTTTCTTCATCAAGACACCAATCTCACTTAAATAACCATGTCTTCTCTGAAAATCTTCCTATCCCACATTTATCTGTCCAGATAATACTTATGAATTCTAACAGGGCCACAATGTAGTTAAAAATACAGTAAACTAATTAAGTTCAAGTGGAAGGTCTGAAAAATTCGAGAGACATAGAGAAGATTCAGCATTCTGTTCAACTGATTGATTTGTGAGTTCCTCACCCCTCCCTCACTATTTGTATTAGCTTTATCATATAAAAAGCTTACAAGCTGGACAAAAAGTTAGCACTCAGCATTAAGAAGCAGGAAAGAGGAAAAATTAATAATTACAATGCAGGCTATTTCAACTCTGAATAAATATGTGTGCACCAATATTTAACCTCAGATCTAAAGTAAATATGAAGCCATTAAAACCTAAGAAAGTGATGGTCTGCCTCATGCCAGAACACAAATTTGCCCATATTCTTGCGTGTGAACATGATCTTTAGACTAGAAGATGACCATGACTTCATTCACAAGTCAAATTGTAGGTTGACTATAATCTTCACTGATGTTGTATCTTGGGAAGATGTTCAGCTGAGACATGAATGCAACAAATGAAAGAAAGGATATAAGCAAGGGGATTGCAGACTGTAAAGCCATTTGCAGTTATCTCAAGTTAGAAAGGGAATTTAAGGGAAGAATTTTCTCCTTCTGACTTCTATAGGTGATAGCTGTCTTGGAAACTAGAATTTTGGTTAGGTGGAGACTTCCTTTGTATTACATAGCAGGTCTGTCTTGTTTCTTCCCATTAGTCAATTTGCTTTTTGGAAGGGTCTAATGTTTTACAGTTGTGTCTTTGAAATGTGTTTTGAATAAAGCTCCAGCCAAGAATGTTGTGTATGTCATTTGTGGGGAAAAGCTAAAGACTGCAGGAGCCTGCCATGGTTATGTAACTTGCTTATTTTTATATCTGTTAACTACTGCTTTTGTTAATAAAGTTTATAACAAAAAGTTTTATAGATTTATAAAAAAACTAATAATTTTAAAAAACAGTCACATATTTTGGCATTTTATATGAAGGTTCAATTGTACAAATTTTGCAAATAAAAAACCGAAATCCCAGATGATTAACAAAATATGTGTTTATTTAAACATACAAATAAATAATTTTTAAGGGCTTTTTACTTAGAAAAATCTGAATTCAATATTTGTAGTGCAAGACTTAGAAATCTGAGCCATGCCTTTGGAATCATTAATGCACAGCAAAACAAAGAGAATAAGAATGGAGTTTCCAAAACTGGAAGTCATATAGCATGGCACTTGAGACAATAGGGATATTTTCCAGAAAACAACATGAAAAGGTATAAACTAAGCAAGGACAGACTGTACCCTTTTTGTTTCATGCATTCATCTCATAATCTGTGAAAGTCTAAAGATAGATCAGAAATGATAAATTTTGTCAATATGTCCCACACTGTATTTGGATTGACAGAGCAATGTGACTGTTTTAAGAAAATGTAAATCCGACACGAAGCAAACATTTATGTTATCACTAACTCAGGAAGTCTAAATAAACCAACAAATTTTCAGGATCCGAAATACTCATTTACCCTCTTAAAATGAGGGAACCATGACTCAAAATGCCATTTCTGGAACACATTTCTTTATCTCAGCCCATTAAGACACTTAGGGATGCTCCGCAGCTACTCTGAAAAGGAATATGCACAATCCTGACATAAAAAAGCAAGCTAAAATAAGAACAAAAGCAAACCCAGTGTGCCAAAAAGCCAGTGTTGTCATTATCACAAACCCACAAGGTTTTCGGTATGTCACTGCTTAAATCAGAGACAACCAGGCTTGGTTTATTGGCAGGACACTATGTTGAAATCTGAAGGAAAATATCTAATTTAGTGAAAATGGACCACATCTCAGTTGCCATAATTTTCCATATCTGGACATGACTAACTCATCCCAGTGTGTTATATTAAATATGACACAAAAGCCAGCCTGCTGCATCAGGGCTGGAGCATTCTGTAGTCAAGAATCCACCATCCTCCAAATTACAAATCACAGTTAGATTTTGGAGCATTATGGACTTTTTTCAAAAGGTAAGGGTTTGAATAGCATCTAGGTACACTCACACCATCTTGAATTCATAAACGATCTAATAATTTCTTAGAGCACTTTAAATCCAAAGCCATAACTCAGTTTTCATTGCTAAAAGTATGTCTGGATTTCTATGAAATAGTTAAAAACTCATGATAAATTTAGATGAGAAGTAACAGATTTTATTCAGGTTTGCAGTAGCTGTATGGAAATTCTTTCTAATATAACTTTAGACAGAACAAAAAAACCCTCAAACCTTTAAAAAAAGTTTCTGGAAATAACAAACATATGATTTGCTTGACTCATTTCTATTTTAAAAATTAAAGTATATATTACCCATTTAAAACAAAAGCAGACTACTCTAGAAACTGGGTTTCACAGGCATCTTCAACATTTCAAAGACTGGTCAGAAATGACCTTAACGTATTCTCAGTAGAAAAGCAAGCAAAATAAAACACCACCACCACCAAAGCTCCAAGTTACATGAGTAACATTAAAATTACCACAGAGCTATTAATAAGGAATTATTTGTTACATATGACAAATCATTCTTTATTGAGGTAACTTCAACTAAAATGCATTTAAATACCTCTGCTTTTTCTTATTGTTCATGTAAGGGCTATGATTCAAATTCTGTGGGATGAAGGAGAGGCAGGTTTATCCCAGTGCAATGATAACCTGAGACACTGAGAATGAATCTTAGGCAAATACATAGACTATTTATTTTGTCTTCCTTTATATTAATTTTCCATTTGCCTTTCTACTTTGAAAATTATGCCCATCCTGTTAATTCCTGACTCCCCAGATCTTTCATCTACACCCAGAACTGTTAATTCTACTCTCCCAGAACCCGACTTTCCTGAGTCCTTCACCAAAACCCATTTCAGTTGCAACAGCACAAGATCCCTCCCAAATACAAACTTTTTTTAACTAAGAAGTGTCAGCACATGCACATGATAAGAATGTCATCATATTATCACATTCTTGACAAGCCTTCTAAAGTTTTCCCCATAACCTCTCTGTCTAATCCCTTTTTCCATCTGATCATCATATTTGTCTAATAATAGGTTGCAAAATCTTCCAGTCAGGGATTTTGTCCTTTTATCCATTTCTGTACAGAGTTAAGAGTTTCTCACACTCATCAACCATAATTATTGAATAATGAGGCCTCATAAGCTTATTTGTTATTGAATAATAATCAATGTATTTGATAATGTAAGCATCAATATGTAATTTACACCTTTGAGAATTTGGATTAACTTTTAGCTTCCTATATAAAATCTCTTCATTAAAATTTCAAGCAACATAAAATACAAAAAATTTCCATAATGACTCACATCAAGGCATGATAGAAGGATCTACTACAATAAACTCATATTTTATCTTGTATTTAAGACAGCAAGGAAAGACAAAGTGAAGGTGCATTAAAGGACAATGGAATTAACTACAAAATGTACCTTCAATTAGGGGAATGTCTTGTTTATTGCCTTAAAAATAATAAGTAATGGTAGTATAGAGAATGAACTTAGCCAACATCAACAACAGTAGAGGTTAAATATGGATGGATATGAGTGGAAGCTTTTTTAAATATTAAGGGAAATATTTCCAAAATGAGCTGTTTATGACCTACCTAGACAAGTACTACTTGTCTGCCTTCAAACAATTTATACCTAATACTCACGTATCTATGACTGATTTAGATGCTGAAATCTTCAGAAGACAGACCATGCTAAATAAATGTTAAAAAAAAAAGGAATAAAATCCTAAAATCATAGAATGGTTTGTGTTGGAAGGGACCTTGAAGTTCATCTAGTTCCAACCCCCCTGCCATGGGCAGAGATACCTTTCACTTGACCAGGTTACTCAGAGCCCCGTCCAGCCTGGCCTTGAACACTTCCAGGGATGGGGAATCCACAGCTTCTCTGAGCAACCTGTGCCAGTGCCTCACAACCCTCACAGCAAAGAATTTCCTCCTCACAGGTAACCTGAATCTGCCCTCTGTCACTTTTAGGCCATCACCCCTTGTCCAACCATTACATACCCTTGTCAAAAATCCCTCTCTAGTTTTCTTGTAACCACTTTAAGGTACTGGAAAGTGCTATAATGCCTTCTTGGAGCCTTCTCTTTTCCAGGCTGAGCAACCACAAGTCTCTCAACATGTCTTCAGAGGAAAATAAATCTTCACTGCAGAGAATTAGATGATGGAGACTGCTACTAGCTCAGTCACGGGGCAACATTTCCAGCAATACACAATATTTATAATGTTTTCAATCATTGAAGTGATATTCATGCAATAATTTCAAGCTCATCTTATTCAAGCTAAACCAGTTATCCACAGTATATGGGCTTATGGAGGCTCCTAGGCCTAATTATCACCTGTCATACATGTAAATCATGCCTGACTTAGTACTGCAGCTGTACATCCAAAAAGAAAATATACAGTAACATGTTCCCTTGGGATAATATGTATGAACTGGAGTTCTGCCTCATTAACCCAATATCTGAAAGGTTAAGGTGGGAGGTGGTGTGATTATTCTCACCATAACTTTAAGAGGGTTTTTTCAGGGTGTACCAACACAGCTGTTGTGTATAGGTGTCATTGCCCTCTACTGGACCACATCAAAACAGCCTGGCTGTTTATCTCATGGGGCTGATGAAATTACTTGGAGAATTTTCCTCAACTGAAAAAAAAGAGACAGCTTCACACAGTTAAATATAAATATAAATGTAAATATAAATATAAATGTAAACATAAATATAAATATTCTAATGGTTCAAATGGAAAATTTACAGAAGCACAACATCCAAAAAATAATATTGCTGGAAAAACCTTAAATGATCATACAATTCAGTCTCCGTGACTATCTTTGATGTATACAGTAGCACCTATTACTTTTTTCCCACTCTTGACTTACATACAAGCCATGCTCTTCTGCAACCAGCATTGTAATTTGATGTTATGATTCATCATCTGCCACTCTTTATGTCATCATTGTTTGAATCTTCGAGCCACTGAATCTCTGCATGTTGTGCATAGATTCTCTCGGCAGTTTGCCCTGTTATTTTCATTCTTGTCTCTTCAGTAGCACGTCTGATTTCTGCTCATCTTCAGATTCCATCCAAATGACTAGATCAATAATTGCTGTTGCTGCTGTTTGGGTTTTAATTTGCCTTTGGACTTTTGCCCTGTGGGCTTTCAAAACTCATTTAAAGCTCTTTTTACTATGTTAATGAGTTTGTGCCCCAAAATGACCTCCTTGTCTGAGGGATGCTATCTATCAACCATTCCTCTGACATGAAACACTTAAGAAAAGAAGGAAGATGAAGATTTTACCAGAAATATCTTCAGCTGCAATCGAATTCCACAGGTTTAAGAACAGTAAGTTCTGGGCAGAATACAGGAAAAAAAATTCTCACCTCTTGCTCTGATTTGTGAAAGTAGACATGAGGTTTAATTTGCATAACCTTTGATTTGACCAGGCTTTAAAAATTACAAAATTTTAAATCCCACAGAATTTGAGTTGGCATGGAATAAGTAAAGCCATTTCTCTACTTATCAGTTTTCCTTACAATTTCAAAAAGAGAAGCATGGTAGGATATGAGTCTTTTCTTCTGATACCTCTAAGGTTACAGGAGTACTGTAGAGCTTATATGTGAACAGTCAGGCACTAACTTTTATGCCAGGAGACAACACTCAAAAATCCATAGCATAATTCCTAATTTTTGTCGGACAGTTGTACACTGAAAATGGTTTCTTCGTTATATAGGTGTCTATTTGTGTGCTCTGGAAACTATTCTGTCACATGGCGTCCACTTCTTTTTCCTAGTAGGGAAAGTCTACAAACAAATGTGAAAGGCAATCTTGTGTATGCTGGTGGCCAGATCCAACAGAATTCTGTGGAAACAATACATGCATTTTCTCTTACTGGACAGGAAAATGTTCTCTGTATCTGACCTTGATTTTCAGTTTCTGATTGACCTCTTCAAAACTGGTTCACCTATTCAAACATAGTTACAATTAATCTAAAGGAGAAATTGTACCTGTATCATTTACAGTACACTATCCCTTATCTACTGCTGAGTATGATGAAAAGGAATCTATATTTTTGCAAAGTGTAGGTGTGACAATGAACAAAACTAACTACTTTTCACACACTTCATTCTTCTAAAACTTCTGGCAATTAATTCAGATGTTACTTACACTAGTTACTTAGAAGCTCTCTCTGAGTGATGATTTCCTACTCAAAATTTTAATACAAAATAAATAAAAAAAAAAAAAAAAAAAAAAATCTGCCCTCATTTTTCAGGGGAAAACACCAGAATTTGCCTCTCTTATTTCTACTGATAACAATCACACTGAAAACCATAATTTTCAAAAGCAGGGCTGTATGATTTGCACAGTAAAGTTTCCAAAAAAGAAAGAGTTTCAGACTTTGGGTCTGATTTAAGTTTCCTCAAAATTCAGAAATGTTGAGATACAGAGGTTCTATTCCTGTTTATCTCTAATTGAAAACAGAATGAAAATTTCCCAATATTTCCATCAGGCAAATTCACTTTATCATGAAAATTGAAAACAGTCTCAAAATCAGGAAGATGACACACAATAACACCAAATTAAAACGAAATTGATTAAAAATTCACTTTACATAAACAGCCAAAGCTTCAGAAAATTATCCAAATTCAGATCAGTAAAATAGGAACTGATGCCTCATGAGCTCAGGCTCTCAGCTTGTTTCAGCCTGCATCAGTATGAGGAAGAAAAAAGTCAAAGTAAAGAGAAATAAAAAAGAAATCTAACAGATATATAGCAAAATAATTACTAAATTAGAACTAATCTGTCTTTCCATATGATCAGATTTATAAAGTTAGTATTTTTAAGAAATTGCTTTTTCACTTACAGTGAAGTCAGAGAGTAACTTAATGAGTACTACGAACTGTATAGAAAAGACTGGCAAGCAGAGCAGTTTGGAGTCTCTGTGAAGAGGCTCAGGTTGCCTTTTCTTTCAAAAAATTAACCTCAAGGTCATGTGCTTTCTTAAGCTATAGCGGAAACCCATCAAATATGAATGTTTTATTGTATCCCATCCTTTCTGCAGTCCCATCAATGCCATGAGTTTGATTCAATCCCCTGCATTCAGTGGACACATCACATCCTAGGAGGCAGTTCTCCATTATTTCCAAGGGGGAAGAGTCAACACTTTATACAAGCATCAATACAAAAAGGGGAATCAAGGTCTCATACACACAAACAAGACATAAGTCTACTCTTCCCTACATTTTGTAGACTATTTAAGAAATTATCCCTTTTTTTGCTTATTTCCTGGGTGATATATATCCCAAGGCTTATAACATGGAGCTCTGTGATGGAAATACAAAGTCTGGTATGAATGAAGTACGAATGGAAATATCTGTGTGGGAAAGCACCAGAAGAAACTACAGTGAATAGCATATATTGATACCTAAGGTGGTGCCTGACATTGATCAGACCTATAAACCTGGAGGAACAAGGTATTTCCATGAAGACATGAAGGCCTGTACTTCAGTGGGGACACAGCAAAAATGAGTTACTAGTGAAAGACCTGTGCAGTGATAGCAGGAAGGAAGACATGAGGTTACAGCCTTTCATCTGTGCCATTCTTCTTCCTGCTGTCCCAAGAAGAAGCCAGGAAGACATAAAGGAACCCAAAACTTGAGAACAAAAAATAGCCATTTTCATTAAGACATGGGGATATTGAAATGACTTCAACAAAGGACCACCAAGATATTCAGGGTGGGAACACTTGCCCTCTGAGGAGAAGCTGAGCAAGCTGAACTGCTGCAGCCTGGAGAGGGCATGGCTTTGGGATGGGCTTAACTGTATCCTCCAGTGTCTGTAAAGACACTATCAAGAAAGTGAACCCAGACTTTTCACACAGCTGGATAGCTGGAGGATGAGAGAGCAGGCATGAACTGAAGCTAAACAGGTTCAGGCTGGATATAAGAAAAAGCTTTTTCCCCATGAAGACAGTCAGACATTGGAACAGGCTGCCAAAGTGTGTTATGGCAAATCCATGTCTCACAGACTTAGGCAGGTGCAGGTTCCTTAGATGGTCTCAAACTTGTTCTCCTACAGTGGGAGTTGGTCTCCGTCCAAGCTTCTGCAACTTGGATGGTGTGGCTGTAACACTTTCTGGTGAAGACCAAGGCAAAAAACGCCAGAGAAAACCTGAGCCTTCTCCATATCCCAGGTAACCACATCTCCTGTTTCCTTATGGAGAACGCCTAATCTTTACTTTAACACTGCTTTACTTATAGAAGCTTCAGTGTTAGCTTTGGTGTACCTGCCCAGATATAATTCTATTAGAGCTTTAACTTTCCTGGCCTGATTCCTGACTGCTTGGGCAATCGATCTGTATTTCTCCAAAGACACAGGCCCTTGGTTCTACCTTCTGTAGGCTTGAACTTGTCAAAAAATTCTTTCTTTATCCATGTAGGCATCCTGACTTCATCTTTGTTGTGCTGTACCACTCCCGAGCTTGGAGGAGGTGACTCTTGAATATTTACCAGCTTCTTAGGGCCCCTCTTCCCTCCAGAGCTCTAGCCCATGCTACTCTACCAAGCAGATCACCAAAGAGGCCAAAATCTCCTCACTACCCTGAAGCCCAGGGTAGTGAGCTTGTTGTGCCTCCTTTTTGTTGCCCAAAGGATCTTGATTTCCACAATTTTGTTGTCAATGCAGCCCAGGCTGCCCTTGACCTTCACATTCCCCACCAGCTCCTCCTTGATGGTGAGAACAAGGTGCAGCATAGCACCTCTCCTTGCTGGCTTCTCTATCCCTTGAAGTTACCATCAATGCATTCCAGGAACAGGAACCTCATGTATTGTTCCTCCAACAGATATTGGATGGCTCAAGTCCCCCATGAAACTCCGGGCTTGTGAATATGAGGCTGCTCCAATCTGTTTCTGTAGGGCTTCGTCTGTTTGGTCTTCCTGGTTGTGTGGTCTATAGCAGATCCCACTAAAACGTCAGCTGTCCTTGCTTTTCCTTTAATCCTGACCCATATATTCTCTTCATACATTCCCAAATGGAGCTCCATGTGCACATCTTCTTACTTCCTCTGCCTGCCCATCCTAAAGAGCCTATATCCTTCCATCCCTACTAGAGGAGACATTCAGGTTGCTAATAAGGCCAACATTTGAACTCTCATATAACTTTACCCCATATGGAAAAATAGCAAACAATACTCATGTCCAGTTTTAAAACAGCAAAACTGAATAAAATGGGAAAGGAATCATCACAGCTTTTCTGAGAAACTGAAACTATAAACGAATGTACAAAAAGATCACCCTGCTCTGAACATCTATCTAATACTAGACATAATTAAAGTGAGGCAAAAGAGAAGATAAAATAATTTGTCTAAACTTGCCTATACTTCAATTCACTAAAAACATCTCCATAGTTTAAAGATGAGGAGTCGTTAAGAACTGTGATGGAACAGAAGTAAGTTTTAGAAGATGGTGGCTGGATGAACTGGTTTTGGGAGCATAAGAATATATATGGACCTAGCCTGGTACTGTGAGAAGCACGTGTCACACTATATCTGGCAGCAAACATCAGAGGGCACAAAATTCTGCTTTAAACACACTTGCAGAGATACCTTTTGAACATGTCTGAACAACCTTTAACTGAGGAGGCTAATCTTGGCCTTAAACATTTTCTGAAATCAAGACAGCGAGAGATTTGAGATGTACATAACTTGGAGACAAACGGAGCTTGGCAGAACAGATCCTTAAAAAGGAGAATTGTACTGACAATATCCCTAATTTCCAAAAGGCCTATGTTTAATAGTCTGTGCCTTTCAGACATATACTGAAGATTCAAAACATGAATACCAAACATAAAATCTGCTGATATTTTGTATTTCAGGTTGTGAATGAGAATATTTTTCAACAGTCTTTTAGAAACTTTTAGTAGGTGTTTTTTTCTAAAATTAACAGGAAAGTAAAAAAAAAAAAATCACTATTTACTGAATGATCTTTTTGGAGAACTGATGAGACATATAGCAGTGATTTTTATCTGCAGTGTAATTTATTTTATTTCCAATTTTATTTGAGTGCATTAATGAAGAGAATGACTTAACCAGAAAAATGATGGAAAGAAAGTTAAAGCCAAGTTCTAGATGTGTAATAGCTTGTTTTCTGACAGCCTGCTTTTGAAGCAGATCAGCTTATGAAAAGATTTAATATTCTTTAAGAGGGTAACTGAAAATGTTGTCAACACCTTCCCTTTCTAGTTGGTGGGTTTGAGACTGATGAGAAGTAAAGACTATTCAAATACTCATGGCAGAAGACAGGAATATGATGACAAGATGGAGAACCATATTAAGCAACACAAGGGAAGTAGACTGTGGTAAGACAGAAAACAAATATGGCTATCTCCTCAACAGGTGAGTGAGATGGACAGAAACTAGATCAGAGAAACTGGAAATATAAATGAGTAAAAGTTGAGCTACTAAGTGAGTGTTGAACTACTGCTATATTATAGAGAGAAACCAATCCAGCTGTGAAGCAAATTTTTTTTCTGTTCTAAAGCCCTATAAAAACAGGTAAGATTAATAATATGGACAAATCAAAGTCTCAGTATCAATACCTATACAACTCCCTTTCAGAGCTGTTTTTCTATTTGAGGTTTTACTTCCACTGACTGTAAAAGGAAGGGAAAAAAAAAAACAAGGACAAGAAAAAAAAATCCAACCTTATCAAATCTTTGTCACTCTGCCCAGGCTCTTAGAGAGTTGTATGTGTTCCCAGGTAAAGAGAAGATGCAATGCCAGAACCACTGAGATCCACGCAGCCCCTGGGACTGGCAGCAGCACAAGGAAAAGCACAGATAGGGGCTTTTTCCACATGGGCTCTGCATTGCAGTTGCTCTTTTCATATAGAGGAGAGGACGGTGATCACTTTTGCCTTATCAAAATGTGTGCCAGGACATTAATTTGGTCCCCTGACACTATTTAGTTCTGGAAGCAAAAAACTGCTTTCCCTTTCTCCTCTAATCCAGTTGTGATTAAACATTGTCTGCTAATATCACAATTTTTCAGTACAGCCTGAAAATGCATAAATGCAGTAGCCCAGTCAAGAACAGAAAACTTAAAGGTGTATTAGGAAAACACAAGTTATGAAAGTCAAAGCTCTTGGATGAAGTGAGATGAAGGTCAGGATGAAGAAATAAGATGAAGAAAAAAAGCAGGTGAAGCATAAAAGAATGGGGGAACATAATGTTTGATTTATTTGAAAATCTGGTTTTAAAGGGCTGGTGAAGGAAAGATATCAAAATGTTAGGGAAATTTTTATTAGCTAAGGATACTTTTATGTTGAGTTTTTGTACATTTAGATATTTCTAAAATATTGCAAGTCTATATAAAATTATGTAATAAGTATAACTAAATAAAATGTAACTGTAAATAAAGCACCTATGAATACATAAACACTGAGAGTCATCTTTGGAAAACAGAAGTCTATCTGTATGTGGTTTACTGCAATATAGTAATGTATAAATGTGTAAAATATTTTGAAATATGAACATATATCCTAGAAACATACTTTTAGATGATAGAATTATAGAATCTTTGAGTCTGGTTAAGTACTTTGGGAGATCACTTAATTTAACACCCTTGCTCAGAGCAGTGTCAGCTAGAGCAAGGTGCTCAAGGACAGATGGTTTCTGAATACCTTTACAATCAACCTTTTCCTGTGTTCAACCACCCACACAGAAAATCTTTATTATTTCATTTAAAAGTTATTTCTTGTTTTTTTCATCTGTGCCAAATTACCTCTTGTCCTGTCACGGAGCATCATTGAAAAGAGTTTGGCTCCATCTTCCATTCCCTGTTAGGTCTTTATAAGCATTGGTAAGATCTTCTGAGCCTTCTTTTCTCAGTGCTGTACAGTCTCAGCTCCTTCAGCCTCTCCTTATATGACAGATGTTCCCACCCCTTGCTCATCCTTATGCATCAAAAATATAAGTGGGATTTGACTTCTACTGAAGCAAAGTTAGACCAAAGCTTCATGCTCTTAAAATACAGCCATGTCTTCCTCCTAGCAAGCAAAGACTATGACTTTACACTGTAATCAGTCACAACACTTCTGGGAATAAACCAAGGTTCTTCTCAGTGGAGTGTTTTACTTCAGAGACTAGTCATATTCTGCTGTCTTTCATCATCTTCTTTCAGATTGTGACTTGACTAATTTCTATAAGAAAATTGAAGTGACGTGGTTTGACTGTTGCAATGGAAGAGATTCTTCCATGTTTAATGCAGATGCAATCAGAGGTTTTAGCGTTGTGTCTTTCTAACTGTCTTAATTAATAGTAAAGAAATAGAAGAAGGTAAGTGGGCACCTGGGGAAAGTTCATTACATCTCCATGATTTGTTTTCTGAATGCTTATATCTAATGCATTCTTATATAGCTGCTGATGTTCAGCATGAGGGGTGGACTCTACTTCACCTGCATGGAGGGCAGCCTTGCTATGGGGAATAGAGTAATGGGTGATGTGTCTGGAGGGGCCCTCAGGCCAACCAGGCTCCAGGGAACCAAAGCTGCAGATGTCTCATCCAGTCACTGATTCATGGATGTGACAGCAGGAACCACCATGGTCTTACACAACATGAGTAAGAAAGGCTTATTCTGAGCGTATTAATACAGCACTGCAAGCTCCACAGAGGACTGAAATACAGAGATATTTCTTCTGTGAGCTTCAAAAAGTCTCTGACAGGAGGGAAGCAATCACCAGGAGCACACTCACATTCTTTACAGCATTTCTACCTGAAACTTTATATGTCAAAGATGTTTGAGGTGTGTCCATACACTATGACAGGGTTTCCCAAAAAGCACGAGTTTATGACTCCTGATATATTGCTTAACAGAACTCCAGGTGTGGAAAAAGATTTCCTCATGAGGGGAAAAGGAGGGGTAGACACTGATCTCTTCTCTGCCTGGTGACCAGTGACAGCATGTGAGGCACCTTGCCTCAAGATGTGTCAGGGGAGGCTTACATTGGATAGTAGGAAAAGGTTCCTCACTCAGAGGGTGGTTAGGCATTGGAATAGCTTCCCAAGGAGGTGGTCACAGCACGAAGCCTGACAGAGCTCAAGAAGTGTTTGGACAATGCTCTCAGGCCCATGGTGTGACTCTTGGGGCTGGTGCTGTTCAGGGCTAGGAGTTGGACTTGATGGTTCTCGTGGTCCCTTCTAACTAAGCATATTCTATGATTCTGTGACTCTGAATTATTTTATTGAATGATGGTTATCATGCCCTAAAATGCATCTGCAAAATAGGTACAACAGTAGGTTACATCCCAGGAACTAAATACAAAATCTCTCAATAGCATCCTGCTTTCAGGACCAGAATGATTGCTCTTCAGAGTGGCAGTACAGGGCACAGACTGCCTGCTCAGTGGAAGTTTGCTTAACACATTCACAAAACCCTGGCATTGGAGCTAGGATCAGCTAATGCATAAGAGAATTTCTTGGGCCAATCTCTAAATGCTGCAACACTGACCACTTAAATCTCTATGGAGAAAACAGCAAATAGACAGCCAAATCACGGTTCCCAGTCTTCCTCTCCCTCCCCTCCCCAGGACTCTGAGATGCATTTTGCTGAGAAATGTCATGTGGGACATAGAACTTCTTTAATTAAAGATGACAATTCAAGTGAGGGAGAATGGGATATTATATTGCCCATCTTGCCATTTATAATCTTGAGTAGGTCAGTCATAATCAGAGCTGTGTATTCTAGAATTCTGGGGTGGGGGATGGGGGGAAAAGATCGATATTTAGTATTATATGAAGAGTGGGTTTAAAGTAAGGTTTTCTTTAATAGATTTTGCCTTTCAAATTAATACCCATCGGTTGCAGTGACAGTTGCATGCAAGAGCACATTTGATCAGCTACAGACTTCTTCATTGCTGAGGTAAGCCAGAAAACCCTCCTGACTGCAGCAGAAATGTTAGCAGTAATCCTAGAGAAATCATGTGTTGCCAGGACTTAATAGCTGGCTCTCTGATTAAGAACCTGAGGTAAACAGAGGGCAGTTAATAACATAAACCACTGTGGATTGTAATATCAATAATGCCATGAAATGACCAACTTTCGAAGGATTATTGCTGATATAAAGTATATTCAACAACTTATACTAACAATGTTATATATTTAAAGGAAGAAGGATGGACTGGAAACAACATCAGTTGTTCCACACCATTAACAACCCCATTTTTCCTTCCAGAATACAGCTTTTTTGGTAATGTTTACAATTCTACTTTTGGATCGATGAAAACTTCATAGGGCAGGATTCTTTCTCTTCTTCTCTCACAGCAGTAAGAAATGCCAGCACAGTCAATATACAGAATTGCCTGGCTCAGCACCAGGGGAGATAGTGCTAATCAAAGTAACAGCAGCAGAACTTGAACCAGCCCTTAGAAGGAGAAGGTATTACAGACTAATTCATTAATCTGTTAAGCCTCTGTGTCAGCGAGAAGTATTCTTTTTAGCCGAGTGTCCTTAATAGGATATATCAGGCTCTGACCTGAGGCAGATCAGTTTTTAAGCCCAGGAAAAACTCCTAGAACAGGGATCTAAAATGCAATAAAAACATTTGCTGTAAAAATAGGCATCTGGGCATCATCTAAGTGATCTCTACTGCTGAATGAGCTGCAATTGAGCTATGTCTCAGCAACTACAAAATATGCCAATTTTTTACATTTGGATAAATGATCACTAGAAAAATAAAAATTATATAACTGCAATTGCCTACTATTATTAGACACACACAAAATACATTGTGCAGTCTCTGCTAATATTCCTGAAGCTCATCTCTCCATGTCCATGGCAGGAGTGACGACGCCAGGAAGCAGCATGTTCTGGGAAGTACACTCCGTGGTGGGACACTCTGCAAGGCATAAGGCAGTTAACCCATTCACCAGCACTCCCAGTTTTATAATAGAATAATTAGTAAGATTCCTCACATGCTAAAGAATTCAAACTGAGTGAAAACAGTCATATTTCATGGAGGAGCCAAGAAGGAACAGGAATTTTGTCCCAGTCCTTGCATTCCAAGATAGAAAAGCACAGACTGCAAAGCCAAAATTTTGCCCCAGTGTCAATTAAAATAGTTCAGATGAGAATTTAAAGGAAAAGCTTTGGTGCTTCGTTATTTTATTTTAGTTCTGTTCATGAACCATGAGACCCTCTAGAAAGATGGATGAAATTTTGCTCCTGCTTTAAGACAAACAAAGGAACCCCTGCCTCTGTCTGACACCAGTGATGGAAAGTTTTCACAAAAGGATTTTGTTCCATAAAGTTTTCAGTTACAAACACCCCTCCACCAAAACAAACAAAAAAAAAAAGATTATCTTTTGGCATCTGGAAAACAAATTTGCATACGGCTGAAAGAGGAGAATAACAACTAGTATTCCAAACTGCATTCAGCAACTAAAAAAATATTGTTTTCAAAAATTTGCTGTAGCAGAAAACAGAGAATAACTGGGATGGCAGTAGCAGAAAGAGAGACAGAGACCCCTTCTAACAAACAGAAGCTACCATTGGTTGATTATTTTGGGGTTTTTAATACCTTGGGATATTTTTTGGGGGGGAGAGGGAGGTTAGTTGTTTGGGTTTTTTTCCAAGGTGTTTGAATTGAAAGAAAAGGTGAAAGAAAAAATAGAACATTTTCCACTTTTGTACCTTTAATGACAAAACTGAACATTTAGGTTCTGAATTAAAATTTTTATAAAACAACATTTAAACAAATTAATGTTTCCTTTCGTACCGAATTATTCTGAAAGAGGAGGAGCATAATTTCTCAAGCAGCTCTACAAACAATGAAATTCTTCAGGATTTCACAACATTGCTTCCTACTGTGCTTCCTCCAACTCCAGAGAAAAACAAATGCAAAGATTTGCAAGAATTAACATAATGGCAGGAGTATGATTTATTGTACTATGAGTGACTTAAGAGTACCATGTTTACTCCAAGCTGGTAGCACATCTGCAATAGCATTACATGACCTTTCTCAGTAACAGAAAACAGTGGCAGGAAGCAATTACATAGAAAGGTCCACTAATATAAAGTCATGTAGCCTTTAAAACTGGGATGTTTCAGTGGCTATGTACACTTTACACCCCCCAAGCTACCCTAAAAGTGGTCTCTCCCTGCAACACTGTGCTAGAAAGTTCTCCTTTTGTCGAGATTCTGCTGGTCACTTGCCCTCTCCCCCCTCCCATCCCTTTTCCCATTGGCCCCTGTTATGCCACTCAACCTTGCCTTTGCCCCCTCCCTAGCCCTCAGACTGTTGGATTTGGATACTCTGCCTGCCTTTGGGAGCTCTTGGGACAAAACTGAAGTGGGTTTTCATTTCTGGTTTCTTCTTGCCTCTGCTCCCTTAGGGTGTGTTGCCATTAAACACCTCAGAAATGCATGCAGAGATCCCCTCTGGCCTCTCTGTTGCTGGTTCGTGCCCAGACCGTGTGTGTGAGCTGTTCACAGCCACCTGCGAGGGTGAGCTCGAGTGCACACGTGGGTGCTGGCACAGCACTGCCTGAGCATGGCCACGAGGGACCCTGTGGAATAAACGTGGCATCGATCCACCGAAGCTCACATTCAATATTAGGAGGTATTAGTTCCTATATAAAAGTTAAATCAAATCATGTGGATCATGTAATTACTGTAATTATCCATTTTTCAAATCTTGTTAGGTATAAAGATTACTGAGACGTTCTAGGCAAACAGCAGGGGTGCTAACAGCAGTGGCAGCTTCACATTATTTGACAAATTCAGAACTGAGCCAAATATTACCCCTTTCCTTTCACCACCATTTACCTGATTAATCTGAACCTAATCAGCTCCTCCCTCTTTGATGCGCATCAAGAATGGTTAAAGGGAAAACAAAAAGCCTCACTCAAAAGTGTGCCTTACTGAGCTTCTTGTGGCTCCTGTTGCCAAGGAAACTTGAGCAAATTCCTCTTGGATAATACCCTGAACTGCTTAAGCCAGCCAGGCTTCAACCTGATATCAGGAAAGGGAACAAAGACTGAAAACAAACAGGACAACATGGTTGTAAAGCTCATTGCAGGGAGAGAGAAAAATAAACTACAGGATAAAGCATCTGCTAGGAAAGAATATATTTCATTTAGGTCAAATCAAGGCTTTTCAATCTCTCTCTATTGTTCATCCAATGGAAGAAGCTGTTACTTCAGTCAAATGGAAGAGAGAATAAGTCTCTTGTTTCAGTTATTGAGTTGATGGTGTTGCAAATCATCTGTCTTTTGGAAAACTGCCTATTGGTTTTCTCTGATCCTTCATGAAAAGGAAGCTGATTAAAATTATTAGCAAAATTATCTTCTACTTTCTATTTTGAAGTGTGATCCTGGCTCAGAGAGCAACAATATCAGTAATTATCACTGGTTTAATCAGATGCTTTTTGTACAGTTTTCTCTCTTCCTCTTCCCTCCTCACTTTCCTATTTTCTTTTCTGCTTTGTCTGATTCTAAATCTCAATGGTTTCATTAAATGTTTAGGGCCAAATTTTGGCACTCTGCAAAGCTGGCAAGAAAACAATAATATATTAATGTTGAAAAAGCATCTTTATTACAAGCCCAGGTCCCAGCCAGCCCAGACCCTGCACATTTCATATCCCTCCTCCACTGCATCATTCCCTGAAGGGGTCATTTGTTCCAGAAGCAAGAGTTTATGCATGGGTTGGGGCGTTGAGAGCCGTGTGTGCATTGTTTATAGACCGCGATGATCTGATCTTTGGGACCCACCCTTTCTATCCTCATCATCATTGTATGGAAGCATTCAACTGCCCTGGAATGCGGCTCAGTCATGTGAAACACCATTCCTGAGCTGAGCTTTCAGTCTGAGGAGAAGGATGGCCAAGGTAGACAAATACCTGAGGTCAGACCACTAGCACTTGCAAGGGGCAGGACGAAGGGTTCTGATCATCAGAGGCGGCTCCCAAGAGCTCTCATACCAGAGTAAATCAGGTTTGCACAGATTTCAAAGGACTCTTTCTGATGTAATAGAACACCAAATAAAGGCAATCCAGTCTCAAATCAATAGGAGAAATCTTTTGAAATTATGCCTTTTTCTGTCAAGCTCATAGAGAGTCTGCAAAGCATGGAGTGATTACAAAACGGACAGTAGTCAAGGATAATTTAGCTGCTACTTTGAATATTAGTTAAATATGAATGAACAAGTCTCTGAAAATATGTTTAAAATACACTTTTTTATAGACCTCTCTGTGATCCTCTGATACTGTGGCAGAAGACTTCTGAGGAGCTAGAAAATGAATCACAGTCAGTTTGGAAGGGATGCTGTAAGACAGCAGGGAACTGAATTGAAGAACTGCTGAGGCTTTCCCAGCTGTCTTAAATAGTCCTTTGCCTTGTTGAAGCTGTAGTCCAGACTTGGCATTTTACACCCTTGTGTTAATGTTTTTTAAATAAATACAGAAAGTTTTTTTTCCCCTCTGTGAGTTTCCTTAAGGTTTTTTAGATAGAAGATAAGAGGAAAATGAGCAAGAATGTGAAAGAAACTGTGTCAGAGAAGTGTGTGAGAGTTGGCAAGAAATCTTTGGCACTATTGTGATTGACCAGCTAAGAATGCAGCAAGAGCCAAACAACCCTCTCTGTGGATTATTTCTGCACAGGGTATATGTGAGATTGTGCTTATGGAATTTTTGCCTGATCCTTCCATTGGGAAGATGGGATTTGCTCTCCACGTGGATAGGGAGAAAAGCTCATATGTCCAAACCTTCAGTTCCTGGCAAACTTGCGTAGAATCAGAGCCGCCTATGCATTTTTAAATACAGCATGGCTAATGCAAAACTCCATCTGCATGAGTGACAAAGGTACACCTTAAACACTCAGTTGTCAGCAGATTTTGAAGTACTGGAAGCAAACTGTGCATTTAACATAGCTTGAATATTGAGGTGGAAATGTCCTGTCAATGTAAAAATATCTTATCTGTCTATGCAATAATATTACGTGTTGGTTAAATACATCTATAATTAAATATATTATCTTTTTTTAACGTGTTTTTTTCTGCATGCAAAACTAATCAGAAACTCAAAAGGGAAAAGGTATAGTAAGAGAGACTGGTTTCTCTCTGTTTCAGAACTACATGATAACAATTCTGGTGCCCTGTGTGCTGCAGCTTATGGGACCTGTCAGGCTGTGTCTGATAAGAATGCATTCACAGTGATACCAAACTCATCCTATCTCCTCTGCCATATTTGGAAGCTTTCACTTCTCCAAGCTGTATGGATCTCTAAGTTACCAACAAGCTCCCATGAAAAATTCCCTGTGTGGCTTTTAGACAAATCTGGAGAAGGAAAGAAGTAGTACAAAAGAAGTCATTCTGATTTGATTGAGAAAGGGGAGCAGTGAGACCATCAGCTTTTGCTACCTACAGTCTTTTGTGTCCACAGGATGGGGAGATGAATACTGTGCTGTATACATATTCTTTGGTTTTCATTATCTTTCATTTGTGGATAGATCTTCTGGATTTTTAACTCTCTGTTGTGTTTCTGATGCTCTGAATAATTCCAAATTATTTGAAATAGCTTTCCAAATGGAAAATGGTATACAGTTGATTTCTTCCCTAGTGATTACAAATCAGAATATTTTTAAAACTATCAAACTTTGTTTCAATAGCCTCTGAAATTCTATTCTATACCCTGAAGAGGATTCAAGGTGCTGAGTTTAAAATGTAATCTACTCAAGGGATTTCACTGAGTGAAAAAAAAGTGTGCTGTACCTGAAGCCACCAATTAATTTCTCATTAATAACACCTGAAGGAGAACTGACAGTAATTGTCCCTGGCTCTTCTCCCTGGCCTACCTATCCTTACCAAGCTTTGCTAGTAACAGCAGCTCTGCATAGCTCTTTGGCTCTCTTAGAAGCAAGGGGTGCTGCTGTACCTGCCCATCACACAGGTCATCATACCTCTCTTTTACTTAATGGGGTCCATAATATCTCTCTTTTACATAACAGGGCCATGCATGGGAAGCTTGAAGTACTGTTGAGGAGAACACTGAAATGTTCCCTTTTAATGGCTCAGGGCAGCTAGGGTAGCTCGCCTTTTTGTGAGTGTATTTTCCCAGATGAATTGTTCTAAATTCAGCTTTAGAGGAACAGAAGGAATACTCTGAGTGGGGAGATGTGCAGGAGCTGGTCACAGACAATGGGCCTCCTTTCTGCAAGACATGACTGGAGATGCAGTCTCTTTGGGATCAAAATGTCAAAATCCTTTTGATGACATGAACTTTTCTGACATGTTTGAGGCACACAACATTTCCACTCCCTTACAGGCAGAGAGAAACAGGAACAGAAACAACAAGGGACTTCTTTGTTGAAAATGAAAGAGGATAGGAAGGAAAGGAAACATGAGACCTGTTTTAAATCATTGGAAGTGTTCAGCTGTCAAGGGAAAGATGCTGTTAAAGTACCACGTAAAACAAACATTATTACCCCAGTTACAAAAGCTCACTTAATCCTTCTTATAACTGGTGAACCTCAAAAACATGCTTTCTACATGCCTGCAGTATCAGAATTGCTGAAATCTTGCTTAAAGCTTAAACCCACAAGTCTTTTGGAGAAAAGAACTGATATATCTTATTCATATAGGTACATATTCCTTGACACACATAGCGTGGAGTGGAGAGTGGACATGGCATGGACCAGGGTGGGCAGTGGCAGGTTTCCTAACCTGCACAGCTCTTGAAGGAGCAGGTCTGAAGCATTATGTTATACCAGTGCACATCTAGTATCTGCAGTATTAATGTGCTGTTTATATGTGTTTATTGCTCCAGTTGGAAGTCGGAAGCACTGTTATTTAAGTGCTGTTTGTCTTCCTTTCATTTTATTACTGCAATCAGTGAGATTGATCTTAATTAAAAGTCTAAAGTTCAATGATAGTTTAAAAAGGAGTACCTATAGCTTTGATGGTCTCTTGAAAAGGCTACCTGGATTTTGTTTAAAAAATGAAAATGCTGTAGTTTTTGCTTTATTCTGCTCAATAAGTTCTATTTCCATGCCTGACATTAAGGGTTAACTTTTTATTGAAAACACTTGTACATGTCTCTGATAAGCTAATGCTGTACAGAAGTCCCAAGTAAATTCTCCTTGGACCCTGTAATGTGTTACAATCCAACACCTAATAACAATGGTCATTTTTAAAAGCATGCAACAGCATGAAATAAAACTGATACTTTTTAAGTTTACCAATGCATTATATGATTATGGATTTATGTTGGATTTTAATTTAGCTTAATGCAGCAAAACCAAATGTGCTTAAGGTGTTAAGCAAAACAGCAACAAAAGTCTTCTTTCCAGGTATATCTCTACAGTAATTTGCTCCTAAAAATACAAATCTCACTCTGTGTAGAAATTTAGCATCTATTTCAGTCATGGTTTTCATTTCAAATATGCCATATACCCAGTGAATTAATGAAAATGCAGCAAATATATCAAGTACACAAAGGCTAGATTCAGGCCAATGTACAAATGGCCTGTCCTTGTCTGAGAGAGGAAACATTTCAGAGTAAAGGCTAAAATTAATGTAATTCCATGGTAAAGTTCAGGGAGCTATCTTTGTGCACATAGTTTTCCATCTTTACAAAAAACCTCCAAGGGCAAATTTTAGTAGCCACACATGGTCAAGTTCCAAGTCCTCATAGCAAAGGATGACCCATTAGCACGAAACATAAATAGTTCTTTTAGGCAGATTACTCTTGTGATGGCAACACTGAAACTTAGAAGACAAGCAACCTGTGCCCTTATTATTCTTCCAGTCACTGCCTTGTTCTGTGCTGGAGAGCCACCTACCCTGTCTGGTCTGTGCAAACATTGGTATCTTTGTATAGTTTGGAGACTCTCATCTTTGCTCAGAGTCATGGCAGCCCATCTTAGCTTTTGAGTGTAAGAGAATTTCACACCTATTTATGATGGTGCAGGCCTCAGCATCTTCTGTTGCATGTTTTCGATGTAGAAAGTATTTTAATTAGCAATTAGGGTAACAATTCCTTCATCATTTGAATTTTGAGAAACATTTAACTCTGTATGTCTTATTCAAGATGTCAGTATGAAAAGAAAATGCAAAATAGCAACTTACTTCTACATTTGGTACTCATCCTTCCTTTAAACGATAATGTGGGTAAAACATCTCATTTGTCAGTCATTTTATGTTTGAGTGAAATCAGCTACAGGAGAAAAAGCTGTATTGTGAATTTAGAACTATCCAAGCCCATTTTGAATTATACACACCCTTCTGGAAAATGTTTTCAGTATTATTAACAGAAAAGAAAGTATATTTAAAGGATTTTTCCTCTCTTGTTTGATGAATTTATATCCTTTTTGCATTATGCATTTATGTACAAATTGAGATGTGTAGGATTCTCCTGTAGGGCACAGCATAATTCTCTGTCATTCATTATGGATTTGTCTGGTCATGTGTTCAAAGCAAAGATGCACATAGCTTTCATTATGAGTACTGAGCCCAAAATATTAACACACTAGAATGTTTATGAGCAGTTATTCCATTTGCTCTAGTTGAACACTGATGCAACGGTTTGGTGTTGTTCTTTCCTGCTGAAATATAACTGAACACTCAAAAATACATTTTCTGACATTTTGGGGCTGCAAATTAAGAGAAAACTACAGTAAAAGAGAATACCATTCACTTGAAAATCTCAGGATCTTTAGCATCAAAATAAGAGGTATAAACATCTTGCTGGCTGATTGCTTAACAAAATAAAAGATCAGAAATGCTATCCAGGCAGAAGGGGGTTCCACCATTCATCCAATAACAAAAAAGTCCATGTATTGCATTATACTACAAATAATCATGAAAGGTTTTCTATAACCGGTGTCGTACACAGTAAGTAAAATGGATATGTGCTTTTCCCCAGGAAGTCTATCTAATCTGAGAGATAAACATGCCTGTGTCATCCACAACCAAAATAGCCAAAAAAATTATACCAGGGATATGTTTTCTCAGGAAAGAAATTGTGCAAAAAGGCATAATGTGTACTCCATATATGTAGATCATATTCCAAATGGTGTATCCTGGGTCATCTTAGTTCAAGAATATCCCAGCGAGCATCAGCAAGGTGGGCAGTCCTCTGATGGTACTGAAAGGAAAAAGGAGTGAGAAAAGAATAGCCAGCAAAGATTCCTAATCCCCCTGGTCCCATCTTCAAACCCATAGCAAATTGCAACAGCGATCGAAACAATGCCTGACGTGGGTGCCCCAGGGCTCCACTGGGCAGTGAGCTTAGCAGAGCTGTACCCTGGGAAGGTCAGCCTCTAACTAAAGCCCTTTTTTCAGTTTCACTCAGCCTCCCATTCCTGTTTTATCGTGGGGCAGTATCACTTGTGCCGCAGCAAGTGTGTTTTGGTATCTGTAGTAGACGCTGCTGTATGTTTTCCCAGTAACAGGCAAGTAGGGACAAAGGTTCATCCATGAGTAATGAATCAAATGCTAAGGTGGAGACAAGATTTAGTTGTTTAAACATAGTCATTGCAGGCATGTATCAGCCTTCCCTTTGAAATGCACTGAGCTACAGACGACGGGCAAGAAAATTTTGGATTTTTTCAATTTAAAGCTTGATCATATCAGCTGCTCCCAGTCTGAGCAGTTACAGGTTCTTTATTTTACTAATTATAAGAGTAATTATGCCATTAGTTCTCAGAAAGTAATTTTAATAATTAGGTCAAACACAAAACGACTCCAATCTCATGACATACTAATTTAAATTGTTTGGATATTGTAATTTGGGAGGAGGAGTCAGTGCTAGAGTAATTTTGGGGATTGTAAGAAGGAAAATACAGCTGGAGAAATAACAGAAGATGAATTCTCTGTCAGAGACATTAGCTAAGTTGTTTCTTGAATGATGTTAAGTGAATAACATTACAGCTATTTGATAGTGATGACAGATAAAATTATCATGTATTGAAAAATATATTAAAGATTTGATTCAGAGGCCATAATTTTGACTGAGTATACCAACCCCCTTTCTCTATTACTACAGCAGAAGAAAACATTTTCAATTCACCCATCTAATTTTCTTGAGAAATTAATCCAGTCATATCTCTGCATGATATATGCTGTTCTCAAATCCAGTTTCTAATCTTAGTTGCAACCTCATAAATCTTGAACAAAATTTACAGCCACCGGGGAGCTTAGGCCACCAAAGCCAATTACATTGATGTAAAATCCATGTACGTGAGATATTTGGGACAAAAGAAGAAGAGAAAGAAAAAGGAGAGACTATTTAGGCCAGGGCAGGAAATGAAAGCAATGTCAAAATCATTCCAGACCTAGGTTCTAGCAGTCTGCCTTTATCAATACTTCTACCAATCTACATCTAGACATTTGTCTTAGATTTCATGCCAGTGCATTTTTAGGAGAATTTTTCATGAAAGTATGTCTGAGTATGAGCAGGGTCCTTGGTATTGCATGGCACTGGACTTTTTTTGCCACAAAGTTGAAACATGCCTGCAAAAGTCCAAGAACTAAGGAAAGTTACTTTCTGCCAGTCCTGAGTTACACTACCTGAGATCATCTGCTGTTGTGCCTTTGGCAGGTGAATAGCAGAGTAGATGCTTCACTTCCCATCAAATCCCATATAAATTCAATCAAAAACACATCAAACTTTTCTGATGATGATGACACAGAACTCCATGTTTGACATCTCTCTCCCCTGACAAATTATTCTCCCCTGACAAAGAATTCTCATCTCTGAAAGACAGAGGACAGCCACAGACAAATCACGTCAAACAATTCTAAAATTTAGGATCCCACTGCCTGCACCTACCAATAAATGGAATCCAAGAGCTGTCTCCCCTAAAGGTTTGCTGACATTCAAAGTTTTCTTGATTTATTTACCCCTACTGAGGGCGCAGTGGAGTGAAAAAGCATACAGGCTTTTTGCTTCTCACACAATGAATGAAGAAGACAAAACTTTGAAACTGCATTTTGTGAAATGTTTTTACATTGTTTTATTCAAGCAGTAAACATTGTGGTATAAAAATAATCTTTACATGAAAAACACATTATTCCCAGCTCACAATACACTCTTAATTTGTCATTTGAAGTTAAAAATTAATGGGACTGGTGGTTTGGTCAAAGAACATGTATTTTTACTGACATAACAGCAGGTTGTGGGAAAGTTTCATTATATTTATTACAACTCTAATTGCCTTTAAAAGCATATCAATGAGCAGTGTGATTTTAGAAATTAGAAGTAGTTCTGTGGATGTAAGACCAAGTTTTGTATTTTTACTTTTCTCAAATAAAACAGGCAAATTTACTCATTGGATTAATAACTGCAAAATACATTCAAAGCTTGGCAAGCATTTTCTAAAAATTCTAATTCTTTAAAATTCAATAGGAAAGATTAAAATAAATGTTACTCATGTATCAGATTGAAAGTCTTCAAATTTTCACCAATATTGTTCGACATAATTTGATGAACATTTTTTTAAAAAATATTTGAAATTAATGAAAGCCTTTGAATTGTCAGAGAAGTTTAGAAATTTATGTCTGCAAAAATATGCCTAGAAAGAGTTTTTCTGCTGTCTTACAAAGTTCAGAATTTTAAACTAACACTGACAAAACAACTGTGGTTGGAATTGTTTGGGATTTTTACTTTCTAGAAGGAATGTTAGTAGTAGTGAATTTCTAAGCATGTCTGCACATAGCAGTTATGCTATTTGCAAATCATATGCAAAAGAAACCCATTTGCATGCAGTGAGATTTAGACCAGCTATGAATCCCACAAAAATCCCATGTCAAATTCCACAAAAATAAAGATGTTTAGCCACTGCTTTCAATGAATTAATTGGTTATGTTCATAGAAACACTGACCATACTTCCAAAACCTACTGAAAGGATCTTTTTAAGAGCATCAATATATCTCCTCTGAAGTAGTTTTGCAGAATTGCTCCCATAAATACCTCAAAGGCTTGTTCATTTTTGAAATAAATATTGTGGTCTTTGTACAACAGAAACCAGATTAATTGGACATAGTACAAGGACACATTTAAGAGGACCTTCCAGCCCATTCTGTGGAGTGGAAATCTCCCAAGGGAAGGTGGGTGGTGTTGACATCACAGCAATTTTAGTGAAGAGTTCTATAAGAATTCTGCTGATGTAGTTTTTTTTTCCCTCAAAGTAAGTACCACACTTCTTGGTCAACTTTGACCACATATTTTTTTTAGTATTTGTTCATCTCTCACTCCTCAAAGAAGAAAGTTTGTCATAATAATTTTTCTCCTTTTGTGTCTTTCATTGGCTTCAATTTACCCTGTACCAGCAGCTGGGTAAAATTCTAACCTGAATCCATCTTCTATGTTTTTCTGAAGTTCCGTTTGCCAAGGTTTTATTTGTAATTAGATATGAACAATCTGAGATTCCACTTGCCATGTCTCATCTTTTTTGAATTTTGCCTTCAAAATATTCAATTACTTTTTCATAAGCAGAGCTAAATTGACATGGATTCAAGACTGGCAACAGACAGCAGCAGAAAAAAGTTGGAGGAATAGGGATAAAATTGGAGGAACGGGGATTCCTATTAACACAGAGATCATTTAGTCATGAAGTCCTTTACCACAGTGTGTATAAGGAACAAATCAATTATAATCAAGCAGTTCAGAGGTCCTCCTAGAAGAATTTGGAAGTGGAATAGAAAAAGTTATTCAAAACTCTCAAGTGTATTTTGGACAGAGGCAGAAAGCATGGAAGTTATTTTACTTTTTTGTTGTAACTAATAGCTATTGAATTTTGTTACAGACCTTTTTCACAGATGGTCATACCTACCTTGCAAGACCTAAGGCAGATACTCCCTAAGGTCAATTTTTGAAGGAATAGATCTGGCAGGAGCATCAAGCACCTTCCAAAATGTTCTCCCAGTTCTACTGGCCACAAATTCTTTACTGACAGCAATCAGTGTTGGAGATCTCAAGAGGTTACTGTATTCAAGTCTCTTACTGCACATCCTAATTCAGCTTAAGTCACTTTCACCTCTTAACCACAGCCCCTGAAATTTCCATCATCATATCCTTCTCTCATATCTTCTAGCTTCTGGGTCAGTATGTCAGCTACTGCCTGTTTAATACTTTTTGGTGTACTTCTACTCAGCAGTCTGTCAGTGACATAGGAAGGCCATGTGTCCTAAGACTTGCTCACTGCATCAGTTCTCTCTGTCACTCCCCCTGTCTTCTCTGATGGTTCATGGTTCCAACAGTAGGAAAGAACACTCTATTCAATGGCAGTGAAATCTGTTCACCTATTTTTCTGTCCTTTCTCATTATTTCTGTTGTGGTGACGAATAGACTTCAAAACCATTCCAGACAAGTCTGCAACTCAAGCTCCCATGGTTTTCAAAGAGGTCCTCATGGCTTTCAGGAAGAATCAGGATTGGCTCCCTTTCAGGTCCCATATACTTTTGAACTCTTCTGAACTCTTGAAATCTTCTGATCTATTCTGATGCTTACCTTAACCTCAAAGTAAAGCAGGCAAGTAAGGTCTTGAGCATGCTAGGTTATGCATAACAGTCTGGATGTTGCCTCTCCAGGATGATCTGCATTGCACAAACCAAATAGTTGTATACCAAAATTTTTCTGGATAATTGGACACACTCCTCCACATAGGTAAGATGCATCAAGGCACTGCTTTCTGCTCTACTTCTAAGCATACTGCCAGCCCCCATGCCCTGAAATCTTAAAAATAACAAATATTTCAGCTATCCTAGTCTTGAGGATTTCTGTGCTGACAAGTTCTGCTAACATTCTAAGGAGTGCTTGATCTTCTGGCAATATCCTCTAGTCCAGAAGAAATAAAGGCATTGGACTTTGCTGTAGCCTTGGAACACTACTGCTTGAAGTACCAAGTGACTGCTTTCAGCACATTTAATGTAAGAACATGGTTATATGCATCAGAGCTGCAGTCAGGATCCAAATCCTACTGTTCAATGCAGTCAGTCCCATCCTTGAGGCTGCAGAGAGTCTTGCCCTCACTGGAATAGAAGTCTGTTTGCTCTGGTAGTTTGGGTTGGTTTATTGTGATTTCACAGTTTTGCAACAGTTTTATTGTACACTATTGTCTGCATGAGGGGAAGAGAAAGTTCAAGAGAGAAATACCAGGACTTCTGCTGGGCTGGAGATGCTTCCTGCAGCAATTCTTCTGTAGGTGGAATGCAACATATTTAAGGCTGCCATAAATGGTTCAAGGTTTATTAGAAGCAGGAAAATGTCATTTCCTTCACACTGTAAAAAGTACTTTAGTAGACTTGTAATGTTCATCACTGCTTTTGTGTGACATCCATGGGCTCTCTTAGCATCTAAAATACAAATGGAGAAAAGAGATTCCCTGCCACAAGGACTTCATGGTCTAGTCTTTCAGAAAGTGTGCTGAAGGCAGGGATGGGCTGGAGAGAAGAAGAGACATCAGCAATATGAAGCAGTTGCACAATGGGAATGAGTTCATGTCCCAGCAAAACGTTCAGGTAGAATGATCGTGCTGCTTTTACATTTTGGAAAGGACAGAAACAAAAGATTCTAGTAACCATCTTCTTGTAAAGTCTTATGGAAACTCCTTTTCCACATGGGACCTTGATGTCCTGGGATCAATACAGAGGAGGCCATCCAAACCCTTAAAGCCTCACCATGGTAAAAATATGTTTCTCAGAAGGTGTTCTGGTAATAGTCACACAATTGTAATCTTATTCACTCTACTTTGTCCTGTTACAAAGGAAAATAAAGTTACTATTTTAAATGTGGGCATTGTTGTACAAATGGCCAGAGCAATGTTGCATGAACTGTTTCCATGCTTTTTGCCAGGCAGTTTTAAAGATGCTGGCAATAGTACAGCAATGACTTGAATCTATTTCTTTGGGAATGAATTCATCAGTGTTCACTTACAACATAACTTGAGCAATGGAGGAAGTTTTCTGCAAATCTTTAAAAGCACTTAAGTGCCTCAATCAGCATGAACAAAAAGTATGAAGAGTTAATTCCTAGGTTCTCCCATATTCTCAACTATAAGAATAATAGGACAAATGCAAAATGAAAGCAATTTTTAGCTTAAACAGAATTAATCTTAGCAATGAGTTTGGGTTTACTGTGCCAAATTGTTGTTTGGATTTTAGGGTAAAGTTTTCTTTTCCTTAACTAATTACTCCCTAGTTATCCTTAAGAAAAACTCAACATTTTCCATTACTCATAGCTATGTGGGATTTATTCCTGCATATAGATGAAATTGAGATCATCCTAGCCCTCTATTTTATTGTTATCCATCATTGTATCTTCAGATACACAGTATGCCTCAGTCTTTATTGAAGATTTTCAGGTCATGGAGAGCTCAAGTCACAATCTCTAAGGTCTCTACTTCACAGAAATCAAAAAAAAAAAAACCACTCCAACTTTCTAAAAATAAGAACATTCCTTCTTATATGAAAAGAAAGGAAAGCATCTGACTGCTGTCTCTGTGACTGGTGTACCATTTTGCATCCTCAATCACACAGTGTATCACATACACATTTTGTGCAATTCCTTGGCCCATTGTCTCACATAATAGGATTCAACAGGAGACATTTCAGAGCAGAGCAGCTTTAGCTGAATGGATGGATCCTTGAGAAAGTCAAGGCAGGACCTCTATAGAAACAGATTTTGATGATAAGGGAAAGGTTTCCCCAAGATGGTACCTCTTTTACGGGTCACAAAAACTTACAGCAAGACTCTGCAATTGAACAAGACTATCAAAGAAAGCAGCAGAATCACACAAGTAATCCCAACAACTTCTATGTGGAACTCCATGTGATTGACCCCATTTACTTTGACACTGATCATTCTGTTCTTCATTGCTCTGTATGGAAATTTTCACGTCTACACTGTCTGCCAGTCTCAATGGTAGTGACAATGAAGTTGGTGGAAGTCCCATAATGTTCTCATTCATTTGTTTACTGCTCGTAGGAAGAGGTGGAGGTGTTTTTCCAGGGGAGGCAGCTGTGGAGCACTGGCGCTAAGTCTGTGACGGAGCTCCCCCTGATGGTGTTCTGCAAATGTAAATGCACGGATGGGGGTCCCAGGTGCTGCCCCTCCAATTTCTGCAGCAGCAAATGCTGATCTGACCAGCTTGGTCTGTAAAAGTCTCCCACTGCATTCCCTCTTATGGATGTTATAGAGCAAGACCCATATTTTTGTCAGTAAATGTTAGAAATCCCTCTCATCCCTAAAGATAAACAGGGTGGTTCTGGTGGTGGTATTGAACCACAGCACTGCTGAAGGCCACATAGAGAGGAGACAATGGAGCAAACACTAAGAGCATTTGTTGGGCTGTTGTTGTTGTTGCATTTTCTCTCACTAATCCCTTTGCCATGTAGAATAAACTAGCTCATGATTTTTTGAATCCTTGGGCTTGGCAATGCTGTTAACATGTAACAGAGTTTGTGTCTGATGATCCTCCAAAATAAACTGATTGTATGTGAAGCGACAGGGGAACTTGGTCATCAGATGTAAATCCTCCATTGCAGGCTAGCAGTATTGCCAGGGCCAAGTACTGAAAAATCATGAGTTGGATCCCTTAAAAATCACAAAATTCTCTTTAAAATCATGACTGTTACATAAACAAGCACATTTTGGTTTTGATTGTTTTTTACATTGTCTAGTGGTCCTTGGAGCCTTCAGGCTACATATGAGTGATACTTTTTACTTCCAGACTTCTCCCACAATATATGGCCTTGAAACATTTTTCTTTGATATATGAATACTGACATTTTAACAAAAATCATATGAACCCTCAAACTAGGTCTTTAATGAAGACACCAAAATCCTTGCAACAAAATGGAGCTAGGGAGAATTGCATGGTCTAAGCATAGGGCTACTGAATAAAATCTTGAATTATAAACCTGTCTGAGACAAAAATATTTACCTCAATTCCCAGACAAAAATCTTTACCTCAGTTCCCAGACAAAAATCTTTGCCTCTAGTTCAACTTCTACATCTGCACAGCAGGACTAATAGTACTTTATCCCAGGGCTTAATGAATATGGTGATTTTACCATTTATCTTACTCAAGTATCTTGAATATAAAAAGACTTTGCAAATTCTATACAGTATTATTCCATGCTGGTTTATCCTCTAACAAAAAACTCGGTCATAGCATACATTCAAGTTTTTAATTTTTCTAAACAACATGCCCTAGAACAGGGTTTTTTCTGTATAAAATAACGATGAGGGGGGCACAGAACACAGCCTCAGTGGGATGTCTGCTCCCTGATTTGCAGCCACTCTCGGGGCTGGCTGGCATGGCACAGCTCTGCCTGTCAGTGCTAGTGGAATATTCCATTATACATTAAACAATGTTTTCCAAAACAGATGAGTTATTTCTTACTGAAAACAACAATAACAACCCAATCCCCTGGAAGAAAACTTAAATCATTCATATTACCCAAACAGCAGGGGACAGACTATCAGTGAAGCTTCATTCGCAGTGTTGTTGCCAGAGCCACACCCAATGACCTCCTGAGATGATCTTCATGCCCTGAGATTGTACCATAAGCACAGCCATTAATTTAGTACAAGGAACTATAGTGATTAACTTCAAATGACTGGCTGAAATACTGTGGTGAGATGCTTTTGAGCCTGTGTCAGAACAACAGGCTAGCCAATAAACACTGGCTATCACAGTTTGCATTTAGATCGCTCCCTTTATCCAAAGCACGTTATAAATATCAGAGATTTTTTTGTCTCACCCCAGACAGACAGATAAAGCATGGTTTAAGAAGCTCCACAGGGAGCAAAGTCAGGCATCTGCATTTGCTATTAACAATACAAGTGAGTGGTTCAAGGTCCGATGCCTCTGTCCCCTACGTTTCCCTAAATAACCAAGCACTGCAACATTGCTGCAGTTGAAACACCCAAGTCGCAAACTGCACTCAAAGTTGCTGGCACAAGATCATTAGCAAATGACTCCCTTACTCTGTTAATGCCCTGAGTTCATACCCTAACCACTAATTCCTGTAGGAAATGTATTACTCGTTATCATGGTTGAGTTCATGATTCACACTTTCTGGAAGGTTTCATTTTATTCTTGAATAACATAAATTTAATTTTTCAGATTTTCTAATGTGAACCAATGTAAATCACTCTTTAGAGCCAGGGACGTGTTTTAGGGGAGCAGTTGCTCCTTTATTTTGACTTGTGCTTCTCCCAGGGGCATATCCCAAGGAAGTTACCGTACACATGGTGTATGTGGGATTTAATAAATAGGAAAGACATGAAATTTAAGTGATTTTTGGCAGTTATCCCTTTGTAAATGTTAGCTTTTTCCCTGCAAAGGGTGTGTAACCCTTAGTGAATCAGCCTTTTAGTGTTTTATTTGGTAACAGACTTAATAGTATGTTGTACAGTGTCTAAAGGCTTAAGATTAAAATGATATGTATCCGGTAAAAGGACTGAGCTAATCCCCACCAGCTGGAATACAGTGCTGAGGGGCCCTCCTCTCTGGATGGATTTTGCATTGGAATTAAGACCTCTTCTTAAAACAAATGAAAGAGAGTTTGCAGAAGCAAAGACATACAGTAGTGGAGCAAAATGAAGTTGCAGCAATAAAGCTACAGAAACTCTTCTTTTGACTGGCTCCAATCTTCCAGACTAGCTCAGACAAAGCATCAGTCCCTGCTTGCTGCAGTGCTGGGGCAGGCAGCCCTTCTCTGCTGTGTGCAGGCATCAGTCTAATAAAAAGCCTTCTTCCCGATTTGGAAGATGTATTACTTCTGGATTCAAATGCTTCCAAAAATATATGAGATGTAGAAAACACTCCTCATTTGCCAGAAACACATTGGAGTTTTGCTTACATTACATTCTTTCCTCGTATATGTTTGAAAAAAAAAAAAAAAGGGGAAAAAGAAGGGAGGGGGGAAAAGAGACTGTAATACACTGAACTAAAAACTTTCATCACAATGATAAGATATAACTTTGGGTAAAGAGACTGGGAGACAGCTCAGTCAATACTGTCTTGAAATCTTCTTTTACACCTCTTTCTGAAGTATAAATATGGACTTCGTCCAGTTTTCCCAATCTGAACGACTTTGGCTGGGGGAGGTTGGTATGGAAGTCATTTCCCTTTTAGGTGCAGTAGCTGCTTTCCACAGACTCAACAAAGACATGAAATATCATTAACATCTGATTCCGAAAGGCTGACAACCACTTCTTTGTTTTACACAGCCGTCCAGGGAAAGCTGCTGTGTATTACCATATCGCAAGCAAAATTATACCTATTAAGCTGTGATAGGAGCTCTGGAATATTTCTCTCATTTGTTCTGGGATATGGTGATTGAATATGTCTATTGTTTTCACAACCAACATTTCATAATTTAAATGGTATTATGCATAAACATTGCTTCAGTTAAGGGTGGGTATTACTGACCAGACTCCTAAGCCTGTGACCTGTTTGGGACAGGGTTACAAGGATAAAGGCTAAAACCTCCCATATTAAAAAACCAGAAAGATGTGAGATAGCTTGTCCAGTGGGTGCTGAATCACACTAGAAAATAGTCTCCTCCTTCTTCAAACAAGCAGGAAGACTCTGCAGGCCTCAGCAATGCTTCTCTGCTCCACAATAGAAGGAAGGCAAGTTGAAAGTCTTGCCCAGGGGATTTCTCCACTCCAGAATTCATTGGAAAAGAAATAGGGAAATGCCACTTTTTATGTGTGTTTAATTGTAAAAACAATCAAAGCATTCCTCTAAGTTATTTAGGAAGGTGCAAAGAGTGTCTTTGTTTTTCTCTAATTTTCTCTAACAGTGCATCAGGATCACACTATTAGTGCTAAAATCTTCTATCAGAAATTAGACTTCTTGGTCATACACAAGATACAAGAATTATTATTCTTTTTCCTTTTTTCTTTTTTTATTTTTAGTTAACTGTACAAAAAGAAAATTGAATTTTCAAGTAATGTTGTTAGCTAATTATTTGCAGGACTGAGCAAATCCTCATCGGATGAGGATTTTTTTTATAATACACATAATTAGCATAAAATAAACCTAGTACTATAAATTAAATGTTTTATTTGAAGGAAAGACTTAAACCTGCATGTCTAAACTGATCCAGTTTTAATTGTTCTCAGGTCCTCAAATCTTACAACAAGAATAAATAAAAACTTCCCTGTTCCTCTGTCAGAAAGAATAGTTGAGCACTGTTATCACCCACATTTTACAGAGAAACTAGCTCCAAAGCAAGGAAATACTTTGGTGAAAGGTCAAACAGAACATTTGTGTCAGATCTGGGAACAAAATTGTTATCTGCTGCCTTCTAGGCATTTGGTTTAACCACATCCTTCCCTCCAATGCACTGCAACTTCTTTCCACCATACATTTCTTTACTGCTTATTTCTTCTTATAAAGTTCCTGAAATCCAACTGGAAAAAAGAATGCAAGAACTTTACACAAGGCTTTTATGTCCCTCTTTTGCTCATTTTTTGTTTAATATTCTGGTGAAAACATTTCCTGGAAATTCCGAGGAACATTGCAAACTGAAGTGCTGCACCAAGATACTTATCAATAATATCACCAAGTGGCATGATCTCCTAGGGGTGCAAGCAAATATTCTGTTTCAGTTATGATTTGCTGTTTGAAATTCAGTCCTTGGTGTTATTTGCAGGGACAGCAATGAAGGCAGTGTGGGGTACTCTGGCAAGGTTTTGGCTCTCAAGATATCTTGTGCTTGCACTAGCAGGTTGCCCTGGAAGAGGCATTTGCCCCATACAGTGTAGCCTCTCCTGTCCCAGAACTACAGTGTATATGTAAATAAGGTAAGTTACATCTAGAATTTAATGATCCTTCACCACTTTTTTCCTCCTTTTGCAGAAAGGTGCCCTTCGAAGTGCTGGTTGGAAGGGAGGTCAGCCTCTGTCAGAGCATGTCAAGAGAAGATGTTAGTTTAAATTCATATTTATGCTGCCCTCACCTGAAATATAAGTCCAAGATCAACTATTAAGTATTTGAGCATATTTAGCATATTTCAAAGAAAATTGGCCAAGGCTGTATTTTTAACTTTTGGTTAATTTATCATAATGTACTCTCTCACCTTATTTTGATCAATATATTTGTCTTTTTCAGTCATGAGAGAGAAGCAAAAAGCAAGAGCAAGATGTGCTTTTCATTCTCTCACTCCATCCCTGCTTTTGCTCACTTCACTAAACCAACCATTTACAATACTTTATTAGTCTCCCTTCTGAGTTTATATTCCAAAAGCCCTTCTCCTCCAGTGTCTGTCTTTCCTTGTGTCAGGCAACTGGCTGCAACTGATTCAAAATCTCAAAAATTTGTTGCTAGTAACTCAGTCTAAAAGTTTCAAACAGTGTATTAGGCTGAAGTAAAGCATGCACAGATGCAGTGCCATTGGGGTTTTCTACCTGCTTATAGAGGCTTTTAATTTGCTGTATTAAATTGATAACAAATTTAATAGGACTTTTACGGCAAGGCATTTTCATGTGGAGTTTCTCACACTACAAATCACATTGAGGTTTGTGTACAAACACTGATGACTCTCACCCTATTTAGTAGCAAAAAATCTAAAATGCAGACCTGTTTTTTGAGGACTTCCTCTGCTTAATTTAAAAAAACCTTACGGAAAATTTCTACATTTTATACTAGATTTAAAGCAAAAACAGCCTGAACCATTTAGTTAATTTTATTACCATGTTTCCCACCCCCAAATACACTGATAACAGACTCTTTGTTAGGACTTCTAACCTTAATTGCCTGGATAGCGTGAAGCAGTACCTGATTGGGGAAATAGTAAGCATTTTTCCCTTGTTTTTAGATCACTCACTTTATTTGGCTCAACAATTTATCATGTTAGTATTTCTAAAAAAAAATAAAAATAAGAAAATGTTTAAATCTTTTTTAAGGGTACAGCCACTTATATTTTATACAATTTAATTAACTTCTGTAAAAAGTCTGTCTAAATTCCATTAATGTTTAGCCAAGCACATTGGATTAAGTACTTCTTCTCTATTTGTCTCAGCCCTGGAGTTTTAACCTTATTCTTTTGTGAGTTTTCTTTTATGAATCTCTTCTCTGGGCACAGTATTTATCCATGTTGGTGGTACCCAAGTGGAGAAGAATGGTATGGGAGGGAAGATTGATGTGACCAAGCAAAGAACCTGCCAAGAAATTTAGAACCTAAATGCTTCTTTGGGTGTGAGTCCAATTTCAAACTAAGAACACCAGTGTGTTTGAAGTATAATTCTCCCATAAATATTAAGGGCATTTTTTGGCTAAGTGACTGTATATGCAAGGCAGGGTTTTCTGGACTAGATCTCTGCCATGTTTCCTGTTGTTTGGTTTCAGGACAGGATTTCCATGCAGGTAAGAGACTGGCCTGGTCTGTCATTTCTGGTATGGGGAATGACAGGGCTGCAGGCAGCTCAGTTTCATCTCCATTTCTTTTCCATGGACCTGAGTGTTGCATTCGTACACTGCCAGAGCATTCTTTTATAGGGCTGAAAGTAAAGACCAGGTGTATGTCTTTGATCTCCTTAGGTAAATATTTCCTCTTCTCCTGCAGTCTGCTGTGCAGGGCAGACAACATGTATCATTCTCAAACAAGCAAGGGAAAAAGAGATTCCTTGTGGTCTGGACTACCTGCTCTCCAACAGCAGGGATAAGAAGAAAGGTGATGTGACCTTTTCAGCTGTAGTTGCTATTCTGGAAACACCTTCCAAACATGAACCAATCAGTAAAGCTTTGAAAGCTGGCTGAATCTCTTCATACATAAGCAGGAAGTCAGTTAAAACATGGGAGATTCGTGACATTGTAAAAGCCTGTGAAAGTGATAGGCAAGAAGGGAAATTGCCAAGGAACTAAAATTTGACCTCTTTCATCCCATTGGTAGCAAAACTTTGCAGTGCTGCCAGAGGAAATGAATCAACAGAACTCAATTTATAAACACACAAGATCAGACAAAACTGACATTAAACATTTACTGAGCTTTCAAAATAGGAGCTGCACTTCACATATCAATTCTTAACAGAAAAACATGCTTTTAACCTTTTTCTTTTTAATGAGCAGCTCCAGGGAATTAAATATTTTGGGTATTTTAGGAGTAAGTTTCAACATAGGTGAATCTGATAGGGTTTCCATTATCTGGTATCAGGCAAGAACTGTATATCAGAAAGGAAGCTGTAACAGAAGGCCCTGTCAGAGGGATGGAGCACACACTGAGTGTTTATTTTTTCAGACTGAATATCCAGTCCCCAAGGTGAAACAATAATGAATGACATCTTACTGACTGCCCAGACAGATATGTTGCACTTTCAGATAATATGTAGTAATTCAATATCAGTACTCATAAAATCTTGTGTTCATGGAAACCAAAGGAAAAGAAACTATTTTGCCCAAGCTGGGTTTCAAGTTAACAAGATAAATGTGGGGGGGGTTGTGTTTTGGTTTTGTTGTGGGTTTCTTTTAATTCACGATTTGCATTTTAATTGGGTTTGAATACATTTAATTTTATTTATGATGTGTTGGGGTTTCACATTCATATTTTTGTTTCAATACACTTGGTCAACCTACTATATAGTTTGATTTCTTTTTAAGTCCTTAAGTCACTCTTTGTGTGAGATGCCTTCATTTTCCAAGCCCGAGTAGGGAAGTGATTGTACTTGCACAGACACTATTAGTCTGTTAGACACATGCTCTTGCTTTTGGTCTCCTGAAACTAGACATTAAGCTTAATATTAATATTGATCAAAAAAGAAGGACCATGCCTATGAAAATATTTGCAAAAAAAAAATTTAAAGTTTTTCAAAAAGTTTTTCAGAGAGTTATTTTCCTTAATTCTGACAAAAAGTCAATGTTTTCATGGAAAGAAAACATGACTGATTAAAAATATGGTTTTCTTGGAAAAAAACCAAACCAATTTTATTTCATGAAGCAGACCATCAGAATGTGCAACCAATACCTTTGGACAGAGTATGTGTACCCTGAATTCCAGCCTACCAGGAAATGCCCTCACTCTGCAGTCTGCAGATACACAGACAGATTTGTGACATGAAAGGTGTAAGGCCTGGGAGTAAAAAGACAAATAATATTTATTTAGATTATAAAATGTACACTACTGAAATGGAAACAATCCAAGCCTCAAAGCAGCTTCAATGGAATTAGAATGACCACTTCGATTTCCTACTACTAAATAAACGTATCATTACAGCAGTCTGACCACTGCCACAATAAAAGCATCTTATGCATCTGCAAAGAGTCACAGAAGTTCCTAAACTCACCCAAGACATTGAAAAATCCATAGACAAGTACAGGTCTGCTGCTAGCAGTTGTTGATTAACCTGTAAATTATGTGAAAAAGGCAAATAATTTTAACAGGTTCCATCTGTAATTAAGCTGTAAGTCATACCAATGTCATGTATTGTTTTGAAATGGAAATTGCTGTCTCTGTTACTGAGGATACTTGATTGCACAGAAAATTAAAATTCTTTTCCAAAATGTAGACCTTAACGATTCACATCTAGGAGTCTTCAAAGTATTTTTTAAGTAATACATAGAATTAATTAGACAAGGGAAGTAAAGAGGCAAATTTAATTTTACTTCTGAAAACACAACATTCAGAACTTGAGCTTACACAAAACGAAAATGCAACTTCCAAGAAATGACAATAATCAAATTGTTGGTCAGCTTATTAAGAGGAGAACTTGATATTCCTAGAACATCAATAAAACGTATTATAATTGATTATAATTACACAGATTTTTCAAAAACAGACTAATTTATTTTCTGCTTAGAGGACTGCACTACTCTTCCCTGGGCTTAGGGATCCCAGTACATCCCTTTTGGTCTTGGGTCATGGTAAGAATGTTCTTCTCTCTGAAGGTTACTTTCTTTATGCATTATGCCTCTCTCCTTTTACAGTGAAGGGAGGGAATGGAATTCAGTCTACTGTGAATTCAAATAATTATACATACAATCTATCTGTAACACCAAAGCTTTGATTGATAAAAGAAACTGAAGATGAAACCCCTACCTTATCATGATGTTGTCTCACATAATATTAGTAATAATTGGCACACACTTCGTGTTCAAAGCAATTCAGAAACATTAAGTAATTAACCTACACACGATTTAATGCCTTCTGCCAAGACTGCTGTACACAAGCAAGTTTCTGGAAGAAACAGGATCTAAAGCCATATTTAATCTGAGAATATGAGTAACAGTTATAACAATAATTCTTTAATTTTTAATCTAGGCTTTTACCCAACATATTTTACAATTTTTTAATGAGTAGGAGACCAAAATTCTGGTTCTTAGTTGCTCAGAAGTCACACTGAGTAGAGATATAAATCCTGAGTACCCCTGACTGACAACGGGAAGACTAGACTGACTGGATTATGTATTGTATATAGCACTTACCCTCTAAAATTCTGTCACCCCCTGCCAGCTGCAGAATAGAAAAAAAAAAAAAAAAGGAAAAGAAAATGTAACACAGTATAAATGAAGAACACAAAACCATGTAAAGGGAGGTTTTACTATTTAAGGAAGCACAAAGAACTAAGGAAGGCTTTCTTGCTGAAACAGATTCATTGTTCTGAGCAAAAGTCAGAACTTCTGAATAACACAGACCTAGTCTGGGCTTGTGGGTTTTTGGCTTTGATTTCCTCATTTATTTATTAGTTTCCACTGTTATTTTCTGAATTAACCACAGTCTCTGCCTCCATGGTGGAGAGACATTCTTTTGCTCCTTCTGCATGGCAAATAATTTGCTCTCTCCTACATATCTTGTAATCCTTTTCTTTACTGCATACCTTTTGTCAAGAGGTGGACAATGAGCTGAAAAGTCTAGAGAAGAGGAGTTAGTGATCCATTTAGCTCAGCAGAAGACCACCACAAGTTGCTGGAAAAAGCAAGCATTCTCAGCAGCAGTATATCCTCTGTCTTTACACAAAGCAGATCACCCTGCAAAAAATGCATCAGTTTCTTCTACTCTCTAACCCCACAATTATGGGTACATTTTTATCCCCAATGTAGATACACATACATTGCTCCAAACAAAAAATACCTTTGACTATTATTGTCTCCACCTTTTAAACACGTACCACAGTTTCATGAGGTCTTTGGTGAGTGTAGGGTTAGTGGGAGCTGGCATGAGACAAGTGACTGTTTATGGGGTCATAAGAAAGAACAAAGACAGAGTTGTGCCAGCCAGTAGGCAGGTGGGGTCAGGATGCCTTCATTTCAATATGGATAACAAGACAAATATGCTATGATGTATGAAAAATATACAAGGAAAAACAAGCAAAAGAATGAGAAAAGGCAGAAGAAAACAAGCTAGGGAATGAGGTCAGGAGCATAAATTATGAAATATAAGTCCTTAGAAAGAAATTTACCTTCAGTGTTTTTTTGCTGGACAAGCATCAGAAAGAGTGAGCTTGGTGACAAGAGCAAGTGAGGAGGAGATACTAGAGATCCCTTGAAGCAGCAGCAAGGAGATGGACACGGACTAAGAGCAGCAGAGAGCTGCAGAGCCATGTATCCCCTGCCCACTGTCCTAGTGCTTTGGAAGCCATGGCGCGCTCAGCCAGCCGGCAGAGACCTGCCAACACAATCACAAGTTGGTTCCACTCATTCAGTCTCTCACCCATTGGAAGGGGCTGGGAGGATCCTGGAGGTGGAGGGAGGACAGTCCCTTCATCCTCTCCTTCTCCTCCTCCCAGCACCACTGGCACTAATTCTCTCTCTGTGCTCACTCTTTCCATGAAACAGACAGCGGGGGGAGTAAGGAGAAGGGAAGGGGGGTGGCGGGTGCTGGTGCCCCAGCCTGGCAGCTGGGTGGGCTGTGGAGGCCTGGGGAACTGCAGGAGCCATGAGGAACCTGGCTGCTTGCACGTCCATCAGCACGTCTCTGCACTTGTGGAGCGGGGAGGGGAATATTGGATATCACTTTGGTCGAGGCTGAATCTATAATTGAGAAGATGAGAGTTCATTACAGATTTTGGCCTTGGAGTGCTTGTCTTGGCAAGAGGCTTAGCTGAGTGTTAAAATCATTACCAAGTGGCCTAAATCTAAACAAACACCCACCTTTTCCATTTATTACCAGGATGAAATGACTTGCCTCGTAGAACTGAAATACCTATAGTTGTCAGCTTCTCATTTCCCAGTGGTGCATAAAATTCCCTCTCTTATGGCTGTCTTTCCCTCTGGTCTAGCTTTCCCTTATGTTATTCTACTGACAAGAATTATGTATTAAATTACAAGCTATCTGTCGCAGAATGAGAATTTCACTTCACACCACACAGAGGTCTGTTGTACAGAGTTAAGAGTTTCTTTCTCTCTGGCGCTGTGCAGTAAAGCAAGGTAAATGTTAAGTAAAAAAAAAAAAAGTAGGATGACTCCAACATGATTGTAAATGATAATTCAGGCATATACAGCAAGGGAGACATATCTTATGAATAAGTAGCTGTATAGAACCAGACAATATTCTTACAATTATGTTTTTGTCACTGCAAGTAAACTGGTGTAATTGTAGGTATGGAGGAATGACTGTAGTTATTTTAGAGATTTCTTTCCCCATGTTTTTCCCCAAGAAGTCTGTCTATATTGTTCTAGCCTCCATGAATGCTTCAGGAACTGTGACCCATTTCACAATTCATTCCCAGAGAGTACAACCATTAGCATGCAGAAACCACAGCACTCTCCCTAAGAGAACAACCTTTTATTATTACAAAGGAGATAAAAATGATTTATTATACATTATATTCCATCACTGAAAACCATCACCCATGAAATATCCCTCTGTTTCTACCTCCTTATCTAAAGATAGGCTGAAAAGAGAAGAAATTGAAATACTGATTGGGGGACTTTCCCTCCTATTTTATTTGTGTGTGTAGAACATACTCTTGAAGAAACATGTGAAGCAAATCACTCAAAAGAGTGATTGGAAACAAATTTAAATGAGTAGTGTTTAAATAATTAACACCTGCCAAAGTAGGAACAGAGGCCTTATTGCTGATATTAAATCATATCCTTTAACGTCTGAAACAGATGACAGTAAGTAATTCCAAAACAGTCAAGACAGGAAACCAATTTTTAGTTATTGGAAAGTTGAATTCGTTTCAATAAAGTTGATAAAAAGCCTATTTTGATTTTGCTAATTCTACTATGGAAAGACAGTTTTACATTAATTTAATTTTTTTTTTTTTACTAATTTAATGTACTGTAACTGAGCATTTTTGAATCGTGATTTAAAGTATATTCATTATTCAGTAAACTAATGATGTATGTTCCACCTGGCTGCTGCAGAACCTGGTAAGTAAAAACTGTGGGTAGTATCTTGTTACCAAGAACAAATATCAGACATGCCAAGTTTCCAGTCAGTAAATATAACTCACAATAGTTATGCCAGATAGGCAAATAAGGATGTTCCGTTACAGAAGAAAACCAAAAAAGAGATACTGTGTAGCAGCTCAGTCTTAAAATTCAGCTCCATAAAAGCATCTGTTGCAGAAATTGGCAATTTTGCCCGAGAGTAGACTGTGGTGTAATGGTCTGGAGCAGTGCCTAGAGTTTTTTATTCAGGAAGAGTTGTGAGCGTGTGAGAGTCTGTGTGCGTGTGTGTGTGTGTGTGTGTTAAAATAAAATTAATGTTGAAACACACATGAGTAAAAGCAAGGCTATTCTGGCTGTCACCTCACTCCTAGTTCACCTCCGTCTCCAGGTACTTCATCAAACTTGTGCTGCATGGTTTGATCACAGGTTGCTTGTATTTGGAGATTCCCTTCAAGTAAAAATATGTCTGTCCATCTTAGATATTTTTTTCAGTGTCTGGACCTCCTACAGTCACTGACGGATGTTGTCAATGCAACATTACCTTGAGGTGGGTGTGAGCATGTGATTGACTGAGCCCAGCAGCTCAGAATTTCTGTCCAAATTTCAAAGATGTGAAGCGTGGTCAAGATCTTCACTCCCTGCTCCCTGGAGAAATGCAGTTCTTTCCCTAAAGGACAACACAAATCTTTTGTTAAGCAAAGACTTTCTAGGGACAAAAATAGTCCATCATTAAAAAAAAAAAAAATAAAAAACAAATTAAAAATTTTAAGTTAAATTGGGAAAAAAAAATCCTCCAAAAAAATAAAGACCATAACAAGTCTAATCACCTCTTGTTTTAAACATAACCCTCAGTTCTTTGTCCTGCCTTCTCTAACATAAGTATAAAGAGAGATTTATCTGAAAAAATCCCACCTTTTAGAAACCTGATTAAACCCAGGCAGTGGGGCCATCTCTGAACATGCATCGGGTGCTTTGTGTTCCAGATCCATCTGAGCAGGCCTGGCACTGCTAACAGCCATAGCAAGACCAAAATCAGGCAGGTCAACGGGAAACTTCTGCAAATGGCAACCCCAAGTCCCCAAACTGTGCACACACGCTCTCCTGTAAGAAAAGGATGAAAGAACCAAATAATTTGAATGATGCATAGTCATATAACTTAATGTACGGTTGGCAGACATTCAGTTCCAGTAGCAATGGCTGTGGTATAAAGTTAATATAAAAGAGTACTTTACAGATGAGGTAACTAAGCTACAGACAGATCAAGATGTAGAATTTGTTCCTGTAGAATTTGAATCAACCTTCTCAGTTAAAACATCCTTTTTCTGTATGCCTCATTTCCAAAGCACAGCAAAGGATGTTTGAGTGGCTACAGCATTTCTCAAGGAGAGCAGCAGAGAGGGGGAAATCTTGGGCCTTCAGTGGCCAGAGATGGAATAAACCCAAAATACAGAATGCACTGATATGAGATTCAGCCTCTCTTTGATTTTAGGGTGGTCAGAATTGAGGACCTTTTTTTCGATTTGCAAACACTGTGTAAACTTTCTTTGCAAACAACTGCATTTTTTTCTTAAAAAAAACAAAAAAAAAATACATTTGACATCTTACTGAAAAAAAGTGAAAGGAAACTGAAAACTCCTTAGTTTGTATTTGAAGCAAATAGACTCAGGAACGAGACTCAGAGTTTTGAAATGGAAGAAATGAAAGTGAGCTTTACTGTTTTTCTTGTCCCCTACAGTGAAAATGTGCACTCTGAATTCAGTTATTTCACAACCACCCCTCCAGAACTCCTTTATTTAGACAGGTATTATAGAATAAAATTAAAGTTCCTTCAGACATAAATTTAAAAGTAGATCTCTCAAAAGCTGTATCTTCTTTTGCAGTTGTGACAGGGCCTTTTCAGTATTAGAAACTAAACATTGATAAAATAAAGCCAATTCACTTTATATCCTTACATTCCTCACTTTATTTTTTTTAATTTTAATTAAGAAACCACTTCCCAACTGCAGGCCAGAAAAATATTTGGGGGCTAACATTAACAACTTGAAACCAATTTTTTTTAATATAAAAATGTGTTTAGTTAAAATGTAAGAGGAGGTTTTCCAGATTGCCTGAGCAGACACATACCTGCCCAGTCCCCAGGGCTGGCTGCACCTGCGGGAGCCTCTGCTCCTTTCCCACTGCAGCAAGTGCTGCTCCTGTTGCCCCAGGAGAGGCAAGAGCTCTGTGGCAGCCAAGCCAGCAGTGCTGCAGTCACGTTGTGCCCAAGCTGGAAAATGTTTGCATTCCCTGCAGCTCCCCCATGACACAGTACCATCGACCTCTACAGACTGGCAGTGTGGCATTATTTTAACTCTTCTCCATTTTTGAAGATATCTGAGACAATAGGACACTTAAGGAGTCCAATATTTTCAGAGTTTAAGTGCAGTGCTGTAATATAGGAAATATACCACCATCCTGACAATGATGTTCTTTTAACAAATTCTATTTTAATGGAATACATGGATTAAAAATTAAGTCTATAAATTAACCTAGGAGTTGGATGTGAATAAGTTATTGCTGGAGAAGAGCACCACATTTAACAGTATTTTACAAAGAGGAACTGACAAGGCTGTGCCAGCTCATATAACATTATTTTAATCAGTTATGTGCTAATGACAAGAATAGAAATGAGACACAATTTAATGAAATACTGCTTTCCAGTTTTCCTTGGTCAGACACAGATTTGTCAGGTAATCTCTGTACCTTCAATAGCTGCATCCTCTCTAGCAAAAATGATTCTTAACTCCTCTTCATATTGTCTATGCAAACCCTGCTCCTCTTTCTGATTCTTCCTCATCTAGTTTTCCAGTTTGGGTATCTACTTCTTCTTCTCTTTTTTTTTATCTTTCTGGTAACATGTAGTCAAAAATATTAGTCTACCAATGAAGTGCTGTGAACTGTCTTACAAATCCTCACTTTCTGTTTCCTCTCTCTCCTTTCTAAGTCTTTTCCTTTTGTTTAATTTTGTTTTATTTTGACCCAATGTAGTTCCTTTGGTGGAGCCACTGAACAAAATGTCATCCCAAAGTGTGTTCATTGAGACCACCAGAAAGGCAAGGCCAGTGCACTGGATTTGGCTACATGTACAAGGTTTTGCTTCCTCTGCACTTACTGTGTAATAATTCACTTACTGTATAATAATTCACTGTACATTCGTCACCAGTTGTAGTTTGTTAAGCTATGCTTTGACAATGCTTTGCATGACTAGAAGCATTTGGTTAGAGAGCAGCACTACATGAGATGGTCACCCATTTCACACCAAAAATAGTGGACAGTTTAATATCCTAAATTAAAATCATCAAAAGCCACAAGCTGGACACTGATTATCCACTTTCTTCATTGCATACTTACCATCAATAAAAACAATTAATTCATCTCAACACACAGGCTTTAAGAATGGGGAAAATTACATATATCAGTTAGGTATTTGACTAGTTTTGTAGTTTTCTGACCTGAAATAATTTCTGCAAAATTGTTGTAGAGGGTTCCTCTTACCTTTCTTCATTCAAGAAGGCTGCGAATTTTCTGGAGAAAGTTCATAGGTTGTCTTCTGCAAAGGACTAAATGGTAAAAATACAAATATAACTTATTCTAAGTCTTGATTGGTTGTTTACTACCCACTTAGATATTTTGGAGATGGTATTTATGTGTTTTAAAGTGATCACAGGACAAAAAGTTTAGAAAAATTCAACAAGAATATGATTCTGGAAATAAAACAAAAAAAAGCACTACCTTGTCCCCAGAATACTGTTTGCTCTGTCATAACCTTTTACAGTGAAGGAGAAAAAAACAATGGCTTAAGTAATTTTGCCCATGAACATGCTATAAAATTGTCCAATATTTAGTCTTGGATGCTTTGTGCCTGTGGCTGCAAATAAGAAGCTAATAGCAAGGACCTGAGTGTGGGAGAGTAGGTGTTCCCACTGAATCCTGGAGGTCAAAGCCAGTCAATGATACTTTTACTGAGCCAAAAAAATCTCTAAAGTGGTGCCTTATGTAGCAAATTATATGTTCTGAGAGCTCACATAAGATACTATGCTTTAGTTCCATGAAGAATACAGACTTCAGCATCCTTAACTAATCTGATTTATAATGAAAATTAATTATTATGGTCATTAGACTAAATGGCTTCTGTCATCTACAAAGACATAATTGGTACAGAAAATTGTTTCATAGCTAAGGAACAATCAATCAACATGTGCTGAATATTTTTTCCTCTCAGTTCTCTCACACAATGAAAATCTAAATACAGAGTAGGGGTCTGGGATGCAAGGCAGCTTCTCCCACAATGAGTAATAACCTGAGGCAGACCCATTCCAGACCAAACAAGAAGCTCAGAAATGGTATAGGAAGGGAGACATGGGGCTTATATGGCAAAAACCATGTTCCATACTCCTGCAGCCAGTACCACTTTGGCCAACACCAGCAAGGGAGTGACTACTCAGCAGTACTCTCAGCAAATCTGCCTCAGATACACACAGCAGAATGTTTATACTTGTCTCTTTAATTCCACCTTCACTGGTATGTAATGAAAGGGAGAGCTCAAGTGCAAAGAAATGTGGTTCCTCCTTCCATTCCTCCCTTTGAAACCAAAATATTTGATAGAACAATAACAGATGCAAGACTAAAAACAAATTTTCTTCTTTCTAATCTCCAGCTGTCTCTCAGAAGCATGAAATTAATACTGTAGTTAATTTGAATTTTCTATGCTGTTTGGTTGGTTGCCTCTGGTTCAGAAATTTATCATAAGCAAAGGTGGGAATTTTCCAAACCACATCTGACAATAGACCAAAGCTTGAATGAATCATTTGAAAAACTTACGATTGATTCATCTTTCAATTAATATTTTCCAAGAAGAAAATGTCTTTATTCAGCAAAGTTTACTGCAAATAAAAAGGGCCTTTTGCATTTAAGATACTGTAAAAAGCAGAGACATAGAAAAGCAACATGGAGGAAACAAAAAGGTTTTTAAATGGTTTGGGTACTCTTTAAGAGTTTGTATCTGTCTTATTTTTAAACTTGTCTACCTAAAAATTTGAGTTTATTTCTGTAAAATCTAAACCCACTAAGCTACTTTATTTTAGACAATGTAGCAAAAGCACTAATAATTTCAAAATACACACACACACATATACACACATTGTGTGCCTAATTTCTTTTTTTTTTTTAATAGGTAAGCAAAACCAATCAGATTTTATTTATATTACTTATATTAATAGGAACCATTCTTAGAACTATTAAAATCTGCCTGCCAAAGACTTCACAACATTACAACGTCTTCAGCTGTGTTAGGCTGAAAATAGTTAAATTGATGCAATTTTTTGTGTATTGAAGGGCTTCAGAAACAGAGAACGCTGAGAGGTTGTTCTGTGGGATAAGAGATTGCTTGTCTTAATCTGCTCCATTTCCCAATCTGTTCTTTAAACCCATTCCAGATGATCTGAAATATTCAGAACCATAAATGTATTGAGTGTGGAAATCTGGAAAAAGAAAGTATTGAAACCAGAAAACCTGATTTCCTTGAGGAAGAATACAAGAACATGTGAGTTCTCGCCAAAGGGCTTGTGCTGAGTTCAGTATTCAGCTTCTGGGAATTTTATTTTATATAAAAGCTGGTTTTTCCATCAGAAGATAAGCTATTGTTCTTTGTACAGTCCCATACCAGAAGAACAATTAGCATTTTAAGGAAGGGATTTACCCCCCCAGGACCTGTAGCATAGTCACAGCATTTTCACATCTATGGATCTTGTTTTGCTATGTCACTCAAGGTAACCAAGCCCAAATCTATCAAAGATGTTTATTGTTGAACACTGAGGCATATTTGCACAGAATTTAAAGCAGCAATAATGAAACGTTGAACGTGACTATCTCCTTGAGAGGATTGCAGGAGCATTTCAAAGACATGTAGGCAATAGTTGCTGTTCTTGTTTTGTCAATGGTAAAAAGATTTCAGCGTCCTAAGGGTGATTGGCTAATTTTTTAAGACTACAGCAAAAGGACACTGAATAAGACTTCAGGAGGAAACTGTAAAACATCCAAACCTGGTTTTAGGCTACTGTCATGCTCTGAAAATTAACCTTTGCCTCTTCTTCAAGGTCACAAAGTACAATTTTTTCTACACTGCTGAAACCATGAGCCAGCCCAGTGATGGGCAAAGTGATTAATTCAGTATTTCCTACCAGAGAACTCCTCAGTGGCAAGAGGTGGAATCTAAAATTATGGATATCTAACTTCCCAACTCACCTCCTTCTTTATCTGAGATTATAAACACCATTTCTTCCACCACTCTAAACAAAATCCTAAGTGGTGTTGGTGTCTTCTACAGTACGTAATTTTGAAATGGTTCAATACTAACCAGTACCCCTCTCTATTGCTGTAACCTATGAAAACATAACTGCTTGCACTAAGGTTCAAATAATCACAACCAACACAGATGTTCTTTTTTTTTTTTTTCTTTTTACCACTGAAGAAATGAGTTTTTGATTTAAAAGTGTTTGTGCTCTGCTGAAAATCCCACATTTGGCAATAGGTAATGTCATGTTTTCGGTAAAATGCATTGCTACTGAGCCACTGACAACTGTATCTTGTAAGCTATTGTCAATCAAAAAAAAAAAAAGTTCCATATTATTTTCAAGGAAAAAATAAAATATATTTCTTTGCCTGACCTGGGTATGGATGTCAAAACATGTTTCAATAACACTGGATCCTGCCTTTGATTGAAATGTTTTCAGTTTACAGTATAAATTATCCTATCGCTAGTAATATTGAAGAGGTGGGTAGGCAGCCAAGGAAAACACACCATGTGGCAGAGAATGGGGTTGACTGTTTGAAGAATGATGGGGGACAAGCAGCTGCCACCCAGTTCTTGTGTATGTTATGCTCAAGATCACTGAAGAGGCAGAATGTATTGAGAAAGAAACATTTGTATATTATTTCCCAGGCTGCAGCATTCTTATGTGCATAAATTCTCCAGACCTGTCGTGTTTTTCACTCCTTATGCTGCTTTTATGGATTCATGCACATAGGGGAGAAAGATTTTATGTATCCAATAAAAAATGTGAATGTGAAGGTATATAAACATGTAGAGTGGCTTATAATGATTTCCAAACTGCACAAACTAAGAAGAAAAGAAAGAAAAGGCAATGAGAGAATTATTCTAATAGCTTTTATAAATGTGTCCCTTCCACTGTTGTTGCCTCCAGTTAACAGTAGCTGAACAATGAAAACACATTGGAAGACTGACTGAAACTCAGTTTTTCCCCAGTGCAGGTATGTCTGGTCCTTTCTTTGTGGGCAAAATCTCTGGGAAGGATTATGAATTACAAGCAGTAAAATCACAAAGGCAACAGCCCTGCAGACGGATGGGACAAAATTCAGATAAAATTGAGCTGAGCAGGAGAAAGGAGAAGCACAACCCTTTCATTAAACTTGCAAGGTGAAGCATGTAACAGTAAAAATGACATATTTCTGTTGTAATAGGAAAGGCACGGTTTCTGTTTGGTCTGACCAGAAATAGGCATTTTTAACACAACTTCCACTTATGTCTCATCCACACAACTGCTCACTATGCTATGTTCATTTATGCTTGCACAGATCCAGTGAAGGCAGTCAGAAGAGGAACTGCATTTGGAGACCAGTAGGTAGAGAATCTCTGGGAAAGGAATTAACACAAAGATCAGAACCTCTACCCCTGCTGTCAACACACAGAATACACTCAACTCATGCTTGGAGTCTCGGGACAAGCTGACATAGCTGACATTTGTGCACTTACTTCCTTTTATTTTTCATCTGAGCAAATCTCACACAAAAATCATGGAGAGGCAATAAATATCAAGTTTTGTAAATTCTATTTCTACAGAATAAAATGCAGCATCCAAAGGCTTTAATGCTCCACATAGGTATTGCCTAAGCTTGCCAACTTCAGAGTGGAACCACACTTTAAATATTCTGCAGACTGTAGTTAAGTGCTGTAGTATGTTAAACTTTCCAGTCTTACATATTTCAATTGATTCTTTGTTCTGCTCTTTCAGAACAGGTTAATGAAGCTAAAGGAAAGGAGTGCAGGATTGGCCATTCAATCAAACTGCAACATATGGAAAATCCAACATTTCAGGGAATTCTAGGAGCAAGCTAACACACCTATTCTGGTGAGACTACTATTAATGGCTACTTATTCTTCTGTCCCTCTCTTAATTTAAGGATTTATAAGCACTTCTACACACACAAATTAGGCATCACATCAGTTGCCTGAAGAAGAGATTACAAATACATTTTTTTCCAAAAAGAGAAACTAAGGCAGATAGATGTTAAATGACTTACCCAAGAACACAGTAGAGTCCAGGCTACACTCTACACTCCTGGAGTTCTAGTCCCATTCATGAAATCCTGATCCCACACTCCCTCCCCTTGCAAAGAAAAGGGGGAAAGTTGAGGAAGACTACTTCAAGTTAATCCTGATACATTTTCAGGATCCTTGTGCTGGAGTGTCTCAGTGGATGTGCACCCAAATAGACAGGAAATCAAATTACTTCCCTTTTCAATTAACTATTACAAAGTTTCCCAGTTCCTCACATATATAAAAAGTGCATTTTGAGCAAAAGCATTTAAAGGGATAACATAAAAGTCAGGAAGCAAAAAAACAGAGAACATCAAAGTCACAGTAATTAGCTCCACATGTCTAGCTGATAATTAGAGATGTCTTTTTTCTTTTTTTAATAAAGAAAATGAAGACACTACAGTGGATGCTACTTGATTAAATAAGCTATGTAATTGCTATGGCCCCATAATCACAAAGTCAGGGCACATCCCTTAGCTGAGACCATGCGTGCATCCGTGCCACATGCAGATTTTCTTCATTGTGCCAGTCCCCCTGTCCTCAATTCCTGTGCACAAAGGAAAGAAGAATTCATAAATAACCCTGCTCATTACTTGTAAATGTCAAGAATGGCTGATATAACTGAGAAGGAAAGTGCAGAGGAGGAAACCATTCTCTGTGCAAGCTGGTTTGGCCACAGCATGATCAGTAGGTCACAATTTTGCACAGCAGTTTCTATTTAACTAGAAGTTTCTCCCAGATATGCAAAATGAGTTTAAGAGCTATGGGAGCTCAGCCTCTATCAGAGGAAGACCTGCAACATTCTCTCAAAGAAAGCAAAATTAAACATGTTTTTTATATAGCTTCAAAACAATCACTGCCAGGGTCCAAAAAGATTTAAAATGCCAACAAGTAAGCAAATTACTGTAAAATATTTTGAAAGGTACCTGTAGCAGTTATGACTCTTACACGTCTTCTAATTAGAAGTACCCCTTTTGCAAAGAAATCTATTCTCATTATCCCAACTCTACCACTGCTGCCTAATCCCATGCATTCCTCTCAACATTTACCTGCTCAATCCTCACCCACCACTACTGCTCCATAATATAGCAGTTACTTTAGGTTCAGCTGTAAATAATGCATGCCCATGCCTGTCATCTAAATCCTCTTGAGTTAGAAGTTATTTCCAGTCATAAAATCATAGAAATTAGAGGCAGAAAAGACCTCTTAGGTAATTTAGACCAAAACCCCACTCCAATGCAGGATTGTTTCCTGCAGTACACATTCTACTGCTTTGTCCAGTCTAGTTTTAAATGTCTCCTGGGAATACTTTAAATGTCTCCTAAATAGTGTTTTGGTGTTTCTTCTGCTTCCTTCAGGAAGATTTTCCACAGGCTGAGAGCCATGCTTGACAAGTGAGTCATGCTTGTTTGAAAGTGTTGGTCCTGGTAAAGCTGTATGGCTTTGGCTCATGCCTTTTGATGCTTGATTAGTATTGTCTGAGACATGTCAGCTGAGGTCTTTGAGAGGGAAAAGTGTGTGAGGAGTTCACTCTTACTGCTGCAGTTCTGTAAAATTAATTGGAAGTAATTTAGTGCTGGCAGGCTGGCCACCTTTGCAGCAGTTTCCTTGTTTGGGGATGTTGCAAGACCACCTCTGTTTCATCCTGCAATCTCTGTTAAATGTACCTTTACCTCTATGGGTGCTACCTGTTACAGAGTGAGTGTACCATGATGAGAGCACTCTGAGACATGGGCACTCTATCATTGAGGGAAAAGACCCATCAAGGGATGGCAAAAAGGGTGATGTGCTGTGTACCAACTCATTCATAGTCTGGGAAAGAAATTTTAAGAAGAAAAAGAGTAATATTCTTCCCTGAGAAGTTGCTGGTACTTCAAGAAACATCAGGCACTGGCTTGATGTTCAGATCACAAATGCATAGGGTTGGTCTTGGGCTCAATCTGCTATAGCATCTGGCCAGTTTTGTGAGGGTACAGACTGATGGCAGCCAAAGCATGTGTGAAATGCTGTCAGCTATCTAGAGCACAGAAGAAGCCTGAAAAAAAGTGCTCAAAAGGATGTGATGAGATGGGAATGTGGAGTGGGAGTAGGGTTGGAAAATCACTTTTCAGCAGAGCTCACTTTGACCCAGTCACACTCATTGTGAAACTGCTTTCAAGCAACACTTCTTCACTCAAAATCCAAATCCAGAGTAAATGGGTTTCACCAATGTAGCAACAGAGCAGAGCAGTGAGAAAAGGCCACACTCTGATAGAAATAGATGTAGTTCTGTTCTGAAGTAAAGAGTTGTTTTGGATATTGCCTGGAATCAGCTGAACTTCAAAGCCTGTTACAAACACAACCAATAAATTGTGTTATGCCCAGCTTAACTAACCCCTAAAAATGTCTCGTATTCCATGTTTATGTTAAAGTCAGGTAGCCTTGCCTAGAAGGTAGTGCCATGTCTACACAGGAGAACAGAAAACTGCATGGGAAACGCAGGACTGGTTCTCCACTGTCAGATGAGGAAGCAAAAGAGATCATATAAACAAGCAAGGGAAAAAAATGAAGATAACATTTATTCAAAGATGGGTTTTATTCCAGTAAAAGCCTATGCAAAAGCTGATCTGCTTGCAAGCTTACTCCAGCAATCAAAGAAAGATGCCAAGTGAACTGTTCAGCTACCCATTGACACTCATGCAGATACCAGGGCATTCACACTGTCCTGTTCCCTCTTCAAAACCAAGCCTCCTCCAGTCTTTTGCTTCCACAGAGAGCAATAACTCTCAGACAAAAATACTCAGAGCAATTACTTTCCAAATGGATTTTGAAGGATTTATCATGGAAGAGAGTGTTTGTGCATATGCACTTTTTGGGAAGGGAAGAAGAGCACAAAATGGTAATTACATGGCTGATGGTCATTCATTTTCTCAGGGCTGCTTGTACAGGATGGATGAGTTGTCAGCACTTTCTCATCCCTTTGCCACACCATCCCTCAGCTCATGTCCAAACCAGAGAAATACATACATAAAATGGCATACATTACTCCTTTAAAGCTTTATCTGTGCACCTCTGCACAAAGACTCACTACTTTGTGAGAAATGATGCAAAATAGGATGAGGGAAAAATTTTAACTAGTAAGCAGTCCCTCCATAAGATGCGCTGGGGAAGGAATGTTCCTTCAACCCATGTTCTTCTACAGAAGCATTCATGTAATCTCCTATATCAGGCTTCATGACCCACTTCACCTAAAATTTCAACTGTGGTAGGTTGTCCCACTATAAAGAAGCAAATAAGTAAATAAAAGTTAAGCCAGCATATTTAAGCAAGCACCGATGCACTTCAGCTACTCTGCTTCTGGCTCTGTTTCACATGCACGGTCTAGAAGAAAGGAGCTGCAGATTGCTCACAGAATGCAGAGCTTTCTGTGCCAAAGGAATCTAAGAGCTTCCACCCCAGCTCAGACAAATGTGTCCAGGTGCTGAAGTGGTAAGGATAGCAATGGAGGATTGGCAGAGTAACATGATGACTAACTTTGCCAGAGATAAAGAGGGGCTGAGAAAGGCAAAATAGTGAATAGAGAATGAATAGAGGAAGGGTAAGAAAGCTGTCCATGACCTGGCCCTGAATTTCCTCTGAATTCTCTACTTAGAGGATCAAATTGATGTGGTGATGGTCGTGACCACAGCAGCTATCAGACAGCTCAGTCAGCATCAGCAATACTAAAAGCCTAGAGGAGAAGGCAGGGAAACAGCTATCCTGCAAATCCACCTCCAAGTTGTGCAAGAATGCAGCAGCATCCATTACTTCTTATCAAACCTCTACATTCACCTGGGAAGAGCTTTTTCATCCAGAGGCTGAACCCTGCACACAACCTCTCACACCGACAGGAGCTCGGTACGTTCGTTGTCATGAGCTTCTCCACCACCTACGAGCTCAACTAATGCAGTGCCTCCCAGTGACAGCTCAGGAGGTGCTGAGCAAACTGCAGGTTGGATTGTCCCACACGAGGTATTCCTGCCTACCCCACAGCACCGCTGGCCAGCTGTTGGGTGAGCAGTGAGAGGAACAGAGGTGACACTCCGCCACAAACCACAGAAGGAAACTGGAAAAGGGAGTAGAACTTCTCTACAGTCTCTTTAGTTGAGTACACAGATAAGGGCTTCTTGAAAGCAGATGAGGGTTTCTTGAAAGCTTCCTGCTCATGGGTCTATTCCTCTTAGGCCTTAATAGAGATTTAGTTTGTTCAGCCTTCTCTTTGTTTAATGGAAATAAAACTGATGGATAAAAATCTCCCCCAGGAATATACCTATAAAAATATGGTTGCAAAGATGCCCTCAGTGTAGCCACCCATACTCTGACTGGCAGCTGCTCAAAAAACATAATTTCTTGAATACAAAATACTAAGTAACACCATATTTCTTAGCTCATGTCCCACCACAGTTTCATTTCAGCACAGCGAAACCTCATTAATTCGCACTTTGCTTATCCGCACACCTTATAATTCACACGTAAAAACAGCAGTCAGTAAAGATTTAGCAACAATGTGCTTTATTGAGGTCTCATGTTGCTGAGATTTCATTATTCCTGCAAAATATGCTACCGTTCATTCACTAGTACAGTAAGATTTCAACATCATCATAAATATCTCAAACTAGAGATAGGTTCACACTAGCAAAGCTTGGCTCCAAAGCCCACGACTAGGAAATGCCAAAGTTTTAAGCTGGAGGAAAAATAGTTGTTCATAAAGGCAAAATGAAACTAGATTATGATCACAGCTTGTGGGATTTCCTGCATTATTGTATTTCCTTGCCTTTTAAAAGCACCTTTTCTTAGGTTATACACTAAGAAATTGATTCTTACTTGCATCCAGAGAAACTTCTATCACAGAATACAGAGGCAGCTTTAACATACATTTGTACTTCCTCAGCTCTGGAGATATCTTCAGGAATTCTGGACAAAGGGTCTTTAATGGTCCCAGTGCAATTCACAGGTACTTTTATGGCAGGCACTAACCCACCCCAAACAGCTTTTCCCCCTGCTGCCCAGCAGTTATTGGAAGCAAACAAGGAACCTTGAGCTTCAAGAGAAGGTTTATGACTGGCAAACACATGGTGGGTAGAAGCCATGTACAGCTGCTTCACCGTGGGCCCAGTGCAGCAAAGTAAGCCATAGCAGTCAAGATACTCACACCCAGTTTGTGTGACAGGTATGGAAAGTTGAGGGTTTGGAGGTTGTGTGAATTTGTAAGCCAAAACTAATTTGGCTTCCAAATTAGTTTCAAAGAGTCTGGAGATAATATAACAACAAGCAGTATGAAGAATGTGCTGGTCATTACATTTTGTACTTGGACATTCCAAAGAGAGGTTTAGATGTGGGTATCCCTCTACTTTACATGCTGAAAGACTTTCAAGTGCTACCTCAGTGCCTTGGGTCTCACTACAGCCAGTTGATTGTTAAAACTTCCTTTAGGAAGACTGCATTTTCTTGAAGTTTAAGGCTTCAGTTCTTCAGGGTTAAGCCTGCCTCCCTGCTCTGTCTCTAGGCACAAGTACACATTAGATTCACACTTCTAGCCTAAGGGCTGCCTCACCCTCACCTTCCTCCCTCTGCTGAAGACAAAGAGTACCAACAACCCATTTCCATTCCTTTCTCCTCACAGACCTCCACCCCACTAGTTATAATAATCTCATATTCTATACTATATCAGTTTCTTTGCCTGTTTAAAGTCTGTTGAATGTTAATGTTTAGTAAAATATTTAACAAACGAATTCCTAAATATTGAGAGGTATCCCTTCACAGAGAACAAATGATTGCATGATTCAAGCAGTGTTTTTCTTTCATGGTGCTGTAAAAATCAGAGTTTTGTTCCAACAGCAATGTTCATTCCTATGTTCTACTTATTTTGAGAAAAGATGTAGCTACTTTAATGCAATTTATATCAGAAATTATGGGGGTATTTACTATTGCTATACACTGCTTGTCTCTGATTTCAAGAACACAAAGGAACAGTCCCTAATATCAGCAATGTATGTATCTTTTTATGGACAACAGAGTGACATAGTTATTACCAATTTTATAAGATTTCCCATTTGATTTTAACATCAGCAACTTTCTCTAGCAGAAAAGCTGTTAAACTGCTCTCAGGAATAACCTCTTTGTTCCACAACAGTTGCTCCATACGTCTTTCTGCCCACTTTCCCTGTGAACGTGTGCCAGATCACAACAGATATCTGATGCCTATTGTAAATTTCAACCACATGATTTAAGTCACATGTTTGCCATGTCTACACAAGAGCTTTTTAGTATCTGAGCTGTTCTGGATGTCTGTAAAACTACTTTCTTCAACACTCAAAATTTAAAGGTATGAAATCATAGAAGCAACTGTCAGACTAGTGCAATGATGTGAAACAGCAGTCAATGCTCTGTTTTGCAAGAAGTTATGAGAAAACCCCTGTCACACACAGAAAACTCAATTCCCACAATGTTTAAAACCTTAATACCATTATAAATTGCTTTATCTGGTGAATTACCTCCAGCCTGTGTTCTTTTCATGCTGGTTCTACTGCAGCTCAGGATGATCTCCTCATCCACACAAATATCCAGTCTTTCCTGAGTTTGCTAAATCTTTGGCCTGGAAAATATCCCAGGAAAGAAAGTTGCACAGACCAGCTTCACATGTGTAAAAAATACTGCTACTTGTCTTTGTTTACCACCAACACAAGTAACCTTATTTCTCTCACCATTTCCTACAAAGGCCCTATCAGCATGCTTGCACCTGCCAGGAGCAAAAATGCATTTGAGGCAGCTTTTGAGATGTCATTTTGCTTCAGTGTGGTAACAGGATGGAAAATGCAGGCTTTGTCACAGAAAACATGTTCATGTCCTCCCAGAGCTGATTCATTCCTGTCCTTTGGGGAGAGCAGTAAGAGCTGCAGAGAAGCAGCAGTGCAAGTCATCTCAAGACTCTGAGGTGATTATGCAGCTGCCATTAGCTCTTCCTATTTCCCTCATTACAAATGCAGATCAAAATACTCTGCTACTGTGTTATATATGCTTCAAATATTCTAATCCACATTTTTCTAATTTTAAGAAAATGAGACGTATATGTTTATATCCAAACTATAACATAACCAAGTAGCAAACTGATGCCTGTTTCAGGTTGGATATTTCTGAAAGTGTTAACTGAAAGCAGATCTCAGGAATCCAGACCAATTTTTTTATTATTATTGTTCTCCCTGTCAGTGCAGGCAAAGCATATCTGCTTTTTAGTGAAAGAGGGGGAAACAAATGATGCAAATGAGTCGGAAAAGACATTTGCACTACCAGTAGATAAGTTTGCTGGATATCACTTGCATTTATAAATTCCCAAAAGCTACAAATAAGTTTACTATTAGGAAACACCGTTTTTTTCCAACTGGAAGATCATATTACTTTAAAAAAAAAAAAAGCCAACATAGAACTGAGAGACAAGATTTTAATTTTTCCATGCAGAGAAAGTTGATACTGATCTTTGTTCTATAATTTCAATAATTCCACAGTTTATAACAGTAATAGTGAACAGCTAGATTAGATGTTTCCTGACAGTTCATGACTGCCTGAGTTAAAGTCTCTGTTTCACTTGTGGACCTCAGCTGTGCCATCCAGCCACTGTGGCTCAGAGAAGCCTACCATGATTTGCTCAGCCTCTAGTTTACTTCAGGTCACTGTGGGAAGAGCACAAGAAGAAAGAAAAAAAAATCATGCTCCCCCCAGCCTAGTTACGTACAAAATTTCTAGACAAAGGTATGTGACCACATGCCATGGGATCAGACTCACCATGCATGATTTGCATGGGCAAACAGTACCCAAGAAAATGACAGATAAATTTCCAGAGTTCTCAAACTCTTGCCAGACAAGATTTCTGTGCTTGAAAATATTAGGAAAAGGCTAATGGCTATTTGGAAGCCAAACATCAGCAAGGATAGAAGAATCATGGAGAACTGACTGGTTTTTGTCAGCCCTCTTACTGTTGCAGCCTCTTCTGTTCTTGTCAGAAACACACAGCAACCAGATTCAAAACTAAGTTAGCACCAAGATTTTCAGTGCTTTTTTTTCCTATAAGATCAGTTTAGAAAATCTTTCCTAATCAGGAAAGAAGAGCAAGGTGCAACCTCAGGACCTCCTCCTTCACCATGAGACTCATAAAATCATTGAATATCTATTTAGCTGCATTTGTTGTGCACCAAGCACAAGGAGGAGAAGTTGCCCACAGCCAAGTGTGATGAGACTGTTTTAAATCTCTCCTAGGAGCACCCCAAAGGAACTGAAGAGGCTCTAAATTAAAGGCTACAGGTGTTTTGTACCAGACATGCCCATTTAGACACTTTTCCCTGATGCTTTTTATAACATTCTCCTCCAGGATCTTTTTATGTCTCATATTCTTTTATTGCAGTACCAATTAACTGAAACAACTATATGAACCCCTCATCCTGCTGTGAATATTAAAGAATGCTGTGGGTTGAAATAGAGAGCACTACCAGAGAAATAAAGTGGATTTTATTAGACAGAATTAGAAGACAATAGAAGTCCTTTTAGTTTGTCTTGATAAACTACATTTCAGGGAGATTCTGGAAGTATATTTAGGGACTGCAATAAATGCATTTGTATATTTGGTAAGTTACCTCATCATGTCTACAGCTCCTGGTACATGAGGACTTCTTATTAACTGGCACTCTCAAGCTCACATAAAGATCAATAGTAGAACCCCTCTTATCCACAAAGAAATACTTATCACACAATCACACAATGTCTAAGGGACCACAGTAGGTCATCTGGTCAACCTACCAGCTCAAGGGGGTCATCCAAGAGTTCATTGAATGGGTTTGTGTTTATCCTGGTACCAGACAAGACAGAGTCAAAATTCACAGTAACCAGGAGCGGGCAAGGCCAGGACCCAGAGGTTATTCTGTACCACCTCATGTCATTTTCCAAGGGTGCGGCAAAGAGAGTCTCTTCTGAGGAGAAAGGGTTCCTTCTGGCCAAGTAAGCATGGCAGAGGGACTGGTGAGGTGGTCCTGATTCCCAGATGGATGGACCTGCTGGGTAACATCAGTTCCGAACCAAGAGGGAATGTTTGGATAGCACTGGATCTGAGCTGGGAGCAGTGAGGTGACATGGCACAGGGAGCAGTCAGGTCTTTCCTATGCCTGGGTGAGCAATGATGTTTCTTTTCCTGTACCCTCTCTCACTATTGCTGCTCTTACTGTTTTTCTTATCTTATTTCTGTTTCCAGTAAATTGTTCTTATCTCAACCCATGATCTTTACCCTTTGTACCTCCAATTCTCCTCTTCATCCCACTGCAGGGAAGAAGGAGGGAGAGGGAGGAACAAGTAAGCAGTGTTTGGCTTGGAGTGGTTTCGGTGAGAAGACTCAAGTGGAGAATACCATCCCTAAACCACAGCAGCTTTCAGATGGCTTTTTAATATCCCCCATGTAGGAGACTCCATAAGCTCTTCGGTATCATCATCCACCGGAAAGCAGTCAAAGTATCCTTTTTTAAGCTCATTTGACAAAATGATGTTGTCAGGTACATACTGCAAGAAGAGTCTAGCATTATCCATGTCATCTAAAAATAAAGTTTTAATATGATAAGCTGCCCTGAGAGAACAGAGGAGCTTCCCGTTCAGTTCTTCTGACAGAGTCTTGTTGAAGCCTTAAGTGTGTCACAACACTTTCATTGTGTAGGGCAGTTTGCAAATTGATAGCACTGTCCTATCTTTCCATGCTATGGAAAGATAATTACATGCACTATGACGTTCTGCTGATGCAGGCACCTGAAAGATTCCATTGTTCTTTCCTCTCCCTTGCCCCTCTGCCATACAAGTCCCCATCTACTGGGCATGCACTAAGAACCTTCTTATACTTCAATTAATGTTTTAATTAGATTTCCTTCAAAACTCTTAATGCAATTTCCAGCATTAAGTCAAGGTGTGACTTTTGTTTCCCTTCAGAACTTTCTACCCAGGTAGAAAGCCATCGAGTCAGGCAGGCATGCATGGTTCCAGGTGCAGAAGGAGAAACTCAGTCCTGAACACAGACCTGGTCTTAGCCCTGCAAGTACATGCTACATCTGAGCTCACTCCATTTGGAGTCAGTGAACATTCAAATCACCCTGCACCTCCACCAAGCCTGCTAATTTTGGGATGGCAGTAGCAGTCTGGCATGAGGTCACCAAAGTGAGCCGGTAGGTACAACTTGAAGCAGGCAGTACGTCATCTCACAAGCACCAGGGTGTTCACTTTAGCTCCTTTACCTCATTGGCATCCAAATATGTGTCTCTTTAAGCAACAGCAGCTAGTAATCTATGAATGACACCAGTGGTGAGATATTATTATTCTCTCCTGTTTTGTAACAGATGGATTCATAGTATTAAAACCAGGATATAACTGAAAACCTCCCAAAGTGGATGCAGTGATTTTTATTAAATATCATCATGGTTTTTTGCCACATCTGGGAGGTTGATTTGTAACATGCTTGTTCTTCTGATAATAGAAAACCAGAAAGATGTTTTAAAGCTTCCTCCCTTGCAAACTACAAGAGACCAGTTTCCAGCAATGCTGCTTCTTCCCCAGAGAGAAAAAGCCCACCCTGTAATGATTGTAGAAGGTCTTATTTAAATGGTTTTAAAACAATGGGAAGGAGAAAAAGGGAGTGAAAAAGGGACATTTAAGTGTTCCAGAACTTTGAACAGATTTGTTCTTCTCATGCTGATGCACACTGTGCAGCATTAGATCACATGCTGCTAATATCATGTTGATTTATGATCTGCATAAATGGAAATAAATGGTATTTCTGTTACCCAGAGAATAATAGATGGCCCTGGAATGAACACAACACCACATTCACACAACAGGCTCTGTTCATGTCCCAAGCAAGGGGAGTGCAACTTCATAACGCCCCTCTCTGCCATTCCCACCAAAAATCTTTGATACCCACTGATTTTAATGAGTAGGAGTGGACATTTAGGACAGCATTTTCCAAAGTGTCTGAATGATTTAGAAACCAAAGCTGTGGTATAACAAAGCAGGGGAAATGCTGGGTGAATTTCTCCCTTGAATGAGAAACTGGAGACTCCCCAGGTCTTTCCACAAAGTTCACCAACCACACAAGTTGGTCAGGATCCTCTGCGTCATTTCCTCCACTTCTTCCATTCCCTGTAAGAAACCTCAGGGCTTTTTCTCAACACTTTCCTCCTGGCCTGAGGGACTTGAGCTCCCTCTTGAGAAAGACTTTCTTCAAATATGGTCTGAGCACTGAGACACAGAAGAGATAAACCTCTGAGCTCGTGAAACCCCCATGCTACCTTTGAAAATGTGACTTCACATGATAAATCACTCCAAAATCACTTCAAAACTTACCCACAGTGCCTGGCACTTAAGCTTTAGGTCCAATGCAGTCTGTGATTATGGGTATACAAGCAAAAGCATTGAGTTACTATGGTTTAATGACTCATTAGTTAAGCTAATGGGTTTTGCGTTACAACCAGGGAGGGTAAGTTTGTGCAACCAGCCAGTTACCATTGCTCAGCTGATGAGCAATACCCTGGTAAGATGTGGCAACCTTGTTGCTTTTGAACATCTGCCCACACACTCCTCCATTATAATGGGGTCTAATAGAGCTCCAAATAGCTTTGGTTCCAAAACAATCTCAAACAAAACTTCTCCTTTAATAGACTTTCAGCACTGCCAAAACACTCACATTTCAGGCTGAAAGACTGAGTATTTAACCTCAGGACACAGATGATTTTCTGTTATTGTTGCTGTTGGCAGAGAAGGGAAGGTTAAAAAAGTTTGAGACAATTTCATTTTTGATTCTGTATAAATCTAGTCATGTCCATAGTGTTTTCTATTTCTCTGGTTAGATGATTAAAACTTTACAATTAATGTATGTTAAATTCCATGTTGAAATTAAAGGAACAGCTAGCAAAGCCACATACTCTTTAGGTTATCTCATGCTTCATGTATTTAAGCTTTGCTTCCTTATGGACAACTTTACACTACAGCTGAATTCTTATCTTTATTTTTGCTTCCTGACACACTTGCATCTTAACTGTACAGTCTTTATGGTTATGAGTTTGGGTGGTGTGTGTGTGTGTGTGTGTGTTCTGAATATATAATTAATTGCCTAATACATTTGTAGAACATTGAAACTATTGATACCTATTCATTCACCCTTGAACAGGTGTTATTATATATCATGTTGATGGCAATTAAGAGATCTAACTGAGTTCAACTGAGCACAAAAATCCTGGTGTATTGATGCTGTAATATGGTATTCATTTTACTTGGCTACTCTATCTCAGTAGGGATAACTAAGAGGATTTAGGATAAAACTTATGTAGCCATTGCCCTTCACAGCCAATATCTTATGAAGGCCAGAAGTTGATACTTCTTAGGAGGTTGAAAACTGACAACAGCTTAACTGGATGGTTGGGCTTGCAGTGTGGTGGGCAAAATACCCTCATACCTGCTCATCTTCTGGAGCTGACAGTGACAGGAGATGGAATTTGTATAAAACGCTTTGTTTGCTTTGGTGTTCTGTGCTCTCCAAGACACACAAAAATTACTGTCTCCATCATGACTGCATGCAACAAAACTAGAGTCCTAATACAAATCCTTGCAAATGAAGGATTTCTGGAATTCCCCTACAGCTTATCCACACTAACTTAGGCCACAATTTAAAGCATTATATTCCTTAATTTCATTACTTCAACTGTTAGGGCTCAACAGGTCAAGTGGACAAACTGATGCAGGCACATGTGAACACCTTTTCTTCTGCTGCCACAGCTAAATTTGCCAAGGATGTTGAATCACAGTCCATAGTGACACAGAAACGGTCGTGGAGTCAAAAATGAAAGAAAACTTGTGCCTTTTCTCTTTTTTCCGACAGATATTTGCTAAAGTAGGACAACAATACATGCTAGATTGCTAGCTATACACTGCATTCTGGCAGATATTCTTTACTTGGACAACTCAGTGAAATAGGTGAGGGAGAGAAGGGTAGGAAGCAAGACAGAGATGAAGTTAAATAAAATCTTCAGGGTTCCTTAACAAATAAAAACAAGGGTCCAGGACAGAGTTTTCTAAATGCTTTCCCGCTGACAAGTTTACATGGGAATATTCGCTTTCTCAGGGAGAAGGTAAATGAGGAGAAAGTTCATTCCTTCTACTATGACTTTAATGAAAAAATAAGCCATTATGTTATTTCTTTAACATCTTCATCAAAAACTAAAGACAAACCTACCAAAGCAGACACAGCTGAAGCAAAGCAAACCTGAATAATCTCTTGGCTTCAGCTTCCATTCATCAAGGTCATCCACTAATACATATATATATTTATATATAAATATATGTATTTTTATATAAATATATGTATATGTGTATTTGTATTAGAATGTCACAGTAGTAAAAGTGTAAAAAATGAAACTATTACATCTCTGAAAAGAGAAACAGTTGAACTAACTACCTCAATACTAAAGGAAAATGAAAAAGGAAAAAATTCTTCTGCTTCTGACCAAAAATAATTTTTCATTTCCAAACAGAATCTTACAGTAGTAAGTTCTACCTATTTCCAGGCAATTACAGTGGAAGAACTAGCTCACAAATAGATTTTCTCCAAATAGCATCCCTATTTTTTTATACCCATTGAAATTCTTTAGACTAGAATTCTCTAAACACAATTTTTCCTTTCTTAATAGTAGTTTACTTCTATTCAGGTACAGCTAAATCCAGAAAGGTGGAACTGAAGGCAGAGACACCACAACACTTGGAAAGACCATCCCTGAATCCACTACTGAGTCATCCAGGGCAGATAAATTGTGCATGTCCTAAAGGATTCTCTAGCACACGAATGTCATTCCAGTAGACACAACACCACTGAAGTCTAAAATGGTTCTTAAACCTCAATTATGTTTTTACACATGGGGATTTTATCCAAGGAGATTTTTTTACTGATGTGGAGGAGAGGAGGAATGTGCCACCAATTTGTCACAGAGCCGCAGGGATTCACTGAGAAGCCAGCAGTGTGATATGGCTTCTAGCAGCACACCTGGCAGCGGACAGGGGGCAGGGCACCCAGATAATAAACCCTTCAGGTGGGAAGGAAAGTTCAGTACAGTTTTCATTCAAACAGACACTGCACACATCTACCTTTGGGTAGCTGAAGTGCTGCTAATAGAGAGGAGCTGCCCGTGCTATTTCCTTCTCTCCTGCACTTTTAGAGAAGAGGACTTCTGCCACTTGGCTGGGGAATGTCAAGCTTTTCAGGCAGATGGATCACTGCCCTGGTATGGAAGAACTCTCTTTCAGCTCTGCTGAAAATACCAATGTATTTCCTTTAAATACCTAACCATGGCTGCTCCTGCAAGTTGGGTGGTAGAGCACAATATGACAGCACTTCTTCTTTTTAAGTCACAACACTCTACATAATACAGATCCCCAGAGAGATGTGAGTGCCGCATTTTATTGCACTTTAAAAACACTGTGCTAATAAATTCCAGTCTCATATAAACTACATGGACAGAAGTGCTCTGCCCATGCAATCTGTCTGCTCAGTAGAAAATGTGTTATTCTGAAAAAGTCCACAGCTTAAAGTTTCTCACTGGAGCGGTACAAATGAAAGGAAGAACTGTGCTACTCTTTCTCCCCTTGGAAAATAAGGGCATCACTAAATATGCCAGGTACAATAACTCATGGTCTTATGGCTCCAGTGTTCTTGCATAGTTTCTTTTATTTACAAATTGTGGTCTCTACCTTTTTATTCTAAAAAAACATTCCCTGTAGGTTATTTTTTATTCTTTCCTCAAAAAAACAATATCCACAAAAGTCTTCAGAGTTTGATTTTAGCACAAAAGCTTCTTTTTGTCTTTTGGAAATTTCTTCCATTTCACATTATAACCAACTGAGATAATTAGATCAAATCTAAACTGGAAAACTCAATTATCTGGTCTCCTACATTTTGCAATTAAACAGCTTTTTTGAAAGTTAAACTCCTACCTCTCAAGAAAATAAGTTGCATAAACAGTTAGCAGTTCTGAAATAAAATGAGAAATGGAAGAGCCAGCTGAGGGTATGATGCTGGTCTTAATGTTTTCAGCTTTGTGTCCCAGATCCTTGAGACTCAGAAAGATGTGGCTGCTGTTTTTCTTGGTTTTAGTGAAGCTTGTCATAGCCTTCCTTCTTTAATCTATTGGGATGATATTTTGATACCTTTTCACAGCAGTCATTTTACTTGACATCTTCACCTAGGCTCAGTTTAGTCAGATCACATTCTGGTCCTCTCCCCTCACTTTCTTACATGGACCCAGATCCCCTGTCTGATCTTCAACAGGGCCCTTGCAATCACCAAGGACTCTCCAGGAGATGGTCCCCAGGGCAATGCTCTCCCTGGCTGGCAGGGATATGAGTTTTGGCAAGAAGATCCTGATTTTATGGCTCAGCTGAGACCCAGTGATGTTTTCTGTGTCCTTGATCTTCCAAAAAAACTATTTCTTATTCAGAAAATTGGAGTGCAGTAGAGGGACTTGGAAAATCAGTTTCCTATCTTTTAGCTAAATTCCAATCTCCTCTAACACAGAAGGAAGAAGAGAAAGGATTACTCTAATAATTTCATAGAACTCCATCAAACATCCAGCTAGCATTTATGTCCATTACTCTAATCTGCACCTAGTTTATTTAGCTTCCAGTGCTGGGATGCTTTTGGTTACTAAAAACTTTCAATGATGTGCCCAACTCTTTTCCTTCATTAGCAGAGTGTCACCCCTCGCTGTGTGCAGACCTCTGCAATGTGCAGCTCTCACAAGGACTCAGCCCTTCCCTTTCACACCTGCTCTGCTCATTCTCTTTCATCTCCAACAGACATTCAAGTATTAATACGATTCTTTGTAAATGGTAAATCTATAAACACCTGGAGACAAAGTGAAATTTTGTTCAGGATATACTAATCCAGCAAATGAACTACTTAGCCCCTTGTTCCCTCCTCTGGTGTGGTTATACTTATCCTGACATGAAGTGTACCTCTAATATCTTTATATCTATGAAGTTATTTCTGTGTGGGAAAGAAAATCAATTTTATACCCTTACAATCAAATTCTCCCCAAGGTGTTTACTGTATGGCTCTCTGCATAACAAAATCATCTTTCCCAGATGAACCATGCACCAGAAAAGCCCTGGTGGGAAGAAGAGGCCAAATGAGAAATAAGCAAGCCTCCCTGAGAGCCCATATCACTACCAAGCCCAAATGTTTGTTGTTTGCTGCAGGTAGAGTCTAGTTTCAGGACTGGGTCAGATTTATGTATATTCTGGTCCTCAGTACAAGCACAGCCCTCCGGTGAGCCTTCCCTGGGCAGGGTCCCAGCAGGCCACCCTGAACCCTGAGGTCTATGCCACCAGCTCCTCTTCTCTGTTTTTGCTTGACATGGCTTCTACATCAAATAAAAGCTCTTACACTGTGTTCCATATCTAACCCCTACAGGGCTGAAAAAAGCAGCTCCTATGAAAGGCTTTCCTTTCAAATCACCGTCCTTCTTGAAAAAAGGACAATGGCAAAACCATTGATTTTTGCAAATCACAAAGATCCTTGCGTTTCAGCTCATTTTCATGGCCCATGAAGTTTCAAGAAATTGCATTTTGGGACAGATATTCATCTCCTGCATTTCAAGGCAGATAAAGTTAGATGTCTAAAACTGAGTTAGGCATATTGATCTTCTGCAGAGTCAAAGGAGAGAAAGGATGGCTCTTTTCATCCTCTTCAGTTACCACCTGGGGAAGAGATTCATCACCATCTGCAAATAAAGACTTTTGTATTAAAAGGGCCGTACAGCAAAGTGCTAAGCCTTAGACAGCTCACATTAGGACATCTATAATCAGGACAGAATAGTTATATCAGTCATGCATGGCAGCAAAATAAGAGTTCCCAGAGCTCTGGTTCAAGATCATCACCACTCTTCATGTGTACCCTGGCATAGTTCTGACCTGTACCAGCTACCACTACGCCAGCTGATGCCAGCACATTGTTGGGAGATAGCACAGGCCAGGGATCAACCTCAACAAGCTATAGCAATAAGGTCAGGCTTCCTAGGGAGAAGAAGAAAGATAATTTAGGCATCAGGTTGCATTCATGACACAAAAACTGGCCAGCAGCCCATGGTCTGTCTAATATGCTAATGAAGGCATAATCAAAGTGCTCCTTCTCTCTTTGCTCTCCTGTGTATGCTGGGACTGTGGGACTGTGGGACAGGGATCTGACCTGTCCCTGTTTGGAGAACTGACATCCTTTTTGAAGCAGGACCTTTCCTCTCCTGAATGCTTGTACTGAGAGGGAGAAATTCAGCCATCCATTCTCTTACTTCTCTGGTGCAACATTTGCAGTAAGATATTGAAGGATTTTCTAGATAAGAAAGCTGTCTGGAGTACAGCAAAAAAGATGTGCCTTGATCAAAATCCCAAGCTTATCTGGACATTTCTTATTCTGTCATGATCTAGCTTTAAATCAACTAAAACAGGATTACACACAATTTTTTGAAACTTTATTTCTCATTTCCAGTGAAAGAAGGGGTTACAAAGAATGTGAAAAATACTTGAAAATAAGTCCTTTTAAAGAAGACAAGCTGGTCACTCCTCAAACTGAAGGCACCAAATCTATTGCTCCCTACTCACAAATCTTTATCAATACATGATGAAAATTAATGACTAGACTAAGAAAAAATCAGTTCCTCATTGCAGGGATGGGATGGGCAAGTGTTCGAGACACATTTTTCTTTTCTTTCCATCTCAATTTTTTCTTATGGATTTGCAGCTCTTTGATGATAAATGGATCCATTTTTTGGTAAGAGAAACAGAAGGCATTTATTTACATTTATAATCACAAATTTAATCATTCATCTCATTAAAAAAGTCACTCTTAGTCATTTTTATGCTTTTTTCTCTGGCATTTTATTTCAGCATAAAGCGTTAAAATGTTAGCACTTCTCATTACAGACTGATTATTTTCCTCAGAATTTTAAGTTTTCTTTCTCTCTCCCTGTGCCTAAAATCCAATTTACAACCTGCTAAAGGCCTCATAAGATTTTTATGGATTATTTCCTGAAATCACATTAATCTAGCTCCTGTTACTTTGCACTAATTTCACCTGCCATTGTATGAAGTAACTAAATTCAATTGCTTGGCAATGATCCCCCAGAGACTTCTTCATGAAGCGAGAAAAAGAAAAAAGTAACCCTACCTTGATGAGGTTATAAATATGGTGGGAACAATAGGCCTATAAATTCACAGTGTGGGGACCCTTATCAAACTATGACAATCAGAGATCTTCAGACTTTCAAATAAGATATAGATAAGGGCTTGAATTAGATTGCATTTGGCTTTGTCTCAGCTACCCTAAGAAGTCGGTCTCTCTGGCTTTGACAAGTGACACAGTATTTATCGCTGTTTTAACAAGCTAGGGAAGTCATCCAGTAGTTTATCAGCTGCACCCTGGTTCTTTAGAGCAGCAGTTCAACCAATATTAACTGTGCTGGCCATTAGCTATCAGTTAGATGTGTCCCTTGTTTTAGGGACAGTCTGCAGATAACTCTGCAAGCCATCCAAGAAAATGGTATTTAAAAACAATGAAGCAGCCTGGCCTCTCTGACACATAACACTGTCTGCTCCATTTGTTTACATGATAAAAAATCCATCTCCCCTAAGCCTTGTAACTGGGTAGTTTAAGAGCAGCAGGTATGTTTGAGATAGAGTAATTCAGTGTAATTGCTGCGGACTGTAAGAAGTTATCTGACTTTGAGGGGGGCTGTGCCTGATCCACGCTTGGCTTCCCAGACACAGTGACGCGTTCATGCGGTGGTGGGACGGCGCTCCCTGGGTGCAGGGATTCATTCACACTGAGTGCAGGCAGCAGATAAACTGCAGATCAGGGTCTTTGATTTCCTAAACTCTGGACCAAGCTCTAGCAAGGTGCCATTAGGATTCCAGTAGGCTGTGTCCTGGTGCTCCCATGTGCAATGTCTTCCTGGCCTCTATACAGCAGCAAGAAGAGACTGGAGCTCTTGGCTATTTCCACCATTTTCCTGTGCTGGGCTGTGCTCTGATTCCTGAGAAAAAGCAGTGTGACCACAGACCTGGGAAGAGTTGACTTTTCTCTTCCTCAAATCAGTGTTGACTCTGAGTCAACACCATTGTGGACCCTGGACTTACCATAGCCAGCAAGTACATTTTCGTAAAATCCTTTTGATTTTTGTTTCTTGGAATAGACATTCGTTCTGCTCTTAGATATATCTGTCAACAGATAACTAACTGGACTAACCCAGGATATTCACACTGAAATTGTCTTATCTAGGCTACCATAATTGTACTTGGAATCAGTCTGTCACTCCTCTGTCTCATACTTGGCACTTAGAAATGCTCCTTCCTAAGTAATGTAGGATCAGTGCCACATAAGGGAAGATTTTCAAAGAAGTCGTCATGCAGCAGTTCCCATCTATTGACCTATATAGCAGAGCCTTTACTGATGGTAAATTGCTACTTGAAATACATTTGTACCTTTACACTTGGACAATTTTACCACTGGGGTTCTGACCATAAATTGCCCTAACTGGGAAGTTATTTAGAGATTGATCCCCCAAAGGCTTTGTCCTTTGTACATCCTTACTCTTCTCCTTTCTGGCTAAGTGTCAGAGCACTTACACAGGACATGGAAAATATATTTTTCCCCTCAGCCCTAGAGGAATCAAACTCAATGCTTCCACTTTTCAGGAAAATTGTCTCAGCTTTAGGCTGTGGGCTAAATTTGAACAAATAAGAGAAGGGCTCTGTGAAGCTTTTCTGCTGAAGCTGCTCCTTTTCACATGATGTGTTTACCCATTCCTTGAGACAGAGAAAAAGGAAAGGATGCAAAGAGGAACCACTTCAAGAGGATGGACTTAATGTCCCCCATCCTAAGAATAGTCCATAAGCTGGTGGTTATGGCACTCTCCAAGGAAGTAGGAGATGTGAGTTTACGGCCCCTCAGGCAGAGGAAGGAACTGAACTTGGGTCACCCACATCCTGAATGAGTGTACTAACCACTGAGATGAATAATTAATAATGAAAAGGAGCACTGTCCCACAGCAGATCTCTTCTAAAAGGCAGAAAGATCTCTACTCTGTTTTTCAAGGCATATGTATTCTTAGGCTCCTCACTCCAGAAATCTAAAGACTGTGTAGGAGTTTAAATGCTTCTAGCCCAAACCCAGGACTCACGATATTCAGCTGGCTTCAGCCTTTTTTGCCAGGGTGAAAAATTACTCTGTGGCTGTTTGGGATGCAACTCTGAAGTCCCAACTCTCTTTTATTTATATAACCATTTCGGGTCTGTAACTGGGAGCTGTATGTACACTTAATAAGCAGGTGCAGGGGATTGAATCCAGCAGTGCTCACAACCTGTTGTGGTCACTTTCATCTCCTGGTTTGGTGCATATTTAGGTGCTTAACTCTCAGTGACTTCTTTCTCATTCTCGAAACTTGTCCTACCAGAATTACCCTGCTTCACATGATGTGACTCACTAGACACTGTGAGATGATCAGATATCCAGAGGAAAAGGGAATGTTTATCCTCCTAAAACAAGGTAGAACTGTATGTGCATTGTGTGCTGTATTTCTGAAGGCCCTTAAGCACCTCCTTATTTATATTTTTTTTAATGTAGTCCTCGTTGTTCACCATAAATATTCCCCATTCCCAGAGACAAGGTTATTTTAGAAAGAAACAGAACAGGAAAATTGTCTTACTTCTGAGATTTCCAGTAATCAGGTTATCACACATTCATAAATCAAGACATTTATTGTGAAGAATGTTTAAGAAATACAAAGTACAATTACAGGCAACTGCATATTTCCAAACACCCTGGTGTTTGAATTCAAAACATACTTCATGTTCTTCTATTTCTTGCCAATAGTTGAAATGCTGAGTCTTTATTAGGAGTGTTTATGGTAAAATAAGCACATGACATTATCTCCTGTCTGATCAAAAAGAGTCAACATACTACTTTAAATGTCAGAGGTCTATTTCTGCAGCTTCCAGTAGTTATTGTTGTAAACAAGGGATTGCTGCATTTGCCCATAGCTTAGCCAGAATGTTAATGTTTCCTATTAAACATTTTCTTCTTTCTTTCCGAGACCATTTTGTACTACCACACCCAGCTGTGAACATCTGGCTCCAAGCAGTGACACCAGCTGATGAGAAATGGCATTCCTGCAGCTTTTCTTTCTGAAGACTCATCCAGAGGTGGCTGTTATCCAGCAGACAGCACTCTGCACTCCTGAATGTCAGTGTCTGGAGTCCCACTGCACAAAGGCTCCTAGAGGAGTCACTCACACAGAACTGTGTAAGATAAAGAATTGGGAGTCTGATTCTTGGAATTAGGATTCTACAAGTCAGCAAGGTCCTCTTGCCAGTCACCTCAGACACTCTTTCACCCTGATGATGTATGGACTGAAGTATTTGGACATCCAGTCTGAAGCACAAGACAAATAGTGATTACTAACTCAGACTGGTCTCCTGGCACAAACTGCAAATGTGCCAGTGGCAGCTCTGTGTTTGAGATCAGCATGGATGACAGCAGTCCAACTCTGACACCGCTTTATGTAATCTGGCATGCCATGGAACCTCCACTTCTCCACCCAGTAACACTGGGGCAGCTTCTGGAGAGGAAAGATTTCACTCTTTAGAGGTTGGCTGGTATGCGTACTGGAAAAGAGAATAACACTGAGTGTTAAATATTTTTAAAATACCATTTTAATTAGAAATAATAATTAATCTTTAATGCATTTAATTCTAAATATAAATTAATAATATTTTAATAATAACTTGAAGTCAATATCCTTTACCACAGGATGTCAAAACACTTTATAGATAAAACCCAATTAAACTTCCTATTATCCACCTTTGTGATCCTTCCCACTGGCTGCTGTCAGGATGTTTTATGAGAGGCAGGTCCCTGCAATCATTGTGGTGAGGAAACTGCAGCACAAGAAAGTTAAACACCTTGTTTGCATTGTCTCAGAAAATCAGGGCTAAGATGAAAAGAGATCCTATGTGTCCCTGTACAGAACCTATTGCTATATGCAGAAACAGTTCCAAGGCTGCCTTCCAATCTAGTGCCAAGGTGGTAAATGAAGCAGGTTTTGAACTCAGTCTAACTGCAGGGTTTGGTACATCTGCATAACCTTTTGAGTTCAGACCAATGCCTGCCTCAAGCAAGCTGGTTGCAAGCAAGTGATGGTCCCAAAACTGCAAAGTTACATTAGATTTGGGCTCTTTCTCTGCAGAATTTACAGTACTTGCCTTACAGGTAGGGGATGGCTGACACCCCCTGGCTGTGTGTGGAGGGGGATGGGCACAGAGGTGTCTGAAAAGGACCGAGCAGCCATGTCCCTTCCTAAGCATCACACATCTGTCAGTCTCAATGCAGACTTAGCAAGAACATTTCAGAATTCAATATTCTGGGAGGCAAAATTGGAACTGAAAATGTTACTCAGATACAGGATTTAGCTGAGCAAGCAGATTGTGACCAGTTAGTAAGCATGTCACACAGTGCATACAGTGTTACAGCATGTATGTGCTAGAACTAGGACCTGAGCACTACAACCCTGGAATATTTTCCTTGTATTATCCATCTATTTATTGCCATATGCTAAAGGTAATTTCAATATTTTAAGTTTTAGGTTTTCAAGTTAGTTTTTCTTTGTGGTTGTTCAATTTAACACCCAGTTTAGATGATGAATTACAGATTCTTTCAGACAGGAACTCACCCTCAGCACCCAATCCTTACGTTACAGGTGCTCTGTAGCAAAGAGAGAAGTCATAAAACTGAAGATGCTACTCTGCATTGACCTCAATGCCAATTAAGATACACAAGATATAAAAAAGAAGTCAGTAAAATGTATTTCCTTCTTAAGACTATTAAATCTAGAATCAGTTTCTTGACCACACATTCACCTCTCAGCTCTGAATAACTTTACTTGGATCTCTCCATGGGTTACCATGGGACATGATGGCAGTTATAGTCACAGGAAGTAGTTAAGTAAGTAGGCAGTAAGCAAATAGGTAGTTAAGTACCTAAGACTAAGTTGAATGAATCAAAGACCCTTATCTGAACTCCTAAAAGCAGAGGCTCCTTTAGAAGTCTTGGCTATAAGTCTCTCTGCCTTATGCTCCTCAAAAATCCTTGAAAGAGCAAAGTAAATCCATAAAACAACTCCTCATGGTACAACATTTTCCTAATTTTCCCCACACCACAGCTTTAGTCCTTAAAAAATTAATGTTAATTCGTTTTCCTTCTACTTGAATTAGACAGATTGTCTATATAATAAACATCTTTAAACAAATTTTTCAGATGCCAGTAAAGATAGATCCATTCAAAAGGGTAAATAACCTGTTTTAAATACTGTTCTGAAAAAGAGTGGCCAAAACTATCTATGAAATCTGCAATCATAAAAGCTTTCTTTGGAACAGATTAGAGACAAAATATTTCATTTGCTTTGTTAATGTCCTTTCATTTGAGTCATAATTATATCCAAACTGCAGCTTCTGAGGGCCACACAGAATATTACAAACGCCTTTGTTTCCGTGGATTCATGTTCTGTTGTTTCCATTCCCATTGCAATCCTGGTTACATGAATGAGGAATCTGAATGCAAAGGCATGCAGTATTCTGGGAGTTATAAGCTGAAATGCTTTGATGCTCTTTCCAAAGCCTATAGCCTGACTCACTGTTCTTTTCCCACTCTATCCTTGACCACAACTTTCCTGGGTCTTTGTGTATGCTACAAACCACCCTCCAGATCTGAACTGTGAGAGAGATGTTACCAGGTCAAAACATCACACAACAAACCTAAGTGTCACATCTGAAAATTATGTGTCCCAGAGAGGTCATTTCCTTGCCCTGTCTCCACAAGGTGCTGCACTAACTGCTCACAGGTAATCACTAGAATGGGCAGTGGGTCCATGCTTTATTTGCTAATTTCTTCCCTTCTGAAATGAGAACCACCCTTTTCTACTCATTTTGTCAGCAGCTAATGGTGATATTCTAGTTTAATATCTAGGGCTTAATGCCAGCACAAATTAAACAATGGGGAATTAAAGGTGACCTGGGCAAGTCCTTGACGAAAAATAAAAAATGCTAAGGTTCAGAAACTTCTGCAGAACTTAGACCTCGATCCAGATCCAGAATGACTGTGTCTCTTTTATGTAACATGGGGATGCAAAGGTTGAAACTAATCCTGAGAATATTAATGTCACGACACAATCTTTGCAGCTGAAATGCCCTTTCTTACTAGGCTACAGAATTCCCCACTTCATGGCAATACTGAGAACATCAACTTACATGCTTTGCCTTAATTTAGTCCTCAGAATAACCACTTTAGATGATAGATATCCTGAATAAAGAAGAACACAGATTTGATCCAAGGCAGCTGAGATGTATCTACAAAAATAGACATTATTTTCTACCATATGTAGCAGTAAGAATAAGGGAAGAGCATAACTCAAATCAGAACTAGTACACTCTAAATTATTTCCAAAATGCACTCAGAAAGTCTTTCAAGTAAAATCAACAGACTTTACCACAGACAGGCTAAAATACAACATATTTCTAACATCAAATGCTAGTAGTGTAAAAACAAATAGAATAACCAAAGTAGTAAGACCATGTCCATAATTCAGTGTGATAAACTAATTCTAACCAGCTAGACAGTGTTACCTAAAATCATGTCACTGGTCTTTCAAATCAATGTCTCATGTTTCTTATCTGATAGCAGATCAGATTCAGAAATCCTCTACATCCAAGGTGTATTATAAAATGTTTTTCTGCATGTTGACATTACTGATACAGGCCAATTCTCCTGTCCACGCTGCAGGAACTGTGAATAATCTGCATGTGGAAATCATGGTGATAACAACCTGAGCCCAGTGCAGGGGATGAGAACAGAATATCCAATTGAGATCTGCAGTGCAGATAAGCTTTCTGCACCAAGAACAGAAGATGTGAATTTTACCCTTATATCAAAAACACGCAGTATTCTGAAAGTTGCTTATCCTCAAGTGGCATGAAAACACAAAAAGAAAAAAGCCTTTCTGATGTCTGATAATGAGAAACATGGTTGACTTTCAGATTTGTAACTATTTAACACACACACGCACACACACACACACACATACCAACACACACAAAAGAGAGAATGAGGGAAATATTTGAAAAAGCTTTGAAATTAAATGAAAAAAATTACTTATTACAGTAGACACCAATTAATGGATCACAGCTATTTTGTCTCAGTTTAAAAAATCAGGGAGATTTTTACTAAGTGCGTCCAAAAATATTCACTAGAAAACACAGCAAATATGTTATAAACTCATTTAAGCCACAGAGCTCATCAATGCTGTTTGCAATTAAGAAATCATTTGGGGATACGGTATTTTTTTAGAAGGAATTGTTTTGCTCTTAGATGAAAACCACATCACAGTCCTTCAGACATAAATCTTTTATTGTATCTTCAAGAAAGAAACTGGAAATTGTGCAACAAGGCGCCACTGATAAAATGTAAGTATCCCCTTGGAGTAATCAGGATGAGCTCATTACTTGAGGAAGATAACAGGGTATGTCATGGTTACAAAACTGCTTTTCCTTTTCGGTTAGTGATGAGGAACGCAATGAACATAGTCCTGTGCACAATGTAAAATAAAATACTTGGCTCTTCAGGACAGCAACTGCTTCTGAGTCTTGGCTTTGATTTACTTGGCTTTACAGTTTGAAATATACCCTAGTCAGAGTCAGGTGGACAATTTCTTTTTCATTCTGTGCAGGTAGAATTAACATTGTAGCCAAGGGCCACACACCAAAGGCAAATAAAAGGAAAATAACATATGAGGTAAATCGATGCAGTGATCTGACTGAACTTATTTCAGATGTAACCTGTGACAGTCAAAGCCTTCAGACCTCATTCATCGTTTGTGGCCTCACTTTCATCTACATCTTCTGTGTATCTCCCTTCCATCCCCATTTGCCAAATTCTGTTGCAGGCCTAAGGATTTTTCACTACTTAGAGGACTTGAATACATTTGGGTGACTCAGCCATGGTCAACACAAACTTTCTCCACTAATAAGAAGTGAAACCTCGAAGCACTAATTAACTCAGTCTTTAACATAGCTTGCTAGACCATGAAGAACATTTCCTGTGAGTGTCCAAACGTGGTTTCAGAATCACTTTTGTCTATTCCTCTGTACCTAGTACGCCAAATAAAGGCATTGAAGAAACCCTACAAATCCTCTGAAGTAAGGCAGAAGAACCAGACCAAGATTCTGCAGTTTTCCTCTGATTCAGAGGGGTTTTAGGAGCAGCAGTTCCAAGCACCACTTCTATCAATGTCACTGATCATAAAGGGACCACTCATTGGGAATGATTTAATGAAACCCAACAAAATGGGGGAATTAATTTCACTAGGGTTTGCACCAATATGAAGGTAAATTGTACCCAGCATTCATGACCATCACAATTTACTTGCAATACTCAATTGAATGTCAGATTACATTGCAACCCCATAAGTGCTGTATTGTACACATTATCTGTGTGTACAAATCCAGAGGCCATGCCTTCAGTTTCAGACATTACAGAGACAGTAAGGCCATGAATGCAGTCCTTTTCCTCCTCCTGTAAAATAGGAACCTACTAGACATTGATGAAATAAAAAAATTCTGGTGCAATTTTATTTGTTACTTAAATAATCAGTACAAATCTGTGATTCTTGAGCCTAGGTTGAGTTTCCATGTGTTTACAGTGAGAAACCTATGGAGGGATGCAGGAGGAAGGACTCGAGGTTACAGCCTTTCATCTTTGCCATTCCTCTTCCTGCTGCCCCAAGAAGAAGCCAGACAGTCATAAAAGTACCCAAAACTAGGGAACAAAAAGAGTAGAAGCTGTGATCAAGATATATGGGGGAAGTAAGACAGGCTCTCAGGTGGAAGGGTACCCTATGATAACAGTTGACTTCTGAAGAGTATAGAAGACCTTTTCCAAAACCAGTTTGTTTTTGCCAGTCAGAAGGTAAAGAAGACTCAGTGGCTGGTGTCTTTCATGCTCCATGTCCTGATCAGCCCACTTGGACAGACATGTCTTTATGCTTGGGAGTCTCTCTGATTGAAACATGACAGAATACATGTTTGGGAGTGAAATCCATTAGTTTTAAAATAAATACTACCTTGCACTCCCATAATGTCTCTCTTTGAGTTCATCATATCCTATTCTACTCTAATTAATCATTATGCCTAACCTGATATTCCTGATAAACCTGTTTGTGCTTCTGAAAATAACTAGATACAAACTCCTGATTTTAATGTGCAAAAGACAATACACATTTCTTCTTCCTGATAAACAGCACTAGTACATCAGCCAAAGCCTAAAGAATCTTTCCATGTCTAATGCTCTTGTGGTAGTAGGAGAAATACAGTTCAGTAACATCTACTGAAACCAAATAAATTCAACTCATTAAAATACATGTATTTTAGGGGGATTTTTTGCTATGCACAGATCACCTCTTTGTTATGCACAAATCTTGCCACAGAACCACAAGCATCTTCCAGAGAAAACAGGTACATACCAGGTACCTGAGAACTCAATTATTGGAATCAGAAGTTAGAACAAGTAGAGCTGTCTAACACAGCAAAGAGAAAATAATTATCCTAGGGACAATTTTCATTTATTACCAATATATTCTTCAACACTGTAACATCAGTTTCTGATTTCTATTGAGCACCAGTGATATTAATTGTTTCCCCTTGTAAAAACAGAACCTTTCTTCAGTTACGAGAAAGGTCAAATCCTGACTAGCAAAAGGGGCACAGTATAGTCATAATTTCAGGAACTAGGCTCACAGATTTCATTTCCCAAATATTAGTTACCTGAGTGTTGATATTTACAGTCATCTTGTTCTTCTGTTTCCTGAACCTAGTTAAAAGTCAAATCTCCACATGGAAATTTTCCTAATGCACAACCTGAAAATGTCGTTGGACAGCTCTACAAAGTTTGCTGGAGTATTCTGAGGAAAGGTTTAGCATAAAAGATAGTCTGTTAATATTCCTAATAATTTCTGAATGTGTTCTGGTAATACCCACCTCTTGCAGAGCCAAACTGACATCCATGGTTTACCTGAGGAGGGGAGTGTCCATGCCTAGTTGCAGTGGGGTACAAACACTATTTTCCATTGATGGCTCTGTGCTCTCAGTGTGGGGCCTGTCACTGCCCCACCTGTTGTTAATGGACTTTGCTGCTTCTCTATCAGTGCAGCTATGGTCGGGTTTTGACTTCTCTCCAACAGGCAGGACTTATTCCCACCTTTGAGGAATGTTTTCCTGCAGCAACACACTGACTGAAAGGCAGGAAGGAACACAGACCATGTCTTCAAGAACAAGGATGTTTTGCCACAGGGTCTGAAGAAATATGCGTCCCAGAAAACCCAATACAGCATGTTGGACAATATAATAGTTGAATTGCCTTGTAGGAGCACAGCTTGCAAAAAGCAAAGTAAAAGCACAGTACAGAGCCATGTTGTACAATCTTGTTCAAGACATCAATCCAGTGAAGCCTACTTTGGTCTGTCTGAACTAAAAGGGATGGATTAGACTCTTTTGGGCCTTTTCAACTGCAATTCAATGATCCCATTTCACTGCATGAACAGATGTCACTATTAATGCTGGATCAAGATATGGCCCAGCTCCCTAAGAATCCCAAAATATTTGGGTTTTATTACGATCTTTTAAATTTTATTGTTTCCATGTATTGTAGTTAATGGTAAGTTAGCCAGTTCCTACCTCTCCAGTAAGTTAACCCTACTCTACATGTGACTTAAATATTACACTCAGACAACAGAGCACAAGGCATTATTTAAAAGCATTTATAATGCAAACTTCCAACAGGTTGGAGAAAAGAATAGGTTCATTGAATGTAGTGGCAAAATTGACAGTGCTGGGCTGGCTAGAAGAAAGAAGAAAAGATAAGAAAAGATAATTAATAAAACACTGTATCAATTAAAATATTTAATTGAATATATAAAATGTGCAAAATTCTATAGGGGAGGTATGCTTTTGTTAAAATCTCATGTTACGCAAACAGACACTGAGAGTAAACTGAATTAAGATATCTGCTTAGTTTCAGCAAGATGTTCTTCCATCTTCATGAGGAAAAAAAGAACAAAATTCAACTGAGAAGTAAGTTCATTTCTTACAAATACAGGCACCCAAGCATCACTGTGTATCCAAAATCCTGACAAAACAAGACTTCTTAAAAATTCTATCCACATTCCTGTAACATAGGTTTGTCCGCACTGAGCTGAGATACACAACTAAGTCCTCCTTTGCATGAAATCCAGTCTTATCTGCAACCCACAAAGTGATGTGGCACAAAGTCATGGTCTTTGTCTTACATATAAAGTCATCAACCAAAAGGAAGAACATTTGAATTATGGCAAAGTGCTGCGAGCCACAAGCCCATGCTCAGAGGAGCCCCTGAGAGATCACAGAAGGTATACAAAAGATCATATAATACTATACTGGAAAAAGACACTTTGCTAATTTGCTTTGGATAAACATGGTGGGTAGGTATATTTATCTATAAATTATATACATTCTTCAATTTATCAAACAGTGATAGCTCTACAGTACAAAAACATCAAGGTTTTCAGTGTCAAAGATGAGTAAAGCTCAGTCTGTGCTCCCTTGATAACACCCAAAGTCTGCAATTATGGCAGATGCTTTCCCACCTTTGAAAAGAGGAAACATAATTATTTTTATTAACTATAGCAAGAATAAGATGGTTCATTCACAAGCTAGTAATTTTTTTTTTCTGATTTCAATGGCCAGGGAAGGTGTGCAAAGTCAATTAACCCCCCTCTGCTGACAGGTGGTCAAAAGCACAGGAGCAGCTGCACTGGCCAGCTCAGAAATCCACCTTGCTCACTGCCCTCTACCCAACTGTAACCATCAGTGGATGTTTCATGGAAAAATGTTAGAAATAAAGTAAATTTAGAGTGTTTTTCCTGTGTATTTTTCTGGCTTCTGAGAACTATTCAGCAGGGGCTTTCTGAGGTATGACTGGATCTATACCATTATTTTCAGCAGCTATCAATGCATGTCTTCATCTTTTCCTGCAGAAAGTAATTTTTGAAAGCACTCTGTCTTGATTGCTTAGAATTATCTATTACCTTTGTGTCATTTTGTCTTCTATGATCATCTGCTATTACTTTATGACTTTGCCTTTACACATTCAGCCACATCTAGTGGGATCCCATGGTCCTTCAGTTACAGAGTGGTTTTTTAATGAGAATCAGGGCCAAGTTCACAAAAAGTGGTTTCACTAAGAAGCTTCCTATTTTTTCTTATTATGATAAATTGCTGAACTATTTTCAAGAAGATCTATGCCATATATGAGCAGGTTCTGAAATCCTGTTTTAAAATTATGTTTACTTGTATAATAAAAATAAGGATAATAAAGAATGGAGTGTGAATATACTCACACCACAGGATACACAGGGATCAGGTTTTAGAATAAGATTCACACCCTTGAAAGGAGATGAATTGCCAGAAAGCTTGAAATATTTGGTATACAATCTATAGAGGTAATGACCAAGTGTATTCACCTGACAAGCAAGTAAAATATTATATTTCAAATGAAGTTTATCATTGCTATTATCACTAAGTCATACAGCTCTATAAATAAACAAGAAAGAAAAACATCATCAACATTATGGCTATGTCATCAGAACCAATTATTTTTTGCATTAGGGAGTCCTGTATGATTGATTTTAAAAGGCAGTTAAGAAGAAAACTGTTCTAGTCTAGCGGATTAAAAGCAAACAACAAGGCATTAAAGGAGTAACAGAACTGATGGATTAAAATGCACATAGGAAAAGCAGTGAATTGCCTGGCATTTTTCAATAGCAAAAGCTAGGATAAAAAACTCAATTCCCAATCAACAAAAAACTGGCAAAAGGTGGGAATCCAGACTCCCTCAGATTTATGCTTTATCTGCCAATTAGCATTAGCAGGCCTGATCTAGGTGTCTTGCCAGCTTGTGGTATCATGAAAAAACAACAGACCTTGAATGTGTTATCACCACAGAATGTGCAATTACTTTAAGCACCAGCTGAAAATTACAGTGCCATGAATTTGTAAATTTGTATGTATTTATTGTAGAGATAAAGTTGTTGGAGTAGATATAATCTATACTTGTGTTTAAAATCCTAGTTTCAACTATTTCAGTGCCAGCAAATTTTGTATTGAAAATAAACACTAGTAAAATGGTAATGGATTATGATACTGGAACAACATATAAATTTTTCTATGTAATTGCTGTTCATTGTCTCAAGAAAATAATCTTGAGTCACTGACAGTACAGATACTTATCCATGTGACTTGAAGGATGTAAAGCCAAACATGTGTTTACATGATTGCAAGATGGGATCATTTGCTAATGTCAACCTGATCTTTCAAGATTGTCACTCAGACATCACAGACAATAGCACATAGAGTGGCTGCTGAATGATGTTAACATTGTAATTATTAAATACATAACAATTAAACCCTAAACTATTCAAATGTGCAATTAAGAAAAACAATCTCTCTTGCTTCTGAGATGACGGAGATCCTATTTTCCCCAAAATAAACAAAGATTAGTCTATGCCAATTGTTATTCAGCAGCAACTAAACATACATGTATAAATGACCCGGGGGGAAATAAACCTGCATTATACTCTATCTCAAATTTGATGATAAAAATTATCATTCCACTTTTCAAATCTGCTATATATCAATTGCTGAGTAGTACTGTTTCCATTTTATTCCCATTTGTCTCTAATCATCTCTCAAATACCATGTACTTCACAAGCCCTATGAAAAGAAGACATCTTTTCTGATTTCTCAGCATAGTAATTAAGACAGTGAAACCTTTTTTTTCAGTGAAAACTCTCTACCATCCTTCCCTAAATATATTGTTCTTGTGGATTTGCAGGTGTAATTTATAAAAGTTCTCGAAAATCTCCACTGCATTGGTCTGAAGCATGTATTCCTCTGTTACTATTGACACTTATTTTATAAATATAAATTTGGAGGAGGAGAAGAATTTCCTCTTCAAGTTGAAGTTGCAGAAAATTTTCCAGTTTCCTGGTGAGATGAAGCCAAGAATCTTTGATATTATTCACGTAATAAGAGGAAGAGACAGACATGACAGGACAAGCAATAGCAGCATGATTGTGGGGTAAATCCAAGTTACCAATCTGAAGCAAAGACAACTTTGTCAAAAATCCCACGTTCCTGCAACATATTAGTGTGTTGGTAAGAGGATTTTTATATATAGAGGTAAAGAGTACCTATATTTTTAGCAGAGTCCTAATTGTTTTTAAAAGAATGTTCAAGGGAAGAAACAGAAAAAAAACTGTGAAGTATACATACTTTCTACAGACATCATATTACCTTCAAACAGGTGACTGCAACAAGTGTGCTTCAGGTCAAAGTTAATAAACTGGAAAATGAAGCTTATTTCATGGCTATAGCAGCTGGAGATGCTTGCCTGCTTCTTCCCTCATCAATACTGTGTCTAGTAGCAAGGTTAAAGAAACAAAAACCAGCAGTGAACACATTCAATGAGAGAGCAGAAACAAACAAAAATTTGTTCAATTCAATGTGGTGTAAATCCATAGGTATCATGGGTATTACAGGACCCTCTGTACTATGCTGTAAGAATTATCCCACACAATATTGAGATTGGCATAAAAACAGTAGCAATGAAGAAAAAAATAAAGGCAGATAAGTCCTATTCTTTATGCCAGACTTTGTTTGTAGAGTTTTCTCATTTACCTTGGGTTTGCTTCTTTGGAGGAAAACAAGGTGGACAAGGCTGAAAATTCACTTGTAGAAGCAGGAGCTGGTTTACCTCACTCCTACAGGCAAAGCAGGAGTGGAAACATCACTGGAGCTGCAGACAAGCAGAAGGTGACAGATCAAAACAGCTTGTCTGAGTCTGAGCAGCACCCAGTAGCTCTCGGGCTTGTTAGACTCCAAGAAGCAAAGGGGAAAAAAAAGTGTGGTAGCACTGCAAGCAAAGCAGATGGAGCACCATGCTGTTCTTTTCTTGTATTTCTCTGTCTTCAGCTTTTGGTTGATTGCTTGCAGGAGGAGCCTGCTTGGCTCAGGGAGGTAGGAATAAAGCAGATTCTCAGAGGTACTGCAGGCCTGACCTCAGGGCTGCCTTGCAACACCAACCTGCTTTCAGCCCCCTTCCCTGCAAGAGCTTTACCTGAGGAGTTCAGGTGAGACCTGTTGCTGTAGGTCTCTGCAGAAGGATATTTATTTTCTGTACAGAATTGAAATCCCTTTCATGAAGCATCTGAAATTAGATAGGGTGAGTCTGGGCTCATAATTAAAGAAATAGTGGTTATCAGTGGTGAGCTGGGATTGTGGCTTTTCTTTGTCTTTGCCACATCAAAGGTATATCTTTCCATTATGGAAGGAAATGCCAAAAAAACACCTTCCTAACTGAAGAAAGTCATCATATAGCTGAACTCCAGATCTGGGCTAATGGTTTTGTCTTAGGTGATGAAAAGTAAAAACTCCATGATTTCTTCATGTGACATATAGTACCTTATCTAACATATGCACTTCCCATTGAAGACCCAGCAGGCAAACATCTCCCAAAGACTGAATCCAGCCTGTCCTCCTAGCCCTGAGGGCACACTGCTCTGGGTACCCTGTTTGTGCCATCACCCTGTGGCACTAATAACTTTTTCTCTACTGGTTGCTCTATAGCTGTAAGTACCCACAATATCTCCCACACCTTTTTTGAGTATATAAAAATATCCCATAACCATAAACCCAAATGTCCAATTCTTTTCTAATAATTTGTCCCAGACAGTTATAAATTTTTCAGCAAAGCAGAGATTAAACAAATGGATATCTGCTTAGCATTCTTGTGACTGCAGCCAGTAAATCTATTTCATCATTACAGTGTTACAAAACAAATATCCTCTACGGTATTTGTAGTTGCCAAAAATAAACAGAAGAGAATGATACACTGCTTCTGTGAGACTTAGCACCTAAGCTGTTTGTGGGAAGATAGCCCAAACAGGATGTGCTGATAAAGACTGATACACCTGCATGTACCAATAATTGGACCTCAATCTGTATTTTCTCAAATATTCCAGATAGCAATATTTTTGATATATTGTTTTATCTTCTAAGCTTCAGAAAACGGCATGAACCATTCAGCATTTGCTACATCCTGAATTTAAAAATTAGCAATTAAAAACTTAGAAAGCAAAGACAGATATAAGTAAATAGAAATATTAAACTGCAAACAGACAGAATATTTGATTGATTGCATTACTTCATTCCATATTTTATGCAATAAAATTCTCTTTTTTTGTACTCCTTTGTAGAAGTTACAACTTCAGTTGTGCAGTAGCAAAAATCATTTATGTGTATTTTATCTAATCTGATCATTCTAATACACAATATGCACAAATAAAAGTAGATCACCTGCTACTTTTCATAAAGCTTATACACACATATTCTTTCCTTCATACCTATTCATAAATACATATGTGTATGTACACATTTTTAGGGACAGCAAGGCAGGTACAGAGCTGCAACATCTGCACCTAATTAGGGTCCTGAAGTTTCTCATCCTCAAATTGCATACAAGGTGGTTTGTTGTCATAATTTCATCCTGGTTTTCCACATTATCAGTATATGACTTTTCCTACTTAAGTGTTCTTCTTCATAAACCACTAGCATACAAATCAATTGTGGAACTAAAATTTACATTTTTAAAGCAAACCAAATTTATGTCAGGCATTAACAGATAAATGTAGTGAATGGATATGTTTCTCCAGCACATTTTTTTTTTTCTAAAGCATAATGGACATAATTTACTTCAGAGTGGAAAAAGAAGCATTAATAATGTCATTAAGCAGTCTCTGCTTCTTAGTCTTGGTTGTTTCTAACCACAGATTACATCTTTCTCCTCCCTTCCTCTTCTCTGATGGGAAGGGGTCTTGCAAAAGAGTGATAGGACACAGTAGAGAGTTAATGGGCTCAACCTAAAAGTAATGAAAATCTTGGTAACACAACACAAAGTTAAATAATGAGGCAAAACCCAATTCTCTGTTGTCTGTTGTTTGAATTTTTTTTTAGAGTGAAAATGTACTGCAAGGATTAGATAAACTGCAGCTGCTGCAAATTCAGCTGGAAAGCAATAACTAAATGAAAGGTTCTGCTCCATCCCAAAAAGGTAGCAGAAACTATTCCAGGGCACACAAGTGGCAGTCTCCTAAATCTTCTGCTTCACAGGTTAATAATTTATAACCTCCTGGGTTTAGCTACTTTTGGAAAACACGGGATTTAAATACAATTTTTTTTTTCCACTATTGCACACAACAAACCACCCAGTGCTATTCTTGGTCTTGTTCAGCATCTGAGGCCAGAGCGGCACCAGAGCCCTGTGCCAGCGCTGCGGCGGCCGGCTGTGGGTGTGAAGAGCCGGGATCCCTGTCTGGCGCTCCGTGCCAGCAGCAGCCCTGACAAAACACCACTTTTATTGGCAAACCTTATTTCTCCTGCAAGGAGTAATTTTTCTGTAATGATAGAGGTTTTGCTGGGAGACACTGAGTTCTTTGTTGGTTTCACATCTCGGTGCTGCTCACACAGCCACAGCCTTGGAGGGAAAGGCGGCAGCGACACTAATCAGGATATGCCTCTTCCCTTTGGCTGGTTCTGAATGCTCCTTTCCCAATGGAGGTGAAGATCTATATGAAATATATAAGCAAAGCCTTCATTCCTGTGGTTATTAAAGATATTACACAGTCTTTCACAAGATGAAACATGCTCCATGTCTTGATCAAATTCAGAGAGATGAATTTATCTACCATCTCCTTTTGACTGAAAAAATGTTCATGCCCTCCTGCCCACTGTTAAATGAGGCTGGTTTCTTCCTAACGATGACAGAGACATACCTGTATATAATTCCACATCTCCAGTCATTCTTTAAAATGAAAAAATATACACATAATTTTGAATCTCTGAGGTCTACTAATATGATTTTATTTTGCCTACTTCTATGAATAAATCTTTCAATACTGAGATATTCGGGGCAGAGGAAGTTACTTTTCTTAATTAAGTCATTTAGACTATATATAAATCTGTAGCAATCTGTAAAAACATGTCATTATATTCCCAAAGAATAAACAGAAATCATAACAAGCAATTTACAAGCTGTATTTACCAGCAAGGCAGAAAGGCAAAATAAACTGTAAAGAAACCACTCTAAGACTACCATGGTTTGGCTCTACCAAATTTTAAAAGCTAGTCCTCAGAGAAGAACACTAAGGAATAAATTGAATTTGTAAGAAAACAGCACACCCAGAGGTAAGGACAGTTAGGAACTGAGTCTCCAGTGTTTTCTGTACCCCTCTCTGACAGTTCTGCCCTTTTCTGCAATCATTTCTTTCACAATTTCTCTCACTCTTTAGCACCCCTGCTGAAGGTTCCCACACCAAATATTGTTTCTACGGGTGAGCCACTGCTGCATAATTTTGCTGCAGTTATGTCTCAATGACAACTGATACAATAATAATTGTCCTCATTATAAGTACATTAAAAATCCTCTCTCTTGATCTTGTATTATTTCCAATTTATTGCATAAATTCTAGGACTTGTGCAGAAATAACAATAACTTCAGCTGGAACTGAACCCATAATTCTCCATTTTCCAAGTGGCAGATCCCTCCCTGTACTCTTCCCTTGGTAAGTAAATTTCTCCCAAAAAACCAAAATCCAAGTCTACTTAGAATTATTTTTGATTGGTGATGATAAGTTATTATTATGGTGTAGCCCTTATATCTAAAACAAGCAGTGAGTTACACTTGTATGTGCATCTATACAAGGATTGCATATAAAATATACATGAAAATGGGACTTTAGTTGGCCTATGCTGTGCACCAGCATATTTAAACTGAAAAACAAGGCCAAATACGTCACAGTTTCCCTTGCAAATGTCTTAAAGAGCTTGCTTCAATGGATTTGCTTCACTTGGGGGAGAGGGAAAGGAGCACAGCTATAGGGAATAATGTCTGAACAACAACAGTTTCACAGACAATTCATCTCTTCTGTGAGACTTGATGGAAAAGGTCAGCCATGAAAGCAGAGAGGAGTGAAAATTAATTAGGGTAAAATAAAGCTTCCAGAGATCCTCCACCATAGGGGGAAGGAACCATCATTAAACAAGTGCAGACTGTTATCATACAAGCCCAGGTTTTGTATGTAGCCTGTCATGCCAGACCTAAATCCTGGAGCATGGAGATCCCTTCTGCTCTCTATCCTGGCTCCTCCTCAGATCTGCAGCAGCCTGGGGTGGACACTCACAGAGAAGGGCAGCACTTTTGTTGGGTTTATTACTAAAGTAAACAAATAATCCAGAATAAAGAATGCATACATGTGAGAAGGGTGGAAAAGCTGAGCAAAAAGTGGGGATTTTACCAGTGAGAGTATGCTTTTGGCAGAGATGCATTTAAACTGGATCAAACAACTGGGAAGTTGAGTTCACAGGTTTGGTTGTAAGGGAGCAGTGACAGAATGGTAGGTAGAGTTTTGTAATCACTGTCACATGGTTTAAGAGCTGGAAGGGAAAAGGAAGCAACTGGGAGTGGATTTCTGGGATGTAGTCAATGGGTGACATTGTCCTTCTGCTACACGTGCCAGAGCAAACCTGTGCTCCTGCTCACAGCTGAGGGCAAAATCCAAAGAAAACAGCAAGGTACCTAAAGTGCAACTCATGCACAATTTAGATGCCTACGTAAAGGACAGAGAGCCAAAGAAAACTTCACCTGACTTGTTTAGGCACCTGAGAGGCTGTAGGCACTGAAGATTTGCTTTAAATCTCTAAGCTCTGCTACCGTGTACCCAGAGGCAGCGTCACCTTGGCTGAGCTGCCTGAAAGTGATGGGGAGTCACAGCATGGGTGTCCCTTGGCTGCAGGCAATGTTCTATGGCCTCCTCCAGCCAAAGCCCAGCCCCTGCTGCCATGGCCTCGCTGCCATTCCCATGACACTGGGATCCCCCTGCTGAGTGACTGTCCTGCGACAGAGGGACCATGGTGCTTGTTGCTGCCTGACTGGAGGGAAACGTGGCTCACCCCCCAACATCCCAGGCCCAGGAGCAGTCACATTAGGGAGGAGCTGGAGAGGGGTTTTCTGCTGCAGCCTGGGTCCACCAGAAACTTCATGTTTCAGACACATATCTGGCAGAAAGCAGGGAGAAGGGAACCTAGTTCTACTGCATAATTGCAGGGTTAATCAACTGAAAAGGGGAGACTCTTATGTCTCTGTCTCTAACATTGTCTGTGCTCTTAGTTCTGGAGAACTATGGCACAAAAAAAGAAGTAAAACCTAACTTAGGTCTTCCACATCTTCTCTGTTTTCTTACAATAACCAGATACAGAACAGAGAACTTCTACTCTTCATCTGTGAGTTTGGAGAGATTTCATTAAAATGGCCAAAACTGCAGTGCCTTTTTCCTGAATTCCGCAGAGTGGCGTGGTCTGGGAGCCACTCATCATAGGATGCCCCTCAGGGGAGCACAGCAGAGGAGCACCTACTTTATGAATTATAAATGGCTCCAGGCAGAAAAGCAGTTACCTGCGTGTTTAGTTCAGCCAAGAAGAAGGAACCTCTGGGCAAAAACTTAAACAGAAATTAAGGAAGCTAAAGAAGTTTTCTGCTACAACTTAAAGTGTCTAATTTCTCAGAAAGGTGAAGAGGTTAGGTGGGCAGCTGTAAGTGGGATTGCACTCACAGTGAGGTGTAAACTCCTATAACAATGCCAAATTCTTCCTGACCTCTATGTTGTTCAACTCCAAGCTTTTTGAATCTTTTTGAATCTTTTTGAATGTCTAAGGTTTCTTCCTTAAGATACAGAATTCTGAGGCAAGTGGAAAATTTCTAGCATCTTAAAGACATGACAGAGCCTGTTACTTGTCAGACCATTATGCTTTGGAAAGTGTGAAGCAAGGAAAGCAAAGAAAGGTAAAAAAATTATCCAAGAAATGAAAAAATTCCATACAGTCAAATATGTCCTGGCTCCACCACTCGGCTCCCACCTCGTCAAGAGAAGAGGGATTCATGGAGTCAAGTGATTTGGAAATATAGGAGAAAATGTAATTTTTTCCTGATGATTTTTTTAATTATTAAAGATGGAAAAGCTGCCTAACTTCACATATTAGCTCCAAAAGCTGAAAAATTAGGAAGCAGTGCTTCCTTATTGCTTTACACAGTGACCACGTTGACTGACTTGCTTTGCCTTTCCAAAACTGCAACTGCTGCCTGCTTTGTGCATTAGGCATCAGAGAAGCTCCAGTTTTCCTGCTGGGATTGCAACAGAGGGCACACTGCTCCCTGCCAACCCAGTGCAGCAACATTCTGCTGCTGGTAAACCACAACACAGGTTTCAAGTAAAAAACCCACCCCTTTCCTGTGCGTCTTTGCTAAATGCAGACTGCACAGACCTGTGTGGAGAGCAGGGCTGGCAGCACAGAACGGGAGATGTCTGCAACGCACTGGCACAGCTTTAGCACCATTTACTAGTACCTTATCTATTATTTATTTACATATACACATATACATAGACGTGTCTGGTAAGAGTAGTTACCATAGAAATATGTAGTCAGGGTGGAAAAGACTACGCCCTAAAGTGGGCTGAACATGGCTGCTCAATACTAAGGAATTGGCCATGCATGAAGTTATGGGAAAATGTACCTCACTCTTGGCTCAATTTGTGCTATGACTGAAGCTTTTATTGACACAGTCTGAGTTCAGATACATCACTGAGTTTCCACACAGGTCACTCCCTTGATCAGCTAATTGATTTTAGATCTGTCCTTAGGTAATTATTTCTGAGAAAGCAGGGATATAGGGCAGGATCAGGATGCTGACAGCTGCCTAGGGCTGCTGGTGGCCCAGTGGCTGTGCTCCTCTGTCAAATTACTCCTTGGTGCTACCTGCATGGTCTCCCTGCTACTGAGAGAGGGAAAAGAGAGGCTGGCTGCTTCCCTCCTCCTCTCCTTCTTCCAGCTGGTGATGTTCCTCACTTTCCACACACATTAAAATTCCTTTTCTTTCCTCCAGCTGCTGTCAGAGGGGAAAAAAAAGGAAAAAACTGTAGCTCATGGGGCAGTGGCCAAGCCAGAGTTGAAGTGAAGACAGGAGAAGGCACCTGCACCTAAAGTTTCCTCTTTGGACACCACTCCACTGCTATGGAGCAGAAGGGCTCAAGAGACAGGTTACAGTCTCTCCTCTGCATACAGGACCACATCAGCTTGGATGCAGGGAAGTCAGGGAATCAGTGTGCGAGGGGAGACATTAATCTAATTTGAATTTTATAATTTAACACCACCCCTAATCCCACTGGCCTTCCTCGGCTCCTCAGGTCCTCACTGGATGTTTCATCTCCCACAATACCTATTTGGTCTCCCAGAATTTATGTTCTTGAGAAAAAAAGCAGTTTTGCCTTTGACCTGGCTTGGTATGGGACATGAAATATTTTGTCAGATTAAAAAAAAAATCAATTTTTTTTCTCTTTTTTAAATTTTATGAGTGATCCTGTGATTTGTTATATAATAATAACAATGTCTACTGTGGAGGAATGGACTGTTTGATTCCATAAGTGATGGTTGTACTTACCATACATTTTTTATTCCCTTTGGTTTTAGATTTCCATGAAAGCCATTGTATATCCTTTTTAATATCTTATCCTCTGATTCTTCTCTATAGAATAAAAACAAATGGTTGAGGATGCTCAATTTTTTCTAATATAAATTTTATTGGAGTAGCATGTACATTATGATCCATTTTATTTCAGTGTTATCAATGCCAGCTGTGTTTGGTTGGTAGTTTTACTCTGAAATATTTGCTTGATGTCAATAAGGTTTCATTTTGTAATCAAGCTGTACCAGCCCACTACATGATGACTGGGCCCTACCATCACCAAACACCCCTCATATCCAGCCCTTTGGTTCACCATACTCTCTGTAGAAAGAAAAAAAAAGGGTGATTTTTGTGGGGCCTCTTACTTTAAGACATTGTCTTCTCTTCTGATTTTTCCCATCAAATGAAACAGGCTGCTGAGGCCAGCTACTTTATTTCTATGAAAAAAAAAGCCACCGCTTTTGAATCTACTTCTTCAAACCACTATGTTCTAGTAGACATTTCTTGTCCATTGTAGTAAGACTGGCATCCTACTCCTCCCCTCAGTTTTCCAGTGAGCAGCCAGCTTCTCACGTAGTCTCTGAGAGGTCATGCAGCAGGCTGTTCTCCCTCTGCCCATGGACTCCTCAACATATTTCTCTGGACAAAATGTTCAGTGTATCTCACATTCTCCAGCACTGTGACCTCCTCGCCAACCCTATACTAACCAATGATTTTGATTCAATTTGAAACTAGAATACTGAGGTATTACATGGGTTTTGATGTGTGACCCAACTTAATTGATTGTCAATTACTTCATGTTGGTTAATTTGCTTATAAACGAAAGTTGAAACACTCCATACATGCTCATTCCATGAGGCAAACACTTGTGAGTTATCTCAGTGCACAAGTGAAGGTAAACCACAAATATCTGACTGCTGCAACACATTTTCTTGGAATGTTTAGATTAGCTTTTACAATTTCAAATGTCTTCACCAACTCTACTAGCTAATTGGAAAACAACGAATAAACACAAGTTACAACAGAGAGCAAATTCTAGTCTAGACATATCTGTAGTAGGAGACTGAGGTCAGACTGTTTTCAAGTTTTGAAAAAGCTCAGAAGAGTTCCTCTACTAAATGACATTAAAATAAATGTGTGAATTGATTTTGACATATTTCTTTTATTTATTTATTATTTATTTGTTTATTTATTTATTTAATAAACCATCAAGCAAACAAAGAAATTAGTGGGAAAATGTACCAGGAAGCTCCCAGCCTGTACTTGTTGTCTGGGCTTTCAGGAATTTCATTTTTTAATAACCCCTCTACCCTTTTGAATGCAGCATGTTCAGGATGATGGGAAGGGCTACCCCCTGGCCAGAATATAATGAAAGGCTCATGGGTCAAGATAAGGGCAGGGAAGGATCACTCAGCAGTTTCCATCTCAGGCAAACACACTTGACTTGGAAATTAATTTAATGCCAAACAAATCAGAACAGAGTAATGAAAAACAAAAACTAAATCCTAAAACATGTTCTCCTCACATCTGCCTTATTCTCAAAATCAACTTCCTTCCCAATTTCTCTGCTGAGGGTACAGGGAACAGGGGATGTGGTCAGTTCATTACACATCTCTGCTGCTCCTTCCTCCTCAGTGGGAAGGCTCCTCACACTCCTCCCCTGCTCCAGGCTGGGGTCCCTCCCCAGGAGATAGTCTTCCATGAACTTGTCCAACGTGAGTCCTTCCCATGGACTGCTCCAGTGCAGGTCCCTTCCACAAGGCACAGCAGGCTGCTCCAGAGGCATCGCTGTTCCTCACAGGGTGACAAGTTGTGACAGAAAACCTGCTTCATTGTGGGCTCCTCTGTCTGTGGGGTCATGGGTGCCAGCACAGGCTTCCCATGGGGCCACATCTTCCTCTGGGCACCCACCTGCTCCAGCATGGGCTCCAGGGGCTGCAGGCAGATCTCTGCTCCACCATGGGCTGCAGGGGCACAGCTGCCTCACCATGAGCTGCACCACGGGCGGCAGAGGAATCTCTGCTTTGGCACCTGGAGCACCTCCTGCCTCTCCTTCCTCACTGACCCTGGGGGCCGCAGGGCTCTTTCTCTCACATATTCTCACTCCTGTCTTTCACTGCAGTTGTTCCTGCACAATATTTTTCCCATTCTTAAACACTTTATCCCAGAGGTAATCACCCTGCCTGATGGGCTCAGCCTTGGCCATTGTGTCTGTCTTGGAGCCAGCTGGCACTGACTCTGTCGGATATGGGGAAAGCTTCTGGCAGTTTCTCACTGAAGCCCCTTGTGCTGGTTTCAGCTGAGGCAGTGTCAATTTTCTTCACAGTGGCTGCTATGGGGCTGTGTTTTTTGCTGAACGTAAGTTTGATACTATAGAAATGTTTTTGTTATTGCTGAGCAGGGCTTGCACAGAGCCAAGGCCTTTTCTGCTTTTCATACGGCCACACTGGCAGGGAAATTGGGGGTGTCTGGGAGGTTGGGAGGAGACACAGCCAGGACAGGTGACCCAAACTGACCAGAGGGAAATTCCAGACCATATGGCATCACGCTCAGGATATAATGAAGGGGGAAGAAGGAAGAAGAGAGAGACATTTGGAGTGATGGTGTTTGTCTTCTCAAGCCACCATTGTGCATGATGGAGCCCTGCTCTCCTGGAGATGGCTGAACACCTACTTGCCCCTGGGAAGAAGTGAATTAATTCCTTTTTTTACTTTACTTGTGTGCTCAGCTTTTGCTTTCCCTATTAAACTGTCTTTATCTCAACCCACAAGTTGAGATAAAGCTAAAGCTTTAAGCCTTCTGATTTTCTCCCTGACCCCACTGCTGGGAGAGTGAGTGAGCAGCTGCCTGGGCCTTCGCTGCTGGCTGAGGTTAAACCAAGACACCCCTGTAGCACCCCCCAGAGCTGCCCAGATCTTGTCAATCTATCCCAACACAAGTCACTATCTAAAATGTCACTTTCCCCTCTGATTCAGGTGTGCAGCTGCAACTGAGATAAACATCTATAAGGAGCAAAGATTCCATGGGCTCTGATTTTTGCTCACCAGCAGACACCAGCCCATCATGCTAACCATGGGCAGCCAACACCCTCCATCTATTTGAAGCATGCAAGAACTGGAGACAGAGTCCTATGTGATAGCCAGGCAAGTTCAGCTTCCTGCCTGCTGGAGGGATTTAAGCCTTTATCTCCTTGCAATATGCACTAGCATAGAGGTTATACAGGGATCAAGACTGAAAGGTAGAAATTTGGGGGTGACTGAGGAGACATAGTGGCAAGCTGGACACAGCTCTGTGGTGTTGGTGGAGAGCAGGGGGCCAGAGTGTTGGTCATCACTCTGATCTCAGTCTACTTTGTGCAGTGGCTGCTTAATGATCACAAAGAGCATGATTAATGCAAGCACACTGCCAAGCTGCTCAGCTCTGTCAAGAGTAAAGCAGTTCTTACCATCTGGGGAGCTATAAAGTCAAAATCAAGGCAATCCTGGTGCTTCAGCCCTTCTTTGTCAGGCAACACTATTTCTAGACTTAGACTTTCAGAAATAGACCCCTATATTTTTGCCGATGTGCCTCTGAGTGTTTGTGAAGGAGCTAGTCCTTGTATTTTCCCCAACTCTCCTGATCATTCACTGTAGATTAGTTCAATTCTCTGTATGAAACAAATCACTTAGCATTATCAGACGAGTTCTTGTTTCAGCACATATTCAAACTCACTTGTGGGTTTCTAGTTAGTTTGTTTGTTCACTTGTTTTGGCTCAGACTTTTGAATGTGATTGATAGTTAACTTTTTTTCCTTACTGCATTCCTCTATCCTCTTTGACATTTCCACAACTGATTACTCATATGTAGGTATAAGCCAGATAGTTTAGAAAAAAACACTTGTCATCATCTGTGTTAAGCAATATAACATCATATTATGACAACCATTAGCTCTCTGACTCAAGGTTTTTGCACTGATCAAGTTTCCTTTTAAATGAGCGTACATGAGACGTAGTTGAGTGACTAAAATAGATCCTTACTGTTGCCGTCCCTTTACCAGGGTGTGATATTATGAAAAGAGAGATAAAACAGTTTGTCACATTTTACATTTAACTTGTCTCATACCACATCTCCTTGCAGTTCTGAACATCATGTACACAAATCTGATCTGCTGATAGCTCAGTACCTGGGGATTGATTTCTCTGGTATCAAGGCTGGGCTATCATTAGCTAAGTTTCTGAACGTCATTACTAACAAGATAGAGCAAGTGTTTGCTTGCTGCATCACAACAGAGATCCCATCTTTCATCCCTTGTTCTTTCCTTTGATAATAGTCCCAGCCTTCGAGCTTCCACAGGTTATAATCTGGATCATTTCAGGCCTGAGATTTATGTTCATTTGACTCTGAATATTTTCTTCCTTAGGAAAACTTCAACTCCTCCAGTCCCACTGGGAGATGATCTGTGTCTCATGAGGGTTTGTAAGTTTATGCAGAGTATCATCAATACTCTCTGAGGACAGGAGCCCAGCATGCTCGATTCTGAGGCCTCTGCTTCTGGCCAGGTTTCCATGGTCTTCCTCATACAGAGGATTGGCTTCAGAAGACTCGTTAGTAAATGTGCTGGTTTTGGTTGGGATAGAATTAATTTTCTTCACAGTAGCAGATATGGGGCTCTGTTTTGGATTGGTGGTGGAAATAATGTTGATAATATAGAGATATTTTCATTACTGCTGGGCATTGCTCACATAGAGCCAAAGCCTTTGCTGCCTCTCATCCCACCCAACCACTGAGGAGGCTGGGATTCACAAGCAGGTTTTGGGAGGGAACACAGCTGTGACAGCTGATCCCAGCTGACCCAAGGGACATTCCCTAACCTGTGGCATCATGCTCAGTGCATCAACATCAGATGGTGTTTGTCTTCTCAAGTCACTGTTACATGTGATGGTGCCCTGCCTTTCTGAGGGTTGCTGAACACCTGTCCATGGGAAGAGGGCAATGAATTCCTGTGTTGCTTTGCTTGTGTGCACAGCTTTCCTTTATCTATTAAACTGCCTTTATCCCAACACACAAGTTTTCTCCCTTTTACCATTTCAATTCACTCCCCTATCCCACCAGGGAAGAGTGTGTGAGTAGCTGCGTGGTGCTTTTTTTCCAGGTGAAGTTAAACCATGACAGCAAACTAGATGCCTTGCTTTCCTGTTTGAAAGACAAGTATAATGGCACTGTCCTGTGTAATATAACTCCCATCAGGAGGAATACAACATAATCATTTCTGAAAATGATCTCAAGTCCTGATGAGAGCTTTTGAACATGACACATGAATTCAGCCAATGTTTTGATTTCAAACTTTATTACTCCAGTTTCTCAGTATCTCAGGGCCTTTCATATGCTTGTTTTGTACCTCTGAAGAGCAGAATTTCTTTTATACCTCATTTTTTCCAGCACACAAAGCTCGGACAGACCAGGAGGTTCCACACAGCAAAAGAAACGAGGTGATGTGATTTGTGATGCTATTAAACAGGATAGGACAGGTAAAAAACACAGTTTCTCTACAGGCTTAATATCTAGAGAACAGGCTTTCCAGAGCCATTGGACATTTCTCTGGGCATTAGGTTATGCTGTAACATTGTCACTAAGGCAGCACAGTGGCAGGAGAACAGCTGTGGTTATGACACTTTCCTATGACTGTGTAGGCCACAGCACTTTCAAAATATATTAAATAATGCTTGCCATATTTTTTTTGCTAGATCTAACTGACTTCTGTGTCTAAGTCTCATTGTCAAGCCAAATAGAGTTACATGCCTTGTCCTTAAAAGCCTACAGTTGTGTGAACTTTGGGAAGTCAGGAAGACACAGGAATGAGCAGGCATCCCAAATGTAAGCCTACATGACACAACTTATCAGGTTGACTAATTAAGCAGTCCAGACACAATCCAGCATTCTATCCAGGTGAAGGCAGATCTGAAATCTTTCCAGCCTCCTGCAGGCTTCATTAGCTAACACCAGCATCAAGACCCCAAACCAGCTGGCTTGATGCAGCTCAAAGAGCTGTGCTCTGTGCTTTCCCCAGCACAAGCAGACAGTGCCAGTGTTCCACATGCCAAACTTTTCTAAGCATTGGCAGGACAAGGCAGGACCCTGTAGAAGTAGCTAAACTAGCTATGCCGTCAGAAGTGGAAGTTGAATTTGTAAGGCTGTTATGGGTACTGATATGCCCTTCATCCCTCCACTCACCACTCTCTAATGCTATGAAGATATTCAAAGGACTCCAGAGTTGCTAAACCACTAAGACTTCCAGTCATCTCTTTACTGTAGGGAGTAATTCCTACATTCCTGAAAAAATTAGGAATAGATTAAGTTAAGGATGCAATTAAGTTAATATACGTAGGTGTCAAATCCCAGCATTTGAGATACTCTGAAGTAGAAATTGGACCTCCAGAAAGAAGGCTGTGGGACTCACACAAGACAGCTTCACATGCATAGCTTGGATACCCTGGAGTCTTTCAAAGGGCATTGCATTTAGAGAGCTGAATCACCCTACAAATTATCGTGGCTAAGAAAGGAAAATGTGTGTAGCCACTCACTCCAAGTCCCACACTGATGTTCTTTTGGCTGGACCAGACTTACCCAAAGGCTTGATTAGGCCATCTCCCAAGCCTCTGAGCTTCCTGGATGATTCACATTGGACCATGAGACTGGGAACGAACAACAGATCACGTGATGGAAACACTTCTGCCTATGCAGCCATGGCATGCCCTCACATGCATGTGCTCAGGAGTCAAGGGAGTGGCCGTGCCTTTGACTCTGCTGGAAGATGATGCTTTCCCTGCAAAGACCCTGCAAGCCTTATCTGGTTGTCATTGCCATGACATGTTTCGTCTCCTCTTCCTTGGCACCTCCCATCCAAGAAACTGGTCAGCAGATCAGGCCAACTCACTGCACCTGCCCAAGTCACAAGCCAGAAGGGAGATCCCATGCTGTGGTGAGTGTCTGAATGCTGTCAGGCAGAGCAGGGGGAGTCTCTGGTGTAACAGAGAGATCCTACCTCTGCACGAGTTCTTATCAGCTCAGCCTCTACTGAGCAAATTATTAAACATTGAGAATCTGATATTAAATGTGCAATTCATTAGCAGAAATGTCAATGTAAACCTAAACCTTTTGACTGCTTTTTCCTACTCACAGAAAAAAGTTTGCTTCCAAAAATGGCTTTTAATTGCACATCAAGCATAACTCAATCCTGAGCCCACAGATCACACTGCATTCTTGTCCAGCAAGAACCTGAGAGCTCTTCCCTTCTAAAAGGAGTGATTCAGGTTTATAGAAACTAATTATTTAATTATCAGACTGAAGGTTAATATGGCAACACGGTAGCAGGAATGGCAGTTGCTGTGCACATCCCTTTCCCTTGCCATGTTGTTAATTTCTGTAGGCATTATGAATGAGTTCCATAAAAGAAAAACAGGCACAATTATGATACAAACATTTTCCCTTTGTGGCTGTCCATCACTATCCTCCTCTTGCTACTGTTGAACTGAGAACGATTTATACCCTGTATTTACATAGTGATATACTTTATCACTTTTGAAAATAGAAAGTGACTGTGGTGATTCATACTGTGGCTTTTAGTAGTAGCACTGCAGTAGAAGTTGCTAGATTTTCAAGATTTCTTCAGGAAGAAATTGTCAATTTGGCTGATTGCTTAGCCACTAAAACAAGTATTGCTTTGAAAGTTGTCAGGACAACACAGAATGGGAGCCTTGCATCCATAGATGGTATTTATGTTTGATAACATTAATTTCAGCTACAGTACCTCCCTGCATGGGGGGAGCAATCTCATTAACATTGACTTTGACTTTCTCCACCAAATGAATGACTACTCATTCTTTAAGGACAAAATTCTCATTACCCTGGGCAGAGACCAATTAAATTGAATTCCTACGAGTGTCTGTATATAGAAGAGAAAAGGCATCCGGTTTTCATTGCTCTCCTCCCTGTTCATGAACATAATCTGGATTCAACCTTGTTTAGTTTCTGTGCATTACTGCACTGATGATCATGCCACAGGAAGAAAATTAGGGAGTTTTTTGAAAGTATTTTACAATACATATCTCTACTTGCTAGTCTTTTGCACTTCAAGAACTTACAGATACAAAAGATACTTGAAGGAATGGCATCTTCTATACACTCTTGTGAATTTATACTGCTGGACATATGTGACTTGGCAACACTTGTCAGAACCAGTGGGAGCTGTGAGGGTGTAGCAAGTCACACACAGCATGGACTGGGAAGAACAAGCATATTCCATTTTGATAAGGTAGTTCCCCCAGAACGTAGCTCAAAGCATACCGAGAAGCCAAATGGGAAGCTTTTCTTTTCCCTGAACACTGAAGTAGTGCTACACAAAAGTCTGGGGACAAAACAAAGTTTTGCAAAAAACAGTCATTTCCTGAAACTAAATGATCTAAAAGTTTCAGAAGATCAAAGCTGAAGTCACCTGAAAGCCAGCAAGCAAGTCTGGGAACCCACAACTATAAAACCCATGGCTCTGAGGCAACCAACCATGCCGGCCTTGCCAAAGAATAGTGGAGTTGTAAAAACTCTCAAAAGCCCAGTTCTAGCTTGTTCCCATGGAGCATCCACAAGAGCAGGACTTACAGCCTAAAAGCTCTGATACAAGATCTCAAGGACCATTATTCCAGGATAATTATACCATGTTGGCAGAAACCAGAAACTGGTGTTTCCTGGTACTTATAGGTTTTGGTGTGAAGCAGAACCTAGTAACATCGAGCTTCTGCAAGGACTCATCTTTTAGTTGATCTTGCAAGAGACACTGGAGCACATCTGCTGAGCACTTGGACCCGAAACACACGCCCTGACAGGCCTCTATGTTTAAATCTGCTCCTGTTTAGGGAGCAGAGACTCAGGCTTCCAGGAGAGGAGGCTGCATCTCCAGAGCCATCAGCTGGGACTCTCAGGGTCGAAGCTGCTGAGCCAAGAGCCTGCTGAGTTACCCTCTTCCTCAGCTCATTGCCACATGCAAATGTCTCAGCCTGCAAAGCTCCTTCTGGTACAGGTCAGGGATCGAAGGCACAGGCAGCATACATAACACACACACACAGAGGGAAGTCAGTGCATAATGAGTTCAATTCACACACAATCAGCAGCCTTTTGAAAACAACAGGCTAATTACACTGAAGGAACAGAGGAGATTATAGAACAGGAAAGGAACTAAGAGTAAAACCACTGTACATACAAAATGAAACCACAGTTCCAAATAATATTTAACCATCCAAACCTCTTTCTAAAATAAATCTTTCCAGCTCTCACGGAGACTAAGATCACACTGGGTGTCTTTCCAAGTTTTTTGGGGAATTTCCAGTGCCTACCCTTTATTCTTTTAGATAAGTTCAACTCAGGACTCGAGAGCATGTGGGCTAAAACCTGGGAGATGCTGGGCACTTGCATTTCTCACTGAATAGCCTTTTATCAGCCTATTTAGGTTATCCCAGTTTAACCCTATAATCCCTTCCAGCAATTCAATGGCTCAGATTAACTAGACACTTGGCCAGTGTCAAGCTCCAGGCTGAAGGTTGGAGAGAGGCTAGTCCCCAGACAAATGATGCATGGAATTTGTAGCTGTGAGTTGCCATGCCAACGCTGCTCACAGATTGCTCAAGATCCAGCAGGACTTGGCAGGGACCTTTTGCTTCCCAGAGACCCACTGACAGGTAATATTACTGAGTTTCTGTCCCATTGAAATTCTCAGTACAAGCATCTAATTCATTTCCATCTGACTTTGCATAGCAAAAAGAGAAGTGGGAGGGAGCAGCAGGGCAGTGGGGGACCTTCCTGTTCCCAGAACAATGTGGGATTCACTTGCTGTGTGGGGCAGTTTTATCTTTTCTCTGAGCACGCAGAACAGTACTGCTGTGAATAGGCTCAGCCAGTCAAAGGCATCTGAGGATATTTCATAACTGGCAGTTGCTGATGGTGTATTCCCACTGCATGGTCTGTCTGAGAGCTTGGGGTCCTAACCTACAATATGGACGGTGGATACAAAATTTTTTAAAAAATTACAGAAATCCAGCAGTGGGTTGGATGTGTCTGCTCAGCTTCCCTTTGCACAGGTGGAACATCTGCACATGGGACCAAGCAGCATCAGCCCCAGCACTCACAGAGGAACACAGAAAGGGAAGCAGAAACATCAGTAGCCGTTGACTTAGCTCAAAAAGTCAGATTCACTCCTCCCCTAGAGAACATTTAAGGCGTCCAGTATCTATGTCCTTGGTAGAGCTGGCTGAGCAAACTCTTATGAATAAATTATGTAAATACATTTAGCACCCTGCCTTCTGCTCACAAATCATTTAGGGACCTCTCTTCTCCTCTATCAGCCTTACTGTTCTTGAGGAATTTATGCCAAAGAGTTTCTGTGTCAAATTTCTGCCTTTAGGCTGTTTCCAAACTGCTCATCTTCCCTCTGCCCCTTCCCCCTTTGCTGCTTGTTATTCAGTGGGTGTAAGGTTCTCCAAAGTCACATGAGACACTGTGTTCTCCTCTCTTAACTTTCCTGGCTAGGAAATAATAAACGGCTGAGTGGCAGAGACACATTCCCTTGTGATGCTTAGAGATAAATTATTATGTTAAACCCGGTGCTTTGTTTAGGGAGACCAGTATTTCAGATGGGGCTTGGGATTCCACTACATGGCCCAGTGCCTAACAGTTAAGGGCTCCAACATTCGGTGTTGCAACACCTAGGTCCTTCTGTTGACTTAATGCCTGTATCTTTGCCCAGAGCAAAATACATTGGATAAGATAAAAACAATCCAAATAAACAACCAGGCACTGGCATCACTCACTGGAATAAAGAGCAAAACAAGACAGCTCTGGCTGTTATGTCTCCTGGCTGACATTTTTTTAGTCATGTACCAAAGTATTTTTTTGCTGGCTAAAATGAGGGCACTTGTTGTCAGACATCACTCTAGCCTTATCTAACCGCGAACTGCCCCTGAAGGAAGCCCAGTGCAATTATCTCTATCTGGCTCTAGGTTTCTGCTCTTTCCCTCACACTGGACAAAGTGCCTGTGCAGGTACTGGGTGAGATTAGCCATATCCCTAGGCCAGGTCAATCCTGTTTCCATGGGCTGCCGTTTGGCTGAATCACTGGAGTGTGCTGACTGCCTCTTTGCAGCCTTGAAACCCAATACCAGCCACAGTTGTTGGGACCATGGTAGGTGGCCTGAGAGTGAGGAAAGTGAGACTGAGGAGGGACAGAGCTGGACTGACTCACTCTGTGGGGTGTAGGACTGTGCACTGCCTCTGCTCAGCACCCACTGTTAGGTAGCAAACATTAGCTACTATCCACTCGTGATCACACAGGTTTCTTCAAAGGTTGCCTGCTGTCTCTGCAGTGCAGAAAGAGCGGGAGCAGTCTCCTCCACCTCCCAGCCCTATCATGATACCAATCTGTGGGGCCAGAACCACAGAGATGATTAGAAACTATCTTGCCAATGTTAAAACCAATTTCCTCTCCCCATCCTCTGGATGAGGAGGACCCAGGGCTGAGGCTCAGGACAGAGAGCCACAGGGACATCCTACATCCACAGCCATCTTTTGCCGGTAATGGCTTTTTGAATGAAAGAAAGTGGGAATCTACCAAAAGAAGCAAATGCACTTGGACTAACCATATGCTTAATTTACACACTGATTTACGCATCAACAAGTTTAATATCACAGACAGCATCTTCATAGTTCATATTCCTGACAAGTACAGAGATTGCTTATGGTAAATATGTACCAGTCTGAACCCAGAATTTTTAAAGAACCAATCCATTATCATAGAAACAAAGAAAATAGGAATAATTCATCAATCTGTCTAAGGCAAGACTAGATCTACCTGCAGCATTCCTGGCAGGTATTTCATAAGTCTGGTCTTAATGGCCCTCATCAGAGGGATGTTACTGTTTCTGAAAGAATCTACTCCAGAAAAAAGACTTTTCAAAAAGTCGACTTAAATCTTTGTTAAATATATAACTTATTGTATTAACCACAATGAGTAGAGACACAGAGGTTTACTACCATCTCATGGAAGTAGCATTTTATTTATTTGAAGCCTGACAGGTACAAGTCTCAGAAGCCTTCTCTGCATAAATTATGTAGACATATTTCTTGACACCTGCCCCTGCAGAGCATGTTTTCTATACCTCTGACCAGGCTCATTTCTCTCCCCTGGACTTTCTACAATTTTTCTTGAAGCCTGGTACCCAAAACTGGAATTGGCTCCCTACTGGAGACTTTACCAGTGGAAGGATTACCTCATATGTCTTTTGTACAATTCAGCTGTTTATATATCCCAGAATAATATTTGCTTCTTTCACAACAGGATGCCATGACTGACTCATGCTGAGTTTATGATCCACTACAATTCCCAGATCTTTGCTACCTCTCCTCTCATTTATCATTAAGTTTTCAGAGAGGCATTTAGCCCTGTCTAGATGCCAGTTTGTATTCAGGGCTATCCTGCTTCTTTTAGAGCATTTCTTCAATACCTCAGGCCTTCTCCTCAAGATGCTTGCAATTTTTCAGTGCTTAGAGTCAAACTCAGATTTAAAATATGTGCTCTTTAGTCCATCAGTCAAGTCACTGTAATGATACCAGTGGATCTGGACCCTGGGACAGCCCCTCACAGAGCCTTACCTGCTAAATCCAATCAGCACGATAGTGAACAGCTGCTGGCAGCAGATCCTTGGCTGTCATTCATAAATAAATACTGTGACTATTTTGCAGCAGCTTTTTCAAGAGTCAGTGGTCCTGAAGCCATGACTTTGGGGCAGCAGAGCTTCAAACCAAAGCTGACATGGAAAGCAATGCAGCATGTTTTCCAGTATTATTGTTCATTGAGTCCAACCAAGTTAAAGGCCCGTGATTCAGACCACAATTCCCTGGGTGCTTATGAAAATGCCATTTGAAGTGGTGCAAAAACCTTACTGAATTCTTGCCTATCCACATGACTTGTTACCCCGTCACAGGAGAAACAAACAAAGGAGCAAGCTGGTTTGATATGATCTGTTCATGACACATCACATTGATAATTACTTATCACTTTGCCCTCTTGCACATTATTTGAACGCTTGCCCGATTATCTTTCTGGGAAATGAAAGTCAGATCAACTGAGATTCTGTGTCCTCTTTCTTTCCTTTATTTTTCAATAGACACTCTTTTAGCCTGTTTCTAGCCTAGCATCATCCAGATTCTCAAAGATAATTACCATGGCCTTCAGGATTGTTCAGCCAGCTCCCTAAGTAACCTAGGGTGAGTTACAGCCCTGAATGATCCGAGAAAATCTAATTTATCTATGCAGTTTCTAAACATTTCTTTTTCTATTCTTGCCTGAGTTCTTACCCTTTTGTGGTTGGTGTTAACTGTGTCAGCCATCTGATTACAGTCAGGCTTTTTAATGAAGACTGAAGCAATAAAAGGCATTAAACACTTGGCCTTCTTGGCATGTTTTGTTATTAGCTTTCCTGTCCCATTTATTAGCTGGCCAATGCTTTCTCTGCTCCTCTTCTTACTGCCAAGGAAGTTATGCAGTGTTTTCATTTTATCCTTTATATCTCTATATTTATTTCTTTTTGTGTTGGCCTTTTTATTTTTTTCAAAATACTTGTACTATTCTCTTATACTCACTTTTAGCTTCCTGACCTGGATTTCACTTTCTGTATGTTTCTTTTGCACTTTTACAGTTGCTAAAGAATTACTGACTTGGCCAGACTGGTCTGTTTCTAGAAATGGTATCTTTTCCTTCCACTGAGTGAATTTGGAGGACAGGTTTACTTTCTTTAACAAATACTGATTCTTCTGTTCTATTGATTTTTTTTTTCACTTGATCTTCATTGTTCATATGTATGAATTTTGTGAGTGTGCTCAGACTTGCTTAGCACTTTTTCTCTGATTAGATCACAAAGATTATGACTTCTCCCCTGAAGGAGGCTATTGTCTAAAAGAAAAACATAGGTGTCTGGGACATCCTTTAATAAGGATTGTCATATGACTTTTCAGGAATCCAAGTGACATGAGCACAGTCTTAAATCTTGAGCTAGTAATATATAATTCATTGATAAAAGAATGGACCAAAAAAAGATGGTTCAGAGAACTTCAATAACAATGTAAATGAAGCAGTTAATGATGTTATTAGATCTAAATGCTGGACTAAGGTTAGATATGCCTGATGGATTTGCTAATGATAATGATTTGGCTGATGCCTATACATACAAACCTAATGAAGATCTATTGCTTTCTGGCTTTCCCAGTTTTATTTAGTGAGGTTAAGAAAGCATTACTTCAAATGAGTTTGAATAAAAGTGCTGTGGCAAGCAACCTTGACCAAAAATTATTTAAAATAATTGCTTCATTCACACTAAAATTAGAAACAGATTTATGTCACATCTTTCTTCATTGCAAAACACTGTAGTGTCACTGTACATTGTGACATTTTCCAGTGAGGCAGCATAAAAGCAAATGCTTTCCTTTCCTCAGCTAACCAAAAGCTTGGTGCAGACTCTGGTTTCAGCTTTCTCAATAGAGTTTTGATTTAGCAGAGTGAAGACTTTAAAGCATTCTGCCACTCAGTCTCAGGTAAAATGTAAGAGGAACTCTTTGTTTAGGAAATTCAGGATGATTTCAGGCATCTGGGACAGGCAGTTGCATGTGATGTGCACAGGAAGCATCTCACCACATTCCTTTAGATATTAGCTGAGAAAGGCACTTCCAACGGGCAGTTTAAATATTGGGTAGGTCAACTCTCCCTTAAAGGTAAAGAGGGAGGCAAAGGTTCCTAACTTGCCTAAAGCATCTGCAGCAAAGGTGTATAACATGCCCTTCCTGAAGGGTAGATTACAGCTGTGTTACATTGTGAAAATCAGTCCTCTTCCTTGGCATCATCCAGGTCTGGAGAAACTGATGATGACTGGATAAACACCACCCTTGAGAACTGGCATCTGCAGCCTCACTGATATATCTGTAAAACACATAAGCAAAGATTTACTGGATGCCCTTTTGCACTGCTGAACATAAATAAAGGAGTCAGCTGAGAGGAGAAAATGAGGAGCTGAGGTGACATATCTGAGATCAAGCACATCATCAGGTGTCTCAGTGAGGAGAGGTAGGCACCTGAGTCTTGGTTCCTGGGCTACATTGGTTTCCCCAGTATGTACCTGTACCTGTTCAAGTATGTAAGATTAATACAGACAGTAGAGCCTTTTCCTGTGTATTTATCTAAAAATAACTAGAGCTGTGTGCTCAGGGATAATGACAGTCTGGTGAAACCTGTAACAAGTGCTAGTGCTACTTGAGGCTTTTTAAACTTTAAAAAATAAAATGCCACATTTTTTACCCCTGCCAAAAAAAGAAGGCCAAGATATAACAGCTACAGCATAATAGACTGAGTTATTCTTGTCTGTTGGTTTGGCTGTGAGTTGTTTGCCTGTGTGTCTGTGTGTGTCTGGCTGTGCTTGTGTGTATGTGCCTGTACGTTGTTAGTTTTCAATACCTTTGTAGACAATGACAGTGAAAGCTTGTCAAGTCAGTCTATTCATGTTGCATAGCTAACAGGGAGGAATGATTTCCTTATCACAAGCTAAATGACAAAACCTCTCAGAATTTATTAACATTGACAGGAATGCAAGAGTCCTCACAACACCCTTCTAGTGAAGAGTCAGCAACATTTGTGTCATTCTGTATTAATCTAAAGAGATTAAGACCACTGCAATGTTTAATTTTCACTCTGTATTAAAATAGACATTTGGGTTCATCATCATAATAGGGAGACAAGGGGGCTATTTCTGCAAACAGGAATTACTCTTCTCTCAAAGTTTGGTGGCTCTGATGATGCCACAGTCCTGCAGTCTCACTCTTAAAGCTCAGGGAGCTGACAGGCATGCACACTAGCACACAACTCAGCATAGTCTGTGATTCTGTCATCTCTCTGCCCCACTGACAGAGGCTGCACAAGCCAGCTCAGAAACAGAGCTGATTCTGCCCAGGAAATCAAACCCATCCACACATTATTGTGCAACTGAACAATGTGTTATTCATTGTGCACAGAAATACCACATGTGACCATCCTAAACCTCCATGGTGCAACACAGGGAATGAATGGTGCTGAGATGCTGCTCGGTTCCCACCAAGGTGAATGGGAGCAGAGGAAATTCAGCACATCCTAGGAAGACATCCAACACCTTGGAGATTTTATCTGAAGCTTGATATGCACTAGAAAGTCTTTTGGACAGAGTGCACTATGCACAGACACAAGCCTGCTCTGCTGGTAGTTGGAGCCAAGAAAGCTGTGTGACCATGTTAGTACAGAGCCAGCCAGTGCTGGTAAACTCTGCTGAGTCTGGTGTGTTATTTCGGGCTTGGCACACTGCTACCATCATCACCTGCTTTTTCTTCAGCTCAAAGGGGATTCACCAGGGAGCTTCAGTCTGCACAGAGCAGCAGCAAGGGCAAGCTCACATCAGCAGATTTAATTTTTCTTCCAGGCTTTGTATATGATGACACACTTCTAGCTTATAAAGCTTGAAAAAAACCCAGAAACATGCACTAACTCCTTGCTCCTGCCTGGAAGACACAAGGAATGCCAGTCCTTGGGATTGAATCCTACTGCTACAGACACAAACCTCTTCATACGCTTGTGCTGTTCACACGGAAGTGAATTGTAGGAGGACAAGACATCAAAGGCTGTATGTACCTGTGGTCACCAGCACTGAGGCACTGTGAGCCACTTCTGCTTCATCTTTACTACAACAGTTGCTCAGCAAATACCTGTTCCCCCAGTGCTGTGTGCTGGCTGCTGCAGCCACAATTTCAAAGTCTGCTCACTGAGATTTAATTGATCACTGGCTCTACTTCCCCTGTATGTTTTTAAAAACATATTTTGTGTTGGAAAAAATTATTTTCCTCACAGGTTCCATGAGCAAACAGGTACATTTAAGCTTACCCCAAAGAAACAATGCATTATACCCTTGTTCCTGCCTGGAGTAAGCAAAAAGGCACCATTTTTACACCCTCAGTGTTTAGGGAGTGGGCAAATCCCACTGCACTGGACCTGCAGGAATAAATCCTTATGAACCAGGAGGAAGCATGAACTTCAGAAGAATGAAGCAAAGTGAAATCAGGTCCAGGTATTTCTATCAGAGTTACACTGTGGAGATTTAGTGGAATGAGTAAATCTGTCAGTCGTGTGTGCTCATCACAAGAAATCCCTCCTGGCAGAGAAACCCCAAGGGAGCCTCCAGGCTGTACAGAGGAAAAAGAATCCTTCTGGGGTAAAAGAAATGGCAACACAGACACTTTAGCTGGGATGGGCTGAAGCAGAAGGGCCATTTTGTACTCAGAACCAGTGTGTGGAGAGCAATAGGGAAAAAGACAAAAAAAGATATTTTTTCATCCTTTCTAACATTAGATTTTCTCCATTCAGCAATGTCACAGGATGATTTACTTGAAAGTAGAGTCCTTTTGCACATGACGCAAAGACCCTGCTAACACCATCTCAAAAATTTTTATCAAATGTGTGCCTCTGAGTACCTGCCTCTGTGAATCACATTATCACTCATCAGCCTGGAGTCTATCAGTGACTCTGTTGCACAGCTGATGTACTCACAGATTTTTCAGGGGGAAAACAGGAGCATGTGTCCTCACAGTTGCTCATACCTACACATACTCTAGGAAATCAATCATCCCAAGCTTCTCCAATATTTCTGCCACTGTTTTCAGATCCCCAGCTCTCCCCAGGAAGCAAGGATTTGGACTGTTGTAGGACTTCCTGACTTCATATTGTTTGCACAAAGCAGCAACAGTCAATGGAGTCAGCATTTCCAGAGCAGAGCAGCACCAGCTTCTGGGATAATGCATCTGGTCCCATGCTTGTGGCAGTGGCAGCACTGAATGTTTCCAGGGAAGTTGCTTTCATCATCCCAAAGTTTTTCATCCATGTATCATAATGCAAGTGTCTCCATTGCAGGGCAGATGTTTCTCCCACTTTCTGTTGCAATCCTAATTATCTAGACTAGCAGACCTGCTGGAGAACAGCACATTTCCTTCCTTTCTCAGCATATGAGTTCCCCTCTAGGAGAGGGACGATGCCTTGCAAGACCCCATTGCAACACACTTGCACAGAGAGTGCAGCTGCACCCAGGCCTGGCAGGTCAGATGTGCTCTGAACTGTTCTGTGCTGCTGCCATGAGCCTAGAAGCAATGCCAACTGGGACGTCTCAGTCCCATCCAGTTTTGAACACTAAAGAGACAAACAGGCAGAGCAAATTACACAATGGCAGGGTTGTCCCTAAGCACTCACAAACACCTCATGCAATAGTACCTCCCACAAAGCAATTTGCTATTTCCCAGAGTGTAATCCCTCTACTGTACATGTACTGTAGTTGTTCTTCAGTTGCTTTGCCCAGAGTAAAGATACACGGTGTTGTCACCTATGCATCTTGACCGCTCAGTGTTAATGGCAATGACACATTTTGTGAGAAAGCACTAAAATATAAATGTATTTGAATTATCCAGATTACATCTCACTATCTTGAACATTTGGTAAGCCTGGGTGCATCTCTCCAGAATTTTTTAAGCTGAAAGAGCTTCCCAAACTCTTTTGTATCAGCGTAGTCCTGGAGCCAGGGGCAGTCTGCCCCAAGGCTCTCTCATTTATGCTGCTAGAAAGGACCAGCAGCCATCTACCATCACGAGGGTGTTGCGAGAGCACAGCATGCACAATCCATGCTCCCTGCATCTGGGGTAGTGGGAGCCAGCAGTGGGGAAGGTATGTCTGGAAACCAGAAGGGGTATATATGGCACAACACAGCATTAAGCAGACAGCCAAAGGAACTCAGGCTCTTATAAAGTTAAACAAATACCAGAGGCGGATAACTTCAGGGAGAAATCTCTTATTTTTTTGAAAAAAACTTAGCAACTTGTTTTAATTGTAAAGAAATAATCAGAGGGAATGAGTTTGAGAGAGTCAGTCTATTAATCATTTATTGTGTTATTTTTATATGGTATTGTGCTGCTGCTATGATATTTTAAATATTGCAGCTTGATGTGTGGTCCCCAGGCCCAAGGAGTCCTATAAATTAGATGGATTTTTCTAAAGTTCTCTCAGTGAGAAAAGTTCCAGAAAAAGTGAGAATAGCTGCATATTGTTCTATCTCCTTAGATGTAAAATAACCCCAGTTGACTGTGTATTATCCTAGCTGCACAATATCTTTATGGGAATTGTATCCACAAGAATTCCTTCTTTTTATGGGGTTTTGAACAGGAGAACTAAATGGCTATTGCAAGGTACAGCATCCAAATCATAGGAAATTTTCTCAGGTCATTGTAAAGAGACTTAAACCAGAATAAAATTTGACTTTGTCTTTCCCAGCAAGAGGTGTGAGAAAGGCAACCAGCATTCCTGGCCCTACCTTTATTAATGAGCTGGAGTCACGGTCAGACTTTCTCTTATGAAGCATTAAAGGAGATAATCCTTCATTCTCCCAAATGGGTCAGAACATGACTTGTATGCACTCCAGACATGTGATCTGAGGGACCCCAAAGCTTTCTACTGCTCACAGAAAGATTACAAAAGTCTGACCTGCTGTAAGAACCATCTCAAGCTGAAGTCACAGAAGATTGTGTTTCCTCCTACCCAATCCAGGGGACCATTTTTTTTTCGAGTAAAGCTATTCCCCTTGCAAAATTATTATGTCCCTGTCCTGACAGCGGCAAATGTACGCCTGAAGCAGCTGCAGTGGGGTGAAAAATAGGTTCAAAATTTGCTGAAAAAGAGAGCTCTGTTCATGTCTTTTTCTCTTTAGTTTTTCCAGAACAATATCAGGTCTAATGTATTAACAAATCAAAGCTGACTGCACTCAGCACCTCTCAGAAAAGCCCCGAGTTACAGAAAATACCCTTGTAAGGTGTATCAGAATCACTAAACATGGTATGAACTGGTAACACTGGAACTTGCAAAGAGATTAACAAAAATCCGCTTCTGTACTTAAAAATAAACTTGATCCAGAGTCTGAGAAAGAAAAGGTACATGAAACTCTATATAAAATGTTTAGGGTTTTCTGCTCTATAAATTAGTAATATCTGTTTTCTTTAAAAAAAAAAAGAAAAAAACAAAAACAACCAATAATGAAACAGAAGAAAAACCAACAAAAAAAATAAAATAAATTCTGGACAATCTGGTCTTGCAGTCTTTGTGCCAACTTTCTCTTCATACAGTGTCTGAAGAACCAGGTTTTGAAATGGTGCAGTGAAGTATAATTTGGTGCAGTAAATTATCAGTATAGAAAATACTATGAGAAATGGCCACTACAAATAGTATCACAGGGATGGGACATTTCCAATGGCTCTCCCTTTGGTAAACCTCTCAGTTAATTTACATTGAAAGTTTTGCCTGAAAATAAACCAAGTAGAGACTGCAAAATTTTGATGCTTTTTATTAATTCTATGGAAAAATATTAATATGATCCAACTTTCATTGAAGTCAATGGAAAACTCCTATTTAAGGAGCAGGCTTACTGTGGCCAAAAAGCAAATCCTAAATTCCATCAGTACAATTATTCTTTTGGGATCTTCATCCAGTCTGATTCATTGTAAACTTGAATAAAATTTGGCTATTATCCTCTACAGAAGTGTGTCAAGTTTTTATTAAAATTTCAAGATGACCATGGTGACTTTTTGGCTAAGGCCACAAAGTTCCTTTCAATCACTTGAACCCATCCAGTAATGCTTGTTAAGGTCTGGACTGGAGAACCCCAACAAATCAGCTTCCTCACTGCTCCTCAGAAAAAAATATGTGTAAAAAAGGGAACTAAACAAATGAAACAGTGACACAACCAGACAGGTTTATGTGAAGGCATGATCCTGGCTGGAGGGCTGTTACACCAGTAAACTAAAAGGATATTATGGTTTGTGAATACAGCAGAAGCGGCAGGACACTTGCCAGCTCCACTGAGACACTGCACAGCCCCATCAGTCATGGCATTCCCACTAATGTTTCCTGCCTCTCCACAGGGCTTCATGCACTACACACAAGGCAGATGCACAGACTGCCTGGGTTCTGGCAGTAAGCAGGGCTTGACATACTTTTTAACTTAAAGCATGACTCCTGGGGCAGGCAGAACATATGGCTGCCTGAGACAGGTTACATCTATCAACTCAGAGCATGGGTGGAGCAAGCTCGGGTCTAGCTGCAGTAATTAGGCTGCAGGGCCAAGACCATGCAGGTGTGAGGATTAAGGCTGTCTGAACTTCTGCTTGCATGTAAATGTTGCCTTACTAAGTCAGCTAAAAGAAGGGACTGTTGGAAAGCTGGCTACCTGCTCAGGTCTGCTTAGGTGTCTTGATGTGGCTCTATTTGATGGTGGCTGTTGAAAAAAAGTTGATTACCACCTAGAGTCAGAGTTGTCAAAGACTTACTTCAGTCCTCCTTCCTCTGCCACCCATGTGTTCCTCACACCTGGAGGTGAACAAAGAATGAAATGTAATTTCTAACCTGTACTAGAAATACGCCTCTCCTCCAACACAAAATGCTCAGTCTTCTTTTATTAGTGCCGTTTAGGAGCTAGAGGCTTCAACTACAGCAGCAAAATTAAAAATGCCAGGGAACACTCTGGAGACCACAAATCTCCAGTGCTGCTCTTGTATTGCTGGAATGGTCCTTAATATGGATACAGGCTGGTACAAGTAATGTTTTCCCAAGCCATTCCCAGTTCAGACACCTCAAGGATCAGGAGCCACTTTCAGTTTGAATTTTGCATACAGCCTTCCTGTTTTGAAGACTAAGAGAGGTCAGTGTCATGGACAAAACCCCTTTGTGCCAGCTGGCATCAGAGAGCAGAGCCAGACCTGTTGAGTTACTGTTATTGATGTAACCACCACATTCACGTGAAGAGAGTTATTTTTATAACTGTGTTCTTGTACAGAAGGGAAATGAGGATGGAAAATGGAGGTCTCCATTCAAACAGTTACCAACAATGGTGAGGTGTTTACCTTTGGCATTGCAGTTACAGTAGCATCTCAAGTGAAAAGAGAAGGGACATTTGGATCTCTCCCCTCCAGCTCCTCCAGACTGCAGCCTTCATGCAGTTGAGGGAGAGAAACCTGGGTTGTCTGAGCATGGCTATAACTGCCTTGGGCAAGATAAAACAGAATGTCGGCAATAAATCTAAGGGAACCTGAACTCAGACATTTTAAGACCTTCTTTCTTCACCTCTGGTACTCAATGTACAGTGCCAACCACCCAAGACCTTGAATTCTCAGAGCAGCCCCACATCTGCAGGTTTTATTGACTTCAGCTGGCTTTGTGAAAATCAGATTTCAATGCCTTATGTGGAATTCCCGGAAAATAATGAAGGAAATATTAGCAGCTACATTCAGAAATTTGAGGGGAGAAGAATTCTATGCAGCTTCCAGAGGGACTTCATGACAGAGATAGAAGCTACACCCGCTAGAGCACAACAAATTACCTTAACCACAAGGCTATTCCACTTCTTCCTGCTTTGTACATGACATAGGTCTGCTTCATTCTCTATCCATCACAGATATATTGGAAGAATCAGAAGTCCTGTGGAAAAATGGAATAAGATGAAATAAATAGAGTGTCACATCCTGTATGTACTGAAGGTCAGACAGTGAAAGGTCTGTCGGCAATGGGTCAGCTTTTTCCAGCCTAGAGAAAAAGCAGTGTTTCGGTTTTATTTAATTAATATGGACTAATTCAAGTCAAGACTATATGTCCTGTATCCATATAAAAAAAAAAATGGGATGGATTTAAGTCCAGCTTGCTCAGTTCATGCTAACTACCTTTCTGGTCTGGGCAAGACTCCCGTTCCCTGAAAAATATGTGATGAACTCTCTGCCTCTTGGTGCATGAGCCACTCTCAATTTAATGCAAATAAAAATCTGCAGTGTTAGAATACAGTATTAGTACTGCTTCAGCAGAGCATGGTTGTCAGTTTTCCAGCTGCACTCATATTTATGCACATGTTGATGGAAATGGAGGTATTAACGTTACAGACAATGAAAAAGGAAAAATAGTAGCAAAGTAAAGTAAACAGGGATTATGGAATTTGCTTTGACCTCAGTTTCACCCAGAGAAAAAAGAATGATGCCTGTGCAGTCATTAGAGTTGCTTCAGTAGTGGAGGATCAGTGTCACCAAAAGGCTCTGTTGAAAACACATCACTGTCCCTAGGAAAGGGCACCTCCTCCACAACATTGCACCTGAAATAAAATCTGAGTCTATCCACTCAACAGCCTAAACTCCCTATAATTCTGTGGGGGTGGGTTAGTCAGCATGGTCTTGCCAGTGGCCTGGGGTCAGTTCTGCCCACAGGACATCTTCTCCACAGCAGTGCCTGTTTCAAGAGGGACACCCAGTTGAGAGCCTATGAACAGTGTTGTTCCTGCCCCTGCAGTGCCCAGCCAGGTCCTCAGTGCCCATGCTGGTAGGAAGGGACCGAGTCATAGCAACAAGAGTCAAAAAGGATCCCAAACATGGCTTCTGGGCCCTGTGTTTGACTGGTCTGAGCCTGCTGCAAGAAATCCTACTTCCCCTGATCTACCAACCACAGCTGCAAGATCCTGGAGAGAGCCCTTTCCCACCTCCTCTGCCTTTCCTCACAGTATCAGGTCCTTAGCTCTGCACAGGAGCTGCCTGGGCAGCAGCACTGGTTTACCACAGCTGAGCTCTGCAATTCTGCTGTTTAAAAGGTATCGGTATGAAAAGCAAATCTGAGATCTCATTAACCCACCTGTAAACTCTGCAGCTGCTAAAAGCACCCCAGAAATCCAGCATCTGCCCCCCAGTAGCTGATGTGTTGCCATATCAATACAGAGGCAGGAGTTAAATAGCTCAGAGGAGCTGGATATTCCTGCTCCTGGAGACACTGTGCTGAGCTGTCACCTCTGGCCAGACAGGCACAATTTCATGCCATCCCTTACTGTGCCAAGAGCACACAGGAGCTTTGATTTTGCCTTTCTCTTTAAAAACAAACAGAGGTAAAAAACACTTACTTTATCAAACTGCCTCCATACTGGAGCTGGGATCTTAGCTTGATCCCTTTCCAGGAGCCCTTTCCCAAAAATGCTCATGCAGCTGAGGACCGAAGTGCTCTGGGGCACTACTGTAGCATCCTAGATGGGTAGGGGTTTGCAATATTTCCTAAAGTAAGCATAAAAAACATCATCTTCTCTCAAGATCCTACTTAGGTTCCTAACGTATTTTGCATGAACAATTGGAAAAATTTGGAAGAAAGGCTGTTTCAGACTGATTTGTCAACCACCCAAAGTTCAAAGCTGTAGTTATCTCTTGTATTAAAATGTTCTGTTGTTCCCTAAGGAAGAATTTTTCATTTCTGATAGGGCTCGTGTCATAGAAAAATTGCCAGTGAGGGTAAGCCTTTGAAAAATTATGTTTTATTCATTAATTATTTTCTCTCACAACCTCTCTAAAGAAAATCAAAGGGTGAAAAACTATGTTATGAAACTGCAACTTTGCTCTCTCTATTAGAAGTAAAAATGCTGTTATGCAGCACATTTTCCTTACTGCCCTAAACCAGTCATTATCTTGGAGGAAACTAAATCACTCATGGAAGACACTGGGTCTCAAAACTGTATTTTTCCAAAAGTATTTTCCTTATTTATCTAATTAAAGGATCATGTGTATGTTAATGCCTACCCCAAGATTCACATTAACTTAGTTTTAAAACAATTTGCCATTTACATATGTTTTCACTAGATTGAAAATTAAAAACCCACATTTTATGTAATTCCAGAAATAAACAATAGAAAGAGTCACATATATCTCCCGGGTTTAGTTCAGCAGGCCTGCACTAGATCCTTGCGTCTCAGAAAGTGATATGTTTTCAATGGTGAAGGGTTAAAAGAGGATACCAAACTATCTTCTGGAAATCATTAACTTACAAAGCCCCAAGAAGATAAAAGTTTCCATTTTCTAAAATGTAAATCTAAAACATATTCATTAGTATTGCAAAACAAACATGCAAATCTTCACCACTTGAAAAGCTCAGCTAAATATGTACAAGGGCAATACCCAAAAATACATCTGGTCCTCGGTTAGAAAACTTGCCTTTTTGGTTTTATCTAAAGAGCTTGTCTGTCTTCCATGGTTGGTTCCTTGGATTATTGCAATTCATAATAAGCCTTTTAGCTAAGGATGAAATAAACAAAGATAAAGTCTACGTCCTAGTTTTAAATGGTCCAGATGGGATGATTTTTCCATATGTTTAGCACACCAAATGTTTATTAATCATTGCTAGTAGAACTCAGAAAATTGCAACAGCTTATTAAAGAGGGAAGGGTATAAAATTTACAATTTGTATGATTTTTGCCCGCCTTCTTAATCCCCCACTAACATGGGGCATCATTCTGTACTATCTCAGGTCCTGTGTGTGTGTGTGTGTGTGTGTGTGTGTGTGTGTGTGCAGTCATCACAAGGCAGGGAATTTCAGTTAACTGATCAAGAGAAGGTTTTGTGCCCTAATTTGGATACAGTATCAGTCATGAGGAATGTGTTACATCATAACAATGACAGTGTGGGTAAAACTGGCAGCACTTGACTCGTTCCTCATCAGAGTGATTTACTTAGTGTCTGGCAATCTGTTTTTCACATGATGTTTGTTTCCCATAAACAGTTTCAACATGGGAGAGTATGGTGTCAAGATAACACTCATATCATCAGTCATTGCAGAACATCTACGTGGGCTGCCAAGAAAATGAGACTCTTTTATCTCTAGCTCCTCTAAGTGCTTGTGTTTTAGTGATTGTTTCTCATAAGGTGCATGATTGTTTTCTGAAACCTGACCATCAGCAGCTCCATTATGTTGTCATCTCAACCTGAGCTGAAGTCTATCAAGGGAGCAGGGCTGCCAGGAGGAGCAGGGGTAAGGCTGTGGAGAGACTGTCTTCCAGAGGCATTGGGAAAACAGTGCTTAGAGAGTAGCCCAACAATAGAGAGACTGGAAGTTAAACCACAGGAAAACACTGAACAGTCTGTGAGAGGTGCATTGCACCACACTGTTTTTCTGTGACCTTTCAAATCAAAGGCTTTTGGTATTAGTCAGATAGGATGTGAAATGTTCTGTCACATTATGTTTGTATTTCTTGTACTTAAAAACATTCTACATTTGAAAGAAGCAGGATGAATACAGCTTCAAATAGCAAGGAGGCAGCTAACAACAGAATCTCAAGGCATGTTTTGATAGAATATAGCCATGACCTGAAATACAAACTACAGAAAATAAGAATACAATGTTATCATTTTAATGTCATAACTCACCATTTTTTTCGAGATAACTTTTAGGAGCCTTGGGGTAGATTTATCTCCCCCAAACAGAACTGGCTTATAGCTAATAAAGAGGATGCAATGAGTATTTCTGATCTGAAAGAAAGGTATTTTTAGTCCTGCACATGGCTGCAAAAAAAGTTCCCCCAAAACCAGAGAAGTATCAGTAGTCTCCACACCTGATGAATGCACATTTTTTCACAAGGGTTAGCCTGCCCAAGTCTCTGCTTCTGACTTAACAAAGGGAACTGGTGACTAAAAATGAGACTTCAGTGCTTCTGAAAACACCACTCATTGTGGACTGCACAGCCATGGTGTCTTGAGGCAGGAGATGCTCTGAGTCACCCCACATCCCTTCCAGCCCTTTTTCCCTAAGATGCTGTGAGTTCCTCTGGACATCTCTGGAGCAGTAATGGAGCTTGGCTTTATAAAGTTTCTCTTTATAAAAAGAAGTAAGCCTTTAAAGCATCCAGTCATGTCCTGGCACCTGCAGGAGAGCTAGCTGGATAAAAACCTCTGAGTGGATCTTAATCTTGGCAAAGGAAAAAATAAAACTTTGGACAAAATCGGTGGAACTCTGGTATGAAATCTCAACCTCATATGCCAGATGAAAGAGAAAGTGCTCAGGACAGCCCATTTAGAAGTGTCTGCTCGGGCTCGAGGAAACCAGCAGCTGCACTTGTCCAAAAGAGAAGCTTTTGGCTTTGCTTCTGATTAATTTCTATAGCCTCTGCTTCTGGGGCTTAGAAATATCTTGGCATCTTCTGGCTCCTCAATGTCCAAGAAGAACAAGGCTCAGTTTCCTATCCCAAAACATAGAATTGCTGATGCAAAAGGCAAGAAAATATTACTATCATCTCTGACACTAAAGCCAGGGATGAAATTCCTGTCAGCAAACTACAGTGTGGCCCAGATCAAGGTTTCATCCAGGCTGCCCTGGAACTATTGTGTATAAATTATTACATATAAAAACTACAGTCCTCTTGCAAAGCCCGGGGCCTTTTGACATGCAGAGCCAATCCATACTGGTCCTAAACAGCTCAGTCCCGTGCTCAGCCCAGCTGAGATGCAGTAACCAAAGGCAGCACCTCGAGGGGTGCAAGCAGAGGGGTCTGAGAGCTCCCACGCAGGCCTGGCTGCTGCAGCTGGCGGTGCCTGGTGGCAGTGCTTGGTCACTCTGTGCACAAACCTGCCACCTTTGCTAGTCACCCCGCTGTTTCCATCTCCTGGGGCAGAGCTGGGCTGGGATACAAATGTCAGCACTCTTTGCTGCTCCCACAGACATCCTCTTCTACCTTCACATCATTTCTTGCCCTATGATGTCCTAACCCACCTTCTTTCTCCTTCATTTCAGGAGCTGTCCTACCTCCACTCACATTCCAGTTACTTGTCCCACTACCACTCCCAAAAGCTTTGGATCTCTACCTTCCTTTCTGCACCCCATCACTTTCCAGCCCAGCTCTCACACCAGTCCCTTCATCCAGTGTCCCCATTCCTGTCCACAAGGATCATCATTGCTCCACATGACATTAGGGGGCGGCTGTTTTCAATTCTTCCCTTCCATATTACCTCAATGCCAGAAGTGGCACTGACTGAGACCCCAAGAGTCACAATCTCCATGTTTTAAGCTCTGAATATCACAGTAGCCCCTGGAGATAAGAGATGTAATTGCTTGGAAAGTCCTACTCCATCCAGGAAGGGAATATTCCTAATACTTAATTCACATAGTGAAACAATCCTAAATTGAAATTTCATTAAAACCTACGAGGCCAAGTGCAACAACATTTGCAAAGAAGCCAAGTTTCAAGTAAAACTGGACCAATTTACTATCTGGGATGGAAAACTTCATTCTTCCTGCTAAGTCTTGCTCTGCACCATGGGATTCATTGGAAGCCAAAACAGAAGGTAAACTCATATGATAGAGACCCTCCTCAGTTGAAACATTAGAAAAAATTGCCTGTTCTTACACAGATTATCTATAGTTCAATGTCTCTCTTCCTTTTCAGGATTTTTTTTGCAGATGAAGACAGAATAGGCCCAATGTATTAATTCTTATGTATGTTACGAAGGACTCAAACATAGGATGCAGTAAACTGGCCACTGAATAACATATGTGAGCACAATTTGCATTAATAAAAGCAAAATGTTACAAAGGAACAGAATGCCCAATCATTTGGGGATTTTGTCATTCCTTCCTGTGATTCTCTATAACAGCATGTTACAATTATTTGTCAAGACCTCCTAATTTTTCCCAGAGACAAAACCTCTGAGCCTCAGGCAAGCCTTGGGATAGCAGGCAGCCCAGAGATCCAACAAGATTTTGTACGTAGCTACTTCCCTATAACTTCACCTGAATGCCAAAGGAAAACCCACTGCTGCTCACAGTGATCTGTGAAAAACAAAAATGTCAGAGGGGCTGCAGAGCCACCTTCCATTCCATGCACTGATCCTAAACTGAAATAGCTCTTTTGACTGAAAGATGAAGAATTATCTCCAGCTGTTTCTGGTGAACAGCTATCTCAAAGCAGTGATTTTGTAAGGCCCACTTCCAGTCTCTGTTACGTAGTTTTACTTTCAGCCTGAGTACTTAAAAGTCTTCTCCAGTCAGAGCTCCCCAAAATCACAGTGTTAAAGCCCTGCATTTTTAATTCCTTTTATGTGCCTGTTGATTTATGGCACTGCAAGTGTGGTACTTTCTGTTCGCATTCCCAAGCTTTTCTCCACATGCAGGGGCTGGGATGAGCCCCGTACCGCAGGACTCCAGAAGAGCAGAGGCCCAGATGTTGGGACTGTAGCACAGGACTTGTTGACACTATAAGAGTCATCTCTGCTGTCCCTCAGTTCCTGATTATTACATATTATATATAAAATAGATATATTATATAGTTATATATTATTTCCATTGATGTGATATTCCCTGTCCTGGATGTAATTAACTTCACTGCAAAAAGAGCTCCCTGGTTATCAAAAATCTTATATTAGTTCAGAAGATCTTGTGTTTTTTCAGGTTCTGTGTGTGTGTCCCTGTTTCCTAACCCCCAGCTAAGATACTAATATTTTCATGAGCTGGGCTCTGTCCCTTCTGGTGGCCACTTTAATGGCAATGCTCTGACCATATATCTGAACTTGGCAGAGTGTACTGTAGTTTTTGGCTGCAACAAAGTAGAAAGAGGGAACGGCGGAAAGGAGAGAGGTACTGTCTTTTTTGGTTTATTTGTTTTTTTTTTTCAGAAGCTGCCTTGTCCACTTACCTGGGTTCATGTCCTGACCTCTAGCCAAAAGTTTTCAAACTCCTACCTTATCCCCTTCCCAACAGACAGCCCACCCAGCAGATTAAGGCTGATTGGCACAGGGAGTCTTCCTCACATTACCCTGTTTTGGAAAGTGGTACCTGAGTGGAGGGGTTAAGGCTTGGAGAGACACAGGTATTTTCCCCTGGCCCAAGATACTTTTGTATGGATGACATGAGAAATGCCAAATCCACCTTTTCATCTTGTATTTTCAATGCCTCAAAGAACAAACATTCTCAGATTAAGACCTGGGCTGCACAGAGGAGCAAAATCAGCTCTGGTCAAGCTGACTTGAGCCACGCTATTTTGCATGAGTTGAAGTGTTACTTTTTAATCAAGCACTAGGACTTATTCACACACTGGGAGTGATTTCACATATCCAAATGATACTCCTTCTGCCTCAGACTCGCAACGTACAAAAAAATGTATCACTGAAACAGAAGAGTGACTAATACAGGGATGTAAGTAATTTGTGTGCAAATAGCATGCAAAGAGCAGGACTGAGACTGTGTCTGAAGCCAAGTGTTCCATAAGTCAAGTCATACAGAGTGGGAAGTGATAAAGGGTGTGACCCATGAGAGAAAAGTCTAAACTAATTAGGAGGATCTCCTGCTGAATGATATATGGAAGACTTGACATTTAAAAAGGGGAATGATCTGATTCAAGCATCACTACCATGCAAGGGGTGCTTACAGCCTGTTTGCTCCAAACATGCTTTTTGAAATACTTATTCCAGATCAGTCCCTTCTTTGATCATTTTTACAGAAACACCCTTTTGCTTTATATCAAATTTGGAAATTGACAGCCTTGGCCTTCATTTCCTGGTATGAGTCTCCTGACACCAGACATCATCATGGCAACACCCCTTAATGCTCCTGCGACTGTGACTAATGAAACAGAGGAGAGTAATAGGTTTTTAGGCCAAATAACTTATTAAGATTGCCTACCCTGACCTCCTCTGTGCTGCATGCCACGGAGTCCAATGGAGAGAATGAGTCCAGCACAAGAAGGTCTCTTTAGAAAGGAAACGTGAGCAGCAAGCCTCTGTGAGAGAGCTGCTCCAGGGTCTGGCCACAGACGCACTGGCAGTGCTCCCTGCCCTCCAGCAGAGCAGGAGGAGGGAGTGGCTGCAAAGAGCAACAGCAAAGCAGGAGTGTAGCTGGATGACACACACATGTTGGTGAATATCAGGTTGGTTTGGATGCTGTTGTTTTCAGAGGCTGAGGCTCCACGGGACAGACGTCTTCCAAACGGAACATCCATGTAGAGAAGTTCACCTCAGGTACTGCAAATCTGTGACCCGGGAAAACTACAAATGGTGCTCAAAGTCCAGAGTTGTTCTGTGCTGGAAATGGGGGATGACTAGAAAAACTTAGGCTCCTCCCCACTGAGGAGCTTACATTAATCCAAGCCACAATACTGTATTTTCATTCATGAATCTTCAAAAAGGTTTTAAGGAAATAATTCCTTAAGAGGGAATAACAAGTTACTTACGCCAGGGTGGCTCTCAGAACTTATGTCCCAAAAATATTGCACAGCTCTTCTCACTGCTAGTATTTTTCTAGAAGTGGTGGAATTCATGCACAAAAAGTGATGTGGAAGTATGAAACCTTACTCTCAGATGTGTGGTTTTTGCAGCCATACCTGATCCTTCTGATGAGTGCAGTTGCTCTAAGCACTGATGGGAGGTTGGACCTCTGGAGGCAGATGAAGATCTCCTTCTGACTCCAGGGACTCCAGTCGCCACACATTGTGCTCAGTAGGATGCAAATCGAGGTGCTGTAGGTGAACCAGACTGTGTTCTTTCCCAAAGAGACCTGATCTAGATTTCAGGAAAACATCACCATCATTTTCCTTATAAAAAAAAAAAAAAGTAAATACAAAAGACTGCTTAAAACCCCAGTCATTACCAGAATAGAAGCATGCTCTTTAAAATTACAAATATGTACGTAATTGCACAGACTTGATTATAGCTTTCTGTGTTTGCCTGGCTACAGATCTGACAACTTTAGGAGACCTTGGGCATTTAGATTGCTTTTTTTTAATCAGATCACTGAGTTAAGTGTGTGCATATAAAGTCCTTGGAGCCTAAGTTTAGTGACCTATTTTTGAAAATCTTGTTCTGTTTGCACCCAAGCAAAATTACCAGCAGTATAACAAAAATGGCTCTTATAGCTGGACTAAACACAGAGAGAAACTTGAATTCTCATCATAGGTACTCAGAGGCAATTAATCTCCAAGCCAAGCAGCTGTAGAAGATGCCACTCTGAATTCAGAAATGCAGATGTTTCCTCCATTTCGTTACTAATCAGCTAATGCCATGTTATGTTGAGTGACTGCTATGAGTCTCTCCTCCTCAGTATGGCACACACCATCTCTTTACCTTCAGTTATCAGCAGCCTCAGAGCACCCTAAGGAAAGGCAGGATTTCCAAACGCTGTCTTTGGGTAAAAGCTTCTCCCCAAAGATGAAGAGAACTCCAGGGGATTTCAGCATCCTGGGCAGCTCATTACACAAACTTCCCTCGGCCCTCTCCAGTCTTCTCTGCCCTGCCATTGCCAGCAAGAACCTGGCAGCATATCCAGAGTGTTGCTGTGAAGTCAGCGGGGGCAGCATCCGCAGCCTCCCCGACCGCACAAGGTCCAGGCGTCCATGGGCTATTCCTGCTTAATCCTCACCGAAGGGGGAAGAACAATTTTAGTGCATAGTAAAGCATTTGTTTAATTCCTCTTAGGTGCATGGTGCATTTTAATGGATAAAATATTGGATTACCTCATATAAACAAAGTTTAACACAATCATGAATCGAGGCCTGAGAGTGCTCTCTGCAAGCTCTGAAATTGCCTTTGGGAAACTGGCAATGTTTGGCATTTCCTGACTGTATATATTTTATGGAGTATATTATTCACAAACATAAAATGTGCATTAAATAAAGGTAAAACTGTGTCCAAAGCAGTGGGGTCATTAAAGATCCCATGGCACTTTATACTTATTGTGGGTGTTAACCCTGGTCTTCTGGCCAAAATCAATTTGGCAATTAGAGGCTGTTTGCCTAAATTCCCAAGCAGTTACAGTTAGATGCCATATTCCTTGCTTCCTCCTGAGACTATTGACTAGCGGCATTGTGTGCTGCTCAACAGTTTCTGTGTTTCATCTTTTAAATGGCTGTAGTGGCCATGTCAGAAATGGGAAAAGCTAGAAAAAGAAAGTGGACACTTGGAAGGTTTTGTTTGTCTTGGGAGGGTCTTTGTGGGGTTGGCCATTTTTTTTTTTTTTTTTTTGCTATTTTGGTTTGGGATTTTTGTTTTTTGGTTGGTTGTTGGTTTGGGGTGTTTTGGGGGGGGGAGTGGATTTCTTTTTGGTTTTTGTTTTGTTTTTGTAATTGTTATTTATTTAGTTTAAAAGTAAAACTGAAGAGAATTAAGACATCCCCAAAAATAAGGACCTGGCTAATCTGCAGCCACATTGGAAAAATATGGTTACAAAATGTTCTTGAGCCCTGACCCAGTTACAACCTGAATTTAATTTGCTGCCTACATTGCCCATGGCTGTAAAGCATCTCAGGAGCATGCTATTCACATGATAGGGTCCGATCCAACACCCATTCCTTTCTGTGCGAGTCACACTGCTGCTGCTGCTAATAAGGATGGCATAATTCTCTCCTCGTCGTTATGGCTGCAGTCCTGTGCCAGAGGTTACATGTTCCCTTCAGGCACATGCTTTTAAAGAAAGAGTTTATTGTGCACTTTGGTGGAATCTGGAGCTGAAGCACAGAAGCCATATGTCAGGGGCTAGCTGTTTTTATATGGAGGCTTGCCATAGTTACAGCTGTAGGTAATTATTACCAATAATAATGACTAACATTTATGTAACAGCTTTCTCTGAGCATCTCAAATCACTCAGTAAGCTTTATATATTGATTACAAATCCTGAGCCAAATTCTACTTTCATTCAAATGCACACAACATCGATGGTAATCTCCACTGGGATTAACATACACAGCTGAGGGCAGAAGTTGGTCCTGTGCACACGTGTGTACATGTGCAAGGTATATACACACACTTGGGTAGGGAGAGAGAGATTGGTTCACTTTCCTGATGAAAACTGGAGCTGTGGTACAATCTGAGCAACATTCAGCAAAAACAAGTTGGGATTAATAAATATTTCCACAGAACAGTTTTCTTTGGAAAATTGGGCTTTGTTTTAATCAAAAAATTTCATTTGGACAAATAAACCAATCTCCAAAGAAATCAGAAAGAAAGGAGTTGGTCTCTGTTCTTGTTTTTTTTTTATGAAAAACTAAATATCTTCAGCATATCAAAAAAAGATATTTGCATATTGCCAGACTAAAATATATTTCCCAGAATAAAAAAAAAATACTCTGACGTGTCTTAATGATTCCTTTATTTTTTTCCCTTGATGAATGACCTGTGAGAAAACAAAGAACTTACTTTCTCATTGACAACAAAAACAATTGGAGGAGTCAAATTTCCCATGGAAAGAAATTCTGTCTTCCAACCAGATCTCCTCAGCAAAGAGATCAGGACAAAGATAATGAGCCTGAAGCCTTTGTTCTCTGATGTTTACATAACCCAGGAGGAGTGGACAGAGGAGTCTTCGTATTATCTTTTAACTTCCTACCTCCTTTAAATTTGGTTTAGCAAAATTTGTACCTGCAGGTTGTTCTAATACTTGCATTTTAGTAAAAGAAAAGTAAGCCAATTTTTTGTTCTTAAATGAAGCTCTTATATAGGAGAATTTTGGACAAGTAGAGCATACTCACCATAATTATGAGTTAATCAAGAAGCTGAAATAAGGAATCCATCTCCTGAGAAAGGTCCAGCAGTGAAAATTTTCTCTAGTATTGTAACAGGCCTCCAGTTCCAGGCTAATCCAGGAAGACATGAGTAAGGATGTGGATTTAAGACACTGTTTCCTACCACACTTGTTTTTTGAGATTTTCAATACATGTACTGAGCAGGCACAAGACTGCTTATCCTACAGAAAGAAAAAGATAAGTGACATGGCAGCAGACAAATGTACCAAGTCTCAAGATTCTGGACAGCTTCAGAAACCAAGATCAAAGAACACAAATCAATGAGACAAAAAGTGCAAAGTAATTACTCTGATGCAACGATAAGAACACTCAGATTCCACAGCAAGTCACCTTCTACAATATCCATTAAAATGAACAGCACTGAAGTATTTATTTTAGAAATTAAAAAACACCCTAGTGAATTATTCATCTCTTTCTCTGACTTTAGAGGAGACAGTACAGTACAGCACAGCTTGTTGTAATACACAGCAGCATTTTGATCTGCAGATTTCAGGAATTTCAGATTGCTTAGAGATGGGGCTCCATGGTGGTATGTAACATAATTTCTCACACAGTCTAACCACTGGAACAACTCTTGCCTTAGAGGAGGTAAGTGGTAATGTGAAACATGTTGTTTCCTATTGTGAAGTTTTAAAGAAATACATTACATGCAAATAATTAGACTTTTTCCTTCATTAATATTCTAGTTAAATATATGCTACTAACAGGCAGCTCTGGGACAGCTTAGACAGCTTGGCTGATACATAATAAAAACAAGGGTCCTTGCTAAATCATGCATTGAAGTTTTTCATAAGAGTAATTCCACTGATTTCAGAAGAATTTCTCTTTATTTACTGAGGTACATCTGACAAGAGAATCAGGCTCAAAGTAATTCTATTGACAGTTTGAAAAAGCTCACTCTAATCTCCACAGAGAAACATAATGGTTGAGATTTCCATTTAAAAAAAAATCTGTTTTGATGAAATACAAAAGCATATGCTTTAACAAGCTGCTGCACCATTTTCAGTAAGCACAAAAGCACAGATCACATTTTAGAGAGGTATTGTGAAATATTTTTAATGAAACTTGCACAGAAGTTTACCCTCTGAGAAAACTCAGCCTACCAGACTAATACATCAATAGAAAAGAAAATGAAACATGAAAACAAACTCTGGTCAGATGACAATAGGAAATGTTAGCTAGCCTAGAAGAATGGAAAGGCTTGGAATTTAATGCAAAATTTAACTCTTCTTTTGACACAGGTAATGATCAATGCTTCTTTGGTCACAAAGTCGACAGACATAGAGGTTACTTGTTGAGGAGCTGGGTGTAAAATAAATTATTCTGGAAAAGCTCTCACATCTTTGGCAGGCCTGAAAAATCAGGTCAGCTGATAAGGACTATAAACATAGGTCTGTCTCCATTTTAGATTTTTTTTCCCACCATCCTTGTACTCACATCATCCATACAAAAGTGCTTTCTTCTTCCTGTAACCTCTTTGTAGCTGCATTTCTTTTCTGTCTAAGTCACATAACACAGTATTTTTGCTTCTGTAGCCAAAGCCTAGATTCTTGTCTGCCCTTGTGAAGGAAGGTGACACACCAGGAACTTTTTTCTATCTTGTCTGCATTTGAATCTCAATTAGAAAAGCAATCTGTCATAAGAAGACATGAACCAGTGCAAAGGGCTCAGGCCTTGTATTAATCACCTGCAAAGGCAGGTCAGGGGCTGATCCTGCTAAGGATCTGCAGTAGGACATGTTGTAGGATTGGGCTGAGCCCCTTTTACAGGACTTTTACAGCTTTTACAGGACTACCAGCACACACTCGGAAAAGTCCTTCATCCTGAAGATCCTCAGTTTTCCAGATGTGAAATGTGAATAGAAGATCTTCTATTATTATTAGCCTAGGCCTCTCATATGAGTTTTGATGTAAAATATTCAGAGAGAATTTATTCTTATTGAATGGCTGAGCTGCACCCCACACAACGAAGCCCCCAGTCTCCAGTGGTGCCTCTTTTAGCACAAATAAACTATAGTGATAAATATGTCTCTCAAGGAACAAGTTTCCCTGAGTCAATGGAGCTCAGAGCAGCCCCCTTAGGCAAATTCACCCTTTCATGCTTAGCATTTAAAACTCATTTTATGAGCTGGTTATACGTTTATAATGTTTAATCTTTGCCTAATACATTTTATGGGGTCCTTGTGGATGAAGGGTACACTTTGAAGGAAGTCAGGCTATGTGAAAACTGCTTACAACAAGAGCTGGAAGGAATGGTTAGCTGAGAGCTGGGGAATAATCCTGTGGGTCCTTAAACTTGAAAATGAAGGAATTATAGCTCTTTTCTTTTATTCTGCAATTTTTTCCCCAGCTTCTGTGTTGGGCCATGAATGTTTCCCAACAGCCAAGGTAGATAAGCTGGATGGCCCATGCCATTGTTATATTGTCTCATAATAACTTGCCTTCTCAAAGCCTTAACTGACTGCAGTGAGGATATTCAGCCCTTAAAAATCCCACTGACTGTTGGTGGAGGTACCCACACAGGAGGCTGACCTTTAAGCCTATTGCACCACTTCAAGGTAACTCTGCTCACTGCTCTTTGGCTCTCATGGGAAGTAGTTCTATAATATTTGCTAGCTGTGAAACGTTATTCTTTTTAATGCAAAGGAAATATATTTGTCCTTTCTGAAGGAGGTGGGAGGAGTTTAGGGGCTGTCAATGCCTACTGATGACCTATGGCAGCATCACTCCACTCATCTGCACAGAAGTCTTCCTACTCCTTCTCCTTCATCCTGTCCTTTCTGGACCTCCTCTGAGCTCGTGATAGAATGAGCTCTCCAAGGAAAAAAGCAAAGCTCAGCTCCTAGCAAAAAAGGAAATCCCTGATGATTTCAAGAGACTTAAGGTCATGATCTCTGCACTCCTCTTGTCTTTACTTCTGTGTGCTGATCTCTGTAGATTAAAACATTTGTTCCCACATGCTGGATGACTTGCAGTTCATGCACCCATGAACACCCTCTATCCACCTTCACAGAAAAACAGTCCCTTGCTGCTTTCTACACCCACACAAGCTTCTTGCTACAGTGCCTCAGAGCTTTGTGAACACCAGCAACTCTACGTGGTAGAGGGGCTCTGCCAACCCATCGAAGGTTCAGGGCTAACAGAACGGAGCCCTGTAAAATGTGCCTTCTCAGAGCGCTCCAAAACATCCTCAAATCTACCATCACAACCCAGGGAAAATCCTGGCATTACCCAGGCTGACACTGAGCTGGCACTCCCAGCCTGAAGGAGTACTGAGGCATTGGGCCATGCGACCCCTGATCTGTCGTGCATTGGGGCTCACTGCTCACACTGCTCGTTTGGGTGATCATATGGACACTGCAAGACCTTCCACTTCTTTCTACCTGAGTGCAGACCACTGATGTTAAAAAAGTTATATTTTCAGAAAAATATTTTGAAGCAGGCTCTCTTTTATGAAAAACAACTCATTACTTCAAACAGTTCCTTTGCAGAGCAGGTGCCTCTGCCTCTTTGGGTATCAAGCTCAGCTAATGTTTTGATTGCAAATAAACATCTGCCTTGCTTTTAACTCACTTACGCTGACAGTTCCCTGTAGCCATTTGCAGCACAATGTGGTGTGAAATCATCCATGTGAGCTGGAAATCTTAACTGTTGTTCTTGTCACTCTCAGTCAAGACTGCAGGCTCTTACCTCACACCAAGTGACACCGGTAATGAACAAAACCATGATGTACTGGTATTTATCTAATACAGCGGCGGAGAGGGAAGGCCCTGAATACTCATTCAAGATGTCAACCTGAGCAAAAATAAAAAGGAATTATTTGGATGATGATTCAGATCAAAGGCTCCAAAAAAACACTGAGATTATTTACACTGTAGAAAAACCTTTTTGGCTTGCAGAGTACTTTTAAGTAATTTTCCTTGTACTGTAGTCACAGGGTTGCAATGGATAGTAACTATTTCAGTCTTTAATGCAGACTTCAGCCCCCCTTCTTTTTCTCCTCCCTCAGAAAAAAAATTATAGGTAGTAATTTTCCTTCATTGGCCAACACATGGCTGTGTGTGAAGAATACTCTGGATATCCAGCACGATGTAGGCTTTGATGGATGGAAATAAAAGATCATTCTCTGCAAGCTGGAGCTGAAATGTTAGCCTTTGAGAGCAAAGGTTATTTTATCAGGAAATAAATCAGAGCCCTCTTTCATTACTGTTTTTTTCCATGCTCATCTTAGTGATGACTAGGGTGTGTGTTCAGACCACAGGAATCTGAAGAACCACCCAGTCGCTTCATCAGTCCTAGAAGACGACAGGGCCCAGAGTCAGAGCAGCACCATCCTGGATCCTTTCTTTTTTCGCTTTTTTGTTTGCTTTTTTTCTTTTCTTTTTTTTTTTTTTTTTTTTTTTTCCAATTTGGTCTTATTTCTGTTTGTTTGTTTGGATGTTCCCATTTACAGGCTAGTGGTTACAGTTCATTCCATGGATTCTGAGACAAGAGACGCTGGGTTTTTCTTCCAGCAGCCTGTCCCCTGTGCTGCCATGCCACGAGATGCCATCCCATAGCTCTTCCTGATCCATCCCCAGGGAGCTGCCTTCCCCCAGGCTATGGAAAGCGCAGATCCTTCTGCAGATCAACACCCGTGGCCCTTCAGTTCTTCTCTTCGAGGAAGAGGCTGAGCCCCGCTGCCTGGCACGTCTCCCCTGTGCTCACAGCTCGCTGCCAGCTCCCTGCGTGTGGCACTGTGGCAGCGTGCCAGTCACAGGGCCGGCTCCAAGGACACGGCTGTGGAGCCTCCAGACCCCCACGGAGTGAGGGACACGTTATTGGAGCTTTCCTAGGGAGGCATGCAGGAAGGAATTGCACTCTGCCCCTGTGTCTAAAGCCAGGGGAAAGGGAGGCCCCAGCTGGAGCTGTGAGTTGGAGAGGAAGGAGGGGAGGGTTTGAGGACCAAACACTGGATGGCAAGGGAGGAAGGCACTGGGACAAGCCAGCACAAACATAAGCATCCCCCATGGCCGGTGGCACAGCAGGGCAGAACAACTGGTGGCCGTGGAGGAGCAGGGTCTGGGTACATGAGTGAGCAAGGAGGAGGAGCACAGGCTTTGCCAGGGAGCCAGCCCCATGAAGTATCCACAGCCCCAGGCCCACAATGCCTCCCTACATCGGTCCTCAAATAAACTGGGACACCACACCTTCAAGAAAAGATACAGCTATTTATAAGCATTCCAACTATGCCTTTGATGCTATTTCAAAACCCTAAGATATAATTTACGGTTGCTTTTTTTTTTTTTCACTTTAAAAAAAAACAAAAAAAAGAGTATCAGAGAAGAGAGCAAAGAAAGAAGTTTAAAACCAGAAATACAGTCCTACCATCACATCTCACCACTGACTTTCAGGCGTACAGATCTCACTCAGCTCCTGCCTTCCTGGTAATCAGATGTTTTAATTCACTGATTTATCACTGAAACTTTATACCATTAAGTGCATATTTCTTCCAAATATGAATTTTACATTTGTTATCTGCTAAACATACATCACCCATGCTCCTTCAGGAAACATAATAGGTATCACCATTTTACAGACGGCAGAATTAAGACATCAACACACCAGATGACAGACCAAGTCTGCCAAAGCAAGCCTCTGTCAGAGATAAGGTGAGAGCATGGCTGCTTCATTTTGTGTTCTGATGCTAAATTCCAAGCTTTTCTTTTTAATCTATTTTACTTCAACCTGGCAACAATTTTAAGTCTGACTGGCAAAATAAGATCTTTGAATTGAATGTCTCTCAGTGATTGCACTGTGACTCTTATATTTATTTTCCACCAAAATCTTGCCATGGATGGAGTTTTTTGCTTGTTCTTGACAACAGCATAGATTCTACAGTGTCTTAACCATTGGACATACCTATCTTTTTTGATATCTCTCTATATTACAAAAGTCATGAAGTAGTTACAAGATCCAAGCTTCAGAAGTGTCATTGATCAAGATCTATGCAATGACATTAGCTGCCACAGAAAGTTCCTTTGCATAAAATAAGCAGAATTTAGGCTGCTGCACATGGGTCACCTCATCAGGACCTCTTTTGCTCGCACATATCTTGCATAGCTTTTAGTCAGACATGGTTGTGAAAAGTCTCTGACTAGGTTTTGTAGGGGGAACAATCAACTTGTAAGGGGCAGCTCTGCCCTAGCCTCCTCAAATGAGGTGAGAGGAGTATCTGAACCAGCATTTCATCATCCTGAGCATGCAGATCAAATCTGATAAATTTTAGAAGGTGGCATTTTAACCATGGCTGTGACCTTTTTTGGTCCTGTCTTTGTGTCCACTGTATCAATCACATGCTGTGAGAACAGCAGCTGGGTTTATCACAGCATACATTTTCCTCTATCTAATTACAGTTCTGAAGTCTAAATTATCTGCACAACCTTGTTTGAAGTCTACAATGCCTGCTTTGAACATCCCCTAAACTTCCTGCCGGTCTTGTAAAATCTTTCTCTGATTGTTCTAGAAGGTTTCTCAAGCACCCACCCTACTGAGCAGGAACTAACAAAAGCAGTGTCTTCAGGTAAGGGAAGAGACTGAGTCTAATGTGCTAAAATTCAGCAACAGCATGTCACGAGTACATTACAATATATTTAAATCCTTTCACTCCAGAAGTGCAGTTTCAATTCTTCTCCTCCTTTAAGGTTTCTTTATGTTGCTCAGATGATACAAAAAGAAATGTTTTAAGGCATCAGAGCCCTTCTGCTAGGAAACATCATCTGTATGAAGCAGCTTACCTGCTGTCTTGGGAATGGTGTAATGGCTCTGGCCCTCTCAAGCTAGTGACCCTGGAGGGAAGGAAGGAGAGCAATGGGAAGGACAGGGCAAAGACAGGGAAGGGGAAAGGTACTCATGAAGAGGGCAGCATGCCGAGTACGAGGGTGCCTGGATGCCCTGACACAGCTCAAAGGATGCTGCTCCAGGGCATCCATGAGAGTCCAAGAGGTGCCCAGAAGCACAAGGAAGTGTAGCCCTGTCTCCCAGCCTCACAGAGGGCATTTTAGACATACCGTGCTCTTGCTTGGGACTCTGTACATATCTGCTGAGTTTAACAATTGTGATAGCCTGAGTGCATCACTGAAGACATTATACTCAGCTATGCAGTACAGGGGAAGTTACCAAAATATACTGTGAACAGACTTTTCTTAAACACCATTTTCAAAATGCCTTAAGGATTACTCACCTCATTTTAAATACATACTGTATTTGAAACCTGCTTAAATATATCTTTAACTGAAGACTGGACAAGTTCCAACAAAGACATCCATAAAGTTGAGCAAATGATACTCAATTTATGACCATATGTTATTTTATTAAATAAAAAAAAAACCAAAAATTGTCATTGCCAAAGAGAAAAAGAAAATATCTTCCCAGAAAACATGTATTTACTAATATTATGGCTGCAATACAAGTTAAGAGAAGCCAAGAGATTCAAAATCAAGGCTATCCTTTATGCTTTTACCCAGCAGCTATATGAGGTAAGAGCCGAGTGCCAGCCACAACTTGCTTTTCTTGTCCAGCACTGGTAATGTACCAATTTATATGTTATGGTAACAGGCTTCATCTGTTCTTTTCCTTTCCTGCTTTTGCAGTGCCTATGATAAGCACCCAGAAGTATCCTCTTCCTGACTCTTTTATCTTCCATCTTTTTTTAAGCCAGAGCTGCTGCAGCCCAGCCATCCCTGGGAGGGTGCCTTTGCAGAATTGTGGTGCTTGGCTCTCCCAAGCCATTCGGTGGAGGGGGAAGTACCCGACAGCCTTCCCCCAAACCCAACCACAGACCTTCCTGGGAGGGGAAAACCCCCAGAAGCCTGAAGGATGGAGAGGTAGGATGGAGGCCAGTGGCTGGCTGAACCAAGGGGCCAGTATGTCGTGGCACAGGGAGTGCCTTGGGCTGCTGAGCTCTGCAGAAGCCTGAGGCCACACACCGCGGGCAGGGGAACGTGCTGCACGTTCCTTCAGCTTTGGGCAGCATCAGGTACCAGCTGCCCCCACCCAGCATCTCTGGACTCAGATGCCTGCACTCATCTACGCTCTCAGAGTACACTCCAGGCCCTACAGGCACTAGTGCAAAGCTGATCCCTGTCCTGAGCAACGGTCAGATGGGCTTGACCATACTCAGAATCCAGCAGGAAAGAGAGCAAGTTTCTCCCATAATTCAGGAGCAGCCAGGCAAAGCTCAGGATTTCACAGGTCCTGCCCAGCTTTGTGCCTAGAACCAAGAAGAGATGAGCATTTGCCACAGCAGCAGTAGCTGGTGAGACTCACTCCACAAACTCCACTATTGTTAGGAGTGTAGGTTGCATTAAACTAAACACCTGAGCCACAGAACAAGACACCATCATATCAGGTTCTGTGCAGCCTCAGAACTGAGGGGTGATCCCCACTCTGACAAGCATATTGGAAGGAGAACCTGACATTGTTCTTGCAGATGAGCTCTGTTTATTTCTCTGAACCAGTATGACAAAATACAAGCAAATATAATTTCCTGATATATTTTCCAGAGTTGCCTTGTCCATATTATTTGTCCTCACAGTAGCACTAGGAGAGGAGAGAAGGATATGTGCAGGGAGGGGTGTAGGAGAGAAGTCCCCCACCACAGGTTTGTAGGGTGAGTGGCTTGCACTTGAATTCAGTGCATGCTGGCTGACAGGATAGAGAACTAAAGGGTTGCATACCAAGGGGAATTAAGATGTGCTAGTTTTCCTAGCTCCTATAATTTGTAAAGAACGGAAAGAAAAAAAATTCTCATGGAATTAATCTATTTCTTATGCTTATTCCAGCTGTGCCTAATTTACCCTCTGCTATTTCTCCCCTCTGATCGAGGAATGCTGTATCCTTACATTTATATTTCCCCTTGAAATCCCTGTGTTGAGCAGAGTTTTTCTTAATTGCTTTAATATGCTGCATTCTGGGATGGGAGAAGCTGATCCGGGGTGACAACTGCTCCTTGCTCCCCAGCACTGCTGCACCCCGGTGCCCACTGGGGTCCATCACCCACCCAACAGCCCCTGCTCACTGCCCGCTCCCCACCAGGCTGTGCTGCAAACAGGCTCTGGCTGCAGCCCACACTGGCCCATTTGACCCAACTCTGCACATGCAGAGAAGCAACCACGCTATGTGCTTGATGCAGTGACACCAAGCACCCTGCAGCAAAGCCAGAATATTCCCCTCTGCCTGGCTTGCTTTCATCCATGGATTAAAGGCAAGTGAGAGGCCTGCAGGCGGTCAGATGGAACCCAGCGTCCTGGAAAGCCTCCCCAGCCATGGCTGAGCAACCAAGGGGCCAGATGGGCCAAGCCTGGAAGAGCAGGGATGGGGCAGCACCAACCCAACAGGCAAGAGGAGGTCAAAAGGGAGAAATCAGGGAAGAGGAGGTAGATTCAGAGGAGTTTGGGGTTTTGAGTGTATGTGTTTGCCTCGACTTGATTTGCAGCAGGTTTCCAGCTGAAGCCCCTCAGGTAATCTGGGCTCTGCACTCAGCTCTTGCCTATCAGAAGGGCTGCTAGACAGAGCATTCATGCTGCAGGCAGCCTAAACACTTGCCACGAGCTCTAATGTCGCAGGAAGGCCTCTCTTCAGGCTCAACAAGAGACTTTCACCATTAAGTAGCACTGGCTGGACCACTGACACTTGTATCTGAGCCCAGACCCACAGCAGGGACTCTCCACCGCCTTCTCCTGCCAGCTGCCCTCTGACCCACCTTGCAAATGGGGTGTTGCAAGACCATGAGAGAAGTAGCCACCAAACCACAGCCCTTTGTTCTTCAAGTGAAAGGAGTTTCCATGAGTAGTCACTGTGGTTCCATTTTCCTTGTCCTTGTAACAGTATCCCACACCCCAGCCAATGTGTCATTCTGCTCAGCAGGACAGAGGCGTCCAGGAGGGAGGTACAGACCTCTCCTGAGGATGAACCACACAGGGGTAATGTATCTAGACCCCTGCATAATGACCAAACTGAACATAACACAGCTCTTTGCCAAAATAATCACCCCATGTAGGCCACTCTCAGGCTCTGTGCAAGTCATTAGATCTAACGTATGTGGCAGAACTGCTCAGCAAAATAGGAATTACATAGCAATTTATGGGGGATAGAATGCATATTCTATGCCATAACTTCCTCCTCATGGAAATTTCTCTGTAGTTATCTCTCCCCAGCCCTGTTCCCCTGCTGAGGATGCCCTTACCATTATTCAGCCTTATGTGATGCCCCTTACTAGGAGTCTGTGGGGACGGCCCCCTCTCTGAAATGTTTAGGATTCATTGCTCCCCTCTTTGAAAGCTATTCCAGGGAAGCTTGGGACAGATCATGTAGCAGGAATTTTTTTTTTTTTTTTTTTAATTTACCTATTCTGGACTTTCCAGAGACAGCTAAACAACCATAAATAGACCAAACCCTTAGAAGGAAGGAAAAATAAAGGAGAAAGGCAAGATGATGATGTGAAGTTACTCAGTGAGACCGGGAAGCTGACAAAGAGGTAAATTATCTGGCCTTTTACAGAGATGGTCAATGGTGGTGTGTACACAGTGCCCTGCCTTTGGCTTTGGAATGGCCAACACGCAGCAGCCCAGTGTCTGAAACAAGATGGGCTGAGTCTGCCAGGGAACACCGGCACCACCATACCCACTAACAGGCCAACCTGGGGTTTCCTCCTCTTGTGGCCACAGGTATGCTTCACCACTGTCTGTCTGGCTGCTGCTATTTATTCCATGATTTTCTAAAAATGTGTTTGACCTAGATGTCCAGACTGTTGCCAACCTCCTTCTTTAATAAAAGTAACAACAGCGAGGTATTGAAAATCATGAGGCATTTAGAAATATACAGACTCCTTTATGGGTGAAATAATCTAATAGACAAGCTGTTGTTAATTTACAGCCTCAATTTTCAGACACACTTCTTGAGTCAAAAGTACTTCCTGCTCCATAATTCCTACAGGGACACAGGTGGCCCAAATTGCAGTATACATCTACTGTACATTAAAATGTATTTCGGACCTAGCTTAAACATTTTTGAAATCTCAAGTTTATGTCTAGACTATTTTAATCAGCTAAATGTCATAATAAGCCATATGTTGGGCTTGATAGGTTACATATACCAGCCCCGCTCATAAAGTATCAAAAGGTGTTTTTAAAAAGGAGTCTGTGTTTGTTTTACCAGGAAAATGGTGCTTTTAGTCAGTCGTATCAAACCTACTGGCAAAGTGCACAGGCTCTGACGTAACTACTGGGAAAGAGGGAGGCCAGGGTGGCCGCAGTGTGGGGAACAGAGATGGCTCAGTCCACCCCACCGGCCCACGCCAGCTCCACTGGCAGGGAGCCATTCTCCTCCTGCCCACTCGGAGCAGACGGCTTCCCCCCGTGGAATGGCTCCGGCACAGTCACTCGCACACCCCGTGGCTGCTTCTCTCTGCAGAGCATTCCTGGGCCAAACTGGACGAGTATTTTTTGCCAGACTCCTCCATGCAGGAGCAAAGGGCACCAGCCAGATCCTGAGCACCACTTTGCATTAGGTCTTACCTGTAGGGGGGGGCTTGCTAGAGGAGAGCAGTAGTGGCAAGTTCTTTGGGTTACATCAGAGAAAGAGGGCTTTCACCAATAAAACTCTGCCATTATCAAATTAAATTAGTTAAGCATAACAGCATAAAATCAACCATTCTTTCTCCAGAGATTTCACTAGTATAAACCACTAAAAATCAAAGTCTCTTTCCTGAGCATTGTTAAGCCAAAACACCCAGTTTGGGAAATGACCCATGACCAAGGGATGCCTCGTGCCAGAAGGATGGTTCCCTACCACGTAGGCTGAAAGGGATCTTCTGTCTGCTCCGAGCCACAGAAGGCCTATGGCACACAGACACGTAGCTTGGACTGACTCCAGCAGCAGAGGATATACATGCACACAAATTCATCACACTGTCGTATGAGATTATTTCCTTATGAAAAGCTGGCTCCCTTCTGGATGCAGAAACTCCCCTTCCGCTTCCAGCCACTGCCACGGGGAGGTCTTGCAGCCCCAGCTCAGGCACTCTGACTACCAGAAAGACTTGGTGGCTATGGGCCATGCTATGCCCACTGTCCCTGCAGGGCAGTATATGCATCCCCCTCATTCTATTCTCCTGACAGCCTTGGCTCAGAAGACTTTTACTGGAAAAACCGCATAGGGCCCTAGGAGACACATTTCTGTGTCCCACTGGATGAAATCCCAGGAGTTCTTCATCTGGGCACTTGCCTCTGGAGGTTCCTCAGGTACTGAATATATATACAGGAGAGCTTAAAGAGTATTTTAATTATAGTCTTTCCTCCAGAAAAAGCAGTCCATTCAGTGCACAGAGATCCCCAGGGGCAACACCTGAATTGTGACTAAAAGTAAAGTAATCCTCTGGTTACCCCATCATAGTTCCATGGGATGAGCCACTTGAGATAATAGCTAGAATAACCCACAAACTGTACTTCAACCCCCCCCTCACACCATCCCAGTTCTTTGGCTCCTGGGTAATTTAGCCAGTCACTTTCCAGATGCACTTACTCTTCCTCCTTTTAACAAGCCTTCAGGGCAGAGGATGAGAGAAGTTGTCTCCCTCTCACTCTGCAAGGAGAGTGTACTGCCTCTGCAGAGTGTGAAATACAGCCCAATGAGGTGAGACCATGAAGAAGCAGAGCCTGCCCATGGTACCAGGTAGGAATACTGGGTTTTTTTTAAAAATATCTTTTACTTTCAATGTCTCCACCACAAAACATAAATCCTTATGTGATCCCTTTTTTCAGAGTCCCCCTGTTTGCCAGCAGTAAACATCTGAGAGCTGTTTTTATTCCCACAACAGTTTATTGCCATGCAAATACCATAATTTTCAGTCTCTACAAACAGAGAGAGATCGTCATCCACCCAGTTTGTTACTATACTTGCTGGGCAGAAGGATGTAGTAAAAGTCACGATTGCCCTTGATGTCCAAACTGGAATTCCAGTTCTTAACTCTTTGCCTGCCTATGCAAGTTTAGGGTTATTTCTTCTAATGCCAGCTAATCAATTTGAACTCTGGTGTGAAAATCCACCTCATCTTCTCCCTCCCATGTTGATCAGCTGCAGAGGAAGGAACAGGCACACAGCTACTAAGCCAGAGTAGTAACTCATCAGCCTGTGGAAATTGGTATGGCTTCACTGAAGGTGCCACGCTGAAGATATTCAACATCAGGGCTTATGGCCTTAGATCCAAAATAATAATGAGTCCATGGCCATGAACCACAATTGTTCATTTCACTTTCTTGTCTCCCAGGCATAAATCCAAACTTCTGCATCACCGCAGTGCAGGTCTGCCCAACTTCCTCCAGTCCGTCTGCCTAAGCCCAGACATCAGGAGTGAGCTTGCTTGCCCCAGCAAGCAACCATGGCATGTAACATTGCAGGAAGGGACAAGGCCAGCTGGATTTAGGTGGCCTCTCAGGCTGCTATTGGTACAGATGGATCAGGCCCTTTAAGAGGGAGCATGCAAGCAAATGCTGTAATTTTGTCATTCTGGGTGACTGATTCCTAACCTGGGTGAACAGGAACCAAGAAAAGAAAGCAGGAAGCAACTAGGAATAAAAGTGAAAGAGAAGACAGTATTAGGTGAGTCATTTTTCTCAGACACATGGTTCAGCTGGGCTGGGGACATAGACTTCTCCATAAAAGAAAATGGCGATATCAGAACAAGGATAAGGAATGGGATATGTATTCATCAATAGAGGGTAAATTCTGTTGTTAAAGCAGCAGACACACTGAGTCTTGCCATCACAGTCATTAGGGTTGTACATGAGTTTTCAGTCTCTGCTACCTGATAGTGCTCTTTTTTGCTTTAACAGTTCAGTGTCACTGAGGTGATAATTGGTCCAGGTATGATCAATCCACTTTATTAAGGTTTCTCTGATGCTTAATACAATGGTTCTTCTAATTCCTGATATATTCATCATGGAAATGATATGCCTTCAGAGGCTTCCAAAATGTCAGTCCTGGCTATATCCTTAACAAGGACCTAGAAAGAGCTTTCCAGTCCTAAGTCCAGAGATGTAACTCAGTTACAACCTTTTATTTCCGTGGGAAGGAAATCCGGGTGTGTTGGAAGGGGACTAGCAGTGTCCCCTCTCATCTGGTTGAAGGGAAAACCAGGGCTGTGAGGCACCTGCTCTTCCTGCCGAAATTCAGTTCTACAGGGAAATCAGGCACTTATTAAGGAGACCCAGATCCCATTAGCAAATACATCCATCTTTCCTGTCAATTTGATGTACCACTTTGTTCCCAGATGAAGGCAGTTGAACACAGATGTTGCCTTGAAGGTCAGACTCTGAGTTCAGTCTTGCACCTGAACAGGCAAAAGGACACTTCTCGATGCGATCCTGCAATTATACTGAGACATCTCATCTAAACACTTTAGTGCACTTTCTTGACATAGAACATTTTCATAAGCATGTACATTTCTTTTATCATTGAAATGCTCCACATGGGTTGTTTCAGGTTTTTTAAAATCAAATCCTTGTGTAAAGTGCTCCCATTTTTAATCTATTTCTCATTAAAAGTTGTTTTTTCCTAAAAGTAGCTTTGTTTTCATTTTTTGAGGGTCTGTTGAGATTTCCTTTTTTTAAACTTCCAACAAAGATGATATTTTTAACAAGCAGTAATTATAAAACACAATAGTTGATAGCTTCACAGACAGATGGATCACAAGAGAATATAACTGGAGGTGGGTGGGAAATTACACCCCTACCATTCGCAGACGCCTCTGTTCCTTAGACAGAGACACTTCTTCTGATCCTTGTGAGCTCTTTAATCTAACAAGCACACAGGGAAGAAAATACTCTCTTCTACAAGAGCTGTTGTTGACTACAGCTCTGTCAATCAGCACAACATTTCAATTAGGTTTTAGACAGTGGATTTTGACAAATCGCTGTCTGTTAGACCAAAGTTCTGTTGGTACAAGTTGCTAAATGGTGTGATGCATTTTTTAGTATTTATCCAGCCCTGAATCAAAGTCTCTATCTTTCTAAAATATATGGTGCAATTTCACCATCAACTGTTATGTTAGGAGCAGTTTTCATAGTACAAAATCTGTGGCTTGTGAGATACTAGTCAAAACAGGAGTAAATTCCAAAGCAATATGGGACTACAAACAGCAACCATTTTTTCAATGAGTTTTATATTCTTAAGTACCAAGGAAGGTTACAAGGCTGCTAAGTCCCTCAGGCATTTCTGAACATGCCTAAGTCTTGTGTAATCTCTAGTGTTTCTGTACCATTTCTATTTCCAGAAATAACCTGTTTGGTTCTGTGATGAAAGGCTCACACCCACACAGAAGAGCACAGAGACACCAGTGACACCCCAGCCAGAGAAATGAAACCCTGCCCCAGCTCCTCCAAGGCCATCCCAGGAGAGCATCAGCGCCAGGGGTTGGGCAAGACTCAGGACCATGAGTCCACTGGAGCAGCTCTCTGGGGTACTGCATAGGAGAGGGCTGACAAGAGGACAGGATCAGGTCATTTGTGCTGTGTTTGTGTGTTTCTATCTGCTTTACTCGGTGTTACTTTCAGGCTGTGCACACAGGTATGTGTATGCACTTGTGTGCCTGCTGGGAGCATGTGCTCAGTGTCACTGATGGCTGGGCCTGAGGCTGTGGAGCTGTAGCAGCCTCCCCTCCATGGGACTACTGGTTTTGGCAACTTGTAATATAAATATTGTGGATATTTTCAGGCAAAGCTTGAAATTAATCATCCATAATTCTTAAATGAATTGTTAAATGTCAGATTGAAATAAAGCATGATGGCCATTAATAGAAGAACCATGGGTAAAGTAAATAACAATATCAGATCCTCTTAATAAAGCCACAGTATCTCCATTCCCAGCACAGTCTTGAGCTCTCTGAGCAGTGAAAAAAATAGATATGGTATGGAAAATTATGGAGGGAAAGCCACAAAGCAGGGAAGGGCACATCCTGGGAGGTCTGCAGGCTGTCAGCTCTGTCAGGGCAGAGGACAATTAGATCAATGTAAGGCACATTTGTAAAAGTGTCCTGACCAAGAAGATCAGCCTTACAAGGACCTGATGCTCTCCCAAGCTGCTGAACCCACTGACCCAGAACACAGACAATCAGGGAGGCAGCAGCACAGCCAGCAAGCAAGAAACAAGCACAGAAAAACACAGCCAAGCCCAGAGCAGATCAGACGACGGCATTTCTCCTGGTGTCTCCCCTATACCAACATCAAACACATACAAGAAGAAGCAGTTATAAAAATATCATTCACAATTAGAAGACAAGGGGGAGGAGGAGGGACAGAGGGAGTTATTGACACCATCAATCCAATAGACACCCACACCACTGCCATCCCCCACCAGAAACTGGGCCAGGTCTTTGTTGGGTTGGTTAGTTGGTTGGCTTGCTCTTTTGTCTTGATAACAATATCCTGTGAGCTTCTCCTTCACCTTTTGGGTTTTAAGCCTTGAAGTTGAAGAATTCTCAAGCTTTTCTTCAACGAACTTAAAGCATTACTTATAAAATTGCCTTCTTCTATCACAAAAGGAAACCCAAGATTCTTCTCTGCTCACAGAAAATGACACAGATAATATCAGCATCAAGAGCCACACAAGAAAATTGCTGCACCACCATTATCCCAATCAACTACAGGAAGGTATACATCCCTACACAGCAAGTGAGGAGGATTCCCCTCTCATCTGCTACTTTGACCAAAAAAATCCCAATTTCTCAGCTGTGGGGGATGATCTAGTTTTTCTTAGCTACGGGACAGGTAAGGTATGAGGAGACTACAGAGGTCCAATGCTGTCTCCACCAACTCTGCTGCAAGTCATGCACATGGCAGGGCAGAAAGATTTGCTCCTTGAGTAGATTTGCTGTAGCTATTAACAGGAACGGGCTGCAAAATGCCTGAGGCAAAACAGCAGGATCCCTCTCTTTTAAGGAATGTATGTGTACACTGAGTATATAAACCAGATCTGACATCCAAAGCGGCAGCAAAATTAAAAGAAAATGAAAAGAATGCTATTTATGACTGAAAAGAAAAATCACTTCAAGATTAGGAACAAGCAAAAGAGAGCCGGCAAACTATATAATCCTCTTGCCTTGTCTCTTCCAGTGTTTTGAAACAGCAACAAAAACGGCCATGACATCAATGTTTAAAATTCAGCACATGCCCCAAATATTTTTATAGTGGCTGTTCACAAGCAGGGTTAAGCTCTACTGCAGCATAGCCAGATTTATCACTCAGCCAGTTGCCCACAGAATGAGATGTATGTACTGGAGAGATCAAGTACTACAGACCATCAGCAACTCCTCAAAAAACTGGCCTGAACAAACAGATCAAAAGCCCGGCTGCTAAGTGGCAACCAGCTCACCAATTACCCTTTTAACATGCAATGATTGATTTACCTTTTCTTTATCATTACCGTATCATTTCTCACCTTTCCTAGGTGGGTACCTTCAGCACTGTTGCCCTGAGAACTGCCCCATGTGCAGGTGGATGTCAGGAGTGGGAATCTCTCACTGCTACAGGACCAGCAGGTCTCAGCCTGAAGCAATGAGCTGTGCATTAAGTACTGGCACATGACACCTTTTTGAGGTGAAAGCAGCTTTTTCTTAGCATTTGCCCAAGATCTTGATTACAGGAATTAAGAGAGGGTAATGAAGTGATGTCAACAGTCCCTTCCTATGCTGTGACCCAGCTCTGCACTCTCCTGTCAGACACGCAGTGCATCTGCCAGCTCCTCCTCAGGGCAAGTTGGGACTTTCAGTTTAAGCTGTGACCACCAACGAACTACTGACCCCAGTGTCCATGTGCTGACACAACCAAAAAACGTCCCTAGAAGGGCCCTACTGCTGGGGTACAGGGCAGTAGCAGCAGCACACAGTCCTCTGCAGAGCAAAGCCATGCTGACCAGTCTCCTGGAAGTTGCATCCATCTCTAGGAAGGAGCCTGGGTTCCCTGTGAAGCAGCAAGCTCAGCAAACCAAGACCACACTGAGCTGGCCTTGCAGTCCAGCTCCTGTGAAACTTTTTCTTCAAATAGGCTAGAAGAGAGCATCCAACTTTCAATTTCCTGTCTGCAGCCACTTTGAAGCTGGCCCATACGATCAAAGAGTATTTTTTTAATGTTAAATTAAAAAATTCCTACATTTAATACAGAGAAATTATTACAGATGCTGAAAGGTTTCTAGTGTTTCACCTGAAATGCACACATTGGATTAAACCCTTGGATACAATGTCTGAATTAATGTAGATTGTTGCAAAGAAATAATTGCTTAATTTTAGTCTATATGAGAAAACCAGTGGAAGTGTATAATTGCAAAACAAGGCATGTAGGACTAGATAGGAACACAAATTCTACCTCAGCCACTTATCAATATCAAAGTACTTCAGATAGAAGTGATTATTTCAGGGAATATATGTAACAGTACATAAATCCTTCATTCACAGTGCCTCTGGTTCAGCCAAATTCTTAATAGTCATCCAGCTCAGCATTGCTCCATGGGGCCCATGGGCAATCCACAATCCATACGGCACCAGAAGGTGGTCCGGGAACTGATTGCAGAAAAATAATTAAGAAACTAAACCAAAACACACACAGAGCATCCCACGCAGTTGGCAGGCGCCTATGTCAGTGCCTGCCTACAGGCACCGCTCACTCCCTGGCTGCTGGTGCTCAGATCAAAAACCCTGTAGGTCCTTTGATTTGAAAAGATTGAGAACCGCTCATTTAGTTTCTGTGAAATGGGGCAGAGCTCTGACTTGGGCTCCGATAGCGTGAGTCTTCTCCCACTGAATCAGGAATGGGTCACTTCCTCCCCACTGTTCTTCCATTCCACAGAAACAATCAGCAGAATCTTCTCTGGCCAGTAACACACAAAATATGCCTCTGGAGTCAAATTTACCTAGAAGTCTTACCCTGGTCCCAAACCCGTGGTCCCAATGCCCTAGTCAGTAGCATTACATGAGCAGGACTGGATTCCGCTGTGCCAAGATGCCAGGTGGGCAGTGTTACCACTCCAGAAATCTTGCTATTTCATCTGCCCTTGCAGAATCATCCCACCCATGATCCCCTGCCCAGAAGCATGACCAGAAATGCCCAACCCTGAATAGTATACAGGCCAACAGAGTTAAACCAGAGCTACAACCCAAGAGATGCAGTTCATCCAGTAGCTAAATAAAAGGTCAAAGGACCCTATTATTCATAAATTTGGCATCCTGATATCACCAAATGAAAACAAAGCTTGAAAAATAATAACATCTAGAATATTTTCAGGTAGGATAGACTCTGCAGTTTTCCAGTAAGCAACTTGCGTGACACTGGAGGAATTATTGGGTATGCATGTTTAGCTGATTGAGAGATTTTATTAGTAAAGCAGATTATTCTGTTTCAAAGTGTGTTCCAGTCTCCAACTAGGAGTAAAAGAACATTGTTTCTCACCAGTAAAGAAATCAGCATCTTATAATTGCCCAAGTACAAGAAAAATGTAGTTCGGGGATTTTTTTTTTTAAATTACCCCTTATATAAAGCATTACCAGTAAGCACCTTGTTTCTCTTGTTGGGAGCTAACATCAAAAAATTGCCTGACAACTTTTCTAAGAGCCAAGAAAGTCAGCCAGTAATCATGCAGAGTTGTGTGGCCAAAGGTACATAAACTGGCTTCACATGGGACCAGCAGTAGATCAGATTGCATTGGGTGGAATGAAATAAAAAATCCCAGAAGTCTAGTTTCTTTGGAAATGTACCAAAACTGTCTCACCATACCAACCTGGCACATCATATGTAAAAAGTGACTATTTCCTAGTACAGTATATGGGGTGTTTTATAGAAGTCAAAAAATCAGAATGGCCTTAGTCTGACATCGTAAACACAATATACTGTAATGTCATTGAGAGACTACTTGTTACCTACTTGTCCCGAGATTAATGCTGAAATTGAGCACACAGATCTACCTACAGTTTCCCTCCACGCACAGAAATGCCTGAAAAATCTCTTTGACATACAACTTGGAAACAGTTACAATAACTATGTAACAGTAGAAACCACTTGTGCTTAATTCACTGATATTATTTACATTGGCCCAGGGAGTTTACAGGACTGGGAAGCAACACTAAGGGAATGACACCTTCTTGTGCAGCAAATCTTCTCCCTACTCCCTAGAGCACAGCTACCCTCCTGCTTGCTGTGACAGCAAGACAATGTTTGGAGATACAGGTTATTCCTTCTCCACAGGTCACTCCCCAGCTGGGGCAGAATAGTGGGGGCAGAGCCCACAGCCACCAGAGCAGGGAAAGCAGGTCTGCAGTGAGGCAGCCCTCCACTTTGGGCTAGCTGATCTAGTGCCATCCAAGAGGCAATTTTGCTCCCTCCTTTCAAGGCCAGGCCTGCAAGGGCAAGCCTGTGTGTAAATGAGTTGCAGAAGATTAACAGGTGTCTCTATGCAGCTGATAAGATTTAGGTTTTGGTGATAATAACAGATGCAATTCTGCTGTGCTTTGGGTACAGAGGTAGGTTTGACAACAGGGAGGGAGCTGTCATTGAAGCTTGTGAGCCCAGTAACAAACTGTAATTCTTAAAGTTTACCATATCCTTAATCTATTCATATTTATCATTTAGATTAGATTACGTCTTTTAACAGGCTGCACTGTGTCTTGGAGTCAGTGCATCATTCTTGCGGAATTAGATATATTGTCTCCAAAGTAACTTACAGATCACCAGCAGCCTGGAGGCACGAATCACTTAGTTTTCAAGAATAAGAAAGAATGATAATTAAAAGATGCTGCAGAAAAAAAAAAATCCAATACAATTTTATGCAAATCAAGCTTTCTTTAAATGCAAACCAATATTTGTTAAGATTATTTTCTCAAAATAGCTTGTGAACTCCTAAAGAAAAACACAATGGCTCCACCTCTCATGCCATAAAATATAAAATGAAACACCAACTGTTAGATCTGATGACATTTGCTCTAACTGCAGATACTAATCTCCAGGTGTCCATAGGCATGCAGAAAAGATAGCAAAAAACTGTGAGAAAGCACCAGGAAACCAATATGATCAAATGACTTGTAAGCAGCACAGGACCTAAACCTGGACATTTCTGCCCACAGCTGCAGCATGCCAGCTTTCAAAACAACTTTCTGTAGCTGCATCCGAGTGAGAGCAAATCAGTCATGCTTGTAGCAAGCGGGTCTCCCACAGTTAATGGTTAATAGATTTGTGTGGTGATCCTTGTGGGTCCCTTCTGACTCAGAATATTCTGTGATTCTGAATCTGATTCTAACAAAGGTGGCCTTCCTTCTGAAAGTAATCCATGAAATGAAGAGTCTAAATTCTATTTATGACACTTGCTCCTAAAGTCCAAAGGTTTTTCTGAAAATGGGAGTCAGACACAAAGATTTAAATGCTCTTCTTTTTGCCTTGTATGGTTATTGACTTGTAGCAATTAACTCGGCCGCGTTCCCGCTGGTGCCTCTCTCCCCAGCGAGCGTTAGTGGGTCTCACAGTTTGCTCTCCTCACTGCATTCCTCAGCTGTACCAGATGTCAGTCCCTTCCCTTTGGAAGGGCTAAAAGCTCATGCTCAGAAAGTCCACAGCCCTATCTAGCCTCTCCATGTCCATCTTGGAGTTTTTTTCCTTCTTTTGCCATGAAAGGACAGAGCACAGAGGAGCTTAATCAAGTACAAGGTTATTCAAGTTATCTGCTTGCCATTAGGTATCACTGTACAGCACTGAATTATTTATTCCAGCTTCCTAGGCAGGTGTGTGGCAAATTTCCATAAAGCTTTAATGGGAATCAGATTGCCAACTTCAAACCCAAATTCTTCATCTGCACCACAGCATGACTGTGAAGTGTTGCTGCGCAAGGGCGGGGTGAACAGCTATGTAGTAACAGACCGCAGTCACAGCTGGGAGAAGTATGTGGGTCTCACTTAATAAAACTTGATAGAAAATATTTGTAGCTATTAAAAAATATCGACAAAGGCACGATACATATCATGTAACCAACACAATTGTCTCACTAGGACGGGCACGTACTGGATTTCAGAGTTTGATTATCAATGAGGACTCACTCCACGTTCAGAGCACACGGAGGCACACACACACACCTGCTGGCAGATGCAGGGGAGGGTGGCACAGCACAGCAAGAGCACTCCTTGCATGCAGGCTTGCTTTATTTCCATTTTCAGGTGCAAATTCAGAGTTTTCAGAGTATCACATGCCCAGCATGAAGGGGCAGATCTCATCTACGTCCAAAAGATATTGGATGAGCTGGGAAAAATGAGGTGGGATCCTCAATTCCAGTGTGATCTCACCGGAGGTACCAGGGGATGTGCATTTGATTGATTCTGGGTGCACCTGAGCAGGTAACCCTGTGCCTCCTCTGCAGTCAGCAGAGCTCAGGGCACAAATATCCCATCCTAAAGTAGGTACCCCTGACCACCACACAGTTCACAGAGAGGCACACAGAAGACCAGGTCCAACACAGGCACCAGAAGACAGCTGAGATTAACCATTCTGGGGACAAGAGAGACACAAGAGCCCTCAGCAGGTGGTAGCCTCTACATCAAAGCCAGCCTGTGTGGTCTCATCAGAGGGCTTGCACAGGCCGGCAACCAGCAATCATGGTGGCATGGCAGCCAGGACCTCGGTGGTACCAGTCTAGCTGGATCCGCTCTGGGAATAGGCAGTGGGATGCTCCCTGGGTGGTGGCTCCCAGCAGCACTTCCCCTGCCAAGTTGATTGCTAAATATTTATCCTACCAACCCACAATCAGGAGAGTTCCATGAGCAACTAAAGGATGCACTTTTTGCACAGCACACTACAGACTTAGATGATAATGAAACTCCAAACAAAAAGCAAGAAACCCCCTTGCCCCCCAAAAAACAACAAAACCCCCCTCATTTCACAGGGAAACAACAGAATGCTTTTATTTGTTCTCTGCCAATGTCAAACATGATTCACAGCCAGATGTTAAAATAAAATGGCCTCATTTTTACTGTCACTACTACATTGTGCTGATTTCGTCCAAATAAAACCCCTTAAATATTATGAAAAACTGCACAGCTTCAGGAACAACAAATCAGATCGGAGCAGAACAAAAAGTTGGTACAAACCAATAGCGTCTGAATTTGTTTCTTTTAATAGATAAATGTCTATGATTATCACAAAAGGAGTAGAGCCAGCAGTTTCACTGAAGAGTCCTTGACTGAAGGGTCCTCCTGGTCTCCCTAGGCTTGCACAAATTGAATGACTGCATTGCTGGCAGAGCTGCCAGCAGGGCACCGAGGGACGGCTGGGAAATCGTGGTCTCAGTTATGGATGGGGAGAAGGAGATCTGTGCCTGGATACTGGCTGTGTTTGCAATGCTGCAGCTTGCAAGTGTGCCAAGGGCAGGCAGGCCTTTATCACAGTGGAGCAGACAGAAGCATTCAGTACACCTGAAATCTAAGAGTTTTAATTTGAAACACCACTAAGGGGGATTCTAGAGAGGTCCAGTTGCCAAGGGTACCATGCAACCTTGGGTGAAGCACGTACTTGGGAGGAACCTCTGTCCTAGTCATTCACTTAAATAAGTAAGAAAATAAAATGGAAATGGAAAGAATAATGTAAAGAAGTTCCATTTTGGTCATTGTTTTGAGGCACAACAGAGTTCAATATTGCTGCTGTCTCATCTGGATACATCTCCAAATGAGATGACTACATTTGCATGATAACTACACTTGCAAATTGGCTCAGTGAGTTGGGTATTGCAAACAGTGTGCAGATGTGAAGGTGAAGCTCTGCAATGCTAGTAAAGCTTATTCTGAAAGAGACTCACAAACATAAATGGCAGTCACTGGACATCAGCAGGATGGTGCTGGGGATGTGATGGGTTCAGGAGTCTTGGTGAAGGGGTTGGGCTCTGGTTTGCAGACAAAAATGGTGAGGACACATTCCAGTTCTCCAGAGTAAAGTGTCATCTGTGAACTAATACCTGAGAAAAAAGTTTCCTGTTTCACCACATCCATTTCCACCCAGCATTGCCCTATTCAAAAATCTACTCTCTCTTCCCGGCTCACCAGCATAGTCTCACTGCTTGCAGAAGATTGCTCATCACTGGCTTCAGTCTGCTCATGTTCATACCTATACCTAGTTTGAGCAGCCTCCAGGCAGAAATCTTCTCACTCAGTAATATGAAAACCCATCTTTGCATCCACCTTAATGCCTCCCTCACATAGGGACATTTCCTCAAGTCAGTTGATTCATTAGGGCAGGTAAATAGCTCTGTGTCTCCCTAATTCTTCCCCTTTCTTCTACCCCACCAAGACATTCCAAAATGATCCCCCCTTTGCTTACCCTCTTAATGATCACCTTCCTACCTGCTTTTGAAACACATCCTGTTCTAGAGCTGGCCCCAGATCCACTGCCCTCTGACATGCCAGGCTGGAAAAAGAACAGGCACTCACTTCCCCCAATCCTCCCTGTAACCTCAGTGTCCTCTTGCCAAGAGCACAACACTCATACAAATCCAAACCAAGAAACATGGACCTAAAGCAGGTTTTTCAACCCTTCCCATACTCTTACATAGCCGTTACTCTTGTCATATCCCCTTTTCAGAGTTCAGACTTCACTTCATGTCTTTGGCCAACCAGTCTTGTCTGGGCAAGCTGTGATGGGCACTCAGCTGATGAACTGCTAGAGAAAGTCCTGGCCTGAAGATGACAAAGCTTGTCATGACTGGTGTGAATAAAATCATTCTTGAAAAAAAAAAAATTAGAAGTTCAAAGCAAAGGCTATTAGAATGTAACCTTTTTTTGCTATCCACAATTTGTGATGAATCAGAAAAGACCCTTTTACTCCTGCATGTATCACCCTTCAGAGATGAACAGGATTCAGAGCTGAAAACACCATAAGAAAGCAGAAGAGCAAGGTACCTAGTTGTCAGAAGCATCTTCTCGAGTGAAACTAGAGCAAACATCTCTGCCCAGCAGCCCACACAGACTGTGTGCCAACAGCACACTGCATCTGTTCACAAACCACCATTTTTTTGTAAATGGTCACACCTGAGCCTGATTCTGTTACCTGGGGAAACCCATCTTTTTATCCACTAGTTGTGGACACTTGCTCTTCACTAAAGTTGGCGCTCTTCAGCACTGCACACCCCGGTTCTATCCTGCCTTTCCCACCTTCTCTTTTTCCCTGCCTTTACCCCACGTTCAAGGGCCAGAGCATCTCATTCCTTGATGCACACACACACCTTCTCCAGCACGATCCCAGCACTGCTGCCCCCACTTCCACCGTGCCCTGCCTCCACCACCTGCAGGAAAGTGTTGAGTAGAGCTTTACCATCAAAAGCAACAGGAAATCGCACTGAGAAATGGCATAGCCTGGCAGCACCTCCCAGCACCCCTAATGAAAAACAATGCAGGAATTGGTGAGGCCTAAAAGATTTTTAGAAAATAAATAGTTTATCTGTATCACTGTCTCACAGAAGGTGGGTCTGGGCTTTTTTTTGCCATGTTGAGAAACAGAGATGGAGAAAAGTATGAGTGGTCATCTCAGGGCACGGCACAGAAGAGGCAGTTATGATCTTGAGATGAGAAGACTTCATTCAAAGGGACAAATAAAGCAATGAATTAAGGTACCCTGGTGGCAAAAAGGCTATTACATGTGAAATAAACAACTCTAATGAGGTTGCAACCCTGGATTTATAGTCCCATCTCCATGCGCAGGACTTCAGGTGCATAACTCCATTAGCACTAATGGGATGTGCACAATTAAAGTCCCACACAACAAGATGAGACTGCCGCTATTAAAATCAGCCATGAACAAGCTTCAAAGAGGTTCTCCCATTTAGCTCATCAGAGTGATCCAAAAGAGAGAAGATCATTGTAGTTGAGATGATCACTTTGCAAGGTGGTCAAGTATGAGCACTTGCTGTGAATTCTCTGTGTGGTGGATATGAATGGGTTGGATGCTACTCCTGCCCCTGGACATTTGAGATCTCCTCTGCCAGGAATAGGCTTCTGCTCTCCATGAATGGTCAGTAAAACTGTTGGCTCCAGTCACTACCAACTCTTGCTTTCAAACTGGGGAAGTGCTGGCACAGAGGCCATACTGAAACTTCTGCCCTCCCTCTCGATTCCTTGGCAGGTTGCATAGAATGGCCACAGGCTGGGCAGAGCAGCTCAGTTCAGACACAGAGAGCTCCCTGAGGCTCCCAGCCTGAGGGCTGTCTGTGCCATGCACAGCACAGAGAAAGTGTTCCAGGCAGCTGGAGTATCATAGTCCAGCGAGGTCACTTATCTCAGGCAATGATTCATCCCTCTGAAATACTTGCTCCCAAAGTCTGCTCTGGGCTGATCCATGCCTGGCACAGCAGGTAATTAATTAGCTCTAAAAAAAAAGCCTCTGGGAGCTCAAAATCAACATGACACAGCATTGAAGATACTATGGATTTTCATGGGGACAAAAAAAATTGCTTAGCACATACAAAATACAGGACAAAATCACTCAGTCTTTTAAATCTGCAAATGTCTCACCTGTTCTCAGGAGCAGAGCACACATTATACACCCAAGTGACAATATGCCAGCTGAGACCCTGAGATGCTACTCGTTTACCTGCTATTAAATAGTGCCACCAGGCAGCCATCTCCAGTTGAAAAGGGCAGCAGTTTATATTATCACATTTTTTTAAAAAACAATGCAGATAATACACTCGGAATTGCTTTCTTGGCAGAGAGAGGTAAAAGCTATTTAAATCTGAATAATGCCACAGTATATCTGAGGGTAATGGAATAAGGTGCAGAGGCTGAAGCAGAACTACAATGACAAAACATTAAATACCAATATGACTTTAGATATTACATTATGCTCTCCCAAGAGCTGTAACTCTTCAGATATATGAAGCATTCAGAAAAATTGAATTGAACCCTTTATCACACAACTTTTTTCTACAATATTAAAAACGTAATTTTACCAGAAGCCATGGGGAGTCCTATGTTCTTAATCCACTTAAAGATTTTTACAAGCTAACATTAAAACTGACTCAATTGTCATACACATTCTTGTTCACACTTAAGTCTGGTCTGAAAGGTATTCTCTTTAGTTTTGCACTGTAATGTCTATATTCCTATACTCTTAATACTCACAGATTTCAACAGTACAAAATTTTGGCATCACCCCTGAAAAGCCCATGTTCACAGAGAATCCAAGTTTCTCCATCAGCTTTAGTGGCAGCAGGCTTAAGCCTACAAGTCTCAAATCTGATAAAGAATGAGCAAATTTCCCAGTTAATCTAATTTAGCTAGAAGAATATTCTCTACAAGGCCAAGGATATTAATGGCAGCACAAGTAGCCACACTCATGAGGAAGCTACTTAACATTTTCCACTGTAATACTCCGCTTCAGGATAACTTTAAACAATTCAGGCTAAACATTCCTGATGTTAGCTGTCTGACTAATAGGATCTTTTTTGGGAAGCTTTAGCTCAAGGGATTCAGCTACTTCCAAGGCTGATGTTACAAAAAAAAGGAGAAAAAAAAATAAAATAAGAAGAAAAAGAAAACTAGAGTTTCATATGAAAAGCTCTGGAGCTTCCATAAGGGAAAATAAGTTTTGATATTAAAATTCAAAGAATGACCAAGGATGAAGGCTGACAAAGAGCACAGAGTATGGCTGAAAACAAGTAACATAGTGATCTAATTACAGAATTAAGAGACATAAGAAATGAAAATCAGGTGCTAGGAAGAGGCGAGGCAGAACAACCTTGTCTGGCTGGTAGTATTACAAGACCAGAAGGGTTCATCCCATCTATGCATTTTGGCCTCAACACAGCTTTGCTGTTCGGCAAGCAGCAAAGCAGCTCATTAACACCTCTCTGCTGTCAGGTACACATAGCAGGTAATTGCATTGTGCTGCTGCTTTCCACTCTCTTTTGGCTCTCAGAGAGACTAACTGCATCAAATACAGCTGGCATGGCAGTTTACACAAACTCATTCAGTAAAATCTGCTTTACTAAACTTTGGAACTCTGAGCCCTCAAGAGACAGGAAAAACCTGAATTGTCAGTGCAATCTTCATCCTGTTACTCAGTTCACAACCTTTTAATAGGCTAATCATGTACTATTTTCTCTATAAGATACAATAATCAGGCAATTATACTTAGATTCTCCAAATGATATCAAGGGCCTGCTAAGCATGGGCTGGATTGAGCACATGAAGCACTTTAAATGCATATGACAGACCACAGCATCTGTCTTAAGGAGTTTACACTCAGAAAACACAAAGGAGAGGATTCCTATTTATTGTACTGGAAGAATAAAGCACTGCGATTCAAGTGCCTTCTCAGGGTTGTTATCTGGGTCTACTTTATCCAAGTTTCGATAGGATTCCTGTTGGGCTCACATCTACATTGGCAGGCAGCTGTGAAGGAAGAAGCAGCTCCTATGTTTCAAATCAAGATCTGCCCTTTACATAAAGAAAGTATTCACCCATGTCTATCAACAGCACTACTGACACTCCAGCACCTGGAGTGGCACGTTCACAGCTATGGCCTGGTGGCAGGCAGAACTTGTGGCTGCTGAGCCACAGGATGTGGAAAAGCTTCTCTCCAGGCATGGTCCTCCTTGGAGTCTGCTAAGCTCATGGCCCAGGTCATCTTCCACCTCCTTCAGTGAGGAACGCCCTCTTATATTTCGTAGGAGAAAAGCAAAGCTTTGGCTGTCCCAAGACAGGAAGAAGCAGCAGCTGCCTATGAAGCCGCCTATGAAGGTGATGAGAAACTTCAGATAGATGCTGATTTGTACCACCTATTTAAGACAGATGAAAAATACCATATATATACAAAAAAGAGTCTCTTCTACCAATGCTGTGATCTAATTCTTATGATTTAAGAAATATTCACACCCACAAATGCTGACTTTTCTGCCAGCATGTGTAAATTGTAGACAAACAAAAGCCAGTCACTTTACAACCATGGAACTGGTTTGATACTTGATTCAGAAGCCACTCATAAACCACCTGATTTCCCTTACATGGATACACGAAACTAGTATGTCTGGGTATCCCCCTTAAGTAGAAATTTTTCCTTGGCGAGTGGGGATTGATTAAATATTCACTGAAGTCTTAACAAAAAATCAATTTGCAAATGGGAGTTTTTCACTTCCAAATAGCTTGTTTGACTGTTCTCCCTGTTAGCCAGCCCAGGACAGATGCTGACAGTTCCTGTGAATGCAGATCTGTACAGCCTCCCCTTCCCACACCCACTGCACTATGCACAGCTGGTGATGTCAACATTAAGCAATGGTGGCATTGAGCTTCTCTAACAAGGCAGAGCTAAAGCAGTCGTGCAGCCTCTTAACTCCTCTCTAGTACCTTCTACCATCACTGGCCAAGTGCAGTGGGAAGAGAGCAGTGGGCTGGGCCCTCGAGGTCCCGAGCAGACCTGCAGGACACGCGGCCCCAAGGGCTGGAAGCCACGGCCACGGGAGCCGGGCGGCTGCAGCGGAGCGCTGGACCAGCACTCACTCACAAGTGAGAAACTCTGGCAGGGAGAACTGAGCATCCAATGTGGCACTTGTGTGTAGGAGTCATTGTGAACAGATACTTGTGGTTGAACTAAGAAGACCAAAAAGGAACAAGATAACAAGTCCATGATTGCTTGTGCTCACTGTAGAAAGCACTCTTCTATAAACTGAGTTTTTCCCCCCTAATAGTAGAGCATGACTTCAGGAATCACGTTAAAAAATATTAACTTTAATATGGCCTTGCAGTCCATGTAAAGTTCATGTAAAATGGAAAGTGACGTTAACATCATAGAAATTCGCAGAAATTTGTAATTGCTAATAATTTTGGAAAGTATTTTATTCATAGTTAGTAATAACGGATATGCCACACTTCTGTGTTATGTGAAATGTTACAGTAATTAATATGATCATGCTTTTTTGCCTTTTTTTTTCCCCCAACTAAAAAATAAATAAGAATCTGTTGGAAATCACACATTTGGTCCAAAACAGAAACTGCTCATGTACTAAAATTCTTGCAAGACAGACTAGCCTTGATCTACTTACTTCTGAAATAATAATTTAGTCATTATCAGTCAAGACTTCTCTTTCAAGCACATTTATTACCATTTATTATCTTGAAAAAGGCAAGCCTATTGCAACTGGTGAGTTCCAGTTATTAGTATGTTTTCCTGCCTTAGATGTGATCTGTGAACTAATAATTAAATTTGGTAATGTTAAAGAAGCCAAGTGAAAGATTTGGGAACAAAAAAAATTAATCAGTTCTGTGACAGAGAAAACTTATTTAAGTGCTTTGTTTTCAAACATGATACACAAGTAAGCCAATGCTGCACATGTTATGAGACCCCTGAATCTTTCAACCGGATTTCAACTTTCCAACCTGTGGGATGTGGCTTTCCATCAGTTTTACTGAGACATAGATGAAATCACACACTGAACAATGAAAACATGACATATTTTTTTAATATACAACTACATTTGTATTGGTCAAATCCAGAAGAAAAAAAACCCCAAAAATCAGAAGATTGATGCATCATATGATATTTAAGGAACATCACCATCAGTAATGGAGAGAGATTGAATAAATTGATAATTCAAACCAGAATGGCAATCCTGGTTGCACATATTCTTTTCATCTTATAAAGTTTGGAAGCCTTCAGTTATGTTTCTGATGGACCAATACATTGCTACTCTTCCTTGTTTATTTTACTGACACTCTAATGCCTTTTAATATCATTGTAAAATGGATCTGGCCATTTTTCCTTACATATAAATGTTTGCTTTAATTGAAATAAGACATTAACTTTTCTTTCATTAAGGAGCCTTTTGCTTTTCTCTCAGTAAGGAGCCTTTGGCAAAAGCTGTTGTTTTAGAGACATCCTCCACAGCTCTGCACAGCTGACTATTGCTCGGCATATGACACATTGTGTTAACAGTAATCTGTTCTATCAATTAAAAGATCAAAAATAAAACACAAGCCCAAATTTGTATAAACCTCCTTCCAGTTGTAAAGCTGATATGACAAGCTTCTGAATGAGTCCCTCTGGAGTAGTCCAAGGAGCAGCACCAGCACCTCCTCAGCAGTGCCAAGGTATACAGGGCCCTGCAGCTGAAGGCCAGGGGCATGAGAAAGTTGAATTTGGGACCATACCTGATACCTGAGCAACACAAACTTCCACCATAAATGGAATGTTAAGATCACAGAATTTAAAGCATCCTTCCAACTGCAGACAAAGCTTTCCATGAGAATTCATGGAAAAGTGAATATAATGACAGAAGGCATGGCTTTTAGAGCGGCATGCTGGTTTTGCTTAAAAATCAACAAGCTGTGGGCAAAATCTGAAGAAAATTAAAAGGCAGCATAAAATTCAAGGGAAGAAAATGCGCAGGCATGGAAAATCATGAGGGACGTATCTCTCACCCCAGGGCTGTCAAACCAGATGAGCAGCAGTTCTACAGAGAGCAATTCAATTCCTCTGACTGCACACACTGCACATATTTTGACCGGGATATTATTTGCATCACGAGCTCCTAACGACGTCTTAACAGAGCACTCAAAGTCCTTTGACTGCCAAGTGAGAACCATTAAATAGGGCTTGCTTCTTAAAGATGCCTCAGATTGTCACCAGTGATTTGTCATATCAGAGATTTGTCAGAAGGCAAAAAATTGAGCAATATAGACCAACAAAATGAATGAACAGGCTCAGAAATTTGCAAAGTGTAAGGAGCTATAAACACAAAGATGTCAGATGTTCTTTACGAGTGTTATTGGCTGCCAATGCCAGTCCCATCCAGCATCCTTGTTAGCACTAAAAAGGACATCTGCAACCTCACCCAGATCTTCTCTACTCTGCTCTCTGTGCAGGTGTTTACATCTGCACAAACACTACCCATTCTTACATGGCAGCTCCTTATACTCACACTGGTCAGCTCTGCACACAGGCCCAGAACTTTGACAGGACACACAGGAACAGAAATTATGCCTCCTACATGGTTAAGTATTTGGGAAAACATCATGTGGAGCTGAAAAGAAAAAAAGGAAATGATAACCTGTGTAGAAGTGGGGGAGCACCTCGTGTTTCCATGTAGGCAGGCAGCAGCAGAATGCTTCACACTTCAGATGGAGTCTGGTCCAACTCGTGAGATCACCAAACGGAGAATGGAAATGGTGCATCATATTGTGATGTCAAGGCAAAGTCACACCAAGTGTATTTGGATTACAGAAAAGTTCTCCCATTCAGTTTAATTTTCCTTAAATATTAAGGATTAGATTCTGACAACAGCTGTGGGAGTTAACCATATAAAAAAAATCATTAATTTTTTAAGTTAAACCAATAGATGGTCCAAAGTTTAGCACCTTTTCCTGGGGCCTGTCCTGAGGATAACTGGGGCGCCGGTACAACCAGACACATTTCAGACTGTTAGAAATGCTGAGATTAACCCGTTCCACTTTGCCTTGAGACCAAGCAGGAGCATGCACCACCCATTACTGTGACTACCTCAAACTACCAGAGCACTGACTTTCTGACCCTTTATGCAACACCAAGTTGCATCCACCCCACCCTTCACTAGCAAAGCCTTTTTGTCTACAAGTGACAAGGGCACTGGGAGAGGGGCACAGCCTCAATAAGCAGGCAGTCGTAGCACTGGGACCTGGGCTGGTGCTGTGGTTAAGGGAGATGGCACTTCACATCCACATTGGCTCAAATTATCACTACAATTAGACATTTCACAAGTAGCAGTGGACAAAGGCAGTAAATCTCACAGCAAAATCTCACCAGCTATACTGGTGAAGATCCTAAGTATTAAAGAACTAGAAGAAATGCTGGTTTTATCCAGTATCAAAACTAAGATGTATCCCCCTTTTTCTCCTTTCAGATGTCACTTTTGAAAGACTTGCTCATCTGCCTGAAAGAGCCTGTAAGATTCACACCAATTAGAGATGGATTCCATAGTAACACTTTCTCTTACAAGGATTGCAGTCCTGCAAAAATAAAAAACCAATTACAAACCAGCTATCACAACACAAACCTGCAGAGTTAGGAATCTGACAGGAGAGATGACAGCTTGATGCAGACTGTGTGAGTAACTAGTGACCACAGGGCAGGCTCTCTCTTGCATGCACAACTGGTCTCCTGTGTGTGCATGTGTTACCTGTGGACATGTAATGGAGAGGGAACCATGGGGCAGAGGCCTTGCCTGCCTCTGCAAAGACTTGCTGACCAAAAAGAAGTTCTAACTTCTTTATACCCATTGTTCAAAGACACTAATGTCACTACACTTTCATTAGTATACAGAAAATGCTTTCACAGACAAGGAAGGAGAAAAAACAGGTAGTGCTATGATAATCAGAAATGGAAAGGACCCATGTCATGGTGAATGAGCCCCCAGCTCACTCATATTAGGTAAAGAAAAAGTAAAAGCAAAGTTCCAGAAATACAGAGATAGTGGGGAAAGTCCAGACTGAATCCAGCATGAAGACACAGCCCCACCCCTATTAATTTCTAATCTCCACAGATGTCAATTCTCTTTCACTGATCAACACCTTCAAGTGACTCCACCTCCCTTACTCAGAGGAGCTTTCTCTGATTATTTCCACCGCAACAGAAAACCAAAGTGTAATTCAGAACAGAACAGTTATATCATCTCCAAAATCTACTTACATCTCACCTCCTTTTGTATCTCATTTCCTTCTATGACATAGGTCTATGCCTTTAGAAGCCACAAATCTCTTCTGAAGTATTCCATATTTCTTCCATAAAGGACTTTAATTGGTATTTAGCACATTCAATCTGGCTAAATAAAATCCACTGATCTTGTTAAACTTCAGCACAGAAGAGTATTACTGCCTTCTTTCTCACATTTACATCCACATTCTTAAAGAACTAATTCAAAACACACAGATTGTTTTTAATCTGTTCCAAGTATTTGTTTTGCTAACTTTGCAGACCTCCTAGTATGTTACTGCTGCTTCCTTCCATACACAGGAAGCTACGGAGTTGGTCTTCTACTCCCAGTTATCCAGAAGATCATTTTTTCTCTCTTAAATGTCTCAGCCTAATTATCTGCTCCTTCTCCTGTTCCCTGGTGGTTATTTTGGTGCTAAAGAAAACTAGAAAAAGTACCACAGTTTGAATATTTTCTGTATAGGAAATGAAACTCAATCATGTGACACTGCAGTAGGATACTTCAATGATCTTTGATTTCAGAGAAGTTCATTGTATGAAAGCTAACACGAAAAAGGTGCCCAAAGTTTCCAGAGTAGAAGATCAGCCTGGCAACCTGATAGATATGCACAGGTTGAACAAAATTTGCATGCATATTTACATAAATACTGTAATCACTATAGTTTAGATTGGAAAATAGTGAATTCTCAGTCTAAACCTCAGTTTTCACACATTTATGACTTTACAAAATATTCACCTTAGAGGCTGAAATATTCCATGCTAGGTCCATATTTAGAGCATGTTATTTTAAAATTCATTCCTTCAACCATTTTAAGCTCTTGGAATTCAAGACACAATGACACGCAAGAAAGAACTCGAGATAAAAAAGAAAAGAGGAAATCGTGACAGCAACATGTGTGAGTTGCCACGTACTAAATCTTTAACTTTCTTGTTAAAAAGATAAGCAGCCCAAGTTCAGGAATAAAGGCTCATCCACATGGCAAAGCTCCTGCAGAGAGGGACACTGCTCCTTTACACTGCACTGCCTGCTCCAGCTACTTCTGCACTTTGTGTTGTGAACAATTTAGTAGCATCCCTGGATTACACAGAATCACTTAGGTTGAAAAAGACCTTTAAGATCTCTAAGTCCAAACATTAACTGGTTTTCATTCCAGTTCTTGATTCCAGATTCTGATTTCAACCTAGCTGGTGGCAGCAAAAGGAAATGGCAATACAGTACAATAAGGTGGGGACCAGTCTCCACATCCCACTGGTTTTGTATGTTCTGAATGTGAAGTCTACAAAACATTTGTGATAGAGAAGCACCATTGCACCAGACTGTCCAAAGAGATTAAAATAAAAATGAGCAACTGCCCCCAGTGTCTAGCACATTACAGTTGTAACTTCTCAACCAAAACTGGGAAATCTTAAATTTCTTCTCTAAGTCAGTTATATTGAACATTTGTAATATTTGTTTTTATTTCTGACTCCAAGTTAAATAAAACCTGTATTATTTGCTATGACTAAACATGAATAACTGCCAAACCTTTATAAAACCTGAGTGACCACAGAAAATTCCAGTTCAATAGGGCCAACAAGTAAGAAAATACTGAAATATCATTAAAATGCGTGCCTTTATTTTTCTTATAGGAGAATTCTACATAAACCAAGCTCTGTTTCACAAGACTTTCCTCCCAATATAACAAATTTTCAAGATGATAATGAACAGTGTAAAGCTGTAAATAACTCCTCTTGTTGAGGGCTACAGCAAAGTTTCTTCAGTTGTTGTAATCCTGGAGAGCCTGAGCCATGAAAAGCTTGCCCAGGTTCTGTGCATTGAACTCCTTAATATTCTGGCAGTAGGTATTAATTTGACCTGTCAAAAGGAAAGAAGAGTAAATCCTTGTCAGTTTTGAAATTTAGAAAGACACCCCAGAACATAATTTTTCAAAAGTCAAATGTGTGTGAATCACTGAGGATTTATAGAGAAGCCATTAACTCGACTCCACTACTCCACACTTAGGACTTTTACATTTTCAGGATGCCCAAATAGGTTTGGGAGGAAGAAGAAACTAAATCAGGAGAACAGGTAAACTGGTATGCTCAAAAAAACCCCTTAATTTTTCAGCAACACTGCATATACTTTCTGAAAATACATGAGACAATAAAAAGAATAAGCAATTCTTGCCGCAGAATTGAAAGCTCAATCCAATTAATTCTTCAACTTAGCTGCTCTAAAAATTCTGCAAGAGTAAATTTCAGTTCTGTTCCTATGCATATGCTTTCTCTATTAAAATATTTTTAAAAAATATTTTTCAGCAGCAGATTGAAAATTGTGCCGTTCCTCTCTGACATTCTGCTAGCCATTTTTTCCACCTAACATTTCACTTTATTTGCTATTTCAAAAATCATCAGGGTATGAACATTTGTCAGTGCTTTACAAATCAAGCATGCCCATCAAAACATTTTTATACTCTTACAGTAACAAGTTATTTCCCTTGTTAGCTAGGAACAGCAAAACATGAAGCCAGTTTAATCAAAATTAAGGCTGTTTAGAAGGCCAATAAACTCTTGATTTAATGCTCTATTTGAAAAGTTTTTAAATGCCTCAGAGACAAAAGAGCTAGGTTTTATTCTTTATCCACAAACTTTACTTCATCTAAGTTGACGTGGATGCTTTCAATTCTTCCCCTGACTATGGTAAAAGAACAAAGAAACTGCTCTTTTCCTTTAAGTATAATAGTTTTCAATTCCTTCTATCGTAAGGGGTGACTCATCCTAAGCTTTCACTTTCATAAAACACACGTCTACACACATACATTCTCTCGTTGCATTTATAAACTATGCTAGAGCTGAATGTATTTAATGCTGCTAGGATTCAGGAACTGCTAAAAACTATAAAAACAATAGGGTCTTTTAAAAGACTCTTTAAGGAATAATAAATCAAGAGCATTATTTCTTCTAAAAGCAGAACTTATTAGCAGTATGAAACTACTAAATGTTAAAATAACAATCTCTTGGTCACTTCAAAATTCAGGTCACTTGGTCACTTCAATCTCATGGTCACTTCAAATTCACTGGTTTTTTTATGTCAAAGCACTCTTTGATGTACAGTACATTACCAGGATTTTGAATTTTGTCTCAGTACAAAACAAGGTGATAGCTATCTGATCCAAAAAACCTGCTACAGGTAAACAATTTGCTTTCGCGTGAAATTTTCCAAACTTATTTTACTTAGCAGGGCACCTAGGTTGTCTGCTCTCTGTTGACACTGTGAGGTCACAGGTATTTTTACCATTCCAGGAGGCACAGGACAGGCACTGACAATGGCTACACCTGCAGCCCACCAGTGAACTTAAGAAATTGTTGGGTGGTATCTCTAGCTACCCATACTTTGTTCCCATTTATTCTTTCCCTTAGCTGGGGGTGCAAGAAGATGGGGATAGTTTCCCTAAATCTCTGGCCATATAAAACAAAGAAATTATCCCCACTGTACTTGAAATTAAAAGCAAAACTTTCTTAGCTGCTGCAACAGCCAGTTCAAACCCAGGAATGTTACCAATAACTTGGGTCTGCTGTAAACTGCTCTGAATCAGAAGTTCCAGCCTGAACAGCTTATTCCTGCTTCTTGTCTGTACAGCTCCCGAATTTCTAGAGCTGAGGGAGGGCAAGAGTGAAGGGAGCAGTTACACCTATTCCTGCAGAAAGCCTGCCCCACAGAGCATTTCTCCATCTCTCCTTTAAAATCTGAAATTTGAAATATCAAGGATAGAATTTGGAATGCTACCAAGCCATCACACCATAATGGCAAAGGTAAGGAAAACTTAAAACTTAAAACGCTTTCAAAGGATATGGCTGCACTTTTCCGCTAGCAGACATTCTTACGTTAAAAGGTAAGCTGAAAACACTGCTAAACATTACCTGCAATAAGGAGTGACTCCATTCTTGGAGGTGGCTGTGGTGGTTTAAAAAGCTTATTGATGTCCTCCTCGGGAAGAGGGGGCTCTCCCCGGCTTTGACGCTGGATGTTTTCTTGCTGACGTCTCTGTTGATACTGAAAACAAAACAACAATCAAAACACAGAAGGACTTACAAAGCTGCAAAAAATTTTTCATATGCTTTCAACAAACCAGCAAGTATGTTTTAAAAATTACATTATTCAATGCAATTCAGGTTACTACAAACAATGCTAATGCAATTCACAGTTTATTTCAATTCACTGGCAACAAGGCATTCCCCATCCCACACACTGGCACCTTAAGTGAGAAAATGGAGAATCATGTAGTACTGAGGTGGTGGGGTTAGCTTTTAAAATTTTTCAGAGATAAATACTGTATCTGATGGAAAGAATAGAGCATGGTTGATAAAGGCCTCCATTGCCCCACACAATACAGAACAGAAAGGCTGGAACAGGTAGGTATGAGAGTCCACTACCTCAGATAGTTACACAAACCAGAAATTCTCCATTTTATGCAAGTTAAAGGTCAAAATAATAATAATGTGAAAGGGGAAGAGAACTTGATTAAATAAGGAACTTTAAGCCAAAAAATATTAAAACTAAACTGAGAACCAACTGGTGGCTGAAACCAAGCACAATGGTTCATTTCTCCATAAATATAGAAGAGTAGCAGCTTGTAGAAATTATTCTGCTATATATAAAAGCAATCTTTTCAGTAATTCTCTTTGCCACATAGATTACTCAAACTTTATAAAAATTGAGACTAATGTTTCTGCAGGTATCAGATACACATTTGTTCTTGCAAAGTTCATTAATTCAAAAACTGTGTGAGATTTCATACTGTATGCGGCAGTGAGGATTTAGTTACAAAGTTTGTCTTCAAAGTCCTCATATTCAACACAACAAAAAAAGTCTTTAAAACAAGGAGGCAAAGAGTACAGAGTGTTTTCTCTCAGTTACTTAAATGTATCTGTGATCTGTGAGTTTGAAAACAGCTCTTACTTGGTGGCATAATCAAATGAAGTAATTTTTTTCCAGTAGTAGTGACAAATACATGTTTTTGGACAATGTTAAAAATAAAATCTGAAATGCCCATATTTGTATGTGAATTGTATGTAGTTTCTTCTTTCTTTGCATTACCCCATTCACTTCTCAGCAGTCTGTCTATTATTCTTTATTGAAATGGCTTGCTCTTAATCACAATTGCTCCATTTCAGAAATGAAGTTACAACCACTAAGTATGCTGCAATGAGCCACTACTAAAGCAGCTATAGTTAGTAAAGAAATTAAGTGAGACACCATGGAACCTACTTTGCTCTGCTTTTCAAAATAAATAGATCCCCTTGTTATTAACAAAAACTTTGAAGTAGATGCCATCTTTCTATTCAAACTAGGCAATAAAGGAAAACATGTTTTCTGAAGATAACATGAAGCTTCTCTGTCCTTGGGAATAACATAGCCAGGACATACCACTCATCATGTGCCGCTTGCCTAAAATGTTCCCTGTCCAAGCTACACTTTACTTATGTGAAAAAAGGCAATTTTGATTTTAAAACAGTCGGTGATGAAGCCTTTCACATGAACAACAGATGGTCTTTTTAATAATCACTTAATTTGTGTAGCAATACCTGCAACATTTTATCTTAAAAGTGATCTGGCCCATTTTCAGTTAGCCAATATTAAATCTTGTCATATCTCTGTCTGCTAGATTAAAGAGTTCCAATTTATTCTTCATGCAGGTATCTCTGGAGTAAGCACATAATTTGATAACTTATCACATGATGTGAATTCTGTTCACCAAAATCTTCTCTCTAGGCTTTCAAGTAATTCTCATAGTGCTTTTCTCCAAATTTCCACCATTCTCCTACAGTCAGACACAGCATTGCTTTATCTGTGCAGCAAGAGCAAAGAAAGTAATACTGCCTTCAAAACACCGAATAGTTAAGGTTGGAAGGGACCTCTGGAGGCCACCTTGTCCAACCCTCTGCTCAAGCAGGATCACCTAATGCTGCTCTCCACACTCAAGATTCTCTAATCAGATTGCTTTGGATTTTAAAGAGGCTCTTTGGCACCAGGAATTGAAAGTCAGCATCATCCAATCAGCATCACTATTTATTGATACAAAACATGACTAAAATGTCCTTTCCAATCAGAGAACAGTCCAACCTCTTCACAGTCCGCTGGACTATGCGTCTTTATTTCTAGATGCATGACTACATGTGATGGTACTAAAACACAGATTGTTTTGGAACTAAACTTGTAGTTTCACCTCTTCCATTTACTGAATCTCTTATTCCTGTGTCCATGGTGCATTTATAAATTATTTTGGATTATCACAAATCACTAATAAACATGTAAAACAGCAAAGAAAGCTAAATCTATACCATATGTCAGTACAAGTGAATTTATTTGGTAATTGCCTACTGACTAACCTAATTTATAAATCTTCTCCTATCAGGTTTGTGTGGCAAGACTTTGATAGCAGGGGGGTTACAGGATGGATTTTGTGAAAAGCTGACAGAAACTGCCCCAATGTTCAATATGGCAAACAGCAGCTGCCTCTTTGATGGACCCACCACTGGCCAAGGCCAAGCCCAGCAGTGACAGTGACAGCACCTCTGGGATAAAACATTTCAGAAGGGGAAAAAAAAGCCCTTAATGCCAGCCAAGAGAGAGGAATGAGAGTACGTGAGAGAAACAGCCCTGCAGACACCAAGGTCGGCGAGGAAGGAGACTCCCCTGCAGCCCGTGGTGCAGAACATGGTGAGGCAGCTGTGCCCCTGCAGCCCACAAAGAGGGGAGGAATGTGAGGGGTCCTACTCCTGTTGATGAGGAAGGAGCAACAGAGACGTGTGATGAACTGACCACAGCCCCCATTCCCTGTCCTCCTGCACTACTGAGGGGAAGAAGGAGAGAAAACTGGGACTGAAGTTGAGCTCAGAAAGTAGGGAGGAGTGAGGGGAAGATGTTTTAAGATTTGGGTTTATTTCTCATCACCCTACTCTGATTTGATTGGTAATAAATTAAACTAACTCCCCTAACTGAAGCCTGTTTTGCCTGGTGAGTGATCTCTCCCTGCCCTTACATCAAACCATGAGACTTTTGTATTTTTTTCTCCCATGCCCATGCCCAGCTGAGGAGAGGAGTGAAAAACTGGCTTTCTGGGACATTTGGAACTCAGCCAGGGTCAACCCACCACACTGCTTACAAGGCGTATTTTTGAAAGATCTTGCTTAGATCCCAATTCATTTGTCTTGGATAAAACAACTGAAATCGTATTTTGTGGAAAAAATACACTCTCATTCAGGTTTTCCCATGTTACCAACCTGGTGTTTCTGCTGCTGCTGCTTGCTTACATTCCTCAGGTAGGTATTGTATTTAACAATGTCTTGGCTCATCTCATCCACTCTGTCCATCAGCAGCTGCAGACTCTTCCCAAGGTGATTACTGAAATAGGAGAAATATTCATGAAAGATTAAATTTATTATGAAAAATAAAGATTTTAAATGAAAAATTCATTGTCTCTTGACCAGTATTTGTGCACTAACAGCATTATTTGCAAATTTTTAAGTTCCTAATTATCTTTGTTTAAATATTTATTTGATGATACTTTATATGGTATCTCCTCCTCTATCATCTTTGTCTCACTGCAAATACCAAGTTTAAGGGTTTTGGTCTTTCCAGGAACCTCCAAGTAATGGAAAAACAATACTTAGCATGAATTACAGTTATTAGAGATGCAAGTCATACATCTAAAAGAAGAAGTCTGATGCTTTTGTGACATGCTACCCAAGCAATGTTCCAGGATATGTGTTCAAAGAGCTTGGTTTCAAATTACTACTTAAAAGTCACTACTTGAATTTGGTTCTTCACAAATTTTTAACTATCCCTCTGTTAAATATTATTCTGAATAAGAATAGCTAACTATTCCTCAGAACTCCATCTCATTAACTAGTCTATCAAACCATGTCTGGAAGTTCAGCAGCCATTGCTTGATCCCTGCTGTAGAGAGGGCGTGCTGCGCCCAGCCCAGCCAGCTCCACATTCCATACCACAGGCAACATGGAAGCAGCAGGCTGGGCGCATCCAGCTCCAGTCATGCGATCTACTGCCTTGGCCAGACAAATGCAGTCTGTTAAACAACTTTTATTGTTACCATTTTTAGCAATGGATTCAGTATTTTGCAGGAATGTTCAACTTAAGGTATACCTTCCAAGTCAAAGTTTTGGAAGTTTTTAGGTTGGTGCCCATGGAGACATCCTCCTAAATTGTGTTTACAGGGTAGAGCAATGAAAGAAGGACACTTTCTGCTCTCTATTGATCCCTCTGATCAGAAGCTAGTTTGTTGGCTCTGATCTAAGCCTTACCCAGTCCTACTTGGCTGAAGACCAGCAACTCAAAAGCTAAACTCCATCCTTCTCTTCTTCAACTGAAATCCACTAATATTCATAAGAGTTTTTTTCCAATTAGAACTTCAGTGCACTTCCATGTCAGAATCATGTCCTTCAGTCATTATTTCACCACCTTATCTCAGATTCTCTCTGCCTTTCACAATGCTTTCCTATCATCCTACAGCCCGTGGACTGGAGAAACTCTAACTGGAAGACACAGGCATAAAGCAAAAAGAGAACCACACATGTAATACTGTGCACAGCCCTCTGTAAGTGTAAATTATTCCCCAAATCCATAGGACTCATAGCTGGAGACAGAAGCTGCACTTAGGAATACCTGCAGAGAACAGAGCCTGCAGACACCCTTATCTCTGAGTGCAAGGACAGCTGTTTCACTCACTGAGCTGCTCACTGAACAAAGGGCTGCATCAGGAACTTCAGACCACAATTTATTTACAAGCCAGAGTGTTAAATCTCACTTGCATACAGAGGCAGATGGTGAGGAAGATTTCAGCTGCACAGCAGCAAGAAAGGCGCCACTATAATAATTATTTTTAAACTTCTTGGGTTTTTTTTTTTTTTGGTTGAACGTTTCAAGCACATGATATTTAAAACTGTGGAATATTGCCATGGCCAGGGGCGCGCATGTTTTCAGTTTTTTATAGAGTTTATATTGTATGGAGTTAGTGTTAGAACTGGATATTATCAGAAATGCCTGTGTAGGTACACACTAATAACCTTGTAAGGTATGTGCACAACAGAAATTATTTTACAGATAGTGTCCATGTGAAATATAGCTGGTTACAAAGAATGATTTTATGTGAATCTCTTTGGGACCAGCTTAGCACAGCAGAGTACAGAAACAGAGAGTTATTGTGAGAAGTTGCAGTAACACAGTGTTTGCTCTCATTACCAGGGCAACAAAAAACAGATAACTTAAACAGATGTGAAAGGAGACATGAAGTGATAAGTATGCTGCAAATACAGGACCAGCTTTTTCCTCCGTTCTCACGTGGCTAATACCTTTTTTCACTCCATCTCTTAAAAAAACAGACAAATAGGAAGCAGTTTGTAAAAATGCGTATGTACAACATTTAAGAAATGTTGTAAACTTAAGACAGTTTTATTCAGCTGAAGTTTATTCTGGTGATATTAAGGAATATTTAGGATCGCATTGCTCTACCCCATAACACTAATCATACACTTAATTAGCTCAGAGGGTCCTTGACACAACTCCTTAACTTGTGTATTCCCTACAGCAGATCTCAAAGATCACACTGCCAGGTACCTAAATACATCAATACAATTTAAAAAAAAAAATCTATTTTAAAAAGGGGTGCCAGTAAGAGCTGCTCACATCCTTATCCAGACTCACTTCCCTACAAGGCTCTGTCATAGTCAAATGAAGACAATGTGGAGCTCAGCACTTGCATTTGTTGTTGTTCTGGGGGGATCAGTAATAAAGAAACTGCAATTTCAATGGCTGCATTTAAGTCAGCAGATTCAGCAAAAGAGTCAATTAAATTGAGTTTCCATTTAAATTAGCAAGTAATGCAGACCAACAGGAACAGATCTATAAAGCAAAACAGCTGGTGCTGAGAAACCAATGGCCATGCTACATGTGTTTGGGGGGGTTCTTATCACTACTTCTGACATGGTCCGGTGATCTGAAAGTGGCTGAAGCACAGTAATTATCCTCCCAATGCCTCTTTACAGTTTAATTTCATCTGAAACATATCCTGTCTGAGATCACCCAGTGGTGATGATCTGAGAGCACTCTTGAATTGAACTAGAAGACAGCTCTGCCTTAAGATAGCACCAGGAGACCATGACTCCTCTGGTATCAGTGAATCTTCATGGAAGAAAACTATCAGCTGCAGAACTGCTTTCATATTAAGTAGCACAGAGTCCCCACTCACATGGGGACTGTGTTCTTTTTTGTGAAGAAATACAGATAATAGAAGAGGGGGAAAAATTAAAAATCAGAAAAATTACCTTCTTTGTGGATTCTTAGACATCTAATGAAGAATAATCTAATGTGAGAGCACTCCTTCACCAGAACTGTTGTCAGGATCATGGACCTGTACTGAGCGACCCATAGAACTTCCAGAAGTTTATCATTTCAGACTTATTTGTGTAGCTTAGATAGCATAATCTAAAATGCCCAAAAATTACAAACACATACAAACTGTCAAAGGGAAACTGCCAAAGCCTTTTTACATCACAAAACAGACTAGAAACTACAGTCTGGAAAGCAATCACTTGTGCTGTGAAATTTTGCTGTAACAGCAAAATTTGATGGGGTATAATTCTGTACCCATAAGGGCAGATATAAGATCAGGTCATTGACATGTGGATTACTTCCACGTGTCAATGGAAGCAATTGTTTAACAACTACCAAATACAACAGTCAATTGATTCTGAAGGTGAGAAGTAGAAACCTGTGAGCAGAGTAGCCGAATCTGCAGATAACACTCATGGTCTTTCCTGTCTTGTTCTTCCTGTTGGCAAGCCCTGCAGTTGGCAGTGATGCAGTCCAGCATCCACAAAAGAAGAAAGCAACAACTAAACATTTACTGAACTCACAGATCAATCTCTACACAAGGGCATCCTCCTAGGATACAGATCTGGCTAAGAGACCTGAATGAGAGCCTTGATCTTTCCCAGGGAGTGCTCGTACCACCAGACCCTCCCTTTGCAGATAGATTTGAAGGAGAGCAAAGGTGCAGTTCACTGCTGCCGGCAAAGGCAGTTTAAGAGGTTCCAGCATCAGCATCTTCCTGCCTCTCCCTCTTTGCCCAAAGGTTACAGCACTCTGAGCTATATGGAGCCAGCTGTTTGCGTGGGCACACTTCAAACCCTTTCAGTGAAACAGTCTACCGTAAATGCAAAATCACCCCCTGTTGGGGTTTCTTTCTTCTTTTTTTTTTTTTTTTTTTTTTTTTTTTAGGGAGGCAGAGGGAAAGTCTGGAAGGGAAGAGTGGGAGTCTGACTTTTTCCATTAGACTATTCCACAAAAGCTAGTTGTACAGTCATATACTGAAACAGATGAGGGAATTAAAATCTTTGAGGGTGGGAAGGATGTAGAGATGAAATAGGGGTAGTGGGGAGAAACGAGGCAAGCAGCTGGGACTTGGAACCTCAAACTGGCTCCACTTCTGTAGCATTTATAATGGGGAACTACACATGAAGCCCATATTTACTTCAGCATCTTTAATCAGAAGAGGACTCCAGACACACTTGCTAAAGGTCTGAAACACCCAAAATGAAGCTTCAAGTCAGACACCCAAGCTTCAAAGAGAAGCAGCAGTTCCAGCAGCTCCCAGTACCCGTGCCCTGCGCACTGTTTTTGCCTGTCTCTAGGCACAGCCCATGGACCTACGCTGGCCCAGGGGGCTGCACATCTCTGTTCCCCTGAGATCTGAGTCACTGTGCTGCACCCAGGCACTGAATTTTGGGCTATAACAATTCTGAAGCTGGAGATGTGCAAAAAAGATGGCCCCCTAAACTTTCCTACAATTACCATAATTGGACCCCCTCACTTATTTAATTGTGTTTTGCTTGTACTATGGCTAAGGAAGATGACAACAAGAACAGCAAGAGGAAAGGTTAGAAAATGCTGTATCTGCTACTCATTTTTTCCACTTCCCATCAGCTCCACTGAGGCCCCTCTCAGCCACTGCTTTTTGGGAAAGGTGCCATCCTGTACAGCATTTTTCCTCCTGGTGGGAACAGCTTTGGGTAGATTACAGAAGTACTGCTGGGCAAAGCACATCTTTTTGATTAAAAATTTGTAAGGTACGTTCCCACCACTTAGCAGAATTTGTTTAAATCTCAGCATTTCAGTCTGAGTTCAACCTGTGCTGTTTAAAAGGATTTTGTTTGAATGAGATGTGTAAGTCAAGAATCTTGAGTTCCATTCCATTTTCTATTCTGACTTTGATGTGTACCTTTGGGCAACGCATTTACTCTCTCTGTGTCAGGTTCCCCCATCTGCAAATTAGAGATTTTCATAATCATCTTAATAATCCGTTAAGCACATTGAAATTTTTGAATAAGCTGTGCAAGGTATAAAGGTTAATATTGTTTTCAAAAGCCAAAGCAACCCTTCTTATGTCACTTCTACAAAAATACTGCATCTTATGTTTAAAAAATACAACTGCCAAGTATATGTTAGTGCAGTAAATGTTCAGCACATGTTTGCTTCTACTGACGCACACTATTAGAAAGATTGCTTGAGACAAATTGAGATATTATAGAACAACCCTATTATGAAGCTAGACCACAAAAAAGCTCTTTTTAATTTAAACTAGATCATCAATAGAACAAGGAAGAGATGGATGAGAATGAGAAAGTTGGTTGTAATTATTTCTCTGAAGATCTGGAACATTATCTGACAGGATTTTAATTCTTGAGTCTCTATCAAAAGACTGGCAGCACTCCAAGGTCTTCAAGACATTTTGGTCCTTAAGGGTAGCAGGATAACTGAGTAAGAGGCCTTTACTTGCTATTACTTGCTAGCCTTGTGCTAGTCTGCCTTCAACTTCTTTGCCTAGAGTACTTGAGTGAATTCACATTTCCCAAGAGAAACACAACTTTATGTCCAAAAAAGTAAATTACTATATACAATTATCACAAATGTACTTCAAACGCAGAAAGATACTAAGGTGCAAGCAAAGTACCTCAAATAGGTAGAGCTTTAAACTCAGACAAGGTGGGTGGCTGAACATGTGAAAATCTTGATGAAGCAAACTCTCCAGAAGAGAGGAACTATGGGTAAATAATTTCATTGCCAAAACCATTGCTTCAGAAAGTATAAAAGTTCAGGGATGCTCCCAAAGAGCCAAGAAAGTCCCCCAAAAGTCCAAGAAACCTGAGACTCCAAAGAAGTAAAACAACAACGAAAACAAAACAAACCCCCCCACTACCACCAGAAAAAACAACAAACAAACAAAAAAACAAAACAAAAAAAACCCCACAATCAAACAAAATAAGAAAACCCAAAAAATGAAGCCAAAACCAAAAAGTAGCTTTGAAGTAACTGTCAACAACAGCGAAGTTAAGTGAGGAAGATGTGCACTAAAATTAAAAGTTGTTATCTGAAATGTTTTAGCCTAAACTGCTTAAAGACAAAATTAAGGAAATATGAAAATAAAACTCCAGAATAGTGGAGGTTTGAACTCCCTACTTCAGGTAATGTATGCTTTGACAGAGTAACCTTCATAGCTGAATTCAAGCAAAAACTAGCTAAGTATTTCAGCAGGTAGTACAAGTCATCTAACCTTGAATAAACAAGCATTAAAATGCTTTAATTTGCCAGCTGCTTTGCCATTTATACCAACATAAGATATCACTGAATGTAACGTGACTGCTAACTAAAAGCAGCTATCAAATATTAAAAAAAATGGACACATACAAAAACCTCCAGACAACCCACTGGGCTAATTTCCTAAACTTTCTCTGCTTCAAACCAAGCTAAGCACCTTAAGTTCCTCAAAAAGACCAGGTGAGCTTGAAAAATCTACCAGGAAAGTCTGTTTTTAATTTTAGGCTGGTACTTCTCTTGTTCACTTCTCATTCCCTTTACTGCTGCAAGGACCAACGCAAAAGCCTGTCTTGCACTAGACATTTAACACCAGAATGGAAAGTCATTTGGATAGATCACAAATCACAGGTTTACATCTTATGTAGTAACTGCTCTGTGCCACTGTCCTGACTCAAGATAAAAAATAAGAACTGTACAAATTAACTTTCCATTTCCAGAATTGTACTGTGTCACTAGGAGCAGCCCTTGCTAGGATCCAGGGTGCCAGGGAAGTCCCAGCCCATTATACAGGAGCAAATCCAAAGAAACAACCAAGGGCAATGCTGTCAGATCACCTTCTGTATTCTCAGCACAGTCCTCCTTTTCACCATAAAGTGACAGAGCTCATGAGGAATCAAATCACTGCCATCTCCTACATTCAGTGTTCACCCTCTCCTCAAATGGGAAAAGCTTTGTGATCTTTGACCAAGGAAAGAAAAAGACTTACACAACACTTGCAGAGTAAAGCAGACTGAATATCTCAGCAGGAATTCTTCACTTCATTAATTCCAATGTGCCAAGTAACAACTTTACCGGACAAAATTATTGACTAAGTATTACTTGTGGCCTTTGTAAATTCCCCAGCAGTGTTCAACCCTATACCTGCTCTTTCTTGATCACTTTCTCTAAAAGTTATCAGATCCCTCAGAACATCCATGTACGCTCAAGTAGAGAAAGTGGAAAATTTCTGCCAACTTAGGCAACATAGGGATCACTAGAAATATAGATCCAGTAACTTCAGCCTTACATGGCCACGGAGGGAGGGGGAGCAGGAGGTAAAAAAAAAAAAGGAAAGAGGCCACAAGCATCAGAATCCTGGCAGACCACAGCTTGATACCAAAGTAAAGTGTTTTACCCCAAAAACCTATTAATGAATACAACCCATCTTCTGCATGCAAAAATTATTGCATTATTTTATGTTTCTCGTTATTTTGGTCAGATTAATAATAAACCAATGGTACTGTGCTGCATAAGATTTAAATACCACCATATTTTAGATCATACTGCTAGGAAGTCATGCCAACTTTGTTATCAAAAGCGTATTTTCAGGGCAAAGTGGTACAAAAAGTAATTCCTAGTCAAAGTTATGAGAAGATAATTTTAGAAACTCTTAAAACAATTTCTGACATCATGAATGCTGGCTGTCATGACAATCAGTGGAATTTTTGCCAGTTTCACGGAGCCTTTATTATTTTACTTTCAAATTCATCCTGCTACCAAAGCAAAAGAAATGCTATTTCTTTTTTATTAAAATAATTTATGTAATTATTTAAGGAATATTTAACAAAACCAAATTCTTTTACAGATCTATTTGCCTGAATTTTTTGAGTGTCCATATTTTCTTGAAGAAACACACTCTTCTGAAAAATTTATACATTTCAAGCACTGCAAGTATATGTGGATTACAGACTGAATTTAGTCCTTGAATCTAATGCTTCAGTTTCACCATGCATTTTTTCCTTCAGCAAAAGAACATGAAGGGTAAAGTGTTAACCCCATTAAAAGTCAAGGCAAAGCTTCCATGGACTATAATGAGACTGGGATTTCACCCAAGGTGTTAAACTGTGGTTTGGGAAAGCGAATAAAAGCACATCCATTATTGTAACAAGTACTTACCTGCTAGCCAGACTGAGCAACTCATGTCTATCGGCTACTGCGGATTTCTTTTCCAGTTCCCACAACATCACATTGATCAGGTATGAATTCTTAATTACAATAGGCACTTCTTCAAACATGTTTTCATATGCAATATTTGCTTTTTTCAAGCTGTGAAAAAAGTTATGGAATATTTACTAATACAAACAGTAAGTCTCCTATTCTCTTTGCTCCAACAATCAACAATTTTGTAGAAAGTCTTGATTTTCATAGTTCCACAATTAAACAAGAGTCGAGTTTTGTTAAGAAAGCATTTGCATGGCAAAATCTCACGTTTAAAAGATTAGGAAAAGCTGCTCTAGGAAAAAGTCTCAGAAGACAAACAGCTGCCTTGCTTGCTAATAGATTACCTACATGAAAAAGCCTCCAGCAAGAGACTACTGACAGGATTAACTCTGCCTCTTCCAAAATAGTTTACTGATTTCCCTGCCATCAGCATTTCTTAAACAGAACTAAACAGTTAGTTAGCACACGATGCTAAAATATCTTTAAAATAGTAACTACTACAATGAAAAACAATTTTCCCAATAGCTGAATAATTAAAATTTTTACTAACCAAAAAATAAGATTCACAAAATAATGTATGTTTTAGAATAATTAAATTCTATGGTGAATATCAAAAGACAAATTTTCATCGGGCATTTTGTTACAATATACACATAAAAAACTACTGCTATCGCTTTATAATAAAGTAAATAAAGTAGACAGTAATACCCTTCATAAAATCTGGTAATAAAAGCATGATCTAGAAGTTTCTAAGGAAATAGAGCTTTATATTCATAATGGATTTTCGAACAAAAACTTTTGCTTTTTGCCTCCCCCACAAACCCCTCCTCCATTTTTTTTTGACTGACCACAGGTTTGTTTATTCATCATTAGAGTTTCAGACATCAAGAAATGAAATTATTACATTTTTTCTCAACAAAGTGATTTTAACAAGTGCTTGTGCTTTTGCTGTTGAACACCAAGCATTTGGAGGCAAAGGATGACAGCTAAGGCCTACATCTGTATCACGTAGCTAATCTTTTGAAACTGAGTAATTAATTATCCTATTTTACTCCAGAAGATTGTGTCCACATCGTGGAGTTAATCTGGAATAAATACACAGGGACAGCAATTCCAAAATTCCTGTTCTATTTTCATTCTGAAAAAGAAAAAAAAGCTTAAAGACAGACCAGCTACGTCCCTTCCTCCATTTCATTTTTTTTCTACTTTTGGCTCTGTTCCAACATCCAGCTATCCACTCCATGGTCCTTGCAGCACACTCACTCATTAGCCCTAAGCCCAGTTTAGGTTCTACCACTAACAGAGATGCCCAGACAGCCTTTCAAGCCTTCTCAGCCCACTGTGCCACTGCATGCCTATCAATGTCCATTTAGGTCCATTTTCCCCAGCACACACTATTTGTTACATGAGATTTTAAAATACAGCGTTCCATAATCCCAGGTACTGTTCTGCATCCCAAATAATTCAGCAAACCCTATGAGAAACCATTCTTTGAAGTTACTTACGCTTCTGGAGAGAAGTCTTTTTCTTTGCAAACTTCCATCAGTTTGGGAGTCAGTCTATATGCCTTCAGTGACAAAGACCCTTGGGCAGTCTTAATGGGATCTATTATTAAAAATGGAAGGAAGCTTATTATTACCAAATCCAGACTGTCTTTATCTTTTTAAATATGTGAATGACTTAAACAGGAGGAAAATTACTAAGAACTCCTAGTGAAAAAAAAATTAAGGCAACTAACACGGAAAAGACACTATGGCAGAGGTAGCCCTATTGTACTGCTTTGTAAAATACATTCAACAATATACAGTGAAGCCAATTACTAAACTTAACTTAGAGGACTTGAGGGGAATCTACACCCATTCTACTCATATTATTTCCCCATTAAAGGTCCAATTCACTTTTTTTTTTTCATATGAATTATCCACAGAACTTATGTAAGAGTGATCTCATTTAAATAAAGAGTCTCCTTTCCAGTCATTCTGCAGTAAATTAAAATATTCATTAAACATCATTTTACACCAAAAAAAGAGTAATTTTAGAGTAGCAATAAGCTAATTCAGATCAAGTTGCCATGCTGCTTCGTGCATGACAATGTAACTGGTATATACAAAGATTCGTTCTGCCTTGACATACTCTGCTGAATTTAGGGGGAAATTTTCTAAACAAACTGTTACATTCCTTGGACAAAGAAGCTTAACACTTGCAGCATGATAACGGCTGAAGCATGCCAACACGAGAATAAAAGCTGTGTTAACATTCATGTTGTCTGAAACTTAACACAGTAAAACTTTTAGCAATCGGTGATAAAATGAAAACCAAAATAGACTGAAACAAGTGGAAAATTCATCAAGGTCTGATGATGCAATGTTTCCAGCCAATATAAGTATACTTTAACAACTTGTTCTTTACTGTAATCCAATTGTTAACATACTGAAACAATTTTGGGGCAGCTCATAAGATTGATCGTATTCATTAGTATTTTTTCTGACAGATACTCAGGACGTTACATTTACTTCTCAGCTGGAAACTATATGCAAGTCTGCCAGATATGGCAAACTGTGAGTGTTTGGGGAGGGGGAGGCTATAAAGCTGTTAAATTGCCTACGGTTCTGATACAGCACAGAACATCTGGTCTGGAGAGCTTGAGGAAACACCATTAAATAGGCAGAAAAGAAAAAAATCTTTGTGCTAAGAAACAGTCCAGGTTTTGTATGCTTCTGTCAGAGGTATAAAAAAACTTGGCAACTCGTGTGATGATTGGTCAGTCACGTACAGAGCCAGACACGCTAGCAAGCGGGGTTTGTTAGACATCTGGTCGGGTTCCACCAGCCCCTTCCACGAGGGAGGGGAGATGAAGGAATAAAAATGAAGCAGCTACTCCAGCATTCCAAAACGTACACATCAGGGCTCTGATAGCAAGAAAAATAAACAGAAAGAAGGAAACCCTGTCTAGACTTAGCTGCTGCTGAGGCTGCCGTAGACACAGGGTTGGTATTTACTCGAAAAGGCCTGCCAGGCTACTCTTACAGGCAAAAGACAGAATACAAAAATAGTAGTAATAATATTAAGAGGGGAAAAGAGTAATAAAAGAAACCTCGTACTAACCGTAAATGAGAACTACAGACTCTTCAATTGCGTGCTGGTAACTGAACTGGGAGTCCAGGAGGGCACGAGTGACAAAAGAGCCATAGTACGTGGACTGGTACCAGCCAACATGAAGATGATCAATGTTTACATGGCGAAGGCTTCGCATCATTTCCATCTGGTATTGAACTAGATTAAACAAAAAGTATGTTTAAAAAGCAAACTTACACAATCTGTTCTATTTAAAGAGAAAGCCTGATATTAAATGAATAAATTGTATTTTATTTTTATTTTTCCAACTGCTTAGAAATTTATTTACTCACTGGACTGTCATCATTAAAATCCAGTTTCCTCAGAGAATGAGAGTAAGACCAGCCTGAGTAAGCAGACTTTTTTCAGCTGCAGTTAATTGCTAAAGTGATCAACAAACTGTTGCACACCATGTACAGTGTGCATTACCTTCCTCATTCATAAAAAAAAAATCTGATACTGAGTTTCATTAAGCAGTAACATTTTACCATTTAGTAACAAAGACTTATGTGATTTAAGCTGCAATGCTGTCTGGAATTAGGTAACTTTTGGAATCAAAAGGAGAATTATTAAATGAGTATATGCAATAAATTATAAATTCTGTCTTTTTTACAACATAAAACTACACTTTCGGTATTAGAGTTTGGGGAACCAGCTATAGTTGTTAAATAGTTTTGATTGCATTTTTCTTCCAATTTCCAACACTGTTTCTTCATTTTAGGCGTATATAAATGCAAAGGATCCCTGCATGTACATATTATTGTATATAATACACATATATCTATACACTGCAAGTTACCTTAAACAAGTAGAGAACTTTTTTTTGTAAGGCTTTTTACACCAACAGCTGCAATGTTTCATTGTAACTGCACATAAATTCTATTTCTATTAAATGCTTCATTCAAACAGATCACCTTCATGAAGCAGGGTCCTATTCAGGAATACTTCACATACTCCCATTGAACAGAACGACACACTGTCACTTATCAGAACATTTAAACAGACAGACACTGTACCTTTTGGTTAAATTTAAAGAAAGATAATTCAGCGTGATTATCAGATGAACCAACACTGGGAGCCAAATGACAGGAAATCAAATGCAACAACACTACACAATCCTTAAGTTTTGTCTGCAGCTGCAAAAATTACAAAGATAACACACACACACAGAGAATGCATTCATTTTGGGGATTTTTTTCCAAGGCTTCTCCTTGTACAGATGAAAATATGATACTCATTATAAAAAGAAAGCAACACAAATTAATTAGACACAGAATGTCCTACATTTTCAGACCCCACTTCATATCCTTGCAAAAGGGGGGGGTGGAAATCCAAACATATTGTTTAAAGATATGAGGAGACATTCTTCAAGACTGGACAAATATTTTTCCAACTTATCACTCACCCCTGCAGCACAAACTACATTGTGCAGTCTTGTGGCCCTTCTCATTAAATTGCTGCATCTGACTGACTGTATTTTTGAATACAGAATATAGAATATTTCCGTAAGTATACATGTATACTTACAGAAACCCTTGCAGACTTCTTCTATCATTATATGCTGGTGATTGCATTCTATTTCATAGTATCTTAATAGAAATTACTTGAAATTTGTGTTTCATCCAGGGCACTACAATAATACAGCACCCCAAAACTAATACAGCAAAACCACTCAGGCTTCATTCTGAAATCCCCCAACACTCAACCAGTAAAGGAGAAGGCTGCACTCTGTGCCTGTCTCCACACCAAGGCAAATCTGGAGATGCCGTTACACTCTTCAGGGCAGAAGAGCACAAAATCAAACAGCTATTTCCAAGTCAGAATGAAAACCTTCCCCCTTGCCAGACCAAAGCAAGCTCATTGTACTACTTCCAGAAACAGAGGCCAGGCTAAAGCTCCTTACCCAGAGCCCAATGCTTCAGCATCTCAGTGTTTGTCTCAAACGACAAGCTAAGATCTAGTTTGTCAAAGAAGCTCAGTTTAACTGAAAAGGTTTTGGTTGATTTTTTGGAGGGTGAAGATGGTAAGTTTCTACATTTTGTAATTAAAACAAGAACACAGTCCTCCTCCTGAACAAACTAAAAGACTCCTGCTATAACCATGATTGTGATCTGAAAAAAGTGTATGGTCCAGTTATCAAATGTAGCTAGAATAAAGTTCTTTTGGTTAAAAGAAGCTTTTCAAAAGTGTATCTGTGTGGAAAGCAAGTATGACCTGTTTTCACGTTACTTGCTACAACATGCTTAAAAATGAAATTATAGTTAGATCCTTTGTAGCCAGATGAAGTCATGAAGAGGAAAAACTAGAAAGGATTTTCAAAAGCAGCTGAAATGGATAAAGCATTTTGTGATAATTAAATTAAATTAAATGTTGCCTTTTAGATAGCTGAACTAGACTGCTCCTTGCAGTGGTAATTCTCTTGTTATGGTGGACACTATGAAAGCAGAGGTGGTCATGTAATGATGGGGAAAAGATACTTAGACATAGATTCCTATGAAATCATGTGGCTGATACATCCAGACAATTTCCCCCTTGAGAAGTGTAATAATCAAGAGCAGGAAAACATCCAGATCTTTTACAAAGTTGAATGCAGGCATATCATGCTCTTAAAAGTGTTCATCTGAGAGCTAACCAGTAACAAAGTTTCAGGACAAGTTCTTTTCTTAAACACAGTACACCCAGCAACATGTAACTAAACACGATGAAAGAGATCCTGTCCAGAAGAAAAAGGACTCACTGAAAACCATCCAGATTTCATGTCAGCAATTCCTCCCCTCATGACTGTTAGCAGTTAGATGATAATGAAGGCAATAGTGGAAAAAATGTCAAAGAACCAATAAAGCATCAATAGCTAACATCTTTGCCTTGGGAAAACAACTGCAGAAATTAAAACATGATGCAGTCCCCACCAGGGAGAAATGGAAACTCTTTTAACCAAACATATATATTTTATAACATGTATTAGTAGCTAGATAGCTCCAACAAGCTGCCAACTTGCACAAATGGATAACAGCCCCCAAGTCACTTTTGTTGATACCGTTACCACTGTTTCTTTATATCGTTTGCCCGATCTACAGAACATCCTCTTTTTACCTAGAAGCTTAGCACGGAGAGGGCAAGAGTTTTCTCCTCGTATTTAGTACTCAATCTGCTAGCATTTGGGACAGCTGTGCACTTTTCTAAAGAATTCACTACTCCATGTCACAGTCCTTCTCAAGCCACTCTGCAAAGTTGAGACTAAAAGAACCACTGAGAGTGCCCAGAACTGAGGTGAGCAAAGAAAAGGGCAGGGAAACAGCCAGACCAGGATGCTCCCTCCTTCTCCCTCACATTTAACACAGTGTACCTACATTTTAAAACAAATTATTTGTTATGGGGTGTTCTTATGATGAGGAAAAGCCTATAGCCGTGTTTGCCCTTCTCAGTGGTGCTGCTTGCACTGAGAACATGCAACCTCTGTCTCCTGAGCTCCTTTCTGAGGTAGATTTTTATTAACAAAAGATTCTCTCTTCTATTATTAAAAAACTCCCTCCTTCCACTAAAATTGTGATTTTTTCGTTAGTCTGCAAGAAAATGGGGGGAGATTAAGGAAGCTAGAAAGCGTTACCATAATTTGTCTGAAGCAAATAAAGTGCAAAACTATGCAATATGAGTGTTTTGTTTGAAAATTATTGATTTGTGTGAATTTGTATTACCAAAATGCCTCGACTGAAAAATCTTGACAGTAAAGCTTATTACAGTAGATTGGTATTTTTTCCCCTAAATGCAATTTTAAAAATATTGTAAATGATTAAAGAAAATACTAGAGTAACATGAAGACATTTTCATTTTCTAGAAAGTACTGCCAAAGTTAGAAACTATATCTGGGCTTTAACATATAGAAGATATACACCCCACCTTACCAAAAAAAAAAAAAAATATAAAATTTTTATTTATATGATATATAATATATATTATATATAATACACCAG
>JACBWW010000003.1:52788035-52923816 GCA_020086605.1 Lanius collurio
TATATATAATATACATTATATATAATACACCAGATACAAGGCCAAGAACTTAACCCTGGGGCAATTCAGCCATGTTTTCTATACCTTAAAATACCCTTGGTCAATAATTTCCCTATTTGATAACCGAATTCCAGAATAGAACAAATCAACTGAGGCACTGAAGAAAGGCCCATCATTATTCTAAAATTCAAACCAACCTAAGACCCTAGAGCACAAAAACAACTGGCAAATGATGTACTTTTATTTATTACTAAATGGTTTCTTTACCAACAAAAATTCATTAGAATTCACCTCTCAGGGGTCACATATGCATGTACACGTTGCTGAAATGTAGTCCTTGTTACCATCAGAGGAGATGAATTTCAGCCTGGCCACATTCAGACTATCAGCAAATACTGTGACATAAAACCCTGATCAGTGGTGGCCTAGAGGCAATGTTTGATGACATCTCATCTGCTCAAGGCCTTATTTCCAGAAGATAATTTAAGTTGATACAGAACTGTGTATTAAGAAACGTGATTTTAAGAGTAGCAATCCCCATTCCTCCAAAAAGGCCAAGCCCCACTGCAGTGGGAGGACCTTGTGCCAGTGTGAGGTGCCACAGACTGACTGGTTTTACGCTGCTCCTCACCCACCTCGCTGCAGCGGACCCCAGGCAAAGGCGGTAACAACCACCTCCATGCTACAAACCACCAACACCTGTGCAGCCTTCGGCCTGCCCTTCACAGCTAAGTGTTTGTCTCGACTCATGGTTCCCAAATTTGTCCTTTAACTGTGCTCTAACAGCAGAAGTTGTATGTGCCTTCGGGAGGGCAGGTCACTGGTTCAAAAACAAGGTGGACCTTTACTACTCCCTCACCTTCTACAGCCTCCTCACAAAGACTCTCTGGAGGAGAATGAATCTGAGGATGCATATTGTTTCCCTGAAAAATGCTGAGCACCCAGAAGACAGATGAAATAAAACTCCCTAAAATTTACTCAAGATTAGGCATTCTGTCCAAGGGATACAAGTCCCTCAGAAGAGACAGCATCCAGTTTTCATGCTAACACTTCTCTGAATTTAACTGGCAACATGAACATGGCAAATTTTGGTTAATCTGGTCAAATTATACTGAAAAACAGCCAACATATTCCTTTTATAGCACCGCTGCTAATGTGGACAGTATTTTTAATGCAACAATTTGTCTGTTTTGAAGTGCTACCATGTGGTAGCATGAGTACTGAACAAGTGCTATACACTTCGTAGCACAAAAAATTTGGGGTTTTCTATACATATTAACTTTGCCAAACCACATGTATGCTTCAGACAGTATCTTCAATGACTAAACCAAGTTAGCAGATGCTAGTTCAAGGAACCAGCGTATGCATTTGAAAAGAAGGAAAATTGATTTATTTAATTTAATTTAGCAGAGAATTATGGAGACAACAGATTAATTCATTTCCCTCCACACACACAATCTCAATTAATTGTCTGAAAAACTATGAATCACAATAACTGCATCTATTGATAACAATTCCAATTGTGAAGATACAAATATAAGGAATACCACAACCAACTTGTTCTGGTTAGAAAACATGAATAAAAAGAATGAGCAAAGAGAAACAAGAATTCAGAATTAATTCCAGTAAAGACAATGTTTTATCTGAAAAAGCCTTTAGACACTGTTGAAATACATTTCTCTGTCTAAAGTTTGTACCATATATGCATACAAATGTTTACAGATTTTTATCTATATCCAACCACTTCACACATACACACTTCTCCCAAGACAAATGCACAAGCTCACTAGCTCAACAATTCTCCTATTCACAGAGAAAAAAAAATAAAAGTAAATATTGCCTTCCTCAATAATATTAATTTCCTCCTCTGAAATATCAAGTCAGGGTTACAACACAGTGCTCTATTTTATGCACCTTTGCTATACTGGACTGAAAGCACCTGATCTCCTCTAAACTTGGAAGCTGAGCAGACCAGGATCTGTAGGTAGCTGGACAGAGGAAAAAAAAAATCACCTGAAAATAGGCAAAAGTCCAAGAGTCATAGTCATAAAGAGCACAAAACCAAAAGCAAGTCATAAGACTCATTTCAGCCCCATTTTAATTGCTAAACTGAAGGATGAAAAAAAAAAGGCAGAACATATCTGGCCAAATTATTTTAAGGAATTTTGTGCTCTAATGAGTTAGCAACTGTGGTGGAAAAAAACTGAACATTCACAAATCTGCGTTTTCGATACAGGCTATGAGATAAATTGACTACAAACCTTAAGGAACCCCCTCCATGCATGCCACCAACACTATTGCTCTAAGAGTAAGAGCAAGGCCAGCCTCTTCTGAGTGAATGCTTATTACAGCAACTGAGGCTTTGCTAATGTTCTTCTAAAACAAAAAGGTCCTTCATTTTATGAGAGAGAAACAGAAAAGGAAAAACTCTAAAGTAACAATTCATTATGTATGCTCAATAAACATTCATTTTTAACCTTGATCACAATTCAATGTTAGTTTTACAACAGCACTGTGTGATATTAATTGTGCTCTACAGAAAAACGTACAGGATACCCAGAGGAGATATCACAATCAGTAGGTGAACAGTGAAAAGTAACAGAACATAATAAAAATAAAAAACATTTGGAGTGATTCTATCTGGAGATACTTACCCAAGTGTGAGCATGTATCTCCAGACTGTTATTTAATACCAGTTTAGCCAGCAGTTGCCAGAGCACAGTCCCTGCCAGAGCTGATGACCACAGTCCTAGTATTAGGGGCAGGGATGACTGTCCTGGGGTATGGGACACCCCACCAAGACCAGCAGTGACTGCCCCTGACTACCTTGCTACTTTGCAGAGGTGCCTCCAAGCCATGGGCAAGCACAAGGACACAGCTCCTGACAAAGCAGGACAAGGTAGGAAAGAGCAGCTCTGTCACTGGTGGGAAGAAAGGAGGATGAGGACAAGTTTTGAGAGCAAATGAGTAAAACAAGGGAATGGGGAGCACAGGGATGTGCGTGACAGGACAACGGGAAAGTATCAAATGGAGGCACACCACTTCCTGCACATGTGCTGGCACTCACCCAGGGTTTTCTGACAGCAAGCCTGGGGCTCTGGTCTAAGCACACAACCACTGAATTAGGAGGCAATCAAACCCATCAACCTATTATACTATTTTATTAACACATGAACAAACACTCAGATAAGCCCTTGGACAAACTAAATCTCACCAACCACACAATTCTCTACACAACTCAAGATAATGGAAATTTGTTCTGTTTTTAAATAAATACATCCAAGCCTCAAGATGACTCTAAATAAGATGGTCAGGACTGTCAAGGTAACTTGCAAAATTGTCTTCTAATGTATGCAACATTATTCCAAAGGATAAAAGCATTATAATACTATCATTCAGAAATATTAAAACACAGAGTTTTCAAAAAGCATTTTTAATTCAGAAATTCATTTTAAACTAGCATCTTGAAATTAAATTTAAAATCAAGCAATATAATTCAAGTATTTTGTTGGCAATGATTATTAAGAAGTAATGGCCAAAAGAAAAAGCAATATATTTGAAGACTTTCTGCCATATCTTTGAAGATTTTTTTTTTTACATTTATTTAGAAAGCTCCATCTTCACAGTATCTCTTACAAACACTCACCAATTAATCCTCCACCTCCTCCTATATGGCAGGTAAATATTATTCTTGTCTAAGCATCCACTTAGCTTACTACACTACTACTTCTACATTGATTGAAGACAAATTTGATATGAGACTGAAATCTTTATCATGAGAAAAAGTTTCAGTCAGCCTACACTGTCATGACAGCAGGAAACTGTGCTACTAAAAATGCCATCTGTGCAGCTTAAATCTTGCTTTCCTTGTAAGAAAGCAGGAAGATGATATCATATTTCCTAATAAACATCACATGCCTAATGAAAGCATCAGCTGTTTTCTCTTTGGAATGTATTCCCAGGAATTCCAACACCTTGAAGCCTTTACTTACACCAATGCTGTCCAGTAAGTATCATTCTAGTTGCTAACATGCAAAGTAGGATTAAAGGCATGAAAAGGAATCAGCATGGTCAAAAAACAATTCTGTGTTACAGTAACCTCATACCTGAAAAAGGACCTCCTTTTAAAAATAATGTGGGTTTTTAAAGTTTCCTAAGATATCCTTAAGTTTGTTTAACAGCTACTGATTTTTGCTTATTTACTCTAGTGAAGCTACATTAACAGGGAAAAGCTCTTTCTTTACAAAATATCAACACATTCTTTACAAAATGTCTACCTTAGTGCTCTAACTTACAGAGCAATTAAGCACACAATAACACAAAAATGTGTGGTGAAACCCTAATTCCTTTCCTACATAAATGTCAATCAGATTAATGCATTTTTTATGAAATTTCATATTACATAAATACTCAGAGAGGTTATTCAATTATCTGGAAAAATTTGGGAATGTTTAAAGAATTACACAGTCACTTTTACTTTTTTAATTTAACACAGATTTTCATATTCAACAATTTGAAAGCAAAACAGGAACAGATACTGAAATGGAAACAACTCAGAAAACCCTGCATTTTGAAAAACAGTAATTTCATACAGCATACATCACAAGAAAATCAGTCTCATTTTGTTAATAACTTTTCAAAGAGTAAAGAAAAATTATGAATTCATGTAAGGGGTTTGGGGGCTTTTAAATTCCTCATCTCCTCCTGAAATGCAGAAAAAAAAATTTTCTTCTTTGTAAAGCTTCAAAGTTTGGGTATTTTCTACCAGTAATAGTTTGCATTGCTGAAATTCAAAGGGAGTGAGAAGTGGAGGGACATCTTCCACAGCTTATTTAAAGTCAAAGCACCCATCTTGTGTTACCAGATACAACGAAGCAAGTGGTTTTCTGATGGCTTGGTATTAAATATCCACAAGTCTGTTTTCAAGAATTTCTCACACTGTTCTTAAATTTCAAGCTCACAAGACACAGTCTGAAGACTGAAGCACACACTGCCCCCACACAGCAAACTTCCTGAATTGTCTTTTTAGCAATTCAGGATTCATTAAAAGAAAAAGCACTGCTAGTGCCTATTTCTTCAGTTGAAAGTCACACAATCTATTTTTCTGTGACCCCCATCAGCCCATCACATAGAGGTAACACTGCTCAACATTTGGCAGAGACAATCAGTGAAGTTCTAATTTTGGCAAAAGAGAAGAACATTCATCCTCTGAATCAAAACTACACAAGTATCTTATTAAAAAATAAAAAGACAACTGTATCTTCCGCATTGCCCTTACTGCTTCTTCCACTGGGACCCTACTGAGCAGAGCAAGACCTCCCCACGCACCAGGAAGGCCTGAAGCAGTCAGCATCTATTGCTACTTTCAGGACAACATAAGCACCCCACACAACCCCCAAAATTCACACTAGTTTTACAAAGTCTACCAGTTTTGTCTAGCCCAGGTGCTGTTACTCACTGAGCAAAGAGCTGTAAAATGCCACATTAACTTCTTTCCTTTCAGTAAGAATAGCACTTAACTCTCACCCCCCCATTTAAAGCAGTAACTAGGAGCTTTGTCTACTACCTAGAGGAACATTCAGCACACCTCTTACAACACTCTTAGAACCCCACTTACACCTCCAAGTAACACATCCCATTGAGCAGCCCATGACACAGACTGAGACATCCCATCTGACCAGCTTAGATTGTAATGATTAAGCTGAAAGCTCTAACCAAGGGCAGCTTCACTTGGATCTCTGCTGTAGGACCACCTACAGCGCTCCTGGCGGCTCTCAGCCAGGTCTTCAAGCTGAGAGCAACACAACTTCAATTCACACAAGGTCCTAGCAAGTCAGAATTCAAGCCCTACCCAGCAGACAGATGACAAGGTATCTCTTCACTACAAGATCCAGGGTCAGACATTTGCTTTGCCAAGCACTGACTTCCAGATAAAATGAGTCAAGTCCTGTTGCTTGCAATCCCTGCCACAACAGAAATCTTTGCCCTTCTTTAGCTTGCAGACAGATTAGAGTGACAGGTTCCCTTCTGGTTTAGTTCTTGAGCTAATGATTGCAACTACACAGCAGACACACTTACTCAACATCACTTCTTATCACTGGGCAACTCTTTTAAAGAGAGGGAAAACTCAGCTTTTATTATCCAAACTCTAACACAAAAAATTCTTAACATGCAGGCTTACAAAAGTACAAGTAAACAACTCCTCCACCTAAAGATTTCTCTAGATGAAGTGAAAGGTTTGCATTGCACATGTGGAGGCCATGGATCCTTACAGAGATGATGCCTAATGAGAGCCAGAACTGAGTATATCAAACAACTCCATTTTTTGAGGGGTACACATTACACTAGCATTTTATTGTAGCATGTTGGCTACCAAGATCTGTTTTCAATCATCTTCAGGATAGTTTTGAGTTTGTGAAATAATAGGAAGGAAACTGATTTTAGGTGGGCTCATAAGTAGAAGACACTGATCAACATTTCCTAGGGAGCCTGAGGTAAAATACTCCATTTCGGAGAAAGAGTAGGACTAGTGGTGCAAACCTTGTGAAAGAATTTGCCCAAAAGACTCCTAAGTTACTGCAATTAGATGACAAGACATTTTCAGCTTTTTTATTAAGTCTTCCCTGCCAACCAACAGTCATAGCACAGTAATTTTGGAAGCTGTTGGCTGCACCAAGAAACAAGAGATTCTGATAGAGGCAGTCCCTTCCTGCATGTGAAAATCAGCCTCCTTTGCTCCCTATATATTACATATCAACATGACAGGTGAGAGCATTAGCAGAGGGTATTGGAGATGCAAGAAGTTATACAGTGGCCAAGTATGCCAGCAGGATACTTACAGTGAAGAGAGATGTGACATTCTGACCAGAAATTCATCATCGAGAACTGATAGCATCCAAATTTAAACACACCTCATCCCATACAGCTAAGCAATGATGTTAGAAAAAACCCAATGTGTTAAGAATTTAGGAGCTAATCAAGTGAGGAGGCATGTTATGCTTCATTAGGTGAAACCTTGTTTTTATTCCAATTCCCAAACAGAAATGTTCAAGAACATCACTAATACATCATTGTACTGTTTCCATACATGACTGCTACCACAGCAGCTGTCGATTAATTAGCATGTGTAACATTTAATTAGTCAAAGAATATTAAAATACATAAGGTTTTAAAAGTGTACAGTTCCAGGCATAACAGTACCGACTTTTAAATAACTCCAATACGATGCTTTAACACAGGGTTAGCAATTTACAACACAGGTGCCATGGAAAGCCAGCAGGTACAGTTTTGAAAGTGGCAGCTACTGCTCCACTTTGACACAAGAATCATCAAGACCAGGGAGACACAAACACCAGATCTTGTTTTAACACACAGGAATCTACTGCAATATTTAAACAAGAATGGTTCTGTTTTCAGAGGCTTTCTACATGGATATAAAAGAAGTAAAACCAGGGACACCTAAATGACATTTCAACCAGTCAACACAGATCCAGCCTAACTGCATTAGCTGCATTAACACTCTCCAAATCCCCAAACTACTTCTATACCAGACGTCCAACCTTGTCTTGGACAACCTGCAGAGTCAGCTACTACCTGTCCCATTATCTTCCCATGGAAATCAGAAGCACCATCACCACTTAGTGCTTCCTTGTTTTCAGGTATGTGTGTGTATATATGTACACACAGACACAGATGTGAAGGAGGTGGAAGAAGAGGGAGAGAGAAAGAATACATACATACACACACACACACACCCATATGTAGATATTAATTTAACCAGGAATCAAAGTGGATTTCTCATGGTAAATATTAATGCACATGACCATGCTTTTACAGACATAGAAAAAGTAAGGTAAAGGCAACTTCTCAAAAACAAGCAAGACACAGAAGAGACTGACAGTGTTTGTTTCTAGTATTACAAAGTTCATCTCTATCCTTGTCCCACTCCCACTTCATTTCTCACCACTGCCCAGATAATAATGTGATGGTTTGGGGAAATCAGGCCAAGGTAGCTCAGAACAGAAATCCCCATCTTACTGAGCGTTAGTGCTGCAGTAAGGAACTACAACACTGCACAGCATCTCTTGAATGGCATCACCAATGGTATTACTCAGTTAAGTTTCTAAAGCCCAAGCTAACACTAATAATGCCTGCATTATTATCACTTCTTCAATGTGTCCTCAAAAAAACCAATGAATTCAGGCCAGATTCAGGAAGTCTATTCCATAACCCAGCAAGAGGAACAGTAAAAACAGCAGTGGTTAGATATCTGAGGTAAAAGACAGTCACGCCTTTGCACGAGCAGCCTTTGGCACCTAACAACTTGAGATCGTGCACTATGTTCAGACGCAAATATATTAAATAATTTAAACAAAACTAAAACCCACAACAATTTAAGAATATTTAATTTAGAAAACAAAGCTCATAGCTTTTATATCAAGCTACACAAGACAGAGTCAGGATAAATTTCTCCTCATTCTAGGTCTTGTATCATCATATGGCAGGATTTTGCGAGCCAAAGCTAATATTTCAGCAACACAGCACTTATAACTTTTATATCTAAGTGTGGCTTGTTCTTTTAAAGTAGCCAAGAACTAAACTCACACCCTGTTTCAACAGGCAGAAAAAGTGCTCTGTGCCAAGAAGGAAATTATAAACTTAAAGAAGGTTTTTTACATGGGAAACAAATTGGGAAGCAGAGGGGCAGATTCTCTGCAATCAATTCTTTACTGAGTAAGAGAAAAAGCACAGTACATCAGAGCTGGAGGCAGTAGTCTGCAGTCCCACTGCTTGCTCAGCTGAAGGACTCCCTGATGGGGGCTGGACAAGTCAACTCTTTCCACTCCCGGTTCTCTGAAGACTATAAACCCTTGGGACAGCACTCATCATTTATTCTGAACAAAGCCTCAAAGTAAAACAGCTTAATTTGAGGAAGAGATGAATCATTGAATCACTTGCTGGTACCTATTTTTCACTGATTGCCAAAATGCCTTTGTAGAAACACTATATTTACAAACTCAAATTATAGTTGGAGGGGAAAAAAAAGAATACACTAAGATTAATACTATCTCAACAGACTTCAGATAAAAAACACAATGATGATGAGCCACGCAGGGCTGTGATCAGCAGCACGAAGTCCATGCAGATGCCAGTCAATATTTGTGTGCTCCAGAGACCAATACTGGGTCCAATACTCTTCTGTCACTTTTGTTAATGACCTGGATGATGGGACAGAGTGCACCCCCAGCCAGTCTGCCATGATACCAAACTGGGAGATGGTTTGCGCTGACCTCCAGAGTGACTTAAACAGGCTGGAAAAAAGTTCAGCAAAGGGAAATGCAAAGTCCTGCTCCTGGGGAGGAAGAACTCCAGGCACCAGCACACACTGGGGCAGATTGGCTAGAAAGAAACTCAAGCAAAAAAGAGGTGCTGGATGGACGTTCAGCTGAGCCCCCAATGGACCTTGCACAAAGGCCGGCAGTCGTTGGGCATTAGGCAAAGCATTGTCAGCAGGTTTAAAGAGGTGATCCTCACCCTCTGCTCGGCCCTGGTGAGACACATCTGGGGTGCTGTGTCCAGTTTGGGACACCTCAGTATGAGACATGAACCTGCTGCACAGAGTTCAGGCACAGGCCACAAAGATCACTGGGGACTGGGGCATCTGTCATTCAAGGAGAGGCTGAGAGAGCTGGAGAAGACTCAGAGGGATCTTACCCATGTGCATGAATACTTTGGAAATTCAATTTAAATATATGACAAAATAGCTTATTTGTTTGCTTGCAAATTGTGAGGAAGGGCAAATTCCACAACAGGCTGCCCAGAGAAGCTGTAGAGCCTCTTGGAGACAAAACTCATGTGTACAACCTGTTCTAGCTGACACTGCTCTGGGCAGGGGGACTGAACCAAAGACATTCCAAGTTCAGCAATTCAATGATTCTATGACTGGAAAAGATGGCTTAGTAAATTAGAACACCGTAAACAAAAATTATAAAAAAAAAAGTCAAACATTAATTTCCGTCACATAAAACATTATTGGTCTTTTTTTTTTTTTAAGGGGCCAAGATCACAAAGTTCTGTTAATTGCTAAAATAAAAATATCACAATCTAGATAAACCAAGTTTGGCTTCAGGTTTCTAGAAACGACCAACCACAGTGTGAAATCTCATTGAAGAAGACTTTTTGTGTTTCCAAAGATTTATTGTCATTCTGCATTCATCTTTTTGCTAGTTATTGAAAATGCTAAAAGCAATTATGCAGAGCACTATACAATTCTCAAAGGATTCAGCCTAAATACTTTTTCAAATGCAAACAAGACACGAGTCACAATAGGTACAAAATCTTTGGTTAACAGACACAAGACTATATTTATTTTAGCCACTCTCACTGAATGTCAAAAATGTAACAGAAATTGTTTCCAAAAAACTAACATGGGTAAGCCAATCTGAAAATATTTTGTTACACAAACTGTGCTTATATTTGCAACTGCAGTTCAATATGGTAAGCAAATAGGAAAATACAGAACTGTCAAAGGATAAAGAGAAAACAAAGCCAAGGACTGAGTAACACTGAACTGCTGTGTCAAGAGGACTTGAAAATTGAGGCCTAGAAAATTCATTTTGTTCAACAGAGAGAAGCTACAGAAAGAAATATAAATTAAAAAGCATTTTAGTACCTTGACCATGGTGTCCTATTTTTAAACTTGCATTTAATTTACAAAAAAAAAAAAAAAAAAAAAAAAGGATAGTGTTGCAGCCATCAAGAGCAAACTCTCTTTAATATTAATATAACCAGAATTAAATCTAGATGAACTGCTGAAGCTCCTTCTCTGCAAGGTATTACAAAGAATGCTATTTCCTGAGGTATTTCACTGAAATAAATTAAAAACTTCTATTTGCCACAGTTATACATTTATACAGAGAGCAGTTCAGACTAAAACAAGTTTAATAAGTTGAACAATGTCAACTTTGAGGTATCTGTTAAGGTGATAATTCAGTAAGAATAAGCTCAACTTCTGCTTATTTAATTATTTTACATTTCCCAATGTATTCTATTTTTATGTATAACAATCACAGTATCAAGTCCCAGTAGGAAATCTGCAAACTTTGTTAAGTTTACTCTGCCTTATGAGAAAGATGTTTGTATCATTCTCAAGAGTCCCTAAACAACTACTTTAAAAGCTGCAATTTGGGTTTTAAACACCTCCTCCATATTTTATCATTAGAATATACTCAAGGAAAAAAATCCTTCTTTCTGTGGGAAGCCTATGAATCACAGTGATGCTTATTAGAGAGCCTTAATGCATCCACACAGACACAGAGCTTGTCGTGTATGTGCACAGAGCCTTAGCCATGCAACGCCAACCAAACCATGTTAATTGGTAGCATAATACAACAGGGGTTTTTTACTGCCCAATACATTCTGTTACTGTTTAGCTTAAGAGTCTAATACATTTTTTAACAAATAATCTTTCTTCAATTTTTATACTTAAGGAGTTGAGGGGTCTTGAAACTACTTCAGCAGTTTTGTGTGGAAGAGAGGGTTCCACACAAAAAAATGTCCTTCCAAAAGTCCTAAGAGTTAGAAACACTCAACAAACTGACAACTGCACTGCAGGAGAGCTGAATTCACAATGGTTTCACAAATCCAGACCTCCAGCTGGGACTCAGCATAACCCAGTCCATGGTGAACTATCCCATTCCTGCAATGGACAACCACTCCTGCAGAGATTTCCAGACAACTGGCTTAATGACCTATATGATCATCCTAACACAACTGAAACTTTGCCCATTGCACTGCTGTCCCTTAAAGGAGAAGGAACCCAAGCCCTTCTACTCTCTTCCTCTCTTGCCAAAAAGCCATGTGGCAATCCAAGTCTATTCTCACAGCCTCCTTTCTTAGGCATTACTTTGGAAGCACAAGGAAGATCAGGAATACTACCCAAGACCTCCAAATTCTGTTTTGGAGAGAAACTGCTGATCACAATACAGTGGCCCTGGTAGTCATCCGCTGTTTGAAAAGATTATAGATACACAAAATACTCTCCTGATACAACTTTTCTATGTAAGCACTTGTAGCTGTTAGAAGGAGACTATGTAATTGAGTCCCAAAGGAGAGGCACAAAGGAGAGATCCACAAACAAAGAATATGTACACAGAATAGTCTTTGTTAAGACCTGCTCCACATTACACAGGAATTCACAAACTCTTGATCCAAGTGTTTTTAAAATTACTCTCTCTTTTACTTCTTTCAAGGACAAGAGCAATAAAGAACTTGCTTTCCAGTGCTGCATTTGAAATTCAAGAATTGCACTTGATCTTTCCTTAATTTCTTGACATCTAACGTTTTTGCTCCAGGACTCCACTGTAATATTCAGATCGACTGAACAGTCACGTGTCAGAGTTTACTCAATTCCTGCTTACTTTCTAGCTGAAGCTCACTAATAATTCACTCTGTTTTTTGTTAAGTGTGCAAATGGGGTATTTCTTTTTCATGGAACTGATACAGTGATGAAAGAAAACACAGAAAGCAGAGACAGTCCTTGATGTGTCCTCACACTATTAAACATGCTTGATGAACAAAATTCACTAAACACACTTCATAAACATTTCACTTGCTGTCTTATACAATTTTCCCTGGTAAAACTTCCCAAAATGTGGGTTTGTTACACTTTTCTTTTGTTCACAGACACCAGACACACATCAGCTTTCAGAAAATGTTGTAACAAATATAGCAAGGGCAGCACATGGTTTGAGCATGACAGCAGGTGTGGGTGCACAGAAGCTGAATTTCTGATGCCCTACTCTGCACAGAGGTGAAAGCCACTGTGCAAAGACAAAACCAGTGAGTCACACAGGTGGCCCAAAGAAATATCAACTGCATCACCTTAAGGGATCTCTTCCTGAGATTCACAATTATTACTGAAATTGCTGAGGCTTCTTCATCCAAAAGATTACTTTAAGCTGTGAAAAACTTCTAGCAGTAAGTATGCAAGTTATCAAATCACATGAACTATTAACAAATATAGAAGTAGACAATGAGCTTACATAAACGTACAAAACATGCTCTGTTTAGGGTTACATATCTTTACAGGGAAGCTTAGTCTAAATCAGATTGGATCATCATACAAAATTATACAATATCTTCTTGAAATACAGTCGAAAAGAAAAATATATTTAATATGAGGCATTACAGTGCTTCTTCAGGTTATAAAAGGTTTCCTTTATCTCCAAATAGTCATAACATGTTTAAAATATATTCTGAACTTTATTTCTCACAGTGTTTGATATAAAAAACAAACCAGAAGGTTGCCCTAAAGATAAATGAAACATCTGGTGAAACATGTAATAAGCTTCAGGCTCACATCTGCTACTGAAGTTAGTATTCCCGCACCATAGCTACAAGCTCTTTGCAAAGCTCTACAAGAATAACTGAGAACAGGGAGGATTACAGGGAACACATTCCTCAATCTAAATTGATATTTCCTCTTCCATCTGAATCAACATTATGCTTCCATATGTATGCATTAATGCCCAGTGCTAACCCTCAGTGGAAAATAATTTCTAAAAGTAAAGTTATCTCATTTAAAACCTATCCTATTATTTTATATCATAAGGGGTTTTAGGTAGTTTTAAACATATGCAACCATTTATCTAGGCATATTTATAGACACACACATACATAAAGATAAAACTAGATATGTGCATATATATATAGTTTCACTAGTTTTAGAGTGTAAGCAAACTTACAACAATTAATTCATCCATGTCATTACATTTGACAAAACTTATTTGCAAAATAAAAGAGTAGACACTAGACAGCACAGTTACTGCAATTATACAGAATTTTCAAGTAGTAGTAAGTAATAAGTATTTTCAAGCAGTAACTGATTAAAACTGAATGTATGATGTTTCCTAAGGAGCAAACTATGTGTAAGTCACATTCCTGTTTCTATAAGATTGCTCAATATTTATCTTTTTTTACCCATTCACTCCTAAACTTTCAATTTCCTCCATAAACAATGACAGAAAAATGTTTACATTTAATGCCAACATAAATTGCTTTGTATTTGTGACATTTTAAAAAGACCCTTTTGTGCCATGGAGAGTTTAGTAAAAGGCAGATATCTGCACAGCAGGGAAAAAACACACATTTTGCAACAGCTGTGAAAGATCAGTCCTCCAGAGAAACTGAAACCAAGGGCAAACTGGGAAGTGTTTAGGAAATAAAATGTTTCCATCACCTCATACTATCATTCACTTCCATTAGCACTGATGAACGAGAGAGTGGATTTTATACAATGTTATAAATAGTAGGAACACTACAGGCGGAGGACTGGTCACTAAACTACATTTGGTGACCAACAAAATTCATCACAAAACAATTCTAACATGAAACCTGGGACAAAAATCAGAAGCATAAATACCCAAGTGAGTATCTGGTTAATCAGAAGATGAAGAAGTGATATCCACACCCAAACTTATTTTTCTTAGATAAAAATTTCATAGCATAACTGAAAGTGATTAGGATGTTTAATCGGAGGAACACTGAAACTCTTTCAAAACACAGACTACATGGTAACACAAACTGTGCTGCAGAATACTCAGTACAGGGCCCTTTTCTCCCACTTAAATTTGCAAAAATGCATTTATTATAATAATAAAAAAAGTTTTACATATATTTAATGCAAGACATGGGAGAAAAACAAGGAAGAGATGAATGTAATGTGATCACCTAAGGAACAGAGATTAAGGACTGGCCACAGAAAACGTGGTCAGGCCAGTAGTGTCATGATATAAATAGTGCACAAAACCAAGAATCTATCATGCAGAAATAGAATTGCAATACCAAGCATACCAAATTATTAGGTATTACTTGCGTCCTGCTCCTTTATACCCTGCAGAAAAGGGATGAAAGGCTGCAGGAGAAGAATGGACAAAGAAGGACCACTTCTGACACAGTGAGAACCCAGGTGTGGAGGGGGCACTTAAGAAAAAACAAGCAACTTCTAGCTTCTGTTCCAAATAACTGTTGCAAATAATCCACCTTCCTATGTAACTTTGGAATACTTTGAAGACAAGTGCGATGCAAAAATTTTCCAGAACTCAAAGCAGCTGTAAGGCAAAAACACACCCCATACCCCAAAAAACCTAAACCAACACAAATAACCAAATTGTTTTTCTGACACAGACAGCCCTATGAAATTTACATGCTACGGTCCAGAAATCATTATCTATTTACACTACCTTGTATATAGCAGAGCAGTTTGGATGAATCTCAGGCCAAGTATTATCTAAATGCTCAGGTAACCTGTCTGTGAGCTCAAATTTAGTTCTTCCTTTAATGATAGTCATGGCAGCTGCTTTGCTTTTCTACAGAATCTGACAAATCTACAGCTGTGACACAGATAATGTTTTGCTCAGGCTTATTTCAGAATTACTGTATCTGACATCTGCATATTTAGCTAAGAGTAAAACAAGTCACCACAATGATGTTTACAGCTCTTGGTAATTTTATGATAAAATACTCTCTGCAGTGTTAACAGACAAAAAAGTAAATAAGCTGGGAACAAAAATTAAGACTGTTTCATGTCACACTCAAGCCTTTACCCTCAACTGCTGCTGAAACAGGTGGTCCATACCCAATCTTCCACCAGCTACATGAGCTTCATCAATTTGTTGGATTCGCTCTCCAGGAGATCAACAAGCTGATCTGACTCACTCTGTGGCCATGCAAGCCCCAGATCCTGTACAAGGCAGGGGCAGGAATATGCATCCAAATGCACAGAGGAACAGTCGGGACCGCTCCCATCCCTTGGTTGATAGATTAAATCACATGTATTATGAAAGTCCAATTGCAGATTAAAGAATCACTCCTTCTAGAATGAACAACACTGTAACTAGAAATACCCAATCGATTTTATTTTTTTTTGCTATACATCATTTAAAAAAAAAACTGCCTTAAAAATAGTAAAGAAGGGATAAATTACATATTAAATTACCATTCTTGAAATCTTCTAACTTAATTGATACACTGTTGCTTTCAGGCCACAATATAAATGCCTCAGCTAAGATTTGATTTGCCAGGGATACTTAAATTACAAAATTTAACAGCCAAGAACATACTTAAATCAAACTCTACCTACAAAGGTCTTCCTACAGCAACGATCATTTGCTTCAGAAATGGCAGAGCAATGAAATGGCCTGCTCCTAGCAGTGAGTTCCCTAACAAAGAGCACTATAACCAATATAACTAATTAGGAAAAACACCAGCATGACACTTAAATAACACTTAAATCCACCCAGAAAGTACAGAATTTATCAAATAGTACATATGTACAGCCTTACTTTGTTTTTCACACTTGAGAAACTGAAAAAATATTTTAAAATTAAAATCAAGGTCTCTGTGTCATTAACTGCAAACTTTAATTCACTGAATTTACAACGTGAAGGACAAATACATAGTTAGAGTGCCTTACATATGGACAGAGGATTTATGCAGCAAATGATTAAAAAGGAGTGTCAGAATTCCATAGCACAGACCTTCTCTTAACAAAAAACAAACCAACAAAATCAAACACAAAACCCCTCACTTCTGTGTGGAAAGCCATCTACGGAGTAAGCATTTGCTTTGTCAGCTAAAACAGGTATTTGGGGGGGCACCACATGGCAACACAAAAAGGATTCTAATTATTAAAGTTCCAAAACAGTTTGAAATAGAAAAAACTGCAATAGAAGAATGCATTAATAGTCAAGGTCTTTGGGCTGCTTGATATTCAAACTACTGATTTGAGTATTTTTATATAAAATTAAATTAGGAAATAGTTTCTGAAAGTTCTATCGCCAAGCAGAGTGGCAGGACTTGAAAACATTGACGTGATCTTGCTGTAAGTCATTCTGCATTCTCCTCCCCATCCTGCAGTGTGTACAAATCACTATCCCCATCCACACACACAGCTCTGTGGTGCTGTCAGCAAGTAGCAGTAAGAGTAAGTTATGCAGAGGAAATAATGGTACATACCATACCTCAAACTATGGTCAGTTAACAGCTACATGAAATAAGTCAGGACAGGAACCATCAAAGAAAATGTCTTCCTCTCTGCAGAGTGCTATACAGACAAGATGAATTTTAAAAAATATTATTCAAATTCCAACTGTGAATTGCATTTCTTGAGAGAAAGAAAGAGAACAGATTTCTATTCTTGGTAGACTGGCAAAATACTAGAACAACTAAAAGGCTTGAAGCATATGTTTAATTGTATTTACAGCAAATGCAGGATAAAGTCCCCAAAATTACTTTGATCCTTCAGACTGGATCATAACAGCATGTTCCCACAGGACTAGCTAACACCTCCATACTCTTTCTAGGCAAGTGACATGCTTGGGCATCTTCCTGTTCAATGAAAGCCACCTCACCAGCTCAGGCTTGATACAACCCACTGAACCCACTTCTACCCATTTCGCAAAACCTCTCAACTTCCTCTTGGAGTAGGACAGCTGATAAAAACAAGCCAGTGTACTTTCTCACTATTACTCCCAGCTGCCTTTATTCCTTAGTTTGACATTCCCTACAGCTCATTTTCTTTTCAGTCCAAGCAAGCTTTCCTTGCATAGAAAATCCACCTTGGAACACATCTGCTCTTTTTGATATGTAAAGCTCACTAAATACACTGCTTACAGTCAGCATGTAGAGATCCTCTCAAGTTCTCTCCTAGACACATTCTTAAAAGAAGTCAATTGCAACTTAAAACACAGCCATTCCTATGTACAGGTATAACAAAGAGACAAATAAAACAATCCAGTCTCTTGGTATTTTCCTGTTTAAAAACCATTATAATTGGCTTTCCTTTGGCTTTATGTATACACATAATTTCTTCATATCAATTCACAAAGCTAATACAGATAGTTCTCCTATTCAATTGCTTTAATACACTCTAATAAAGAAGGCTGGAGCAGAAGGGAAAAGCTGTTGTTGTTACAACAAATATGAGTTTATCTCTCTTACTTTTAAGCTTTTGTCTGCCTTTTCATTTTCTGCATGTAAATACTCCTTTGATACTAAAGGTTCATTTCCATTTTGCTATTCTCACACTCCATTCCCATCACCTTTTTGCACTATTTCAGCTACATTTTTACAAAAAGCCCGAACACTGCCATCTTTACTTATGAAGTGTTATCCAAAACCAGCTGCAAATCATTCTCACTTTTCTTTGAGGAACAACTGCTCTGTCAGAATGCTCAAGAAACTTTGATAAAAATCTATTAATTATCAGGTTTATTTTAATCCCAACTCTCAAGTTGCTAACACTTCCAAGCAAGGGAACTGGGGCAGTTGGTGTATTACACAAAGGCGACATGACCACATTTTGGTTTACAGGTATCTTGACACAAATAAGCAAACTACAGCAAACCCCCTGGGGCCACCATTCTACTGGGGTTTTACCTGCTACACCATCCAATGGATGCTGCAGCAAGCAGGACACTTTGCTTAGGAACTGAAGAACCCATTTACAACTTCTGAGTCACTTAAATGCAATTTATGGGAAAAGACTGATTTTCACAAAAAATTAGTGAGTAACTTACAAATTACTCTAAAAATCCTCTGAGATACCCAACTTCTAGGCACATAAAAACACAGTAGTGAAAACATGCTTGTGTTGTAACTGACACAGTTCATTAAACTGAATACCTGAAAGGCTGAGGTACAGTAAGAATCCAAACACTAGAATGATTTTTAAAAAATTGTTTCAGCACATACTTTAAAAAAACAAACAAAAAAAACCAACAACAACCAAACAACAAAACAAAACTCATGGATACAGGCCCCTCCATCTCACCAGAACACTGTGCAACTACAGTTTAAAATGTGCTTAAACAAAGAATTCATGAGATGTTTTGCAAAAATTCAGACTGTATCAGCTGAAGCACAGGAAAAACTTCATTAAAAGCTAGTACCTTATTGTAAAACAAATGTGTAACCCTTAAAATTTATACATTGAAAGCAGTTCTTGTGTCTAGTAAAATGGAAGGAATCTCACCTTATCATCTCTTTACTTGCATATTTCTGTGAGGGTGTAACTCTCATTGTACTGCCTTATAAACTTGGAATGAAAAACTATCATCTCCTTCAGTAAATACTTTAAACATTTCACAGGTTGAAACATTTAACATATTTGGGTTTTATCATTTGTTGCTTAATTCTGATCACTGTTGTGCTTTTTTATGGCCAGATTACAGGTACCTTCTCATGCTAGGGTGAAATGTCATTTGAGATCTTCTCTGCCAACAAATTAACTACTCTCTGAGAGAGAGAGAGTAAATTTACAGTTTTATAAATGGAAAGTAAACCTAGAGATCTGTCTCACTGGAATAAATCTGGCCTCCGAGACATTGCTAAGGGACATTCCCAATTTTCTACCCCATCCTTCCTCCACCTTTGTAAACTGCTCCCTTTGTCTGTAATAGCCCACACTTCCACAGCAGCTACCAAGAAACTCAAAGAACTAGAAGAACCAGAAAAATTTGCACATTACCTTCACATTATTTAAGAAAGCCAAAAAAGGCATCTGAAAAACAGTAGGATTCCCTGTGCCTCGTGTTAAGTGTGACTAGATGATGGCCAACTCAATTTGCCATTGTCCTTTTCCTCAGTACACTGAGACTAGGAATTGTCAGAACTGGGTAAATTGCTGGCTTATTCTAAAGAAATGCTTAAAAATCCTGCTTCAATCTGCCCACTGCATGGAATAGTGAAGTTACCAGATTTCACCTTTTGTGGAATTGTATAAAAAAGTAACTGAAAATCTGTTGGGTTTGTTTGGATTTTTTTACCATTGGTAATAATTAACTTATAAAAATGATATGGAAAAAAATTAGGAGCCATTAATTAATTACATTTAGAAAAACAACAAAATATTTCTTAAGATTTTACTTTTTCCCCCTTTTCAGTACCACAGTAAGAACCACAAGCTTTATTTATTTTGGAATGACTTACAATCCATTTTTCTCTAACTGGTTATAATATTGTCCAGTCTTCTAATAGATGTGAAGTATCCTTTTTTCAATAACAAATTACACAATCTATTAGCGAGTCAGCTATTTCTGTTTCTTTTTCAGCTTCCATGAAAGCCAGCCAGCTATAGTATTTTACTGAAATGTATTTTCTTTTCACTTCTAAAGAAAACAATATACCTACCATAAGCAGCAGACAGAGCAGACTTCACATACACTGACTCTGGTAACTGTTCAGGTTTTGTTCTCCAGTTGGTTTTACAATGGCACATTTAAAAATCTCAAAATTTTTACAAGCCATTTTTCTGTTGGGGAGGAGGGAGAGCACTATTTACGTGCCCAGTTTTCAGATAAATTATGTTTAAAATAAAATCTGGCCTGAAACATCAGAATACTAGCAAGTATGGTGTGCCAAAAACGTATACTACGATCTGACGGCACCTCAAACAGATACTAGTCATTAACTTCATATGTGTCCTGCAGTGACAATATTTTGTATAAACAGCTCTCTTGCTGAAGAAAATAATCTTGTTTTGTTGAGTAGAAGCAAACATCTTTCCTGGTATGTAGACAGATCACCTTAAAGAATATCTACAGAGTATACTAAGTTTTTGTACTCTGTATGTTATACGTAGTTTTTGTGAAATACTGCCTACCACAATGGAATAAACAATGATAAAGTACTTTTAGTCATTTTTTAAAAGCATACATAGCATGTTCCTCTGACGAAACAGGGAGCAGTCTGATATGCTTTGGCTCTTCACATGAAGATCTACCTAAAGCTCAAGTAATTCTACATTTCATATCCAGTTCCCTCATTTTTAGAAAAGGAGAGCCATGGTTCATATGGAAAAGATTAGTCCATTAGACCTGGGGGGGGAAAAAAAAAGCTTAAAAATGTTTTTTTGAACAGAAGACACAAACTGGAAATAGAAATTGCAATTACAGAAAATCACCACGTTCTAGAACAGATGCCTATATTTTAATTTTGTAGTGTTTGTAGTGTTATCAGATTAGGTGGCACGAGGCAAAAGATTACCATCCTCTTCCCACATAAAACACAGTTTATTACCAATTTATGGTGAAATACATTCTTTGCTGTCAGATGTTCAGCAATCGTGTTTGTGGGAGCCACAGAAAAGCCTACATGAAACACCGTATCTGGCATGAGTAAGGGAACACATATATTAGGTTTCCATATGGAAGTTCTCTCTTAGGTTAACAGCAGGAGTTATTTTAAAAAATTACACATTTCCCTCAGTGTCAAAAACTTGCAGGCCTCAGGGTCTCTTGTGGAGGTAAAATAATCACTTAGCACACAGTTCATCAAATTTCTCAAATGCTGGTTTTATGCATTGAATAAAATCCTTTGATTTTAACAATGTAGAAAATAAATTTACCCATTTTAGCCCTATCTTTACCAAAAGAGACCATACTAAAACCAAACTCCTGCCTTATAACTTCTACTTTTCATCACCACTTCACTCCCAGTAACACCAAATTACAACTCCCACTACAGTAAATACATCGTTTCTTCATGTATAAATTCTCTTCTCTCTAGGTCCACTCTTAGCCAATTTAATGCCCATATTTCTTGCCATTGTCCCTGCTACTTAAGCTTTACCCGTTTACTTATGCAACTCACTGAGTAAATACAAAACTATTAATTATCATCTTATAAAAGTGGTATTCTATCATCTTCTGTATTTCTCACTGATATTTTTTGCCAATCCTTCTTTGCCTATTTACCACTGGGGACTAGATCTAATTCATCTAAATTTTTCTCAAAAAACATATTAAAGACATTCTTTTCCCAGTTAAAATTCTTAGTAAGCATTACTTTGTCATCCATTTACTACTTGCAATTAATAATCCACTTGTACCAGTTACATCCTGGGACTTGAACAGCTCTATTCCTCAGCAGAATGGGCCTGTAATACTATTTCACTGTTATGGTATCAAGTAATTACTACACAGTCTCCATTATAAAGAATCATATTACATTCATTACATTTGTAAAAATTACTTATTATCAATAAATATAAGGACACCTACTTTTACACAGCAGTTTCCTAAATAATGAAAATTTATTAATTTAAAAAATAAATTCATAAAATGTAATCTTCAAATTAATATTGAACTGCAGTGAGATTACTAGTGTTACTCTTCTTGGGTGTAAAGTCTAATTAACTTGCACTAGAAGTAGTCAGTTCAATTTAAAAAATAAAAATAAAATCTCTTCCTTCAGGGCTGAATCATTAAATGCTAAAAACTTCATTTCCAGCCCACTGTGAAGGGAAACAGTAAATAGGTGTTTCAAATAGGTCAGCTAGATTATTTTCTGTAAAGCCAATAACACTGCATGTAAGAGCTATGTTTTCTTGGGCATTATTATTTTACGAACTCTTCTGTAGAAGAAGCAAAGCAAATACATTTATCTTTCAATGAAACATCTAGCTTTTAAAAGAAGTCTCTTCACATTTCTGGGGCTTTCTACATATCTTAAAAATAATTGTGTAAAGCAACCAGGAGGCCCTACTACATAGCAGGATGCCAATTTAAAAGAAGGAAACAACATGTTCTTTGGCCAGATTCCAAATCAACTTGATGTCCAGGCCAGGAACAAAGAACCACCATGCTCTCAGATAACAATTTAATAAAATTTGTGGCATCTGAAGTGGCAATCTTTACCTCAGCATGATATTCACAGGCATCAAATTTAATAAAATGGCCCCAATAAAAGTTAATCAAAAGTGTTTAAATGTATTGGCAATAAAACAAGTTTTATGGCAGCAGAGTCAGTTCTCTTCTGTGTGACAAATGAACTGAGCACTGAAAATGGGTGATGCGTCACTACCATTTCAACAATGAAAAATGCAGGCACATCTGGCAGGAGAGAAACTCCACACAGGAAGAGCACAGGATGAGTAGAACACCCAGAGCACCATGCATGTTGTACTACACAGAAGAGAAAAACAACAAAGGGGTTTGCTTCTCTTCAGGACGACAATAACTCTACCCAGGCTACAGCAACAGGTACTCCAGTAATGTCTACTCTTTAATTGCATGCCAAATGCAGACAAGTACCAAACACTGCAACAGCCACAGTCAGAAGGTGTGCAGGAATTCTTACAAGGGACTAATTCTGTTCCACTCTCTACCATGCCAGTTTCAACACTTGCCAGTAAGAGCGTCTGAAATTTGTAACATACAAATTGTGACCCTAGTTAACTTTCTTGGAGTTGGATGATGATCTAGACTGAGGTGGTCAATGTTACATGTATGCATACATTACAGCAGTTTCATAGAATCATTTTCCACAGCAGAGGGGTTAGAACTAGGTGATCTTTAAGGTCGCTTCCAATCCAGGCAAACATTCTGTGATTCTACAATTTTTAAAAACAGCATCAGCAGCTGCACTTAGCTCAAAACCTCTCTACTTGTCATTTGAAATTAAAACTGCCAAATTATTTTCACAGGCAACAAGCAACAGGACAAGAGGAAATGGCCTCCAGCTGAGTCACAGAAGGTTCAGGTTGGACATCAGGATCAATTTCTTCACCGAAAGGGCAGTCAGGCATTGGCATAGGCTTCTTAGGAAAGTGAAGGAGTCACATCCCTGAAAGTGTTAAAGGAATGCCTGGACATGGCACTACATGCTATGGTGTTCAGTCAAAGGCTAGACTCAATGATTTGGAGTCTTTTCCAACCTTAATGATTCTAACTTTTCTCCCTGGAAAAAATCCATTACCTTTTTCATCACAGCAACCACCCTTGTGCCACCTTAAAAAGCTTCTGAAATTGTCTTCTGTAACAAAGACAAGCTTTGTACATCTGTTTCAAAATATTTCACTTTAAGAAACTAGTTAAATTATGTTGAGCTCTAGTTGCTCTTTTTAAAGGAAGAAATACTTATGTATTATAAATATCATATATATACATACATAATACTTATGTATTACTTACATAAGAAGTCACTGTATGGCTTTCCTACATGAGATGCAGATCAGAAATAAAAGACAAACAGGAGGTTTGGGGCAAAAAAGATGTAAGTAAAAAAAAAATCGTCTATCTTGAATACTTGACCTTATGATTTTGCCTTGCAGCATTAGATGCACTGTAGCCTATTAAGAAGTAGAAAAAAAATGCTTCATCTTGTGAGGCAAAGCAGCTGAAATGAAAGATTAAAAGCAATTACCAGCTCTGTCAAGTCCACAGTACCTTAAGAGAAAATCCTGTTTACTTTTTTCTTTTTCTTCTACAAAGCTGAGGTCAAAAAACGTGTTCTAGTTACTGAGCACATGACCATTATCATCTTTTTCTCACTACCTTTCACTGTCCAATGTGTTAAAATCAAAAGAAAATCACTGCTAATAAGAACTTATACATGTCATACGGAAATCATGTTTCATGATGAGGGCAGGTATGTATGCCATTTTTATCCTTTTTTTTATTTTATACTTTTTTTACTTCAAACCAGAATATAAATTGTCATTGTTCAAAAAAATGCTGAAGTACTTCTCTACCTTATGATTTACTACTTTGAGTCACTTTTCTGAAGATAGCTTTACACATATACTACTACAAAGGATGCAGCCTGTAGCACTGTTTCCCTAAAACACAAATTCATTTTCATATGTCTCTTCAACCAATTACTTGAGGTATCCTTTCCCAGGACATGCTAACTTCTACTTACTCCTGTTTTCCTAACCAGTATGGACAAGCAGGAATTTCACAGAGACATGCTTAAAACACTAAAAAAATAGCTCTGGTTATTTAATTCATAACACTAAAAAAAAGACCAGTAGGAAAAAACTAACTGAAAGTTTGCTTTGGGTAACAGAGAGGTGTGTCCATACACTAAAAGAGAAATGCAATTTTATTTAATGCTCATACATTCTAACAGAGACAAAGCCATGACTTTATGGGAGCATTGTTAGTTATTTTCTAGTTCACCCAGAATTCCCTAACCATCACCAAGAAGACATATTCAGCTCCAAGCATGGCAACTCAGGCATTACAAGATTACTGCTTTATGATTTCTCCAAGTGACAAGAACAAAAGGGAACATGCGAGGAAGCTTTATGACACCTGTATTTTGAGAGGAGTGGGAAGAAAGTCAAGACTTTAACTATTTTCATGATAAAACTCTGCTCTTCAGCATCTAAAAGAGACAGACAATTTGCAGTGCTTATAACTCAGTTAAAAGAACTTCATTTCCCTTTTCAACAGTTCCCTACAGCTGCCACCTGTAAGACCACAGTTCAAAGGACAAAAGGGAAAAAAAGCACAGGAAAGGAACGAACACAACTGAAGAGCTGAAGTAACAAAAGAAGAGAGAATCAATTATTGCCTTTTGCATAGGCAAATTCAGTGTTGTGATGCTAGACATTCCAAAATTAGCATGAGACGAACTTCAAACATTTCTCCCACAACTACTCAGGCATCCCAAGGAAGTTACTTCAATTCTTCTATGCATCAGCTTCTTTAACCATAAACTAGTGATAGTTTTTACCTCACAGATAGGTTATAAGGCAATTAACTGATCATAAAGCATGCCCAAGATCGTCAAATGAAAGGTGCCATGCAAGTGCAGGGTATTAATCTCACACTCCAGGTACAAATCATTCTCTTATCCCACCTTTTACCTAGTGTTGGCAGCTTTACAACCATTAAAACTCTCTACAGCCTATGCTGGCTCGACTCCGTGCAGCAGACATCTTAGACACAGTGCACTTTTGTGGTTCAGCTACCTACACTTTCCTACAAAAAACAGGGCATTTGGTTCAAGACATCTGCAGCTTCAGGTAGACGGCCCAAACACACAACCTGCAAGCTGGATATAGACCGTGTTTTTGGCTGAAGTACTACGAGATCCATGAAACTTCTGTCAGCTGCACGTAACATATGTTGCTGGATACCATCTAACGAGCATAAAAGCTGTAAGCATAGAAGCAGCAAAAGGACCACCAGCCATCCTTGCAAGTTTAACTTTTAATTGCATATTTTTCAAAACACGCACTGGTTTTATTACCAGTTAGAATGCTTACACTTCATTCATCATAATGTTATTTAAATAATATATTAGATGAAGACTTCCTTCTAAATTAATAAAACAACTTTAAGTTTGGAACAGGAAGTAATATAAACACTGGAAAATTCACACTCAGGATCACCAGTGATACAGATCCAGCAGAGGTAGCAAAAAGGACAGTGCAGCAAAGAGATAGTGCTTTTATCAGCCTGGTCTGCAGGTCAGAAGATCAAGTAGAAAAAAGGTTTCCAAGCAGGAAGTGCAGGGGAAAAAGAGAAGCAGTGCAAGCAAGGGCAGATCTGTTCTATGTTAACAGGACAAGCTGGGGGAAGGAAAGAAAAAGATCAAGGCAAAAGACGAAGAGAACTATAAATCAAATATAACCCTAATGCCATAATCTGGATGGGGAATGGGAGAGACTTTAAAAAAGAGGTGACAGTAAAAATAATTTACCACAGAGTGATATTCCAGACAAAAAGATGGAATAAGGCGCAAAACACTTTAGAAAGCTAAAGAAAATACAGCATTTGCAAGGTTCCAGATAGGACAGAAGAGCAGCAGTTTCAGAGTCTGCATGTGTGGATGACATGATGACAACAAAGCCATTTCAAAGATAGCCTGGGACACCATGAAGGAAATGCAAAACAAACCATAATGATGATCAAAGTTACACAGCACTGGCTAAATCCACTTTAGTCCTGCATTCACCATAGCTTCAAGTTATGATTTACTAGTATAAACAAAGCATTTTTTTTCCTTCCACAGCTCAGAAGTGCTTTGCAGTTCCCCAAGCCTGAAACCAAGATCCCTTTCCATTCTTTTCTTCCAAGTCTCTTTTGAGTAATTTTCCCTTTCCACAGAGCCAACAGCAATAGCATTTTATAGATGTTCAGTGCACTGTACACCTCTCTTCTACACAGAGACAAAAAGAAGCACACACATATCTTTACAGAAGTTCTGACAGGAGAAAACCATTCTAGGAAGAAAAATATCAACAGCACTTCTAAACAGTTAAAACTTTAAATTAAAAGACTGCTGATGTATTTAGAAACACCTGATCAAGTATGTTCTTCATGTCCTGCTATATTAATTCTATTCCTACATAACAAAATGCAGGGCGGGCAGGGTGGTTTTAAAGTATAAGAGTTTGATTGGATATATAGACAAAACACATTTAGCATTAGCAAATAAATTTTATGAAACTTCTAGTTATTTGTCCATGTCTACAGTTCATTTATCACTTTTAGCCACATCTTGATAAAATCAGAATGGTGGCCTTGTGTTAATCAAGATGACAGTGATCTTTGATAAGACTGGAAGGTGTATTATTTTACTCCTTTACAGAATTACAGAATAAGCTGAGTTGGAAGGGACCCACAAGGATCATCCAGTCCAACTCCTGGCCCCGCACAGCACATCCCCAAAGCCACACCATGTGCCTCAGAGTATTGTCCGAACAGTTCTCAAACACTGTCACTGCTGTGACCACTTCCCTGGGAAGCCTGTTGCTGTTCCTCCACCCTCTGGGTGAAGAACTTCTTTCCTGATATCCAACCTAAACTTCCCCTAACACAACTTCAGGCCATTCCATTGGGTCCTTTCACTGGTCACCACAGACAAGAGACCAGGGTCTGGATCTCCTCTTCCCCCCATGAGGATCTTTTGGCCTGCAATGAGGTCTGTTCTCAGTCTTCCTCTTCTCCAGGCTGAAGAGACCAAGTGACCTCAGCTGCTCCTCATACAGCTTCCCCTCCAGGCCCTTCAACATCTTCTTTGCCCTCCTTTGGATGCCATCTAATAGCTTAATATCTCTTATATTGTGGTGCCCAGAACTGTACCCAGGACTTGAGGTGAGGCTGTCCCAGTGCAGAGCAGAGTGGGACAATCCCCTCCCTTGCCTGGCTGGTGATGCTGTGCCGGATGCCCCCCAGGACACGGGTGGTCCTCCTGGCTGCCAGGGCACTGCTGACTCATGTTCAATTTGCCATTGACCAGGACCCCCATGTCTTTCCATGGCACTGCTCTCCAGCCTCTCATTCCCCAGTATTTCCTCACATTCTGGGATGCCTCATCCCAGGTACAGAATCTGACACTTTCCCTTATTCAACTTCATACTGTTTGGAATTGCCCAGTCCTCTGATTCGCCAAGGTCTCTCTGCAGGATCTCCCTGCTTTCAAGGGAGTCAACAGCTCTTCCCAGTTTTGCATCATCTGTCAGCTTGCTCAGTATCCCTTGCAGTCCTGCGTCCAAGTCATTCATGAAGATGTTGAACAGCACAGGGTCTGAGATGAAGCCCTACAGAACCCCACTAGTGACAGGTTGCCACTCTGATGTCACTCCATTCACTACAACCCTTTGTGCCCAGCCCATCAGCCAGTTGCTCACCCATCCCACGATACGTTTATCTGGCTGCGTGCTGTCCAGAAGGATCCTGTGAGACAGCATCAAAAGCTTTACTGAAATCCAAAAAGGTTACATTGACCGGCTTCCCTTCATCAACTAGATGGGCTACCTTGACACAAAAAGAAATCAGGTTTGATACCAAGACTTTCCTATCATGAAGCCCTGCTGGATGTGACCTACAACTGCACTGTCTTCCAGGTGTTTTTCAATATTTCTCAGAATAATCTTCCCCTTAACTTTACCAGGCACTGAAGTGAAATTGACAGGCCTGTAGTTTCTGGGCTCCTCCTTCTTGCTCTTCTTGAAAATCGGGACAATGTTTGCCAGCTCCAGTCAGCTGGGACCTCTCTGGATTCCCAAAACAGCTCAAAAATCAAGAGAGGTTCTGTGATGACATCAGCCACCTCCTTGGGGATTCTTGGATGAATCTCACCAGGTCCCACAGATTTATAGGGAACCAGCTAGAGCAGCAAATCCTGCACAGTTCCAGGGTTGACTAGAAGTTGATCATTCTCTCAGTCATGGTCTTCCAGCTCAGGGCACTCCTTGGCCCCTCCTCCGTGTTAAAGACAGAGGCAAAGAATGTGTTAAACCCCTCTCCCTTGTTTCTGTCCCTGTTTGTGAGGTGACCATCCTCATCCTGTAACAGGACAGCATTATTTCTACACTGCCTTTTGCCACTAACAGATTTGAAAAAACTGTTTTTATTGTGCTCCATAGCTCTGCCCAGCTTCAACTCCAACTGAGCTTTGGCCGCACAAATTCTACACTTACAGTGGCAAGCAGCATCTCTGTATTCTTCCCATGTGCTTCCATGGGGCATGCACCTTCCTTTTTTGCCTTATTTCCAAGAGAAGAGAAGATCCCTGCTCAGCCAAGCTGGCCTTCTGCCTCACCTCCTTGACTTCCAAAATTTGGGAATTGCCTGCTCCCGTGCCGTTAGGAGCTGATATTTAAAAAGTGACCAGCAGTGATGGACTCCAGCACCTGCAAAAACATTTTCCCAGGGGACTTTACTCACTAATTCTCTGAGCAGCCTGAAGACTGCCCTCCTAATGTCCAGAGCTGAGGTTTTGCTAGCACTTTTCTTCCTGTCAACAGAGATTTTAAACTTTATCACTTTGTGGTCAATGTGGCCAAGACAGTCACCAATCTCTGCTTTGCTCATGAGATCCACTCTGTTGACAAGCAGCAGATCAAGGAGGGAATCTTTCCCAGTCAGCTTCCTCAGGTCCTCTTCCATAAAGCTGTCATCCAGGTTTTTTAGCAATCTTCTGGCCCAGGTTGTACCAGCTGTGTGATGCTCCCAGTTAATTTCTAGCAAATTGAAGTCCTCCATAAGGACAAGGGCAGTTGACCTGGAAGTGTCTCTCAGTTCCTCAAAGAACAAATTCATGAGCATCATTGTCCTGGTTGGGAGATCTGCAGCAGACTCCTACAATGACATCTGCATTACTTGTTGGGCCATTGATTCTCACCCAGAGACTCTGAACTGGGCCACTGACAACTGTCAGCTCCATACATTCAAACCCTTCTATTACACACAATGACAACCCCCAGCTCCTTCTGCCCTGCCTGTTCCTCCTGAAGAACCTGTAACCATCCAACAGGGCAATCTAGACACAGGACTGATCCCATCAGGTTTCACTTATGCCAGTAATGTTAAATCTCTGGGACTGGGCCAAAGCTTACTTGTTCCTCACACTGCATGAATTAACGTAGAAACATTTTGGGTGTGGTAGATTGTAGCCACAGCCTACACCTGGTAAAGCAGATTGGGGGATCCATTAGTACTCCTTTCCTCAAGTTTTGGCACACAGTCCCACCACTCATGACTGTACCCTTTCTCCCTTTCAAGCTAGTTTAAAGCTCTAGCAATGAGCCCTACTAGCTCCTCTGCTAGAGCTCTTTTTCCCCTTTGAGACAGATGCGCCCTGGCAGGTGTTAGACTGGGTGCTGAGTAGATCGTCCTGTGATCAAAATCCCCAACATTTTTTCACTGACACCAACCTCAGAGCCATGCATTGACCTGATGGATCTGCCTATTCCTATCAGTATTCTTCCTTGTTACCAGAAGGATCAAGGAAATCACTGTCTGTGCTCCTGATCCTTCTACCAATCGCCCCAGGGCCCTGAAGTCTCTTTTGATTGCCCTCAGACTTCTCCATCATTTCATCACGGCCAGCTTGAAAAACCAAAGTGGATAGTAATCACAGGGCTTTACTACACTGGAGAGCTTCCCAGTAATGTCCCTTACCCAAGCCCCTGGGGGTCAGTGAGTGGGGTACATTCTGCATACTGGGTCCTTTGTTCCCCTTAGAAGGGAGTCTCCTATTGCAACTTCCCCACCTCTGTTAACCGAGGAGGTCGTGATGCAGGAGGTGGTGTTGCTTTAGGAGGCCCCACTATCCCAGAAAGACCTTCGTTCACCTCATCAGTTGTCTGGCCTTCTAGGTACAGAGCTTCACAACTTTGTAGAAGGTGCCAGTCCTACTTGGCAAATTCCAAGGAGGAGAAACTTTCCTCCTGCTACGTGCAGTGACCTGCTACCAGCCTTCATCGTGAACGGACCCCTTGACTAACAGTCCCTTGACTAATTACCCTGCAGTGTTCTGAATCCACTTGCTTTTCCTATACAGTGGAGATTTTAGACTCCCAAGAGTCTTGAGACTGTAGCATCTCTGAAAATAACCAGTCTCTTGCTCCTTTGCTGAAACACCATGTAGCCTATTCGCTTCCTCCTGTAGCTCCTTCACCGGGTGACAAAGTTCTTCAACCACAGCACACCTTCTGCAAAAGAACTGCTGGCCCCAGCCTTGGGGAGAGGTATCAGGTTACTCCTGGCAACCTGTGACCTGGACAGCTGCAGTAACAGTAACCATAACCGTTAGCTGTAATTTCAAAAACACAGGGATAGGCCTTTACCGAAGCCAAGGATCTCCAGTACCTTACTAGGAAATAAAACCAAAAATGTCTACTTGAGCTGAAGGCCCAGAACACTAGCAGCACCTTTCCTAAAAATATCCAGAAGTATACTCTTAGAAGTGACAACCACTATTTTTATCCAATTTTACAATAAACAAATAATTTTATCAACATGTTTCCATACTTAAAACACACATATTCGGCTGAAAGACTTAAAACTACGGTAGAAGTTGGGTCACTATTTTAGCTAACTTAATGAATTAATGGGGATTGGGAGTGTACATTAATATTACGCTTTGGCACTTGAATATAAAAATTGACCACTAACATTTGCTTCTTTTCACCAGTACCTTTTTAACATTAAGTAGAGTGTCACATTTGAGACCTGAACCAGACAGAAATAGACATATTGATGAGAGAGAGCTGAAAGTCTCTTAAATACGAAGACTAGATCCAGAAATCCCAGGCAGTGACCACTTGTCCCCATTTATATGGCACTTCTCAGTTCACACCTGTACACATGAGGGCTTGGCTACAGATCCAGCTGGAACTGCTGCTGGTGGAAAGCGTGGGAGCAGGACCCCAGCCCGGCCCAGAGCACACAGTGGCACCAGGTACACACCAGCTCGTCACTAGGAGGAGTGACAGGACTTCAGCCCACACAAGTCAGTCCAGCATCTCCTGTGGACATGTGTTTAAAGAGGTTCTCTTAAGCTTTGAAGTGGGTAAAAGCGTAGTGACACAATGATGAGAACTTCTGAAGCAAGGAGAAGTGATATAAGCAGGAAGGTTATAGACAGACTGCATGTGCATGCCCTGGAAATACAGACCTACTGCCATTTCAACTAAGATTGTAGCACTTCCTTGAATGCAAAAAAGTCAGTGATAAAACTTATGAAATAATTTAGCTTAATTATTAAACATTATTTGTTCTGAACAAGAAAATGTGGACTAATGAAACAGTTACTTGCACATATATAATGAATTTTAATATTAACACTAAAAATGCTAATAAAATCTAGAAAAAAAAAAGATTTTCCAATAAAATATATATGGAAGCTCCAACTTTTGTGTGCAATTTGGAAACAAACAAACCAAAATCAAACATTTAAAAATGGGGAGGATTTGCCCTATTTCCCCCAAATTTGCCCTGTTTCCGACCAAAATTACCTGTTGTCATTTTATAAAGTAGTGGATCTGAAAAGACATTTGGGCATTACTTTGCGTTTACCATGTTCGCATCAACTTCTTTCCTCTATGTTAAAAAGGAAAAAGCTGTAACACATACAACTGAATAAAATGCCAAATAATTAAAAGTAAAATATTATTTCTTCTTTATACTATTCTGAGATACCTAAACTACAACAATGAGATGTTTTCATGCTTATACTGGGTTTCCATTTCATAACCATACATATTTCCAGTGAAATTAAACCACCTTCTCATCAGCTCCTGCACAAATGAACACATCCACATATAGAAGGGTGTATGGAAAATATTACTACACAAGTTGATCAAATTACAGTAGTTGAAATGCATCCATTTCAGTAATTTAAAAGTCTCTTTCAAATTCAAAGGATAAATAGGATATCAAAATCATAGGGACAGAGCTAAAAGTCATCTGATAGCCGTTTCCTCCCATTATACACTTTGTAGCAAACATCTGGCTAACGTATCCTGCATGACCTCCCAGGACTTCCACTGAACCTGCCCTATTGTATCACTCTTGCAGTGCTTCTCCTCGTGACTCACCCTGAATACAAGTTAAACCCACTGCTTCTCCTTGCAGCCATCTGGGACACAGGAAAAAATCTTGGGCAACAGTATTTTTCTTTATATAGATTTAATCAAATGTCCCTTCACCCTCTCTACACTGAAGAAACCAAAAGCACACACCAGAAACAATCCCAATTACAAACTACTGTCACCGTTACTATTAAACACTAGCTTTCACATAGTTGTAATAATAAGGGGAGAATGCAGGGGAGATGGAATTTTCAGTAGCAGATAACTCAGCAAGAAAAGCAGACTTGTTCAAGGCTCAATAACACACTGAAGTATCCATGACCAAACCAAATACCTGGGTGCCACCAAACAAGCAGCTCTCCTACCTCCACCAATCAGCAAAGCCTCAAAGAGTTATAACCTACACAAGTTATGACTTGAATATAGTGATGGCTTTATTTCATGTCTGCAAAACCAAGAGGTTGGACCCAAGTGCTCCTTCTTTCATGTTAAAGTGCCATTTAAATGCAAGAAGAGAAAGCAAAAGGGAATCTTAAGGAGCATGTCTGCCTTGCACAAAGGGCTGTCCTGGGAACCAGAGGCTGGACCAGAAGTCCATTGTGCAGAGCTGTGCACCAGGCCTACAGCCATGACTCTCTGTGACAGCAGCTCCTAAGGGACATGGCTGCACCACACCAACATACACATGTCCTTACTGACATCTACCCTGGTTCCTACGTCCAAGATGGCAGCGCCTTATTCCATGTAAATTCCTATGTCTGCTCCCAGCAAGTCTGAGTTATTACCACTCTCTCCATGGCATGATGTGTCCCAGATCTGCTGAAAGTCATCTACTGCTCTTTCAGATAACAGGTCTTGTTTAACAGGTGCTTTTGTTCCCAGCTTGACACACTGAATTAGCATCTCTCCCATACCAGTTTCCCATTTGAGTACTGTCTTGATTTTTGCAATTCCTCTTTGTATTGTGCCAGATTAAAATCTAAATCACAGTGATGACAAGGAACACTGATGCTGTAAACAGACACCTCTTTAAATAAAGTTGTGATCAAAGCATTGAGTAGCCCAATAAAACCCAGGTGGCTCTAGCTTATCGTATGCCGTACTCATTATTTCAAGTGTCCTATTTAATAGATTTCCAGGTGTCAACAAAAAGGTTTGTGCCAGTTCTTTTATTTCTGCCTCTGTTTATGTATCTGGTGCCTATTGATAAGAAGGTCTAATATTAAAAAAAAAAAAAAAATTAAAAAATACTCATTTGAAAATCAGGCATTTTGCCACAGTTGGCAAAAACACAGAAACCAGTGTATTATTCACCATCTACATAAAGCTAAGCTAATTACAGAGGAATACCAAATGACTTGTGTTTGCCATAATTTTCTGTGGGCCAATATGTTTGTCCAAAAAAGTCCAAAAAATTCACAAATTTAATGTCAACTTTAAGAGAGTTAATCTGCAAGTTTCATGTAAAAAATACAGGCAAAATTTTTCATTACTTATGGAAATCTTTACCTTTAAAACTACTATAAGCACTGGCAGCAAGTAGGCAAAGAGAAAAAAAGCTGATTTGACATTTATTCTTCATTTTAACTTTGTGCTTTATGTATCCGAATGCATTAATTAATTTTTCACTAGAAACATTGCAAGAAAAATGTCTTGTAAGATTTGATCAAGTATCATACAATGAAGTACTGTGAACAGCAGGAACCTTTTTTCAAATGTCATTTTTAAAAGTAAAACCAAGAGCTCAAATTTCTACACTTGAGGATAGAGGGACATTTTGGTTTTAATTCTACACCATTGCATCAAAGTAGAATTTTACAAAGCGCTTCCTCCTCACTCACCCTGTCATTGATCATTTCAAGTAGTGTCTTGCTTCCCCTCCAAGCATATTTTATCTTCTGACCCAATATTTTAATTTCTTTTCATACAAAAGAGACAAAATTTTTGCATGGAAATCAGGTTTAGAGGTCTAACATTTCTAAAATGCTATGACATTTTGCCTTCCAATCCCCCACTTGCCTTTCAGTTATAACTGAAATTTCAGTTTCCAAATTAGACAGGTAGAGATGCCAACAATATTCCACTGAAAGCCATTAAGAACTGGACACCCAAACTCCTGTGCTGTTTCTAAAATGTTTGAGCAAGTATGTGTTTGTATAATGTTCAGGACACCCAGAGCCAGCTGACGCCTCTGGGCATGAGCACAGTAAAGCATAAATCAGGTCACGCTTCCTAGTTTGAGAGCTACACAGCTTTCAGGGTGGGAGCACTAACCTCATTCCAATTTACATCTAAACATTTCTTACTCCCACTCCTTATTCCATCTCCTCAGCATTCCTCATATCTTCAACACTTGGTGCCTATTGGAAACCATCACTGCCTCCAAGTCTAGTAAACTGACCAATCCCAAACTCGTCCTCAACTGTCCTTTCCTTTAGTCTTCCATCAGTAACACACCACCAAATGAATTTGACACTGAACTAATCTAAAAAGAAAGCACATGACACAATGAAAATATACATAAAAAATCATGTGTGTGAGTAAATATATATATTTATATATATATATATATATATAGGCTTGCAGATAAACATTTCATTAACATTTTTTGGTTTTGCAATTATTTTTCTATTTCTGAGAATTGTCACGTTTGGTCTAGTTCCTGCATAGCTGGGTTGCACCCTTGTCTTTCTTATACATGATGGGAGAAATGTAACTAGACAGCAACATATCAAGTCTAGAAAATCATGCTCAGTAGAACTGAAATAACAACAACAAAAGAAATCCTTCCTTTATATCTTTAGTAACTCCTTGTAGGACTGAGGAAAATGTTTCTCAACTGCAAGAAGCACTAGGCTCAGGGGATGAAGATCTTCAGAATTTCCTGAGTAACAAAGACCTCCATTTTTACAAGTGTCTGTTGTTCCACTGTGTGAGAAAGGCTTTCAAGCCTCAGTGTGTACCAGGAGTGGCACCCAGTGTCCAAACTGCATCCTTACAACAGGGTCTTTGGTTCCCTCCTCAGTCTTTCCTTGTTCGTTTCTCTCCGGCTGCAGTTACAGAAAATTAGCAGTTCTCTGCTTAAACTGCACGTATACTGTAAGTAAAGTAGTTTACACATGCTTTTTGCCAAACTGTTTTAATCAACTGCACAGATGAATGAAAGTTTCAACTATTCAATGTGGAGAATAAATACCAAGTCCACCAAAATACTTCAATTAAGCCACATAGCTACAGATTTAAACTCCGAATGAAATCAACATTTGTGTAGACTATGGTCTTTCAACTGTACTCAACAACTGACTTTACAGTCACAAGCTGATTTATTCTCGATAATTGGCACTACTTTAATAGCCCAAAACGTGTTTTACTAGAACAGAAATAAAAATCACTAAAAGAATTGGGAAAAAAAACCAAAACAAAACAACGAATCAACAACAAACAGTTTTCATGTTTTGCAGCTATGTGGGATTTTAAAGATCATCAACTGTGCTTGGCTAAGAATAGATCTAGAAAATAAAATTGTTTTGTTCTTCCCAAAATTGATCAGAGGGATAATGTTTACTTTTAAACAAGATTCAACACCTGGAGTAAGTTACAAAGAAAGCAGTTCCTCCAAACAGCTGCAAATGCTAAAATTTCTAGCTTTTTTTCCTTTCACTATCACAAACAGTTGAATGTGGCAGAAAATAGATCAAGATAAAACACTTAATTACTGTAACAGTTATCCTAAAGCATTAAAAAGCTGTAATTAGATCAGTAGGTAAGAGCACACTATGGAGCAATACAAACTGGGAAAAAGAAAAAAAAAAAACACCGAAAACCAACATAGTCATTGAAAGAAAAAAATGCATCTCTATCTACATGTGGAAGTCAAATAGTAAATACCTCTTCAATAGTTTTGCCCAACTTTATCTGGTCAGTTTTCCTGTTTCACTAATATCAAACCCCAATCCTCACCACAATGTCTCTCCCCTCAAACAATGAAGCCCAGCACTATCTGCCTCACGTGCGCAAGCTGCAAGAAAAATTCATGCACCTCTTCAGGAGAAAAATGCCTTGCAGCTAAGTGATATTCTGAGTTCATTAAAACCTAAAAGATTAGATCTCAGCTCTTCTGCAAATATCGCTAAACAAGCTTTTGTTTCTCAACCAAAGACACAAAACTGGCACAATTCAACAGTTAATCGGGAACTTCAAAATCCTGATGTTCAGTGTCTGTAGTTCCTCCTTCACCCCTCCAATTTCTCTGCTGCATAAAAGAACACTATAAAATCTGCAAAACACACCACATGGATTGGGTTTTTATATATAAATATATATACACACAGAGACACTGACTAGTATGTTCAAATCCTGTTGAATTACTTTCCTGGTAAGATCTATTTTGTTTCAACGAGACTTCTACTTGCAAAAACACGCACACATTGCACAGCAAATAGATCTCTTGTTAGGTGCCTAATATGGCCAGGGAAACCATTTTGATTATTCTGTGCCCGCTTATGCATTGTCCTACAAAACAATAAGATAGAACAGCAAGAAACTAGCAATTAAGAGAGTCTAAATGCACATCGGGAATCACTAAAATCCACGCTAGCCAAGTCAGGAACAATATGACTGATGAATAGGCCATATTATATTAGGATTGTTAGCAAGTGTTAAAAAATTATCCTAAGCAGATGTCCCTTATGACCTAAATTTATCACACAAAGAACATGCCTGTCTTCTTTCCTATAAAAAGTTTTAAGAAATCTTTCCATTTTTATTACTGACTAGAACGCCACACGGCTGCATGTTGGCTATAAATATGTACAGAGGATTTATCACACTAAAGTTACAAAAACAAGTAAGTATTTTACTGTAAACAACCTATTTTCATGTATATTTTTCTACTGCATGAACTTATGCTGTACTGAAGCATGTAATCCAATAAAAGAAATCAAACTCTGTATTCAGCACTGTGAAACAAAAGACAAGCTGCATACTACAGCAACTTATCAACCCACACACCACAAACCAAAACAGACTAAATTTCTTCAGTTAGATGGGTGAGAGCCTTCTCTGCAATAAATACATTTTGTGTACACAGTCAAGAAGGAACTACATAAATTTAAGCTACTATACAGTATTACATGTGCAACTATGCACACCCTGCTTATCTTCAGTAGAGCTTTAAAGACGTTTTTACTTTCTTAAACTTTGCTGATATTAAGATTCTATACACCAGCTTACCTTCAAACTACAGAGATAAGCAAGATTTGCTCAGTTTGAGCTTTCTCCATTTCTCCATATATTTTTGACTGCACCACTGGATTTCACAACATATAGTAATCATGAACAACTAATACTAAAATAAAGATACAAATGTAAACTCTACTAAGGATTTTTCTCTTTTCTATCAAAGACAAGTATTTTTCTAGAAGATCTTTAAAAGTTCTGTAATTTTTATGAAAAAAATTCTTATATCTCTAACTCCACTGCTGCAGTAGGTTTCCCGCCAGCAAAATGGATTTCGAATCTGTTCCTCAAGTATTTAATTTCATATTCAGCCCTCAACTTTGGGCAAATTTCTTGTCTCTGTCTTTCCATCAGTAAAACAAATGCAAACACTACGAACAAAAGAGGTGCAACTTAGGTTTCATGTGTACTATACCTTGAGTATGGAACATTTCCTTAGAGAATAATGCTACATAATTTTTCCACATTATGCAGTTGATAAATCCATAAAACGTTATTGAACAAGAAATAAGAATGAAAATGATTTTTTGTAATTTACTGCTACTACTTATTTCAATCAGTTTCTATTACCTTTCACACACATGTATTGATTCGAACAGCTTTTCAATAGAACTATAGGCATTTCATTAATTTTAGCTCTCAGAAAAAAAAAAATTAGGGATTTGCTCATTTTGCTGTGCTTTCCTTCAGCTCCCTCAAGTTTATTACAGCATTCTTTGGGAAAGGAAATGGCTAAATACTTGCATTAGCAAAAAAGGAAAGGAGGAGGAATGGAAAGAAGTAATAAGAAGGTGTTAAAAGAACTCTCTCTTCCTCTTGGGTCCAGTCCTATTGGGAAAAAAACAGATGAGCGTAGAGTCCAAATGTATGGCCAAGGTTGAGGGGGTCCACAAGGACCACAAATAATTGGTCCCTTAAGAAAGGACAGGGCTACAGGCTGAAGCAAGACATGCAAAAAGCACAGAGTGTGACCCAGGCAGTCCAATGGAAACAGCCACTCCCGCACCACACTGTCCAAGACCAAGGAATAAGAATCAAGGATGAAGAAGTTGAAAGTTCTTAGCAGAACTGACAGTGTTGTTTTCACACGGTTTGGGCTTCCTTCTGAAGGAAGCTTGAGTTCCTTCAAACCCAGAGGTAGCCACAATAACAAGTATACACACACACACTTTATTTAATTGGTTATCCACTTCTGCGCACGTCTATGTCTTTAGTCAAAGTTGAGCTGATTATATTAGCACCAAAAAAATTAAAATTCAGAACAGCTCATTTGTAGTACTTTACCAAAATTGAAGGTAAAAGAAACTGGGCTTTCATATTGCTGACCACATAAAAATTAATGAGTTTCTACAAGTCTTACAAAATTATATGAAATACCCATATAACAAACTAAATTATTGTATAAATAAAGAATACAGCTAAGATAGAACACAAGCTATCAAGTAAAAACTCCTGGCTTCAAGCTGAAATCTTCCATATAATGAAATGTTTAAATGCATAGCTGAGTTGGAGACAATCTCCCAGCTCATTCCAATGCTGCTAAAACATACATCTAAACTACCTATCTCTTAAAACAGACACTTCTTTAACTTAATTTTCCAGCTAAGTCAGTGAATCTTCTTAAATACACTTTTCAGTAAAGTAGAGCATGGAAGGTTATTAAGTATGATAATAATATCCCTGAAATTGTGAATTACAGAAAAAGAAAATCAAACAACCTATGACAGATTTTAGGCTAAGTTTTTCTGTTTAAAATTGCCCAAGGGAAAATGCCATGAAATATGTTTTCTTAAAAAAAATAAAAAGGCTAAGAGCTCGTGGAATATTTTGCATTTAAAATCAAACTACACTAACTTCTTTTGCAGCAAAATTGCAAAATTTCAATGGAACCTGATTTAAATAAAACATAATATGCATGGTACTTTAAAGAGCAAAATGATTTCTCTTTTTTGATACAAAATCAGATGTTGAACAAAAAGGATTAACCTACCACTTTAAAGCATTGCCCCTACGGTAAAAATCAACGTGAATATCCAGAAATGCAGTACACAGTGCATTTCAGGCAGTTTGTGCAATACTGTCAAAAGAAGAATCGTTGATATGCAATTTTTAAGTCTGTGCAGTCCAGTAGTATAAATCCCCTTATATAAGCCAAGGAGTTCCATCACAATTGCTGTCTCCTCTTTCTTAGTTATGCGTGGTAGAATTGGAAGGCAAAGACGCAAACCCGCAGAACAAGCAAGCTCCTGTCCTGCTTTTAGGATACACACACAGAGGAAGTCTGAATCAAATTCTCCCCATCTACACCGAGCCTTAGAGCACACAATACATTTAGGCTGATTTAAGAAGCGAAAACACACTGAGTCGGAATAGTCAGTGCACTTTGTAACATATTTTCTGAATTCATTTGTGTAAAAGATTACGTGCACCTTATCAGATGAAGGCACCGCGTACCCCCGCGCTGCCGCAGGGCTCCCGGCCGGGAAGGCGGCGCGGGCTGCGGCCGTGCGCTGGGTACGAGCGCCCCCTGACGGCGGCTGCGCCCGGCGCCGCTGTCACACAGGCACGAGGGACACACACGGGCACAGGGACACACGGGCATGGGGACACACACGGGCATGGGGACACACACGGGCATGGGGACACACACGGGCATGGGGACACACACGGGCATGGGGACACACACGGGCATGGGGACACACGGGAACAGGGACACACGGGCACAGGGACACACGGGCATGGGGACACACACGGGCACAGGGACACACGGGCATGGGGACACACACGGGCACAGGGACACACACAGGCACGGGGGACACACACGGACACAGGGACACACGGGCATGGGGACACACGGGCATGGGGACACACGGGAACGGGGACACACGGGCATGGGGACACACGGGCACGGGGACACACACGGGCACGGGGACACACACGGGCACGGGGACACACGGGAACAGGGACACACGGGCACGGGGACAAGACCAAACGGCGGCATACATACACTGCCGCATCTCACGGAGACAAGTACGTGCACCCACACACCCAAGGCACACTTCGGCCTGCACGCCATAAAGTAGCCTTCTACTGGGATTTCTTCTTTCTTGCCCAATAAAGACAAAAACCTCCAGCCATTAGAACTAATTCTGCACAGTATGAAAACTTAGGCAAAACATTTAACATTCTGCATGCCTGCTACTCCATTGAACCATCACAACTAAACAAACTATGTTGATACTAACGTTCCTTCAGGAGACAAATCAAAGGCTTGCACTAGGGACAGGTAAAATGCAAAATAATTCAGGTGTGATTAGCAGTTTTATTAAAGCACCTTGAATATCTGATACATCTTATTAGATGACAATTAAGCTCAACTAATAACTAATGTTTTGTCCATCAGTATATTCCAACGTCAGTTCTGGCAGTCCACAAAAAAAAATGCTAGAGATCAGATGAGATAGTATTCTAAGTACTTAAAAACTGACCATCCACCCTCTGTCATAATCATTTGAATTCCTTATATAAATTAAACCTTATTGAGCCTATGGACTATTTCACACACTCATTACACCCAAATGATAAAGAAAAAAAACCCTCAAAATTCAATATCCTTTTTATATACAGAACAAAACGAAACTTCATAAATGCATGCACAAACCTGACGGGCTTTCACCAGCACTCAGTAATTGAAAAGTCAACATTTACATAGCACGGCTTTCTTCCTAAATTGCTACAGGTCTTATGAAAAACATGGATGAGGAATTCAAATAAATGGACTACAACAGGAACCAGAACCAAGGTTGTGATTGAGGAGCTTTTGAGTCATCTGTTCCTGTCCTTAGTGAAATAAAACTCAAATTTCATATACCCCGATTTCTTCATTTCATAAGCATTTAATTTTCTTCAGTAAAAGACATGAGCTACAACAGTTACACCTAAAGAGAATAAATCTATACAAACCAAAAGAAAAGAAGAAAAAAACAGCTAAAATTGCATCTGCCTATTCAGAACAGAGTTCTAGTCACTGCATGTTCAAGGTCTGTCATGCAACAATACAAGAGAAATACAAGATACACCTACAATGATAAAACCTTTGGTTTAGGATTTTCTGACTCCTGGTCAGAAAAATGGACAAAATCTAACCTGGACAGGAGCCTTTACAGAAAGGAGATGAACCAACACTGCTGGGGGGTTGTGATTTAATGACGTCAGGACTTCTGTAGCAATACTAGTAAAAGAAATCAACCTTCACAGAGTTCATTTGGACTCTATTGCAACAAGGCTCATGAAAGGTCTAGAAAACTCATCTTAAAGGAACAGCTGTTGGAGATGTGTTTGTTCAGACTCAAAAAGAGGATGCTCAGGAGAGACCTCATGGCTCTCTACAACCATCTGAAAGAAGGTGTAGTGTGGCAGGGGCCAGTCTGTTCTGCCATGACTGCAGGGAGAGGACCAGAGGAAATGGCCTTAAACTGATACAAGGGTGATGCAGATTAGGTATTAGAAATTTTTTTTTCAGTGTTAGGGTAGTCAGGCACTGGAATAGGTGGCCCAGGGAGGTGGCAGAGTCACCATCCCTGAAAGTGTTTAAGAGGCATCTGGATCTGGTCCCGGCTGATGTGGTTCAGGGCTAACAGCGGTAGTACTGGGCAATGGTTGGACATGGCGATCCTGTAGCTATCTTCCAACCTTGACAATTCTGTGATTCCACCTGAAGCCCTCTGCTTCTGCAAGGACCACATGTCACAGGTGAGCAAACAAGTAGCACTGCAGGCAAGGCTCAGCAGCAGCAAAAACTGCTGCCCTGGCCAAGTAAAACCCTGAATAAGCACTATTTATGATCTATGACACCTTTGTCCACATGCAACTGTACCCATGTGAGGCTAAAAAAATGGTGGGTTTGTGGAAATGTTGCACTGTATTATTTCTAGTTCTTACCGAATGATTAGACAACTAAATACAAGATAAAGCACAGAAAACTAAAGATAAGAGAATCTTTACTCATCTAGCTACTTCTAACCTGAAAACCAAAATGAACATTCTCAAGTAACAAAATAAAAATAATGTTGGGGGTAGTTTGAGAAAGCAGCACCAGCTTTCCTTCTGTAGCATTTCAGAGGGAATCTAATAAAAGAAGAAAAAGTTACAACCATACAGAACTTATTTTGATGTAAAATTATATAATTGTCTCAAAGTTTCAACTGGCATATTTACCACAGGACTTCATTTATTATCTTAGCTATGTAACTAAGTTACTAAAACACATCAGACTGAAATAAATCTGTTTCAAAATAATGTCTCGTAACATCTATAATGAGTGACAAGCTGTATACTTCATTTTTAACTGTTGGATTTCCAAGAAGGGAATATAAATTTCCTTTAAGTGGGGAGAAAAGCTACTCAGTGAACGGGACTAAAGATAAAACCAATAAAGTGCAAAGGATTGAACTTAACATGTTGCTTAGAAACAAAATTTACAGATATGAAAAATACACTTATTTCTCAGGAAGAACATATAGAAAAGAAGGTTTTTAGTAAACCTTAATTGAAAGGCAGCGAAACTATGCTCAGAGAAAGGCTTGGAAGTGCCCTGAAGTGAAAGCATTTCTCAGAAAACTATCCTTAATAAAACAAGCTGGAATACGGCATAATTTCACAGAAGTACCTAAGCCAAAAATCCTTACAGCAGAAATATTATTTTCCCTAAACAAGAGCTGAATATGTGAGGTGGAGGACGTGGGGAAGGCAAGGGCACAGGAATAGGGGTTGTATGTGTAAATCACTTAAAGTATCTTCATGAAATTAAAGATCAGTGCTTTGAAAAATAAAGTCAATGCCTATGAGGATTTAAGTGCACCAGCAATAAGGAAACACAATTATCTGAAAAGTAAATGCCTTAACAAAAGCCCTAAGTGCAGCCCTAAAATACCAAACATTCACATTGAAGCATCTCTTGCTGAGGACTCAACAACAATTCTGCAATTTTCCTCCATTAGCTCACACATCATCAACTAAACTTCACCTACAGATTTCTAACAGAGAGCTGGGTTGAACCCTCTCACCCTCACTAAAAATCTCATGCTGCAGCAGGCCAACCTAAGTGTTTAAGACTTTCCTGACAGGAAATCTTACAAAAAAAAAATTACACTTTGTAAAAAGAATCATAGGAAGACAACACTGCAGGAGAAACTTTCTAAGATGAAAAACACCTGTGGATTCATACATGGTGGATAGCCTGCTCAGATTTGCAATAAGAATTACTTGAATCTAAAAAACCTCTTGTGTTTTCTGTAGTTTTAGATATAGTTTTAGATATATTCAAGCTGCATTAAAGAATGTTCTTGCATGAAAAGAACAAGTTCAGATGTTTTTTAAATAAAAATTTAATTTTTGAAGGAATTTGTAACAGCAAATAGTCAAAATTTGATATTATCTCAGGCACTAGCAGCAAGAGACAAAATGGCACCATAACAAAAGCATAACTAAGCATATCTGAAGAAATGCTTGTTGCAAGCAAGTTTAAATACATCTTTATCAAACTGATTCTTGAATGTCATGCATACCTATTTCAAGTTCAATTTAAGGATATTTTCTTAACACTCTCAAAAATGTGTTTTATATTAGATTTGCACAGCTTAGAAGCAGAAAACATTCACTTAAATTTGTCTTGCCAATATTCCAACAGTTTGCTCAAATATCACCCTCCTGTACAAAAGCTCAATTCTCTTAACAATCATCCCGAGACCACTAAGGCCTACACTAAGGCAGAAGACAATGCAACATCATCCTGACAGAAGAGCACATTAAGTATTATTCTGTGTGACAGTAGAGCTGAAATGCCAAGGTCCTTATATTTTCCCTCCAGGTCTCTGGGCCTGAATTTGTGCAAATATATAAAGTCAGATAGGGTACTGAAGTAATACACAAGCCTTAGAGGGAAGGAGGTGCCTTGCTTTCTTTGGTTTTTAGCATCCTGAATTTGAACATTCTGGCACATAACAAGAGATTTCTCTACCTGAATTATTTGCATCTAGAAGAAAAAAAAAAATAGTTTGAAAATCTGGCAGGATTCTTGCATAGGGAAACACAGCTCCAGGGAAAACAATCAGGGAGTATTTATAAAACTATTATTTTTCACATTGGCAAGACAGAAGACAACTCTGAGAAGCCTCAAAAGATACCAAAGGCTCAAGCTGGCAACCTCAACAGCCATTTTGTTTAGGTTTTCATCTTCCCTAAGTTCTACCACATAGGTTAAAGAGCTGAACAGACCCCTAGGAAAGGGAATGCAGACTGAACATAAGCACTTTGCATTTCCTAAATGGTTCAGTTCCTTTAAGTGTACTTCACTGAGAAGAATACAGAGGAAGTATCTCTGTGATCCATGTTGTAGAAGCTAGGGAAGATGGAAGTCAACAGGAAATGTCTCCTGAATTGGCTTATAGGGTTCAGCAATCTCCCCTGACCCAGCTGCAGATTCCCCACCCTTGCTGGAGGCGGCAGCATCAGCCTCACGGCCACAGGCTCACTTCCTACTCCAGCTAGAGCCTGCTCTGCTTTCTGTGCTCCCAGCATGGGAACGTGGAGCTGAAAAGCTATGGGGTCCCAGGTGAGAGAAGCTTTGCCTGTGGACCTTACTTAATGGCAGGATTATTGCATACTTGCTGAAAAAGGGAAAAAGACTGGTACTAAAAATCGCTTTCTTGGAATGAAGTTTCTCCCAAACAGGAACAGTTGAACCCTGCATACGAGATCACAGGCCCATAGCTCAGCATGGGAGCCATCCCACAGTGAGCTGAATCCATCTCCAACATGGAGAAATTCGTTTCAATACTTGCTCTCCTACCAGCTACATGGAAATAATTCAGCCATTTTCTACCAAAAAAAATTAAGCATGGGGTCCAATTAAGAATTTAGATTATTTCAATCCTTTGAAGAGCTTCAGAAGAGAAGGAATCTTTGAAACATTTTTTAAGCCTTAATAAAATATAGTTCTGATTCAAGCACTATGTTAATGAAGGACAATTAAGATTCCTTTTTGTTTTGCATTTTTTTCTTCCCACAAAAGAAGCAATAAACAGCTACAAAACCTTACCAAGTTGCAAAGAATTCTTAAAATTATCTCTGCTGTAAAAGCATGATAAGATTCTTTGGTTTTAAGATAAAACATTAATTTAATAATACCTGATCCCATTATATACAAGAAAAAGCAGTTTATACTTACAGATTAAGCAATCTTGCTCAAACTGAATTATCAAAACAGATAGAATGAATCACAATTACTTTGACTACATTACCTCTTTAGTTACTCTTGACATTAAACTGACTCTCTTTATGCCCTAATAAAGTTTTTCTACTAGTATCATTAAATACATATACACATACTTACAGTATTAGAACTGTAAGCCTTTTAAGTCTGCTTTATACATTTGATGTAAGTATGTGCCAAGCCAGTCACACTAGCTTAACAGTGTCAGTAACAAAACATCACTAGGACCAGCAAAAAACACTGAGACAGACAGAAACCACCCATTCTACTTTCTAGCTCACTTGGAAAAGCAAAATCATCACCCAGACTTCAAGTTAGCCAAAGTCTCTTAAAACTTACAAAGCTCTGCTCTCCAGGCTTTCAATGAGTACTTAACATGTACAAATAAATCCACGGAGATGCAATCTACGTGCCAAGCTACATCCAGATGTGTGTGTGTGTGTGCATACACATACAGCCATTTCCATAAAAAGCTTTGAAGTGATTATGAATTATGGACAGGAAACTAATTTAACTTCCTGTGTGGACAGTCTTATCCTAAAATAAATGCGTTCATATCATATGTATTCATTCCCTATAACTTCCCTTATAAAGACAAGCTTTAAGTTGGATATTCAGGATGGCACTGTGATTAACCTGCTGACACCTCAAGCCCCACTTAAAAAATCTGAGTACATACAAGCTTCTGCTCACTGTGAGGGGAAAAAAGTCTTTTCTAACCCATAAAAATTTTCTTTTTAGCCTAAGTTTTACAAAACTGTAACTATTACCTTCATCAAAGTCTGCATCATCTTCTGTATGCTGAGGGAAAGGGAAGCAATTTGTGATTTCAAGTCTGTCATCCACCACAAGACCCAGCAGCACTCCTTGGACCACTTCATTCCCCTGTCCTTCTTCTTGGTAATGTTTAATGATCTTTAACACAACCTAGAACACAAAACAATAAAATCACAATATGTAATGCATTCTTTCTGTCCTCAAACTATCTGGAATTATAAATTTGTTGCACAGATTAGAGCTGCAAACCAAGTGAGCTATTGGCTTAAGCACTTGAAATTTTAATACAGGTTGAGGAATAGCCAGTCATCCTAACATTATAGGAGAAAAAAGACCATTAAATGAACCATCAAAATGCAGTTCTAAACCAATTTTCTGAAATATGAAAATGAAATATTGATATTTTTTACTTTAGCTTGTTGCTGTAACTGTGAGCTTTTAACGGTATCTTGCAGACCCAATAAGCCCCCTCTTAAGGGAAACAATGCACAAGAAACTAACAAAACATCTTCAAAAACTATGCACAAATTTTTTAAAAGGTGGAGACCACATCAAATTTCAATTGCATTAATCTTCCAAAGTACATCTCATTGCTGGTTTACTTCAGATGATAGTTCAATTTATGTGTTGTGAATGGAATATTTAAGAAAAATCAATAATAAAACAAAGAAATAAAAAGATGCACAAATTACTCATTATATTTTTAACAATATAATTCCCACTTCCTTCCTTAAATATGAACTCTACAATGAATAATTCTCATGAAATGATACTGTAAATTGGAACAGTATGAACAAAGCCACTCAAAAATAGTCAGTCATTTGCTAGCAACACTTCATACTTAAACATTTTATACTCAGCAACTAGACCTATAATAAGGTAAGACACAAATCACAAACACAGACTTCAAAGAACTTATGCTTTGTGCAGCATAAGTGGAGTTTATTTTAATAAACCCTAATCCATCCATTCAAAATGCAACAGAAAATGTCTGATGATTACGTCTTTATTAAAGCAATACTACTTTAACCTCTGCTGGCAAACAGACCAGTTTAATAGATTTCAGCTCAACAACCCCAAGTACTGGCATTTAGTGAGCATTCTACAGGGGAGGGGGAAAAAAAGGAAGTTAGGCTCATTCTTACACATCAGGAACATATATTTGTCCCTAGCTTTCTCCTCTGTTGATCAGCAGATGTCAGTTTTGTAAAATACCATTAATGCACTAATGTATTAATGTACCTCGATACAGGTTAAATGGAAGAAAAAGGAGACTAGAACAGAAATTACTTACAAATATACTGACTGCTTGGGCTAAAATGGGAAAATGAGCTTCATGTGCAGCCTACTCGGAGTCAGGGCAGGGAGAGTAAAACTGAAAAGAAATACCTATCTCCAACTAAGCTGGATTTAAGTATCAAAATGGACTAACATCCACTGATTCCTTGTTTATTTACAGTATCACTCACTTGTGTCTCCTCGTGCATCTAGATATACTTGCATTGAAGCTTCTCAATCATAGGTACAATACAACATTTCACTCCCTTACTCATTCACATCTGTCTCTCAAGTCCTTTGCAGCCACAACTTTTTATCCAATTTGTTAAAACAGGTCTACAGAGCAGAGACACAAAGAGATACTTTGGTAATATACATCCCATTTAATGGGAAAACAGTAAGGACATTAAGATCAGAGGGCAATGAAGCAGTATTTAATAGTGATGAAAGCAGTATAGCAACCACCAGTTTGAGATCACCTGGATGTAGAAGATGAATGTATCACAGAATCAGCACATAAATAATACTCAACTTGCATTAGCGTAAAGTTAAGGTTTATCATATATTTGCCATAAGCCCTGTCTTCCACAGTCATGGAAACCATAATTAACCTGCCAGATTACAGCAGAGAAAGCTCTCTATTATACAACTATTCTCAGCATCTTTACAGTCTTGTAAGCTTCACCTTTTCCAGTATTTTTCTCATTTTCTCTTGAGCTCTCTATGCATACTGACTGTCCCTGTTAATGTGAATACTGTTTGCCTCTTTGATTTCATTACAGGAGCATTTGTGATACGATGCCAATTTGCTGCAGCGTTTCTGATGATAATTGCTCACAGAAAGCAGCCACAAATGAAAGAAGCATAGGCTGTCACAGAGTATCAATGATTTTTCAGCAAAAGAAAACTAGGAGCTCAAAGCTCTTAAACGTTAACCAAATACCCTGATACACAATGAACCTATTACATAAGTCTGCAGTTTCCAACCTCCAGCCTGAGGACCACAGCAGACATTATCCAGGGAGATACAGACCCCAGGGATTTAGGCCTACCTGCAACCTTGTTTTTTAAGAGTCTGAGAGAGGGAGCAGAGAAGGTCAGGAACTCAGTACTCCGTATTTTGTAACCATTAGGGCAACTGCAGAAGTTTGTGTTTACGACTGCACTGGAGAATACATTAGCTACTAAAATCACTTATTAAAAGATGCATCCAATGACACAGGATTCTTGATTTTGTTCTTTGCTCTGCACAGTTTTATTTAGCACATAAGACACCAGCAGACTCTTCAACTCAGATTAAAAACCTGACACGGAAATACTACCATATGACCAAGCAGGAAATGTGCTCTGAAACTTGTGTTTCAGTACTAAAAACAGACCTTCAGGTGTAAAGCAGAACTATTTCTCTACTAATAACACCAGCTACAACACTAAAAATGTCACTTCCATTTGTTTGCTAGTCTAGATACAGCAGGAAGAGCTATGCAAATGCCAGTGCCATGACATTTCTGATTGAATGTACAAACCAGTGCTTCATACTGAATAATCCACATATACCCAAGAAAAACGAGCACTAACTTGTACCTAGACATTTCCTAAAAGAAAAATATGTTATATTTGTGAATCATTGGAACAGAATCAGAGTAGTTATTTTGGTCTGAAAATAAATGTAAGAAGCATTAATGTAAACAATGCAAGTAACACAGCATATTGAAAAATACCAATTTTTCCAAGTAACACTTCAAAAAAATCACAAAGAAATCTAAATGAACACCAGTACAAGCATCTTTCAGTCAATGTTGATTCATTTTCCAAATACCATTAATAATTCCCACCCAACTACTCAATACCCTAATAGGAGATATTCTCCCTTTGTACAAGCTATGCTTGTTTTTAAATACCCGTAGACCCTTCACTGCTATGCCATAGGTATACAAAATTAATAGCAACCAAACCAAACCACATTTCAACTGCTACTGTTATTTAAATAATGCAGCTGGGCAGCCAGGAAAGGTTATGTTCTTAAGGAGATTTATCAAATAAAAAAGAAAAGCCCTTAGATTTCTAAACTCTAATACCCTGAACACAATTCAACAATTATATGCAGCATGACTTAGTAAATTAGCATGTAAGAAATACTCAAGATACATAATGACTCTTCAGGAAAGGATATACAAGTAACTCCTAAATAAAATTCAAGAGTCCCCCAACCATGTAAATTTAATGTTCAAAACATCAAATCACTTGGAGTAGCCACTTGTCAGATTTTAATGACCACTAATCCTCAATTAAAAAAAACCAAAAAACTTGCAGTTCTGCAGTGCTCCTAATCTCCAAATCTTCAAAGCACTGCTTAAACATTAAGAATGAAGTCATACTAAAATTTTTTTTTAAAAAATTTAAAAGCCATTCTGAAACTATTAAGAACATCAAAGATAGCTATTTTAACTGCATACTGCCAAATTTTAACTTTGGCTTCATCCCGACATCACAGTTATTAATTTCAAAAGTTTGTACCTCATTACAGAAATACGTGTAACATGAACCCTCAGCTCAAGCATCATGAGCCTTTGGGGGGTTCTGGGAAGATCCCATTGTAGGGACATGAATTTACCAAGATACACATTTCTGCACTTATCTAAAGAGAAACAAGAGCAAATCAAAGCACTGAGGATTCACTTATGGCAGTGCTCCCCAGAGCTGAACATCACTATAATGAAATCAGATTTCCAGCACCTGTGCCATGTGAAATCAAACAAGAGAGAATTTCAGTTAGCCCACTGGACACATGATGTAGCACACTGATCTACAGTCCTAAATTAAACATTTATATGTTTTTAAATGCTTAATGTTTTTTGCCACCCAAGAAAGCTTTGTGGTCACAACCACTAGTATCAATTGCCAGCATCTGGGGAGGAGGATGGGGAGAGAGGCTAAGTAACTCTGTTGCTGGTTTCAGCATCAAAGTGGAAGGTGCCATGACACTCTCATCCTCTCAGTACTTAACACTACGGCAGCAGTGATCAATATTCAGCTCAGCAAAAGGGTCTTGAAAGCTATGACTGCTAATAATGTATGATATATTTTGAGTACATCCATATCACATATGGAGACTTCTCCATATGAATTTTTAAAACTCAAACCAAGAACTTTTATATTTGAGTGTTTCAGCATGAGCAATTTTACTTGAACTCCTAGCATAAACCAAATTCAAGAGAGAATTGATAATGCAGTTTTGTAAATGGATCAATGTTAGTCATTACTAACAATGACTCAGGCAATTGTGTTTAACTCAAAGATGCCTAGAATCAACATCTACTTGATATACATAAAATGCACATACGCCACCTCTGGATAAAGAGTTGAACTGTTTAGCAACTAATATCCACATGAAGACATACCACATTTTACTCTAATTTAGTGGCCATGTCTCTTCCCCAAGTCAACCTACACTAAAAGCAAATCTACAACTGGTGTTGTGTTGAAACAACCAATTAGCTGTGAAAAATGAAATTTAATGAAACAGTTCTGAAATCCTCAAGTAACCATGGCATGGCTTTGTTTTTTAAACAAAGACTTGGAAAAAAATACAAAAAACCTAGATATCATGAAACATGAGCAATGTTAACATTTTACTAGTTCCAGATGAGATTTGTACACACTACAGATAAGTGCTTATCCTACACTTACAAAAGACAAGTTCTGGAAGTTGACCAAGCAAAAACTTGCCTTGAGCTGATTTGTCTCCTGGCTATAGCACCACTTGATAAGACAGTAACAGAGACTCTCAACTTTCCTGCCAGGAGTAAAGGAACTCTTAAGTAAATTAAAGATACCATTGCAACGACTAAGAGTAAGAAAACGTATGTCTGATACATATAATGCTCTCCTCCAGAAGATTAAGGAGACAGATGTTTATAGACACACATGAAAAATTCCAACTTAATCAGTGCAGTCCACAGAAATTGGTTCTAGGAAGCACTGTGACAGATAACACGTCAGAAGCACAAAATCAGCAGGTTGATACCCTGGTCTCATAGGTGTTGGATAAGTACCTTCATGGCACAAGACCCATCACCACATAAAGGCATGGCATGAGTTCAGCACCAAGCTGAGTTGTGTGGTTGACAACCCTGAAGGACAGGATGCCATCCAGAGGGATCTACACAAGCTTGAGAAGTGGCCCATGGGACCTCCATGAGGTTTAGTAAGAGCAAGGGCAAGGTGCTGCACCTGCATCAGGACAACCCCCAGTACCAACACAGCCTGGGGATGAACAGATTGAGAGCAGCCCTGCCAAGAAGGACTTGGGGGTGCTGGTGGGTGCAAGGCTGGACATGAGCTGGCAATGTGCACTCACTGGCCAGAAAGCCAAGTGTATTCTGGGTTGCACCAAAAGCAGTGTGGGCAGCAGGTCGAGGAGGTGATTCCGCCCCTTCTACTCCACTCTAATGAGACCCCACCTGCAGTGCTGCATCCAGCTCTGGGGTCCCCAGCACAGGAAGACCATGGACCTGTTGGAGTGAATCCACAGGAGGCCACCAAGATGATCAGAGGGATGGAATACCTCTCCTGTGAGGAAAGGCTGAGAGATTTGGGCTTGTTCAGCCTGGAGAAGAAGGTTTTGGGGTGACCTGGTTGTGGCCTTCCAGCACCTGAAGGGAGCCAACAAAGATAATGGAAAGAGCACATAGTGACAGAACAAGAGGGAACAGCTTCAAACTCAAAGGGACTGGTTCTAGATAAGCTATTAGAAAAAATCCTTAACTGTGAGGGTGGTGAGGCACTGGCACAGGTTGCCCAGAGAAGGTGTGGATGCCCCATCCCTGAAGGTGTTCAAATCAGGGTTGGATAGAGCTTTGAGCAACCTGGTCTTGTGAAAGGTGTCCCTGCCCATGGCACATAAGCTGGAACTAGATGATTCTTCAGGTCCCTTCCAATCCAAACCATTCTATGGAATTGAAGACTTAGAGGTGAAACTGAATTTTATAGGTTACACTAATCTCAAGAAATATGACAATTTCTACTGATAAACACAGAATTCATTTAAATGCATATTCTAGCTCATCTGCAGAGATCTTTGAATTTTTCTAGATTCTCTTATTGAATAGGACTGCATTTTTGACCATTCTGGACATGATGGATGTCTAGATATTTCTTCTTTTCTTCTTCATACTTAACTTTAGAATAAAAGCTCTTAAAGCTATTAGACCAGTTTTATGTCACAAGAAGTCAAAGAAAAAAAATTTTAACAGTTTTCCATTAAGACTTTCAACATCCTAAAAGTAATTGTTTTGGCAGATATCTTCAGTCCTAACTATGTTTGGTAGCCAAATAAAAAAGTATTTTAATTCCCTGGGAAGCAATCAGAAAGATACTTAATCTAAACATTCTGTCAAAAAATCTAAGGTCAAAAGGACATGACTGAGTAGACTTTAAAAGCAAGGTAACTTCAGAAAAATGTTGTTTTGAACAGCAACTTCAGAAACAACAAGACTTAGCCCTCACTGTTTTATCTAGCAAGTGTAGCAGTCATCCTTTGGACAGAAGACCTCAAACATCCCACAATAATTTACCTTTATCTTGACTCGCTAGAGCCTGAACACCAACATTTATAAAGCCTTTGTAAATGCAGTTCTTGGAATAGTAAGCTTACATTTTATGTCACTTAACAGTTAATTCAACACCACATGTTAAAAGCTTATTTCTGAAATTGACAGAAATTTGGGGCTTAAAACCAATAATCATATAGGAAGCATAACAGAATGATGCATGCCATTTCATACCACCTCAATTGGGTGCAAGTATCAAAATCTCCTTTTGACACAAGTGGAAGTTTCTTAGAGCTGAGCCTAAATTCATCAACAATGAACAGTGTGTATTGATCTGAGGTAGTCCTCAAGCAGAGGATGCTACATTTATTTTCACACTGAAATTATAAATTATAGGAGTCTGTTGATTTTGTCTCATGTAGGTCCACATCGTTAAACCATTCTGGAAATCCATGTTAAATTGAATGGAAAATAGTCCATCTTGAACTATAGGGAGAATGATGTTACATGCCTCTGTACTATATTAATATTTTTTGGTATTAGGAAGCACGTGAGAAGTGTTCAGAGCTTTTTGTTCCCTGGGTGTCTTATTATATCACTTGGTACCACAACACTTGCTTAGTTTGTAAACCTCAAGACTTCAGATAACTTAACTGCAAGAGGGAACATCAGTAACTTTTCTGCTCCACAATATGTACATAAGGCTAAAGAAAACAATTCAAATCATAACAGATTATTGAATTAGTAAGTCTTTTCTGTCACTTCTGCTTAGTTTAGGAAATATTTCACCCTGTATTTATAGGAATCTAGATGGTTTTCCATATTGCCTCCTGCTTATAGCCATCTCACTTTCCTTTAGCGTTTGGTTGGGGTTATTTTCCAATACAACAAAGAAGGTGGTAATATCCATCCACAGCCATAAGCCAGATATAACATCCCTTGCCACTTTATCTCAGGAAGCAGCTGACTCAAAGCACAATTTTAAGTCAGTGACAGGCCAAGAGCATTTTATCACCCTTCCTGAACATTAACTGCTTATGTGCATTGTTTGGGGCATGGCTGGAAAAGTTATACCTTGCTTACCCTGAAGTACATTTTTCTGAACACTCTTACACAGATTATGTGTAGCTCAGCAGCACGTTCAACACAAACTGAAAGCAAAGCTCTAACCACCACCAAAAATGCCCCACAGAAAATACTTCTAGAGTACTTGTTCTTTTAGCTGCTTTACTTCTCATTTAAAGAAGAACTACTTCCAAACTGCTGTGATTTAAGAGCTCTAGAATTTCCCTAAAAGAGAGAGGGGAAAGCCAATCTAACAAGAAGGGGCCTCCTTACAGTGACACAGCCTGGCTGCACCTTCCAAAAGCCCCAGCTTCCAGCCAAGGTGGTCATTCCCACAGTTCAAGCCCAGATTCCTACAGACACTGCCAAGTGATTGACACACATGCTAGTCACTGGAAGCAAGCTCGGCTGCTGTAAACATGGGTTAGCTGCTCACTCATTGTATTACTTTCAAAGTCTATTAAAAAAGCTACGTCAAATTACAAAAATCACTCATTTCATATAAAACCAGACACGGAACATGAAAGAGACCATTTCTCAATACCTAGAACTAAAACTGGTTAATATCTAAAACATAAGATGGAAAAGACAAACTGAGACAAGACTCCACAGATAGGTGGAGTTCAGACTGAAGAACTGAAATAGTACAGACACTGAGCCTGTTTCTGCACAAGTACAACATAAGAAGGGAAGATTACTGGGTTTTGGTTAGAGGCATGTTGGTTTTTCATAGGCTGTGGTTTTCCTTGACTGTGCCAGGAATTTACATTCATCAGCCAATGTCTTGTAGGTACCACAAATATCTGTTTAAGTCATTTATTTACTCATGTCCAAGTGAGCTGCTTGTTCTTGCAAAAGGAAGAAGTTAAACACAAACTGCAGTACCATCAAAGAAAAAATTAATTAAATGGTGGAGAGAAGCAAAGGTTACTAAAACACAGAAAAATACTGAATTTTAATCAAGGTGTGTGTTACCAAATAGACCAATCTCTTCTTCATTTTTGTCCCTCTACATTTGAATTTTACACCAGTTTAGGTTAACAGCCGTCTCCAGGGTTAATCACAAGCCATTAGCACACTTTAATATTGCATCGATGTAAGCAAAAATGCACCATTACACATTTTGAAACTCCTCATTGCTGTGTTCACACACTGGTATAATGTATTACATTACTTACAGTTACAGTAGTTCTCGGCAATACAAAGTTTCCTAACACATTTCACAGTACATGGATTCATGCACATTCCCATGGAAACAGCCAAGGCCACTGGCACTGCAGAATCACTTTCTTGTAGAAATATTTCTGTAAGACAGCCCCAGGACCTCAATCGTGCGAATGGCAGGGCATTAGATGCTATTAGCACACTGTCAGGAGGCAATGATAGGGATGTAATGAGATTAACATCCAAAATTCTGCTTGTTACAAGTGGGATGGAGCATTTCCCCAGGACTACTTAGTATATTATTTCTTTTATTTCCCAAATCTCACTGAACAAAAAACTTTTGAAAACATTCAGGATTCCAGGCAGTTTTTGCAAATTGCCAATACAATTCATATTTATTATTTGTATTGAATTCAGTATCTAGCCATCATTTCAAGAATGAAAGCTGATGAATATACTCCTTCAGAGCACAACATATGGAAATTATATAGAAGTGGTAGAGGCAGGCACAGCTTCAACATTTTCTGCTCGAAACACCAGAGCTGTACATTTATACTTCAACATACAGTCGATACATATGTTCTGTGTATCAGTGAATCACCATCATTCAAAATTCATGGCACTCTCCAAGTGAGGAGTGTATTTCAACAAGGTTTTCCTTAGCATCAACTTCTAACAGCTTCCTATAAAAAGATTTAAAGATGACAGCCAAAAGCAGCAGGAGCAATTTTATTTAACAGCCTATTCTTTAACCAGATTGTACCAGACTGTTACCATTTTGAAGCTGAAGAAAAACAGCAAGACAGTTACTACCCGTATCTATCTGACCTTCAAAAATTAGCAAAGTAGGGCAGACCTGGTGGGGGAGGAGGGAGTGGGAGCTCATTTGAGACTACTGATCTATTTCAAAAAACATCCCCTGCACAACGAAACTGGAATATACTATTTAAGGGTGTGTCTTGAAGCATGACTTCCATATGCATTGAACAGATGCTTCCAAGTAACCAGTAAAATCCCTATCGGACATGACTTCCATATCATTTTAATAATTTATAACTTCTTGCACAACAGTTTTTTCCACATTGAAACACTTAGCCTTTCTGGCAAACACTTGGTTATGTGCTAAGGGGCTACAACAGAGACAGATCCTCCTAGTACAGCTAGTGCAATCCAGAAAATCAAGTCTGGATGGAGTCTCAGTTTTCCTGCTGACTTAAAAGTATAAAATGGAGGAAAAAAAAACAAAAAAAAAACAAAAAAAAAAAAACAAAAAAAAAAAAACAAAAAAAAACCAAACCATGAACGTCAGTTATTGCCTCAACTTTCCCATCTTTCAAACAGAGATTTGCCTTTGTATCATCATCTGAACACTGCCACATGAAAATCACTTCCAGAAGAGTTCCATTTCTAATAACAGCTACTGTGACAAAGAGATTAAAAACAATTATTCTAATTTTATCACTCAGTGCCAATGGAGAAGGCAGTATGGCTTTCAAATTGTTCCCAAGGAGTGATGACAGCTGCAGTAAATATCCTATGTCTCATCTAAAGTTTAAAAAGCTTTAAAACAGTTTTTTGGGGTTTGCATTGATAATAATGTGATAGTAAAAACCCCTGAGTCCTAAGTGCTCAAAACTCAGCCCTACATTGATCAAGAATTTTGTCAGAGACTGCATACATTTCTCAGGTATGTATAAAAAAATCCCGAAATATGAATAAGTGATTTACACCTCCAAGTTCCTAAACATCAAAGAACATTTGCTTAACAGGAAAGGGTATGCACATTGCTGATTGCACAGATATGGATTCCAAGAAACAGGAAGGATGTAGAGCAAACATGCTGCAAAGCATGGTGCGTGTGAGCAGAACAAAGGCAAAGACCAACAACTCTTACATGATCAAAGAAACATCCTAACCTTCACTTTCCAGAAAAACTCAAACATTTATAGAAGAGAATTAGTCTGTTGTTGCATGCATAAAGTAAAATTCAGGTGCATCTTCAAACTCCAGTGAGTAAATAAGCCTCTCTATTAACTTTAAAATTTGATTAAGCCAAAAGAAATTAACAGAATGCTTATCTGAAATAAATATCTACATACAAGTCATTCAAAAATATTGCCACCTTATGCTTAAGTATCTTTGTGTATGCACATTACAAAAGACATTATCAAAGTTAAGCTCTATTGTCTTGGTTTTAGATTATTGAATAATCATACAAAATACTAACAGGAATAATTATTATACGAGCCTGAATGTCTTTCCATTTGGTACATTAACAATTTATCTACTTTCCGTTAAGCTGATATTATTCTGTTATGTGGTAACCTAATTAAACTGCTGTGCAGTGTTGGTAAAGCCAGTATCACACCTCTGAAATCCTAATGCTGCTGGAAGACTAAAAACAATATGAAAGAACAGTATGTTCTAAACTGTACTGTCACTGAGAAGGTATTTTCAGCTTGTGTGTAAATATGGAAAAACAACACCCAAAGTAACCATATCCAAAAAATATCTCTGGCAAAGAAAGATTAATGGCAAAATACTATAGCGACAATAAGTTGAAGATATATGATCCTTTTTCAAAGACTGGAGCCAGGGTGGGTAGTGGGGGTGGAAGGGTTTGCTCCTCTTCCTACAAGGTCTTTCATACAGTCTGTAAGATTTATTTAAAAGATGGAAGAAAAAGTCTTAAGAGTGAATAGGGTGTAGGCGTTGTTCATTTCATACACACCACCAAGGGCCTTTCAGCACAGTACCTGCTGGGTTTCTCCCCAGGGCCTGCAGTTACAAGTACACTTCCCTCACCTACATCACACTGAACATCAGATGCAAAGCTCTAATTCTCTTCCAAAAAACTGAAAACCAAAGGAGAACATTTAACAATGTTCAGTGTGCAAGCAGACATAATGCATTGCCTCAGCAACAAAGCCATCACTTGTCACCTCCCTATGCACAGAGTCAGAGTTAACAGCAAACAGGACACAAAGGTAATGATCATTATCTGCTGTGTTTTAGATGTAACATTTTCATCACTAAAAGGTAGGAAGTTATTTGAAAGGTATCTGGTGGAAATACTCTTGCCCTCAGTATCAACACAACTAAATAGGAATCACAAGACCACGATCTACTGTTCTCACAGGAGCTACGAATACACAATTACCATGCCAGAGACCAGTTCGATATGCACATAAGATGGGCAAAAAATAAGGAGAACTTTAACTGCTAACGACAGCAGTGTAGAGGGCAACACATTATTTCTCTTTGCACACAGCAAAAGAAAGAAAAGCTTGTTTTGAAATAAGCTTTTCCCCTTCAAGTCTTGAAGTGTAATACTGCTCAACACATTTAAGCCACCTCCACACTTAGATTAACTCCTTTTGTCAGCACACTAGTTTCACGGTGTGAAGCGATACCAGATGTTCCAGTTCTAAATGCCTCACTAGGGTACAGTTACCATGACACTTAGGAGATGCTGAGTGCACCAATGCACTCTTACAAATCACTTAAAGTTTGTGCTCTGTTAGCAAGTATCCACTGCTATCCACTGACAAAATACACTGAAATTTGCATTCTCAGACCATCACCATGTGGGTATTTTACCCACTGCCATTACAGAAATTTCACTCAGCCTCAAGTTTTATATTCCAAGGAGGTTCTTGGCCCGTTCGACTTACCAGTCCACATTAATGCTTTCGCCTCTGAATTTAAGCACAGAAACACAGAAACTCCCTTCTGGCTTAGATTCATGCAACTCATTGCTTACACATGAAGATTAATAGAATATAAAACAAAGCTCTTCTATCTTCTCCATGATTCAAGGCATCCATGAATACATCAAGCCAGTATTCAATTCACAGACCAACTCTCAGAGCCAACATAATTTGATCTAATATTTTAGGGAAAGAGGTCAAGGAAAAGTCAACAAGATTGAACTTCAACTTAAAATTCCATTTCAATTCCTTTGGAAGACACACAAAATACAATACAGCCTGAAGGACGTTATATCCTAAAACACTCCTCTAGAACTCTGCAATGTCAAGAAACTCTACAAAGAATAGCAGGCAGAACCCACCACCTGTGCATTCTTGCAAAGTCTTCAGAAAGGGGAAAGAAGAAAAAAAAAAAAAAAAAAAAAAAAACCACCACAAGAAATGCTAGGAAAAGCACAATATTCACAACTTAAGAAATGTCAGAGATTTCAGACAGTTCAATATAGGCTTCACTGGTACTACAAAATTATTCAAATACTATGGAAATCGATTGCTTTCTTTCAGTAGTGTCAAAAGTTATCATTTTAAAAAGAGATTAAACAAACATTTGCAAGAAAAGTCTTAGAAACTGATTTTCAATAACCATGACACCTTATTTTGTTTACTGTGATCAAACACATCATCCTGAAGGGCTCCTCACCCAAGAAGCTAACTAGGCTTTCCCTCTTAACAGCTGGGGATACAGTCCAATCTATCCAAACCTTTTAGGGCAAAAATGCATGATAGTAAGAAAACAAGGCACAAGCAACTTAAATATCACAATTATTAATAGAGTAACTACTGAAAAATAATTTTAAAATTATGTGATGAGATTTTTAAAAATGTAGACTCACATAATCTTATCTGGTTTTGTAAATAAATAAATAAATACAAAGAATAAGAATACAAAGCACCAGGCACACTACACCATCACCGAATCAGGGATGATGTAATGAAGCTTAAAGTAACAATCTTTGATTAAATGAGTCTTATCTGACACAAGAGAATGTAGCACTATGGCCATACTCCTGATGGTGGTGCACAAATGCAGACAAGTCCTACAACTTCTAACCATATTCTTGATATGTTTTGGTCAATGTATGTATGCATTTAACATAAATAAATTTACAAAGATATCTTAAAGTTTAGTGGTAATTTGTTTAGCGTTAAGGCTTTGCACATTAGCAATTATGAAGATATAGTTATAGAAACTTATAGGCATTTTGAGAGGGCCTACATAACTTTTGCTGCTTCCTACAATATGTAAAAATTTTGCACAATGGATATAAGTGTTTAAAGAAATCATATGCAGTGGTTGAGCAAAAAAGTTTGAGTAAAAAAACCATCATTTCCATTGATGAAATGATAAAAGCAGTGCACATATTAATGCTTTAGCATTAAGTTAAGCATCTAGTTATATTGCTACTCAAGAGCCATGTATAAGCAAACCTTTTTCAGTCAGCCAACACTGTTCTCCAAAACCATTACTGGGTGTAATTTTTTGAATGCGTAAATAAATGCAAGGGCAAGATTTAAAAATAAATTTTGGTGCCTAAGAATTTAGTTAGATGAAGAATTATTTTTCTTTACTTTACCCAACTACATCAGGACACTCACCATTAAACCATGTCCTTAAATGTCACATCCACAAGTTTTTTTGCACAACTTCGAGGAATCATGATTCCAGCACTTCCCTGGAAAGCTTGTACCAACATTTAACCACCCTTCTGGTAAAGAAATTTTTCCTAATATCCACTCTAAACCTCCCCTGTACAACCTGAGGCGATTTCCTCTTGTCCTATCACTTCTTACCTTGGAGAAGAGACCAACCCCCACTTTGTTACAGCCTCTGTTCAGGGCACTGGAGAGAGTGATAAGGTCTTCCCTGAGCCTCCTTTTCTCCAGGCTAAACACCCCCAGCTCCCTCAGCTGCTCCTCATCAGACTTGTGCTCTACACCCTTCCCCAGCTTTGTTGCCTTTCTCTGTATTTTTCACAGAACTTTTCACAGAATCAGCAGGTTGGAAGAGACCTTCAAGATCATTGAAACCAACCCATGTCATCATGCCACCCCACAACAAACCACGGCACTGAGTGCCACATCCAATCTTTTTTTAAACACATCCAGGGATGGTGACTCCACCACCTCTCCGGGCAGACAATTCCACTTCACCACTCTTTCAGTAAAAAACTTTTCCTAATACCCAACCTAAATTTCCCTTGGAGCAGCTTGAGACTGTGTCCTCTCGTTCTGTTGGCTGATGCCTGGAACAAGAGACCAACCCCCACCTGACTATAGCCACCTTTCAGGAAGTTGTAGAGAGTGATACGGTCACCTCTGAGTCTCCTTTTCTCCAGGCTAAACAACCCCAGCTCCCTCAGTTGTTCCTCATAGGGGTTGTGTTCCAAGCCCCTCACCAGCCTCGTTGCCCTCCTCTGGATGGGTTCAAGCAGCTCAATGTCCTTCCCGAGCTGAGGGCCCAGAACTGGACACGGTACTCAAGGTGCGGCCTCACCAGTGCCGAGTACAAGGGAAGAATGACCCTCCTGCTCCTGCTGGCCACACTGTTCCTGACACAGCCCAGGATGTCGATGGCCTCCTTGGCCACCAGGGCACACTGCTGGCTCATGTTCCATCGGCTGTCAGCCAGTACCCCCAGGTCCCTTTCTGCCTGGGCACTGTCCAGCCACATGGTCCCCAGCCTATTGCCATGCAGGGGGGTTTTGTGGCCAAAATGCAGGACTTGGTACCTGGGCTTGTTAAACTTCATCCTATTGGACTCTAATCATCCATCCAACCATTCCAGGTCTCTCTGCAGAGCCCTCCTACCTTCCAACCAATCGAGACATGCTCCCAGCTTAGTGTCATCTGCAAATTTATTAATAGTAGACTCAATACCCTCATTCATGTCATCAATAAAAATATTAAACAAAACTGGCCCCAGAACAGACCCCTGAGGGACCCCACTGGTGAGTGGCCGCCAGCTGGACGCAGCACCATTCACCACCACTCCCTGGGCCCAGACATCCAGCCAGTCCTTAGCCCAGGGAAGAGTGCTCCTGTCCAAGCCGTGGGCTGCCAGCTTTTCCAGGAGGATGCTGTGGGAGACAGTGTCAAAGCCCTTGCTGAAGTCCAAACAGACAACATCCACAGCCTTTCCCACATCCACCAGGCAGGTCACCTGCTCATAAAAGGAGATCAGGTTGGTCAAACATGACCTGCCCCTCCTAAACCCATGCTGGCTGGGTCTGATCCCCCAGCCATCCTGTAGGTGCTGTGTGATGGCACTCAATATAAACTGTTCCATTACCTTACTGGGTACTGAGGTCAGACTGACTGGCCTATAATTTCCAGGATCCTCCTTCCTACCTTTCTTGTGAATGGGCATCACATTGGCCAGCTTCCAGTCCTCTGGAACCTCACCAGTGAGCCAGGACTGTTGGTAAATGATGGAGGGCAGCTTCTCAAGCTCACCTGCCAGCTCCCTCATCACCCTGGGATGGATCCCATCTGCTCCCATAGTTTTATGAGCATCTAAGAAGTTCAGCAATTCTCTGACTGCTTCCTCCTGGATAACAGGGGGACCATGCTGCTTCTTGACACCACCTTCCAGTCCAGGAGGACAGCTGTCCTGGGGACACACTCCAGCCCCTCAATGTCTTTCTTTTAGGGAAAGGTCCAAAACTGAACAAGGGATTTGAGGTGCAGTCCCACCAGTGCTGCATACAGGGGAACAATCATTGCCCTCTCCTGCTGGCCACACTATTTCTGATGCAGGCCAGGATGTCATTGGTCTTTTTGGACATCTAGGGGCACACAGTGGCTCACGTTCAGTTGATGTCAACTAGCACCCCTAGGTCCTTTTCCACCAGTCACTCTTTCCCAAGTCTGTTCACTACCATGAACACAAGCTTTCTTCAGGCTACTTGACAACATGACAGAATTTCTATTCAAACTTGTACCACAGGAAGCAAAGACAACGGGATGCAATATATGACATTAATCATCTGACCTTTTTGTCATGATGGCCAAAAACAAATACATGCATTCTTAGATCTCATCTGAAAGAAAAAGGACATTACAAATGTGAACTTCTACAGCATTATTTTTTACCCTGCATTTTCTAATTTCTTCGAAAACATAGACCCCATACACTGGAACCCACTTTCAATATAAGTTTATTCATTAAGAAATTAAGCAGATTAAAATAAGAAAGACGTTAACTACAGAACGCTCTACCTGTACCAGATTTCAAAAGGAGGCCCAGAAAGTAGATATTGCTGCATATTCATATATTATGTTTTAAGGTAACATCCTGACATTTAAAACTTCTCCTCTTCGTTACAAATACTGGGGTTTTTTTAACTTTATTATTCCTCTGAAATACCAAGCTTTCTAAACACACTTTCACATTCTCACATACAAAGATGACTGATGCATCTTCTGTTTTGCACTCATAGACCCAAAAGCAACCTACCTAAACATGCCTTTGCTTTCAAAGCAGCCCCATTTGAAAGATTAATTGTGCCACTGCCAAGAGATGAGAAACCAGTGAAGAAAAAGAGATCAGCAACATCCCTGATGCCCACCAGAATTCAGAATTCTTAGCATGTAATCACCCTGGCCATCATCAAGATGACTGATGCAGTCTTGTTACTTTGTGAGAGCACAGAGAAGACATTTAAATCAGTGAGGTATTAGAAACACACCAGAAGAATTTCAGTAAGAGATCTGAAGGACTTGTGACAGAAGTCACTTTGTTTACAAAGCAAGCAAATTTCTGCCAACATTTCTCTCCATCACAGATGTCATGGAAGTTTATGAACCAGTGCTACTGTCCTGAGAACACCTGGTCTAAGAGACATCTTCAGGAGGTGGAAAGCTGAAAGCCTTCGCAATTTTCAGTAAATCACCTCCCTCTCTACTGACTCCATGCAAGAGGCACCACTGAGCTGTACCAGGAGAAAACACAAGGAGAAGGATAAAAAAGGCATGAAACAAAAAAAAAATCATAAGCATTTGCTGGACTGTCAGAAGCAGACCATCAGAGTCACTCACAGTTGATCTGAATCACCAGCAGCTCACAAAGCAGATTACATGCCTGACAGAGAAAAATCAGGAGCAAAGTAAATCAAATTTACCAGCTGCTATCAAAGTGTATGGCACCAGCCTGCTGCAGGAGCAGTCTGCTATCCACTGCTGGGCTTTTAGGAATATTTCACAATTGATCAGTTTTCACCACTCCTTGAAAACGCTCCATGCGCCAAAGCCACAGAAATACAGACAGTTGGACAGTGCAGAAAAAATGTGATTCAAATTTTCTCTTTCACAAGACCTATTATGCACAAATACATGATTCCTTCTCTTCCCGAATATTTACTATACTGTGTAACTCCAGGGTAATGACTGAGGACTATCAGTAATAATGCCAAGCAGCCTTCAAAGCTTGTCTCAAAACTACAATCTTCTTTCTCATAACCAGGGTACCAACTGTCTCCTTCACACTTCAGCCGTACAGTGCTCCGTTGACATTTGGCAAAGATAATGAAGTAACAATGCTTCTATCCTTAAAACGTAACTCTTTTTCCTTGCATCATTAATAGTTATTACCAACTCTGTAAGACGTGAACCAACACAAAAAGATCGAGGAGTAAAGCCAGGAACCAACTTTCGTAGAAGCTCTTCCACTTTAGGCCTGCATAAACTGTCTGTATTAAGATGGCTCTGTTCTCTGCTAAGTCCTTTCAACCCGTCTGTTTATTTTATTTCTCATTAAGCAAATGCAGCAGGTCCTGGCAGCCGTGACAGAGAAAGCAAAAAGCGCAACCGCCGTGCTTGTCAGCTCTGACACCTGCGAAATTTTCTGGGTACAGGTGTGAAAGCTGAAAATAGCAACTGCGCGCACGGGGGCGGCGGAGCTGAGTGATGAAATGGGACATTTAAAGGCAATTTACTCTGCCCTGGTCCGGCCTTTGCTTACACAGGGCGAGAGCCGCTCCCCTCAGCAGGATCGAGCATGGGGAAGCTTGGCTACAGCCGGGAAGCTCGGCAGGGGCATGAAGCCGTTCCTGCCCGTCGGGAAGTGCCAGTCCCGGCAGGACATGGGGCTCCACCGCGGCACCGCCCCACGGACGGGCCCCGCCGGCGGCTCCACGCGGCCACCCCGCCCGTCCCCCGCCCGCGGAGGCCCCGCGTCCTCCGCTCACCAGCCCGTCGATCTGCACTTGCTTGACGGCCGAGTCCCCCGCGGCGGCGGCTTTGCCTTTGCCCTTGGAGGCGCCGAAGCCGCCGCCGGCAGCGCCTGAACCCTCCTTGCGCGACGCCATCGCTGCCCCCGCACGGCCGGAAAGGGAAACGTGCAACCCCGGAAGCGGCGGTGCGGCCGGGGCGGTGCGCGGGCAAAGGGCCTCGGGCGGGAACGCGGCGGGGCGCGCGAGAGGTCCGGCAGTGCGGCGGTGCCGCCTCAGGGCTGCGGGCCGGGCCCGGCCCCGCGGTGCCGGCACAGGCTGTGCCTTGTCCCGGCTCATCCGGCGTGGGACGGGCCGAGACAGCCCTCCCTGCCCTATCATTCACGTTGGAAAAAAACTCCAAGATCATCGAGTCCAACCCATGACCAAACACCACCTTGTCACCTACACCATGGGACTGAGTGCCACGTCCAGGGTTTCTTGAACACTTCATTGGTGGTGACTCCAACCGCTGGGCAGCCTGTTCCAGTGCTTAATGAACCTTTCTGTGAGGAAATTCTTCCTGGTGTCCAACCTAAACCTCCTCTGGTACAGCTTGAGGCCATGTCCTCTGTTTCTGTCATCCTATTGCTATTTGCCTGGGAGACGAGGCCAACCTCCACCTGGCTACAACCTTCTTTGGTTCCAAAATATGGAGTATGTAAAAACTTTCTTTGAGAAAGGATGTTCTTTGATGTTTGATCTTTGTACACTTTCAGGCCTAATCAACAAGAAAGGAGACTTAATCTGTGACTCAGATAGCAGCTAATAAAGTCTAAGTGATGTCCAGGCATTAGAAAGAAAAGTTACTGGTTGCCTTGTTAAGGGTTAGTGCTGGACATGCTGCAATGATCTGAGACCTAGGGGGTTAACAAAGAGCGCAGGAAGAAGTATGTTCTACTGACAGTGGGCAAAAAGAATGCAGAATTTATGGGCCACAAGGACATTTGGCAGAAGCCCCAAGATAATGAAGAAACTAATAAGGACAACACAGCAACTGTGCTGAATCAGCTGCAACTGAAAGTTAATTCCAGTGGTAGTGAAGCGATACGTGGAATAAATAAATAGACTCCACAACTCGATGTAGTTATGAAGTGGGTATGTATGTCAGCGCCCGGCACAAGTGAGATAGTTCTCCAAAAACTTGTGCCCCAAGCCTCAGTCTGACCCACATCTTTATTCACAAAGGTGTTCCATATGCAATACATTACACAACTTTTCTATGCATATTCAACCCCTGGCCCCGCCTGTCCTCGCCTCTCATGCTAAATAGGTCTCCGCCCTTCTGGGCATGCGTGGTTTGCTGTGGTGGTCACGCGGGGGTCTCTTGGTGGTCTCTGAGGCCGAAGATTGTGGTCTTCCTCAGGACCGAACTTTTGACCTTTTCTCCTCTGCGCATGCGCTTTTGGTCCTTTGGTGCCTATCTGAGCAAGTCTGTCAGTCTTGGTAAGCTTGGAGACAGAGGAGCCCCTTTATCTGGGTTCTTTGCTTCTCCTGGTCCTCTCTGGCATTGTCCTTTATGCAAGAAGCTTTAGGGATTTGCATTTTCTTATGCCCTTTGTACCATGGCAGAGGTTTCTCAAGTAAAAGGTTAAAATTCAACACATAATTCTACAAGCTAAAATTTAAATGTTTTAATTTATTTTGTTGATTCAAGTGAACTCCAAAAATCTCTTTCAGTAGGAAATCATGACCACCAACTCAAAGGAAGAGAAAGACTTAGCATGCAGACTAATTAACACGAGAAGCAAGAGAATCATTAACCAATAGAACATTACTTAATAAGACAACTAAGTAACTTCTACCAAATGAATGTTAGTGCCTGTGAGAAACAAGTCACTCAATTTGAAGTTTCAATTGTTTATTAACTGACAATAGGGGTCAAATGATAATCATCCAACCAAGGCAGAGGGATACAGCACTCAGTGCCTGACTACAGACAACAGGCAACCACATGCACACCCTTCAGCTAAGGGATACAGTTTTTATACTCCGGGGTTTGACCTAACTCTGCCCTGACTCTGCCTTCTTTCGATGTTTTCCTTGGCTCGTTGTCTCCAGGGTCTTCTTATTGGCTCATCATTTGTGCAATAGGGGTTCCCCGTTTATCCCTTTATGTAAAGTAGGTTAAAATCCACACACCCCTTTTAGAACAAGATTACAACTTCTATTTCTAGAACTCTTACAATCAACTGATTACATTTAATAGTGATTCCAACAACGAACTCATCAATAACGAACATATTTTCATAAAACACTCATTAACCATTTACAAAAGCCAACCTTACTAATTGCATTTATAACAGTGCCTTTGCTAAAATGTATAAATAGTGAAAAGTTTTGGTAGTTGTTGTGCTGGCTTTGTGGATTTGCCACCCAGTGCCCCTTTCTGCACAGAACTGTAAATATATCAAATACCTCAACTCTGTGTGGATTGGCCTCTTGCACATTGGGTGAAAGAACCTGTTTGGGCAACACTCTCAGGGAGTTGTAGAGAGCAGTAAGGTCCCACTTGAGCCTCCTTTTCCCCAGGATAAACACACCCAGCTCCCTCAGCTGCTCCTCATCAGGCTTGTGCTCCAGACTTCAGCAGCTCCATTGCCCTTCTCTGGACTCGTTCCAGCCCCTCAATGTCCTTCTTGTAGTGAGGGGCCTAAAACTGAGCACAGGATTTGAGGTGTGACCTCACCAGTTGTCTATAGAGGGGCCCCGGCAAACCATTTCTGACAGCCCAGGAACCTCCCCCCTGAGCATTTCCGTGGCCGCCTCTGGCAGGTCCGATGCCACAGTGACGTGAATTCCCAGCCCTGTTGCTGGGCCAGCCCTGGGTTGCAGTGGGGACTCCCCAGCATGGCTGAGAAGACTGCTCTTGGGGGAGGATTTACGCCTAAAAAACCTGCATGTGTTGAAGGAGATGCACTTTTAAGAGATAATAGATTTGAAAGTTTGTGTATTATCTTTACAAAAAGATTTACAAAAAATTACAAATTGCTGTGGAATGACGTGAATATCCATCATCCTGAGCATGAATAACAAGGCATCAGTGCAAAATCTTAACTTTACACAAATCCCTGAACTATCAACTTCTCATGCAATTCTCAGGAATGAGTATGTGTTGCATTAAAACAGTTGGTTTTGCTTTGCTGCTCTATTTTGTTTGAGGTAGAGTTTTTTAATTTAATTTCAAACTCTTCAAATTTCTTCTGAAAAATCTAACAGGCTGTGAAAGGCAGCCCTGCCAAACTCCCCAAATCAGTTCAGATGCTATGCCAAATATGTGACTTCATAAAAATTTATCTTTTCAACAATGTATTTAACAGTAATTTCTAATTAAGGGAGAAGAACATATTTATCAATACCAATGTTAAAACATATCTGTATTCACCTGCAGACACAGACCCAGCATTTGCCTGTTCCTATAAAATGATTCTATCATCACTTAGAATACTCCCTGTCAGTTGCTTCCATTGATGCTGGAACAAAATCAAGCGAAGAATCTCGTATAATAATCATCCCAGCAAGACAAATCATATCATAAATGCCACTGTGTAGTGGGTCAACCCATGACACACTGATACCACTGACTAGAACTGCATTGACTCTAACAAGAAATCTGGACACCAGCTCTGCTAAGGATACCTTGTGATTGATGTCTAAATCAGCATATGATGAATCCCACTTTACATTTCCATTGGAAAAAAATTCTTCAGTGGAGATTGAAGGGGAAGTTTAGAGTTGCAGCATGCCTGAGGTTAAATGCTCTCTGTGCCCCAAAGAGACTGAAGTGCATGTGCAGTGGGATTAGAATGTTTTTCTACAGGCAGTGTGTAGAGAGGCTGATGCAGTAACAGCCCCGAGCTTCAGGGCAGTGTGCTATGGCCAGTGAGCTCAGCCATCACGTAGGTGTTGAAAATTTGAGTCCTACCCTTAGTTTCCACAACTGAAGGTTGGACTCCCTCTGACATTGCCTTATCAAGTTTTTCTAGAGAATTAAGTTGTTTGATTCAATATTACTATTGCACTTAGCTGTTATATTCACATGACTATCCAGTTTTAATTTACAATATAATAGAATCATAGAATATGCTGAGTTGGAAGGGACCCATCTGGATCATCGAGTCCAACTCCTGGCCCTGCACAGGACATCCCCAAGACTCACACCATGTGCCTGAGAGTGTTGTCCAAATGCTTTCTGAGCTCTGTCAGGCTTGGTGCCATGACAATTTCCCTGGGGAGCCTGTTCCAGCGCTCAACCACCCAGAGGGTGACCTTTTCCTGATATACCCCACATAACCTAAACCTCTCCTGACTCAGCTTCATGCAGTTTCCTCGAGGGCTGTCACTGGTCATGAGGGTGAAGCGATCTGTACCTGCCCCTCCGCTTCCCCTCCTGAGGAAGCTGTGAACTGTGAGGAGGTCTCTCCTCAGTCTCCTCCAGGCTGAACAGACCAAGTGACCTCAGCTGCTCCTCATACAGCATCTCCTCAAGGCTGTTCATCTTTGTTGCCCTTCTTTGAATGCTCTTTTGATGGTTAAATATATTTTTTATATTGTGTCACCCAAAACTGTACCCAGGACTTGAGGTGAGGCTGTCCCAGTGCAGAGCAGAGTGGGACAATCCCCTCCCTTGCCTGGCTGGCGATGCTGTGCCGGATGCCCCCCAGGACAGGGTTGGCTCTCCTGGCTGCCAGGGCACTGCTGACTCGTGTTCATCTTTCCACTGATCAGGACCCCCAGGTCCCTTTCCATGGCACTGCTCTCCAGCCCTTCATTCCCCAGGCTATACACACAGCCAGGGCTGTCCCATCACAGGTGCAGAATCCAGCACATGCCCTTGTTAAACTAAATATGACCAAACAGTTTCAATTAAAGAAAACAAAGAGTAGGAAGCAGCACTATGGTAATACAGTGATTTTCAACTCTGTCCATGGATAAGGGATCTGTGGAATACTTCAAAGATGTTGTTGAAGGATATTTAAATAGAAAAACATGCCTTCCGACAGTAAATGCACAGTGCTTTACCACTGGCAAATTCTTAGGCATCTGAAAAAGAAGGAAAACCCCTGGGATAATACAAATGTGAAGCATTATTCCAGCCTATGAAGTTTTTGAACAGAAAGTCAATGTAATTTAAAAAAAAAAAAAAAAAAACACTCCCCCCTCGAAAAATAAAAAAAAAAAAAAAAACCAACCCCACCAAAACCCCCAACAAGTAGCTACAGCACAGAACATCACCATGTTCAAAGATATTGCCGTGGGCACCTAAAATAGCCCTATTCAAGGGACTGGCATAGGGCTCACTACTTAATGCACTGCCAGAATAATTGAGTCAATTTTGTTAATTATGATTAACATGAAAAATTAAAAACAAATATCAACTTTCTACTTTACAAAGCTCACCAAATCACTGGGGGCAAGAGGCCATAAAAAATTTCACCACTGAAAATTCTGAATTCTTGAAAAGGAGGCCACAAAAAGGATGTCAGTGTGAAGAATTTTATAAACATTGCCCAAGCTACTCAGGAAAACCACAAAACAGAAGACTTTCATCACAAAATACTTTAGAAGATTCAAGCAGTGCACAATCTCCATTAATCATTTTTAAATTATACTCTAAATCCAAAGACAGCTGGAACCAACCAAAACTCTTTCATTCCCCAGTCCTGTTTAAGTTAAAACCTTGGTGAAACTGAGATGTGTCATATCCCCCAAAGCACCTCTGCACCATATCAGGGCTATAAGCAGAACCATAGTTGCTAAATAGAAATTATCTGATTAGGGTTCAAAGATATAATCCCTTCCAAAGAGTCAGACTGACTTTACCTTAAGGGCTAAACCAACTTGAGTTTCATTTGTGTATGCTGCAGGCTAAGACCAAGCACCAGAGATGGGCTAGCCTGCAATGACTTGTTACCACTTGGTAAATGGGTCATGTCTGAATCCTGTGTTTTTCTTCCCTGCCCTCTCAGCAATTCCAAGTATTTCTAAGCATAATGAATACTTTAATTTCATTATCACAAAGTGCAGAGGAATAGGGAAGAATCACTCAGGATACACATAGCAGTCTCTATGTGCACTGAGACACAACAACACCCCAAACACAAACTTGCACAAGTAACTACAGTCGTCTAAACCAACATAATTATGTTAAAAAAAATTAAATTGTTTCCAGTAAAATAATCTCCAAAACTCAGTGGCAAAATATTCTTCTAACAAACTTAAAATTGTCTTGTAATATCTTGCAGTTTACAGAAGTTTCAAGTTCAGAAAATCTCAGTATTTTGAAAGCTGTGAGGTATTCAGACTTAAACCCTAAAACACGAGGAAACACAGGCATGTGGCACATCTCTACATTAATACACCAGTGACCTTTTTCAGTGTGCCAGTGCACTGCTTACAAATGAAGTAAGAATCTAGCATCTTTTCTGCGTGAGGCTTGTATTTGGGAGGAATGTAGCGAATTTATGACTGTACTTAATCCTTACGTTCAAGTAAAAAGCTAGTTTTTCATAATTCTATGCTTGCCATGGCCTCTGCTCCTTTTGAAATCCCTTTCTTATTACAGGACACCTTTTGACAGAAGCTTCTCATTTACAGACCACTCTCATATCCCTTTGGGACAGTGAAAATCCCAGTGACAAGAGGTCCCTCTGTGTATCTGTGAAGGCATCTGTCTGTGGTGGGTTGACCCTGGCCAACAGCCAAACACCTACTCAGCTCTCATCCCCCAGGATGGGGGGAAAACAGCAGGATGGCAAGAAAACCTATGAATAACATTTCTGAAGCCATGGAACAGACAAGATCTCTTCAATGCTCATTCTTTTCTTTCCTTTGTTTACCCCCAAAAAGGGGGCCAGAAGAAGATGTGACAGGGACCCTCATGTTTCACCAGCAGATGCAGTTTTGCCAGGTGCATGCCTGTGTAAGAGTACAGAACCTGTAGCTGCAGTGGCAGACAGTGCAGGCAATTCCAAATTCCAGCCCCAGCCTTGTGTAGAAGCCTTGTGTAATTCACGAGTCTCAGCTATTTGTGTCCTGCTGACCACAGCAATTTAAGACTCAAGGAAATGAAATATCCCCGGGCATACCTATCCATGTTAAGGAAGGTTCTCCCTGATAAATGAGGCAGCACTCCATTCCCAGTTTGTTCAGGTATCACTGATCACCACCTGCAACTCACTGGAGTCACGACCTTTGCATACTTATTTCTACAACATCTACAACATTCTGTTTCACTGATAAATAATCATCTGCTGAAGTGTTAGGTATTCATCCAGTGTTTACTACTTTCCACAGGAGCTCAATGGGAAAATTTAAGATTGGGCTACATAAATGCACGGGCATTTTGTGCAGATGGAATTTTAATTACTGTTATTTCTCATGAGGCTAGTTGTGATTTTAGAAGTTATTAATACCAATGCTGAGGTCTATTCCACATTTTTTTTCTAATTTTCTTCAAGAGAATCAAAGTGAAGGAATTGGTTTTATTGTTGGGTGGGATGTTTTTTTTTTTTACTATTTGAAGTAGGAAATGGAAAATAAGAAGGTGCAGGAGTGATAGAAAAATTGTAAAAGTGGGAGCTGGAACAGCATAGAAACCCCCAGGGACAAACATCAAATACAATACGGAACTAAGGGACCAGAATATAAACTTGGAAAATTCAATTTCTTTTCTGTAAGAATGGAGGTTCCAGAGGCCACAGAAGGTTTCAGCCATGCTGTTACACAGGCAACCTTTTAGCATTTACAGGACTAAAAGTACAAGCATTATATTAAAAAAAAATGGGCAGTAGCATAATAAGGTATTTGTGCTTGTGAAGGAAATATTAAAAATCATAAGCTCTTTCCTTGGGAAAGTTTGGGTTCTTTTTCACCACTCAACCTTTTTTTTTTGCTTTTTTCAATAAATGTTTTCCAATAAGTGTTTTTAGCTACTTTCTATTCTTATTAGCTTTTATGTTTCAGGTGTTTATAGCTATTTTTTATTATTAATGGATCATTTACTACAGCACCTCAAATTCATTAGCATACAGCTAATAGGAACAAAAAAAATGACAAAGGAATTAACACTAAAATTGTCTAATTGAAAATACATTTGATAAAACAAACTCAGACATTTTAAGCACTAATTTTGGCCTGTAAATCAAAGACAAGGTATTTATTTCACAAATACCTTATCTAAGCAGAGGTAGACTCTTCCTAGAGTATCAAGAAAATTATCTAAGTGCAGGGAGTACGTATGAGTTTACCACACTGTAAAAATTCAACTTCTCTCTTCCCAGTAAACTGATTTCTCCCTGAAATCAATGAAAAGGTGAAAAGATACATACAGTATCTCAGACTACTGAATTGAGTTCTCTGACATATATTAGAATTTTAGCCATAAGTTAATTTCTTGTTGTAGGTAGGCTTCCCACATAATTTTTCTTTTGATGTCAATTTGTTTAGCCTTCTCTTCATAATCAATTAATTAATCAGTCAATTAATTAATTGAACCTTCTGATTCTTGATGACACACAAGTCATCTCATGATGAATATAACAACCTTCTCTAAGGAGAACAAGAGCTGAGGAAATGGAAATAAGCATACCAAAAATCAAAAATGTTTTATGTCTTCTGAGCTTCCTGTCATCTCCAAGGTAAGACCATGGAGGTGCTTAAGAGAACTAAAATGGACTTATATTTACTTTCTATCAGAATTAGGAAAAGGGGAAGAGGGATGTTCTGCTCAAAATGAAGCAACAGGCACAATAGGAGATGAGGTATAAAGCATCACTGTTCTTCCCCTCTACCCACCTCGCACATCAGCTATAGGATGGTCAGGCTTTGGCAAGGTATCTTCCTCTCTCCTCTGTTCTTCACAATTCACAAACTGAAGTTGCAATTCCCATCCTGGGTATTCCATTAAGACAGCCTATTTTTTCCACATTGTGGCACTTTCACATCCTTCAAGGGCTTCTGCAGGCCCTGTGGGTACAGAGGGAGCTGTACTGCAGCATGTCACGCGTGGTGCAGAATGACTGACTGGTGCACATCTTGAGGAACAGTGCAGGGAGGGAAGGCTGCTCCAAAACAATGTCCTTGGGTGTCCTTGCAGGAGCATGAAACCAGTTGTTTAACATGTACATCTTAGAGCTGCACCAACCCAAAATGCTGCATAAACGAAATGATGTGCATCAGAAATGTGTATCTATTCAGAACATTTAGTTAAATTGGATCTGATTCTGTTAATCTTTCATGTGAAAAATTGTCAAAAAAGAGAGCAAAGCTGGTTTAACACTTCAGAAACTGTCAGGAATCCCACTGATTATTTTAATTCCTATAATTTCTTTCAGCTCTAGTAAGAAAGGTAAAGTTGCCTGCAAAATCTTTGTTCTCCAGAGCATTCTCAAAATATGTGCTACTACAAGCAGTCACTTAAAACCTGCACTGATACTCTCTGTATTTTATTTCTTACCCTTGTGAAACTAAATATGCTGATCTCTATGTTAAATGTGTGCTTCCTATGACACACAGTTTAAGAGGTAATGTGAGACATAGAGTGATGGGTCATTATGGTATTTAAGCAAGAAATAATTTTCTAACTAAAACGTATGGTAATGGAAGAGCCAGAAAAGCAGAAAGCTTTGTCATTCACAAAATTCTCATCTGATGATCCACAAAGGAAAAACAGAACTTGCCACAGCCATGGTTATTATAAGTCTAGATACTGCATTCCCATAGAAGATCAGAAAAACAGGCACTGTAAAAAAACGTACACGACGAAGACTAGAATTCAAAAGCTCAATACCAGCCCCAAGACAATGAAAGGAGGGGCCAGTGATGAATATTCTGACAAATATAATTTAGCAGTAAATGCTTCTGAATTTTCTTCTATGACCTGTACATATCTCAGAAATATTAATAAAAAAAACACCTACGAAGATATTTTCAGATACACTCCAACAATGTTTTATGGCCTGTGTTTATAATAAGTTTTTTTGAAATGTTGAAATTGAAAACCTTACCCTTTTCATTTTTTGTAAATCAGTTAATTTCTCATATTTAAGCACAGTGCTACAACTTACTGCAGATAACCACTGAGCACATTTGCCCAAAGCAACATATTCAGATTAAAAAGGTCTGACACGGGACAACTTTGGGAGAATCAGAAGCTCTTTTCTCAACAAGCTACAAGCATTTGACAAGTGCCAGCTATTAAGGGAAAATCTTGTTATTAGGCCTACATCAAAGCTCCTTTGATAAAGAACAGCTTTCACTTCAAGTGATCCATGTCACAACAATTTTGTTATTTAATTCTACTACTGCACTACCTAGCACTCAAAAACAGAGCTGAACTCATTTATGCCAAGAGATATTCTGCTCTGCAGAGAGCTAATTTTCTGCTGGAGAATATTTTGTGTGCAGTGTGCCTGGTGAAGCCTGGTTTCCTGTGATGCCTGGTTCACCACTTCACAAGCATGGGAAGTTCAGCATGAAGCTCTCCTCCAACTTTGGATACAGAGAAAGAAGGTCTCCTTCTTCAGTGACACCTGTTGTCATAAATACTGTCTGTTTACCCACAAGGTGTTAATACTCTTGCTAAAGACACAAGAACTGTTTTGCCAGATCAGAATCATACCCAAAAACCTGCATCCTGTCCAACAGCAAATAAGGGCTTGTATTTCAGAAAAAGAAATCTCCATTTCAAATTCTGTTTCCTGTCTTTGGACAAAGCAAGTTACAATAACAAAGGTAATCTTTAAACAACCTCCACATTCCTCCTCAGGCTCACTTCCACAATGACACTGTTGGTAGGCAGGCAACTGAAGATGCAAGTGGTTTGTTAGTTCTTCAATAAAATCCTCACTTAAAAAAAAAAAAAAAAAAAAAAGCAAAACAAAAAAAGCTCAAAAAAAACCCAAAAATCAACCCCCCCAAAACACTAGAACACTCAAAACCCCAAACTCAAAGGCTTTTGGTGGTACAGCCAGACAGCTGATGAAACATCTTAACTAAAAATACAATAGCCAGTAATTTCTAAAAGGTATTTTCTGCTGAACTTCATGACAAGCTTTGCTGTGCTACAGACAGTCTCTGTAAGGGTATGTGGAATGTGAAAGCATTTGGTTCATTAAGTTTTTTCTGTATAAAAGACGTTAGAAACAAGAGAGCAAGTGATCTATTTGATGCACACAGGTGCACAAAATTGCTGAATAAGCAGGAGGTAACAAAGACAAGAGTGAGGAGCAGAAGACTTGAGGGTATTAAAGAGCTGCCCAGGCAGACACCCTGAGCTTTGTCTCTGGTAAGAATGGGAAAATATGATTATCATGAGAACCACAAGATACTTGAGGGGGTATATAGGACTGTGCAAAACTTCTTACAGGGTATCAGCAGAAGTCTGCAAAACTTTCTATGGGATGTTCAGAGAATTGGCCAAAGACATGGAAAGGAAGGATCAGGGAGGATCTAGGGAGACACATGGAAAAATGAGGCCTAGAGGGGCTCCCATGTGAGCTGGCAGCATTAGGTACATTTGTTTTATGGAGCTCTCTGCCTGATCACAGCAACTAGTCCTATCTTTTTATGAAGCTTGTTTCTAGCTTTTCTTTCTCACCTGAATGTCCTGTCCCAGTGAATTTAATCCTGTACACGTGTAACCTGCTATCACATTTAAACTGGACTAGCTAGTGAGCAGGAAGAGACACACATACATGCACAAGAGGGTCAGTGTTCAGGCATGGGCATTAGATGGACCAAGAAGCCATGGGGATTTGTGAATGATGGTGTTTGAGTGATCACCTGGGCATTTCAGTCCTGTTCAGCTGGAGAGGGGGAGCAGGACTTCACTCTTTGTACTTACATTATGTGTTGCGGCAGGGGTGGAAGGTGAGGTGCCGCAACCTTCCAGAAGTGCCGCCAACAAAGGGAGTCACTTGGCAAGCCCCTTCTCAAGCACTCACACACACACCCCCCAGAGAGTTCATAATCCACAGAGAGGCCAACAATAAGGAGCAGGGAAGGGTCTTCATGTGGAGTTCCACAAGGTAGCTTAGTCCCACGCAAGTGAAGGGGTCCAGGGACAAAGACAAAACAACAATGGAAGGTCCAAGGTTTAAATACTGGACCGATGGGGGTGGAGAAAACACCAGGGACCAATGGTCTGGGGGTACAGGAGCAGAGCATAGGCAAGGTTAAGGTAGGGGGGCCAGTAAGGGAGTAGCAAGGGAGGAGCAAGAGAATAAAAGTCAGTATCACGACTGGGAAGGGAGAACTTTCCACAGGGAAGACGTATAGGGTGAAAAAGGGGAAGGAAGGTCAACAGGCCAACCAGGTAAAACAGAAGTGATATAATTAACACAAAGCCTTTTGGGAGATACCTTTTTCTTTCACCCTAACCTAGCAGAGCCTTGTGGCTCATCCTTCCAAGGGGCTGTTTGTGGTTCCTTCATTGACAGGCTCACCGGCCTCCACAGTTATGTGTAATTTCTGGTAGAGTTCTGTGTGCTGAGGTAGTCTGAATGGCTGGCTCTGTTAGTGTCCTCTGTGTGTGCCATGCTTGTCCAGGACACGTGGGAGCATATGAGTCCTGCTGGGTCCAGAGACAATGGATGGTGTGTGGATGGATTTCAGCAGCCAGAAGCAGCAAACCCCAGGTAGCAGAGATGTCTAGATTCAACACCTCTCATAAGATCTCTAGGCTTATTTTTTATTTTTAATCCACTTTACAGATGGCTTGTGGGAATAGTAAAATAACTGAACTTGAATAAGGTGGATTTTAGTATATGCAAAATTCTGCCAAAGTATGAAAGAAAATGCAGAGAGAACTGTACTTCTCTGCACTGCTGTAGTAGTCTTATAGACATTATTTTTAACATTTTAAATTTATTAAAAATAAATTTTAAAAGAATTGCATAAAAGTAAAATGCAATTTACATAATTGTACCGAAGGTAGTTTATCATCCAATTAATGCCATCTTCTGAACAATGAAGCAGGAGGAATCTGTGCGTCTTAGGGCAGTTACTTAGTTGTCATCACACACACAAAGAAAGCAAAAACAAACCAGCAAAAACCTATGTAGTTACTGTAGTGGGTTGAATCTGAGTTGATAGACAGATTTTTGGACCAATGGCGCTTCTCGAAAATTTGCTCATTTAAGCCGCACAGAAAGGCGGGAGTTCCTCTTGTTCCACCCGCCTGAGGAAGGTGGGGAGGCCTCGGAGCCTCCGGGCCCCGCCGGGCCGAGCCAAAGCCCCAGCCCCCTTCTCCTTTTCCTGATGCCGCAGCACGGACCTTGGGCCGCTGAGGAAAGAGCCATGGACTGCTAAACTCAGCCGTGGACTGCCAGACAGCCGGACTCAGCCATGGACTGCTAAACCCAGCCGTGGACTGCCAGACAGCCGGACTCAGCCATGGACTGCTGCGCAGCTGAGACCTTTGGGACCGGCGGGTTCTTTCACCTCCCCGCCCTCGCTCTCCACGTGGAGCCGGCGGGAGCCGGCAGGAGCCTCTTTTCTGCAGCCAGCACACTTCGAGCTGAACCACCATGCAGCCAGCAGCACAAAAAGAGCGAGGTTTTCTTCATAAAGCTTGCATAAGACCATTTTTGAACATAGAAATTTCAGAGTCAGAGAGAGTGAGCCATGTGAGACGGAGCTGAAATGGCGGCGGAGAAAAAGGGCGGTGCCGCGTTCCTCGCGCAGAGCTTAAAAATCCTTCTTGCATGCGGTGGTAAGAATCTGTAATATCTCAAACTGTTTGTCTCTGTAATCCATTTGAAGTATATGGGGGGATGGAAGACTTATGTGCGGCCCTTAAAGTTTGTGAAGAGAGAGTGCCTATGCCCAGATATACATAGAAGCAGTGAGAAACTTCTAAAGATTTGTAGCAGAAAAAGCCTTTGTGTTCAGGCCAAAGTGACCCATTCTTAAAAGGTTGATTACCCCATGTGATGGCCCATGTGTGGCAGTGTGAAAAAAATGATATTTTTTCATAGAAGAGATATATTACACCACAGCAGATTGTTTCTTTCCGGGCGGATCTGTTGTTGGGGGGCAGTTTGAGAAACCATGTGAAGCAAGAAGAAGAAACCCTTTTTCCTTAAGCATAAGAAAGAGACCTTTTTTTTTAAGAACTGTAACACTGACTAGAATCCTATGTTGTGTTATCTTTTGTGCTAGTTAAAAAAGGAGAGTAAAGTGCTGAAAAGAAGAGAGCAGGAGAGAGGGTGTGTGTGTGTTTTAATTTCTTGTTAAATCTTTTAACTTTTAATTCTGTTAGTAATAAACTTTTTTTTCTTTCTTATTACTGCAACTGTTTAAGTGTGAACCTGTTTTTTGCCTCGCAGCCATCTAGTTTTCCTCAATATTTTCTTATTGATACTTTAGATGCTTGACGCTCAGTTGTGTCAAACCACAACAGTTACTAAAAAGCTGAAGAATTTCTCAGGAAAACCTCTGCCTGCTTTTTAGTAGCTACAAACCTACTTGAAGAAAAAATGATTAGTGAGGTTTTATTTTGGAGTTTTGCTGAATGTTTTTGTTTAACATTTTCAGTAATGAAACTGTGCAGTTAGGAGAACTGGGTCATCATGGCATTATGGAAACATGTCAGCCACAGGACTGAAGTTTAATAAAGATTTTTGTATATAAGGCTATGTCTAATAATGAATTCAACATTTTGCTTAGTTCTTTAGGCAGCATATATCCATGTATGTCCATGATACTCAAGAGCACACACAACTGTCCCCTGAAGACAGTTGGAAAGAAGGATTTAATGGCAGAAAAATACTGTCAAGAGCACAATTGGATCCCATGGAAAATATTCTCAATCACCTGTTCTTTGGACTCTTCATCTTAAATGTTATGAAATACCTTTCCATGTAAACATTTGAATTTCTAGAATAGTAATCAAATCCTTTATTTTTCAATTTCTCTTAACACCAAATAACTTGCTTGGGAGCACTTATTTTCCATATCTATTTGCTAGCAAAAAGGCCAATATGACAGCTGGATATTTGCTTAAATGACCTTCGAGCAGCCTGACTGATTACAGAAAACTGGCAGGTGCTTGCCATGGTTTTGTTTGCAGTACAGTTGTCCCAGGCAGAAAGATGTCTCATGTGGAATCTGAATAGCAAGACAGATATCTCCAATTATCATTTTGATGCTGTTAAGGTATCACATACCCTTGCCTGCCTGAAACAGGGGCATTAAGGTCAGTTTCTTAATGCCAGATATCTGGTGTGCTCATGCTTTGTGTTGGACAGGGAGTAGTTTGTGCAATGGCTTTTTCAATGACGGCTGTGGCCCCAGACTGCAGTGTAATTAAATAGTCACAGAAAGCAGTGATTAAAATGTAGAATATGTGCTTTTCAACTTAGGTTTTGTGCACATTGAACTTAGATTTATGTAGCAAATGCAGGCAAACAATATAAACGGTCACTGACTAAACTTTCCTAAGTATTCCTAAGCCTTCCACATAACCAGCGTCAGGGTGAGAGGATGTAGTGTTAAGCTGTGCCAGGAGAGGTTTAGATTGGACGTTAGGTGGAATTTCTCAGCAGAAAGAGTGATTAGACATTGGAATGGACTGCCCAGGGAGGAGGTGGAATCACCGCCGCTGGAGATGCGTAAGACTGAATATGACATTCAGTGCCATGGTCTGGTTGAAAGGGTGGTGTTGGGTCGTAAGTTGGACTCGATAACCTCCTAAGGCTTTTCCAACCCAATTGATTCTGTGATTCTGTGGGCTGATGTGTGATTAAACTACTGTCTCTGCGACAGCAACTGTGATTTTATCAATACAGTGAACTAGCAAAAAAAGAAAACTCTGCATTTCTGATCTTAGCAAACGGCAGGAACCAGCATAGCACCGCAGAACAAGGAGCAGTGAACCAGCCCTGAGGCTACCCGTATGCCGGGCTGGACGGGCAGGTGGCACCCTCGGGGGGCGGGGCAGCTCCCCGGCCACGCACCGCGAGTCCGGCGGGTCCCGGCTCTCCGGGGGAGGCCCCGGCGCTGCCCGGCGGGTCCCGGCTCTCCGGGGGAGGCCCCGGCGCTGCCCGGCCGGTCCCGGCTCTCCGGGGGAAGCCCCGGCGCTGCCCGGCCGGTCCCGGCTCTCCGGGGCAGGCCCCGCCCGGGCCTGGCGGTGCTTCCGGGGCAGCCGGGGCCGTTCCGGGCGGCGGCGGCGGCGGCGTGGGCGCCATGGGGGTGACGAGACAGAAGCACGCTAAGAAGATCATGGGCTTCTACAAGCACAACTTCCAGTTCCGCGAGCCCTTCCAGGTGCTGCTGGACGGCACCTTCTGCCAGGCCGCGCTCCGCAACAAGATCCAGATCCGGGAGCAGCTGCCCGGGTACCTGGACGGCGCCGCGCAGCTCTGCACCACGCGGTACGGCGGGGAGCGCGCTCCGGCCTCCCGGGGCCCGGGGGAGGAGGTGGCGCTGGGGGCACAGGGTAACTTGCAAGGGGTTGGGAGCATTCCTCAGACCCAGCTGCCTTTCCGAAGGTGCCGTGAAGGGCCAGCGGTAAGCCCGCTGTGTGAGGGAGGGCCGAGTGGGTCTCTTCCCACCGGCTGCGTATGTTTGGCGAAGTGGTAACAGCAGGGGCAAGCTGAGATCTCCTGGGCTTGGAGGGAGTTCATGCCTGGCTGGAGCTGCAGCCTGCCAGTGCTGGGTTGTTTCCAAAGTAGCTGTTCACAAGGGAGGACAAGGATGTGCTAGACAAAGACATGGAAGTGAAGCATGCACAGTACATAGTGAAGTTGCATCTAAGTTCCCTTTGTTAGTACTTGATTATGTATTTTTGTATGTATTAAAATACAAAAACCCAGTTACATTCTATATCCGCAAGAACAGAGTACCCAACTGTCCACTAGGGAGGCAATTAGTCAAAATACCAGGAAGATGTATACCCTCGGCTCAAATAACACACTAGGCCTTGTACACCTTATGGAACCTGGCCTGCGCTTCCAGAAAGTTTTGAGTGTCCTTAGCTGTGAAATGTTTAGGAATTGTTTTGATCCAAACTGTATTCCTGTCATGTAGAAATGTCACTTCTTGCTTTTTTCAGCAATATCTGTTGATCATTTTGACCAGGTTCCACTTAGGCTAGCTGAAGGGACTCATTTTTTCTGCTGTCAGAACATCGAGTTGCTGAGACAGCACCTCTGTGTTATGAAAAGAGCCTTGCTGAGGAAGTGAGCTGGCTCACTGTGACCCCCAGGTGGGGTGTCACTAGAGTGGAGTAGTGGGGGACAATCCCCTCCCTCACCTTGCTGCCTACGCTGCTTTTGATGAAGCCCAGACACAGCCTTGGACACAGCCCAGGCTTTCACACTGCCAGCTCATGTTGAGTGTCTTGTCCACCAACACCTTCCAGGTCACTCATCAGGGCTGCTCTCAATCCATTCTCTTCCCAGCCTATACTTGTGCTTGGGTTGCCCTGACCCATATACAGGACCTTGCACTTTGCATTGTTGAACTTCGTAAGGGTTACACAAAGCCCCTCTGGATGGCATCCCTTCCCTTCAGAGTGTCAACAGCACCACACAGCTCTGAGGGTACACTGAATCCCACTGCCCATGTCACTGACAAAGATGTTAAACAGGTCCCAATACCAACCCTTGGGGAATGACAGTTGTCACTGGTCTCCACTTGGACATTGAGCTGTTCACTGCAACTCTTTGAGTGCAACCCTCCAGTCAGTCCCATATCCGCCAAGTGATCCATCTGTCAAATCCATGCTTCCAATGTGAAGACAAGGATGTTGTGTGGAACAGTGTGAGGAGCTCTGCATAAGTCCAGTTGGGTGACATCTGTTGCCCTCCCTTATCCATCAGCACTGTAATTCTGTCATAGAAGGCCACCATATATTTCATAATTGTCCCTTAGTGTAGCCATGTTGGCTGTCACCAGTCAGCTCTGTGTTTCACACATGCTTTTTAAACTTTCCAGGAGGATTTGCTTCACAATCTTGCCAGGCACAGAGGTGAGACCGACTGGCCTATTGTTCCCCAGATCTTTTATTTCCATTTTTTAAAATGAATTAAATTTTAAAGTTCTATAATAAGTTAATTTTAAAATAAATTAAATTTTAAAATAATTTTATTTGTTAAGTAGTGGTTCGTATGCTAGGTGGTATCCAAACATAAATTTAAGGACTCAGCATTGTCACTGATGTGAATTATTTTTAAATCATTTAATATATCTTAATGTTATTACTGGTTAATCTTGTTTACAGCCAGGGAAACCTTGCTGATGTCTTCAGATGGGCTATTGCTTTTTTCTGGTTGCCATTTGTAAATCATAGAGCCTGAACAGCTGGGTGTTGCTCATTCCTAAGTAACTCACATCAGCCTTTTGCCATTGTAAGAAGTATGAGGTTTTCTTGTTTAAAAATCATTGTCTGTTTTGTTTTTCAGATGTGTTATAAAAGAACTTGAGTCACTGGGGAAAGCACTGTATGGAGCAAAATTAATTGCCCAGAGATTTGAAGTTCGAAGCTGTTCTCACCATAAGAATCCTGTGAGTGGTTCAACCTGTTTACTTTCCATGATTGAAGATGGCAACCCTCATCACTTCTTTATTGCTACACAGGTAAAAGCTCATGGGAAGTAGAAGTCCATTTCTTTTGAAATGATATTTTGATACCTAAGGATAAAGAAGCCTACAATAACCTTGATTATGAGGTTTTTAAATAGTTGGTGGGAATTAATCATGTAAAGCCTTACTTGCTCTTTAATGTATTTCGTAATTATGAATCAGGGAATCTTTTCTCTTACTTGAACAACTAGATTTTTTTTTACTTTGTTATGATATTGAGTAGTTTAGCTGAAAGTGTACAAAACATAATGAGTACCTATTGACATGTAAAAAACAGCTTGTGAATGCTAATTTGCTTATTGCTTGTGTGTGCATCCCCTTCCCTGAACTGCTTTACACAGCAGTCTGATAAATGAAATTGTTAACATCCATGTAACTTCAATTTTAAGAAATTTCGAAGTAAAGAATAAATAACTATACAAATAAGAAAGGCAATTTTTTCTTGGGTTTGTTATTGGGACTGCATGTATAAATTATGTACAATATATAAAAAATGGTTTATAGTGAAATTCTTCATAGTTATGTAAGGTACAGGAGTTTGAAAATTATTTATTACAGAAGAAATTGTGTTACTTTTTGTGTTATGGTGGTCTGCATACAAGTGAATTGGGACTTTTTCCTCAAAAAATGTATGTATGCATATACATGCAGGAAAAAAGAAAATGTTGCTAAATTTTGCATCAGAAATACAACTAGTCAGGAGAGAAGTTGAAATTTAGATTGCTCTGAAAGGCACTGCCATGTATATCTGCTAGATTAAGTTTCTTATCTTTTTTATATTGTAAATTATCTTCATAGTTTTGTATTAAAAGTAGGTGCATTTGAATTGCAAATACCATTTAATCCCAAAATATTGACTGAAGTATTTAATTTTGCAGGACCAGGACTTATCAAACAAAGTGAAAAGGAAGCCTGGCATTCCTCTCCTCTTTATTATTCAAAACACTATGGTGCTAGACAAACCTTCACCTAAATCTTTGGCATTTGTTCAAAAGTTGCAGACAAATCAGCTTGTTCCAGAGTACCAAAAACAAAGTATTGTGGAGCTTAAAGAAAAAGAAGGACTAGTAAAGAAAGAAGGTGAAAAGAGAAGAAAACGCAAAAGGGCAGGCGGCCCCAATCCTCTCAGCTGTCTGAAGAAGAAAAAGAAGAAAACACAGGAGGGTCAGGAGCCTTCTGCTGAAAAGAAGAAAAGAAGAAAAAGAAAACGAAATAGAGTTAAAGCAGAAGTCATGCAGTCAGTGCAGAACAATGAAGGAGAATAACCCCATCTTTGTAAACAACACAGAGCTCGAACATTGTTAGAACTTTGGAAAAAAAATATTAATATGCAGTCATATGAAATTGAGTTGGTAATATTAAAGTTTATTTTTATGAGATGGTTCTGTATCTTAACATTTGTAGGTTATTGTCTTAATTTATTCTGCTATTTAATATTGGGTTTGTGACAAGATATTTAGGAACCCTCATATTTTGTTATTCTTTCCAGCATCTTGGTTTGTGTCAAAATTCACATGATATGTAGCAATTTTTTAGAAATGCTTCTTGGCTTTCATGTGGATTTTGGTGGGATATTGGAATTCTTTCTAAATCAAGGTTGTTAATAAAACTAGTTTTTACAACTGGCCTGTTGGAGATCATGAAACTTACCTAAAATAACACAGTATCTTCTTTGTCTCTATTGTTTGAATACAAAAGTTAACTCTTGAAAAGAGACCCCAAGCCCTGAAAAGCCCTGTCCTGCCTTAATTTCTTTGTAAGTGCCATATGAACCAATGTCTCTTGGTGTGGATCCTTATTTATTAAGAAAATCCTGGAGGGTGTGCAATTGTATTGATATTCCTGGAGCTGTAAGGGCATCTCTGATGTTCCCTATTTTATCTATAGTTTATTCTTAATTTTTAATACGAAAAATGCAACTTAAAAATGCTGAATCAAAGCACTGGTAACACCTAATGCCATCACAGTACAGCAGAGCCATGCAGGAGTCCTGGAAAACAGCTGATGGTGATGGGACTCTGGCCCTGCTGCTGTTCTGCTGTTTTGTAAGGTTATGAACAGAACAGAACTGGGTTGGAGGAGAGTTGTGGTTTAACTCCATATGGCAGCTCAGCCCCACGCAGCTGTTCACTCAACTTCCCCTATGTTGGGGTGGAGAGAATCAGAAGGGTGAAGTGAGAGAACTCCTGGCATAAGATAGAGGCAATTTAATAGGGGAAGTAAAAGACATGCAAAGCAAGAAAAACACAAGCAAAACAAAACAAGGAATGAATTCACAACTTCTTATGGACAAGCAGGTGTTCAGCCATCCCTGGGAAAGCAGAGCTCCATCAGGTGAAATGGTGACATGGGAGGACAAATGCCACCACTCTGAACATCTTCCCACCGTCTTTCCCAGCTTTATATGCTGAGTGTGATTCCATATGGTATGGAATATCCCTTGGGTCAGTTGGGATCAGCTGCCCTGGCTGTGTCCCCTCCCAGCTCCTTGTTTCCCCTGCCTACTTGCTGGTGGGGTGAGAAGCAGAAAATGCCTTGACCCTTTGTCAGCACGGCTCAGCAATAACAAAAACATCCTGACACTTAAGCACAAATCCAAAAACAGAGCTACTGTGAAGAAAACTATTCCAGCCTAAAGCAGCACAAGGAGAGAGTTTCCAAAACTGTTTGAAGTACCTGATTTTCTATAGTGACTCTTTCTTCCTATGCCTCCTTAAATGTTTGGTGGCATTAGAGTAGGAAATGAGTGACTGAGATGACAAGAGAGATACGTGACATAGCGCACACTGTGGCATCAGTGTGCTCGCACACTGTTCCCAGTCATTTCTTGCCAGATTTTTAACTTTTCTCAATGCATTTCTTCTTAACTGAGATGTTCTTAAAAGGAAAGCTTTCTGTTTCTTGACCTACATGGGTTTAAGCTGTGTTAATTAATCTTAATTCTTCAGCCTGTGTATCATGCATTTGCAAAGTAGTTCTTGTGCATTGCCTGCACAGCTTCTTGAATGGCTGGAGCACACACCTATAATGTATGATGCTTTCTGTTGGCTTTTCAAATTATACAGTTGTTTCACAGAGTTTGAGGAACCAGCTCAAGTGATGGGAGTTGGCCAGTCTTAGCCGACTCTGTGGGGTCATGTCTTCAGAACATTCCCTCTGGCCAGCATGGGGAGGAGCGTGGTGTGCTCTGTGCTTCCAGCATGGGACATAGCTGCTGGAGCCACACGCCTTCCTCACAACACAGCTGGTAGGAGCAGGCTGTGCCTGTATTGTTCCGTATGAGAGACCAAATGCATCTGTGGAACTGACTGTGACAGACAGAAGCAGGGAAGAAGGGTGCTATAGTCAAGATGAAAGCTTTAATTGAAATTTAAAACAGTCACACTCATTGTGTGCTCCTACATGGATTGCTGAAGTGAGTCCTGAGGAGAAATTCAGTAATTCCTAGAAATACCTTAATGCAGCATATTTGTTGGATGTATATTACCTTTCTCAAGCTGTCATAGTCCCTATACATTCACTTATTTGGGCACAGTCCCATATTATTGTAATTTTGCTTCCCATTCCTCCATAAATATAGCTTATATTTCTTCCCACTCCCAAAACCCACCCACAGACATCACTGCTGTAAGTAAATATTGGAGCAGACAGCAGAGTTGGTTCACCATCAAAATCTCATTCTGAGTCAAAAGTATATTAAAACCCAGTAACTTTACTAAAAACACTGTTTTTAAAAATAGAGCAGAAAACACCCTAATTATTTACAGTAGTCCCTTTCAGTGTCATTGAAACACAAAGCTTAAATGAGCCTTTTCTAAAAAACTGTAAACAGACAAAAACATAATTTCTGTTAAAAAAAAAGAATATTTTAACAGTCCTCTGATGACTCCCACCTTGAGGAATTTAAAACAATATTTATCTATGTTTCCTTAGAATTTGAACACAAAGGACTCATGGTGCTGCCATTGGGAAGAACTGGAATACGAAGGGGAGTGAGCTCTTAAGAGGAAAACTGTAAAATTTATCTGCTGCATACCTGTAACTCTCCTCCAGCGTGATGAGTAATTTGTCTGTCAGCTGTGGGGGAGAGCTCCCGCCCAGGCAACAAGCAGAGGCAATCAGACCATGTGTTTTACCGCTCCGAAATTTGAAAGAGAAGCCCACCCTAGTTTCCAAGTGAAGCAAGGCCTGCAGGCTGCAGCTGACTGGCTCTATTTGTACCATTAAACCAGTAACCCTGGCAGCAGCCGGCAGCGCCGAGCCCAGCTGGCAGGGCTGGCTCTGCCCGGGCTGGGCTCTTGCAGCTCGCACTGCTGCCGGTGCTCTTGAGCTGCACTGCCTCTGTCTGCCGGGTTTGGTGAGGTTTAGCTGGCCCAGGCTATGAACCATGACAAGTCCCTCTAGCAATTCAGCAGTGTGAATCTCTAGGAGCATCCCTGGGCCTGTGAGAAACTCCACTGTGGGAGTACCCATGGAGCCAACTTTGCTGACATAGGTGTTCATTCCATGAACTGCCTGAAAAGCCACTGCCTTCTTTATCAATAAAAGGTCTGGAGTTGTGGCCACAACTCTGCTATAGACAGGGTTCCCAATATAACTTTTCTTATGAAGTTCAGGATTGTTTTCCTCTAGGGTGCTAGAGGGACTGGTTCCAGTTTTCAAACTACAGAAGCCAGAGGTAAATTAAAAGGAGCTTGACCAAAAACTTCTTTGGGGCTATTGATTTCCTGTTTTCTCAGACAGCATAAATATATACCCCAAATCCTAGGCAGTAGCTCACTAAATCTTTTTCTTAAAAGAAAGGGAAATAACTGGTGGTGTACAATACAGTGTATGCTTCATGTGCAGAGTAATAGAAGAAGAAAACTATAATACATCAGCCACAGTCTGCAGGGCATTAACGCTGAATTTAGGACGGAGTCTCATCTACCAGAAGCAGAAGATATTTACCTAGATTGCCTGCCAATTCAATTGGCTGGATTTATATGTTAGTGTGATCCAGTACTATACAATAAATCACACTCCCTGAGCATCTGTTAATGACACTAAATAGATGAGTTAATTAGAAGCTTCTGGAACCTGGGTTGTTTATGAATCATTAAAGTAAATATGAATATGGTAAGACTTGAGGAATAAATACATTCTGGTGGTGAAAGGAAAATAGGATGTCCAGATCAATTCTGCTCATTTGTTTTCAGCTACACTGATACAGTGTGAATGACTTCTCCATCAGCTTTATAGTGTTCCTGGAGTTTCTTGAACATGTTCTGTCAGATCCAAGATGAAGAACGTCGGAACAATACCATTATTTATACTCACTGCATCTTTCATATAGAAGTTTCACAAACAGCTACTGTATATTTCATACCTCTGTGTGGGCGTAATATCTCACACAGGGAGCAGCCAGAGATACGGGAATGAACAAATAAGAGCCCCAGCAGGTGTTATCATTTACAATTTAAAGGAGAAAAATTGCAGTGTTCCAAGAGAGAATGACAGAAAGCAAAAGTTTTTATACCCAGAGAGTCAGGAGTGAGAGAGAGACTGCACCTTGTGATTTAGGAATGGCCTAACTAATGCCGGGAAAGGGGCTTGTGATGTATTTCTGGTAATTATTATGTCTGTGCACTCCAAGTCCCAGATTTGTCTCAGAGAGCTCAGCTGTCTGCGCATGGAGGCAGTCATTTTGTAAAAGTTGCTACAGCTTGTTACAGAAGAGACAGGCTGGGCTCCCTCGGGGGGACTTTGTTTTCTGATTTCTTCTCCTGCGGTTGAGAGGGAGAACATGCAGCTGTGCTTTGTGTTTGGATACAGGAAAACAACGAGCTGTTAACAAGGGTCCAATTAAAAACAACCCAGAGCTGAGAGCTGGGTGGAAGAAAAAAAGACAATATATTAGTCACTGAGATTTAAAGAAACCAAGGAAGAGAGAAAAATAGATATGAGGGTTTCAGGGTGTTAACTGGAGAAAAGAATTGGTCAGCAGGGAAAGGTGAACCAAAAATGGCTCAGCAGAGTAGGGAACAGAATAATAAGCTATAAACAAGTTTGGTTTGTTTTTTTTTTTTAATCTTCTAATTACCTTAAGAAAACCTCATTCCCTTTGTGGCTTTGTTTCTGACTTTTCAAAACAGCGAGCTGGACTGACTAAACCACTCATAGATCTTATGCTGATAGCCCAAGAAGTCCTGCAGAATGTCAGTCTCATGACACCAAACACTTGGTGTCTTTATAGTTTTTCAATATCACACACTTAGCAGCACTGCAGGTTTGCAGCCAAATCATTCTGCTGTAGAGCTTGCCTGACCTCGCGTGTGGCTCACTGCCCAGCATGCAGATATTACATCCAGGAGCAACCCTACTCATGCCATTACTGATAGGGTTAATTGCTCCTGAGGGTACTCACAGCAATACTCTGGGATAGCCAGCCAGAAGTTCTGGCACAGTATGGGTTCTTTTTAAAGTCTAATCTCCTTCCAAGAACTCAGTAGGGGACCTCAAAGTTTCTTGTCGCAGTCTTGACTTCTTGTTGATTCGGAATGATCTTGTAGCCATGTTAATTCCTCTGGGGCCAAAGATGCTACTGATTTGACTCTTCAGGGTGGATACACTTTTAGACTGTCTTGGAGAAACATTGAAGCAATTTTTCACTTTGTGAGTTGGCACCCACTTGGATAGGCAGGTTTTCAGAAAAAATGCAGAGAACACTCTTCTAGAATTCCTGGCTCCCCCTTTCCACCCTGACCTCTCAGCTCCCAAGAATACAAGCAGGGCTGTTCTGGGATGGTCCAAAAATCTGTCTCAGCCAGCCTCACGCCTCCAATAGTGGCTGAATGTTGTTTCTCAGGAGTAGAATGAAAATTGACAAAACATCTTTTTGGTACTTTCCCAAATTACTTTCCAACTTTTTGACAATTTATTAGGGAGTTCTTGACCCAAGAAAAATATTTTGTTTTTAACAGCAGACAATGAATTTCTGTTTCACTAATTTGTTCAATCTCTCCTTGAAACATTGTAAACTTTAGAGTTCTAATTTTCTGTGGCAAGGAGTTCCACAACTTGAACACATCTTATGAAAAATACTTTGTTGTGTCAGTTTTGAATCTACTGCCTACCAGCTGACCCTTATAATGGGTGAAAGTTTAAGCAGTCATTCTGATGCCTGAGATGTCCACCTAAAAACAGAGACTAGACAAGAATAAGGGAAAAAGGTAGGTATTTATTTGAAGGGCCTTCAAGGTACACCCTGGGAAGTTAAAAGGCTACACCCAAGATGGACCCTGGGTAACGAATTCTTCACACTTTTGTAAGTTTGGTCCATTTGCATACCAGGATCAATTCTCCAATTGCAACCCCAGTCAAAGATGTAACTACCCCAAGTTTGCCCTCCTCTTCAGAGGCCTTAGTTTAGTATTTTGGGGCCTTGGTGTCCTTGGAGAGAAAACCTAGAGTGGCGTATTATGTCTAACTAGCATAACAGAACAGTAGCTAACAGACTACAAGAAACTTCAGAGTTAAACACTAAGCAGTACAGGATTTGAAAAATATAAAAGTTAAAGCCTAAAGCATCAATTCCTTAGTCACTCTTCTCATGCCACTTGTGATGGAAGAGACATCTGTGGTATTTCCCCTCACTCATCTGTTTTCCAAGCCGAAGTGTCTTCTGCATCATGAACAGCAGCACCTAACAGGAGAGCAGATTTCTGCTTAGTCAGGCACACTTGAGAAAACCAAAGTCTCTGCTTTCTGATGGATGTTCTTCAAGGAATAATGTGGACAAGAAGAGTCTTATGAGAAAAGGTGTAGGACAGGAAGTCTACATTCAGATCTTTGTTTGCCATAGACTCAATGGGTGCATGAGCTGAATGCCATTGCCCTTGAACATGTCTGGCCTACTTGCCCATGGAATGACAGTTTATGTGCTTCCCTGGGCTCCCACGCCCTTCTGAGATTGGCATCACTAGCATTCACAACTCAACTGGATGCTGTGCTGATACTGTTGTAAAAGCCCAGTCTTTGCCCAATACACAATAAATCTTAAATATAACTGAGCTGCACACTAGGCTTAGGATTGTATCCCTGAACCCTAAAATTAAGATGTAAATGATAATTTGAATAAGGCAGAATCATAGAACAGCCCAGGCTGGAAGGGACCTTGAAAGATCAGTTGGTCCAACTTTTCACAGGACAGGTAGCCTTAATGAGATTATCTAGCACCCTGTTCAATGATGTCTTGAAAAACCTCCAGTAATGGGGACTCCACCCCATCCCTGGGTGTGGTGATCTGTTTACCCATTGCTTTTCCTATTGTTCCCCCTCCCACACTTTCCCTTGCCCCTAGCCCTGGCCACTCCCTCGGGCCCTCCCTATTGGTTCCTGTACTCTGCCCATGTACTGCAGTCTGACAAACCCCCCCTGCACCTGGATCACGAGGCCTCTCTGCCTCTGGGGGTTGCCAGGACAAGGTGTAACCATTAAAGGTCCTCTGAAACCCTTATGGAGAGACCCTTCTCGCCTCCTTTGCCGCCACTGTGTTGTAGAGCTGAGAGCTGGCCGGAGCAAGAGTGCAGAGCTGTCCGAAAAGGACTGCGGGAGGACAGAGTGGCTGCCGTGTCCTCAGCAGCTCCGCTGAGCTCTCAGGGAAAGCTGCAGCTTGCTAAACCAAACCTAGCAGTACAACACCAGGGGAGGTTGTTCCACTGAATCATTGCTCTTTGTGTAAAAAGAGTCTTTTTTATTTTGATATGTAATCTCTGCCAGTGCCACTTGTTCCTGTTGCCTCATTTTGTGTTCTTCATTAAATTCTTTGTGAAGAGGCAGTGTCCTCTTGTAGCCACCCTTTAAACACTGGACTACAGTGATGTGCTCCCCCTAAGCCTGCTCCAGGAAAAAAAAAAACCCTCACTCCTTCAGTCTTCCCTCACAGAGCAGGTTCTGCAGCTCTCTGATAATCTTCATGGCCCCTCTTCGGACCCTCCTCAGTCTGTTTACCTCTTTCTTGAATTGTGGAGTCCAGAATGAGACACACTACTCCAGGTGCAGCCTGACAAGCACTGAGTGGGATGGTGAAGTCCCAACCACTGCAAGTTAAGCCCCTGCAGATGCAGCCCAGGATCCAGCTTACCTTTGTGGCTGCAGCCACACATTGCTGACCTGTGGTCAGCTTGTTATCTACCTGGACCCCAAGTCCCTCTCAGTGATGCTGCTCCCCAAGCACAGATCCTGGCCTGTTCTGGGCTCTTTGGTTATGTTTGGTTGTGCCCCAGGTGCAGGACCTTGCATTTATTAAACTTCATCCAGTTCTTGCTCACCCGCTCTCCCAGCCTGCCCCGGTTTCTGTGAGATGTCTCTCCCTTCTGACGTCTCCCCCTCACCATTTACTTTGGTGTCATCAGTCAACTTGTTGAGGGCTGCTTTCTGTCCCAGCATTCAGATCATTTATGAAGATGATCAGCATCACGGGGCCCAGTGTCGATCGCTGGGGGATCCACCCCTGATATCCATGACTTTTCAAATATTGTAGACAGTGGCCTTGCACTGAGAAATAACTAATTTTCCTGCCCTGTTTAGCAATGGTCCTGTGTCTTACCTGTGATACTGCTTACTGGGTGTCAGAAGAGCAATTTCTTGTTGTTCTGGACATCTCTGGCTAATTTCAGGTCTAGTCAAGCCTTAGCTTTCTTGACTGCCTCTTCACATGCCCTGCCATGGCTCTTGGTCCTCACAGGCTACATGGCTGCATGTCCATAGGCAGAATCTTCCCTCAAGTCCCGTGTTTGTATTTTTATCCCACTTGAAGGCCTTGCTTCTCAGTATCCATAATGACTTCTCAGAATATGAGTTGCCTGCTTATGATAAAAATTTTTTTATTAATTAAACTGGATATTAAAAAAAAAGAGCTTTGCATCATCATTAGAATGCCCACAGAACTGTAGTGTTTCTTTTTGCCTTGTGTAGAAAAGAAGTCAGATTTATTGTTGCCCTAAACACAAACACCACCACTCATGTCAGGCTTGAGTCTGAGATAAATTTGCACTAAGATTGGTGCTATCAGAAGCCAGGCACGCCTGCCAAGTTTCTGAGAAGAAGATAGTAAAATTAAAATGGGGATATGGCATTCATACAAATCACTGAATTATGCTAAACAGTGGAATTTTCTTTCATTTATCTGGCCTTTTATGATTTCTGGGGGACTTGCTTTCAAGTCTGTATTTACTTCTTAATGATAGTGAGAACTAGAACAATGTTATTGCACATACTTGACAATATCAAAATAGTAGGCAGTTAGCTTCAGTTATGTAAAATATCTGAAGGGCATTTAATTTATTAGATTTTTACTTGGTCTCTGTGTGAAATGGACCCAGAAAAGATAAGAAATAACCTTGTAAAATTAATCTGAAAAAATCCCGTTTCCTCCCCCCACTCCTTCCTTTACAATTATTGAGATTTTTTATTATTATTTTTTGGAGTTGTTGTTGATGTTGTTATTTATAACCTGTTTAATTATGTGCTTTAGAATAATTTTTGGTGGGCACTTGCCAGTTTACTAATATTCACTGCCCACTACCTGATGATGTCACAAACACACCATCTGTTCACTTTTGCCTTCCAGAACTCTCTGAAGTAGCTAGCTGACTCAAGCTGCAGGTGGTAGGATTGCTCAAAACACATAATTACCAGATTTCTAAGTAACAATACTTTTATTTCATGTATACTTTTATAAAATCCTATTTGATTAAGACTTTCTCAACTATTCTTCAGTTGTATACAAGCTTACCTCCACCACAAATACATCTGATAGCATTATGATGAGGAAAAAGGCTAATGCCCCGCTTTCACATTTTTCTGAAGGATTTCTCAGCATGGGTTTTTTGGTGTGATTGGGCCAAAACTGTATATCCCAGTCCCTGGACACATTTTTCTTGACATCATGCTCACCTACCTAGTGATAAGCACCACTTTTTTGGTATATTTGAGTGTGTCCCATCTTGGCTCTTCCTTCTACCAGACTGTGGACGGGAGACTGGATCTCAGTCAGGAGCACTTGTGCAGGACAGTGCTCGTGGCTCGGCTATTTTGTGGCTGCAGTGCCCTTCCCTTTGGTTACTAATGAATTCATCCCTGTTAGAACATTTTCAAAACAGAAATCTCAGCAGATTACAATAATAATAATGTAATTCTATCAAAAGGGAAAATAAAGCAATATTTTAGATAGTGGATATCTCTACAGGCTTTTACTTGAATTCTCTGAAACAGCCAGTGTTATTTCTGTGACTGAAGATTAATTTCTGTGCCATTATTAAATGTAACCCTCGAGGAATTAATTGCATTTGTATCTCATATCGAAGTTCTATTTATATGATCAAGCAATCTGGAAGAGATAAGCCCCTTCTTGGGAAACTCTGCTGCTCAACAATATTTGCCTTTGCCTCAGACAGGTTGTGCCCCCCTGGGACCCCAGGAGCTCACTAAAGCACCATTTGTTATGCAGCGTGACAAATCCCGGAGCCACGGCGATAATCTCTGCAAATTCTGTACAAACAGTCCCTGTGCCTCAGCAAAAGTGATTAATGGGCTCTGCGGAATCAGCATACGGCCCTCTGCATTAATTACTTCGGAGGGACGCTGAGGGGAGAGCCGCGGGGTGTGAGGGAGGCCGCGGGCCGGGCGGGCCCCGCTGCGCTGGGGAAGGGGAGCGGGGCGGTGCGGGCTGCCCGGGCCCCGGGGCCGGTCAGGGCACTGTGGGGTCCCGGGGCAGCCGGGGCGGCTTGGCCGGGGTGGGCTCGGGACGGGCAGTGAACCGCAGCGCTGCTCCACTGACGCTTCTTGTGCCCTGCTCTCACCGGGTGCTGTGGATGGGAGAGAAGCTCCGCCGAGCCCGGCTGTGGCGCGGGGTCAGGGAGAGCACCTGGGGAGACGGGGCTGGAGGGGACGTGGTCCTTCAGGAGAGACCCCGGTTTGCCCTATTCCCTCTCTCTCTGCCATAACTGCCGTGATTTAAAATGCACAGGCCCTTTGTAAATTATTGAAGCTCTGCTGCAATGACTGAAACGGTGCCAGTTTATCTCCAGGGAAGATCTAAGCCTAAACGTTTTACAGAGAAAGAAAGAAGATGAGGAGAGAAGCATGTATTTATCTTTCCAATGTGTTCTCTGGGCCTCATCCAAGGCAAAAACTTCTACATCTTGTCTCAAGTCCTTCAAATCCCAGCTAGAGGATTCTGGTTAGAGACCCCCACGGAAAAGTCTTAATGAATTTACCATGCATTTTTTCTAATTCATTAAAAATATGTCAAATCCAGTAAAGCACACTAACCTGCCTGTATATTTTCCCCTTCTCCCACAGAAGTCTATGACAGGAATGCCATGGCCTACCCAGCCCTCTAGAGTTACTCAGTGGTGGCACAGCCCTGGCTGCTCTGCCGAGTGTGATGAGTTCTTGCCCAGCTGGCTGAACCCCCAGTCCTTAGGCTGTACCTGTGATTTCAGCTGGAGGAAATCATTTGGTTGTTCTGACTGGTGTGATCCAGAGACCACAGAGGGCTTCACTGCAATTGGACAGGAATGATATTGATAGTACTACATGAGGTGTGGAGCCACCCTCTCTAGTTTAATAGCCTGTGCTGATGGGCATCAGGAGGGGAACCTTATGCTACCCTGTGTTATACACAAGACAACAAAAGCAGAAGTATCTTTTCCACTTTGCATGTGAAGGATGAGAATTACAGCATTTTAGTTTCCTTGTCTTGTGTCGATCATAATATCCTAATCCATTCTTGAAGAGTGTGTTCATCTGACATACGTCCCTCCTAACTGAAGCAATACACCAAAATGAATAAATATAGGAAAAGATACCTACTGGGACACTTTGCACACTAGTATGCTAAAGTAACAGAGAGGTTTGGAACATAGGTAAATGAATAGAACCATTTTACATTTTCTCAAAGCACCCACCTCCCATTGAGTGTACTTTGGCATTACACCTGATTTCTGATGGAACTCATCTGAGTGAGAGCTAGAAACTTAAAAGCTTACAAATCAGATGTAAAAATAGTACTAAAAATCCTGCAAAGCTGTCTGCCAGGATATTCAAGCATCTTAAAAAATGTGGCTCTCAAAGATTTGCCAGTGAAGCCTGAACTAAATCTCCACAGGTAAAAATTCACTTTTTCCCTTGCACTACCCTGTAATGACAAGAGAATGCATGAAATATTTGGAAAATAACATGGCATCTAGTTTTACAGAGTATAGCCTCCTGAAATTGCCGGGATAAAAACAGGGCAGCAAGAAAGTCGCAGACACAGCAAGGAGGCTTAGGTCTCTCTTCTGAGAAACAAGACAGCTTGAGTTTTAAAGTCTGGAGGGAGGATGTGCTGTGACATCCATATGAGTGGCTTTCTATGTGCCATAAACAATTAGATGGACATTTGGTACTGGAATAGCAAATTCAGAGTCATGGATATAATCAAAGGAAAAGCATCTTTAATCACAGGTAACTTTTCCACTTCCAAAGCCACTCAGCTGTAGTCATTACTACAGGGCATGTCCAGCTCCACAAGGCAGATGGGTCCTGAGAACAGTACCCGGCAATTTGCTGATGGGAAGAAATTGGGCAGATGGCCTGGAGGCAGCAGGTCCACTTAGTAACATTTATTTTGCAACTTATGGAGTCTTTTTTCCTCTTTGAGAAGTTTGTAGCTTTTGTGGTATTTGGATAGAGCAGTTAACCCAAAACCACTGGCAGCAGCTCAGCATGAAGAGGCCGTGTTAAAGAGGGACCTCTCAGAACTCTCTAAATCGGATTTCCTCAAAGTGAAACAGGATGGGACTGCAATGTTTTCTTGGCATGGCCCTGAAACCGAAATGATTCTTCACTGACTGAATAGTTTCATGAGCTGGTTAGACTACAGCCTGAAGCCAGAGACAGAAAGGAAGCTCCCTTTTCCTTGAATTCTGCTCCTTGTACTCGAAAGCTGGAAACAGGACTAACACAAAGTAGTTCCTTTCACTGCCAATGTCAGACTCCAGTTTGATTACTCACTGCATTAATTTACTGATTCCATGATCCAAACCCTTTGGTTTATTGATTTAGTCTTAATGGGAACACTGATGCAATCACAAAATTGTTCCTTTTTAATTAACTTTGCAAAATTGTAGCAGATTTACCCTTGCTGCCTTAAAAATAAACTCCCTTGATTATTCTTTTCATTAAAAAGCACTTCAGTAAAATCCACCATGCCTGTTTATTCTGTCAGACAGCTCCAGGCAACTAGCAATAGGACAAGAGGACACAGGCTACATCAGAGGTGGTTTAGGTTGGGCAGTAGGAAGAAGTTCTTCACCACAAGGGTGATGGAGCATTGGATTGGGCTGCCTATGGAGGTGGTAGAGTCACCACCCCTGAAGGTGTTTAAGTGCCATGGTCTAGTTGACAAGATGATGTTTGGTCATAGGTTGAACTTGATGAGGTCTCAAAGATCTTTTCCAACCTAGTTGAATCTCTGATTCTGTGATTCTGTTGATCAGAAATGCACATTTTGAATAAAGTATTTCCAGGCCACTGGACTCTTCCTTCAGATTAGGATGAATCCATTTTATAATACATATAAAGTGGGAAAGGCACAGAAGGCATCATGGAAAACAAAGCTGAACAGAGGAAAATTACCTTTTTTTCCTCATACCATTTATTTTTCCAGTAACTTACTATTCAGTCTCATAATTATTTCTAACTTAATGACTGTCAGGTTGAAAAGGTTCAGATATATGACCTAGGCATGGAGGAAATAACTCTTCTGACTGGTGAATTTCCAGGTGTCAGACTATTCAGTAGGGTGACTTTAAATAATGGCCATAGGTCTGATTTGTACAGTACCTCACAGTCTGCTTTGCCCTCTGTCAGGCTTGATAAGGAAATAGTCCATTTAGTGTATTGAGATTTCAACTGCAAGCCTCTGCAGAGAGTAATCCTACAATTTTAGGGCATTTTCCATCCTGGCTATCTGGTGCTATTCTTGAGCTTTGCAATTTGTTGCCCATGTTTTTTGTAGTGTGATCATACCTTTTTTCTTTCTCAGCCCTTTTTCTGTTCACTGTTGTTCACAGAGGTCTCCAAGACTGGTGCCCAGGTACAAAGAAAGACTGCACAGTCCAGACCTGTGGACTTTGTATCTTAGACAGGAAGCTCCTACACTTACTGTGTGCACTCTCAGAAAAACTCTAATTTTCTCTTTCAGTTTCCCAGGCCCTACAAATATAATATTTACATCTGGTACTCTTTTTTATCTGAGCCAGAGCCAAAACAACTAACCACAGGCTGAATATATGTGCTTGTAGATGAAAAGCCCTATGAGTTGGTTCTCCAATGTGATTTTATGAATCAAAAAATGCATAGAAAGAAGGGGGATAAAGGATGTATTATTGGCCTAGAAAAAGTAGGATGTCTCTAAATGAAAAGATGGGTAGAAAAGAACCAGAAATTAATGGAATGTTGATGCATCTCAATTTCAGTCTGCAAAGCTACAAGCAAGAAAATGAACTGCATCTCAATGACCTGTAAAAGAAACTGGGGTATTGACTACTATGAGCTTGATGCTGATCTCATTGAAATCATTCCAAGAGATGTGAACAAACAACTGGAAGAGGAAAAGAGACAGTGAAAAGACCCTGGGATAAATTGCTCATAAAAGTAACAGCAACTGCAGGAATATGTCAAATTTGTTCAAATTTCAAGAAGAATAAACAACTGCTGACCATTCTGGTGCAAAGAAAAAGCCAAAAACAATCAAAGGTTATTAGCCAAGAAACATCCACAGCATCAACAAAGCAGATCCTCTCTTCTCAGCAGCTCTCACTGGGACTTTTGACACTTCTGGGAAAGTGGAAAACCAGTGACTGGAGGTTTTGCTGATCTGCACCTTCATCAGAAGGGAACCTTTACTGATGCCAAGGCTGCTCTAAGCAAGACCCTGCTGGTCCTGTTGTTGCAGCTGGGATGTACTGGGGAACTTCTGACACCTGCCCTGGGACTCTGCTGGTTCAGCAGATGATGGGGAAGTGCCATGGTTTAACCCCAGCTGGCAACTCAGCCCCACACAGCCACTCAATCAACCCCCTCAGTGGGAGGGTGGCAACAATATGAAGTGTTAAAGTGAGAAGTCTTGTGTGGATTGAGATAAAGAGAGTTTAATAGGTAAAGCAAAACGTGCAAAGCAAAACAAGGAGTGGATTCACCACTTCCTGTGGGCAGGTGGGTGTTCAGACATTCCCAGGAAAGCAGGGCTCCATCACACATAACAGTGACTTGACAAATGCCACCACTCTGAATGTTCCCTCCTTCCTTCTTTTCCCCCCAGCTTTATACACTGACGATGACACCACATGTAATGGAATATCCCTTTGGTCAGTTGGGGTCAGCTTTGTCCCCTCCCAACTTCTTGTGCAACCCCAGCCTCATGCTTCTTTCAGTTTTCAAACTTATGCTGCTGAGAGAGCTCCAAGGTAATCCTGTGTATCTTGAGGGTGGGACAGAGAAAACAGAAAGGCCACAGCAAGGTGCTTGCTCACCCACTCATCCCTTCACAAATCCATGCTTTTCCTGATAAAGTGCTTTACAAAGTAATACTGTAGACCAAAAAGATTAAGCTTTTGAAACAAAGGAAGCAGCTGAGTCACAGCTTGGTGAGCAGTGGTGAACAGTAACTGGTAAAAAAAGTCTGTTTAATATTAAATAAAATACAGGATATTGTAGGAGACACTTGCATATTTTAAATGTTGTACAATGGACCACCGACACCCTATTAATGTATACACTCAAGTAAATTAGATGATACTTCATTTTCTCTGTCTCTCACAGAAGAGTAAGAGGCTGGATCAACTCACTCAGAAGAAACATGATTCCCAAGAGTACCCAGAGCTTGAGTTCAAAGCTCAGATCAATAGGTATTCCTGTGCCTTAGAATAAAGACTTGTAAATGTGTATTTGCCACCTGATTCTCTTTGTAATATAACCAGGGGGTATGTCTCAACAAGTGATAATTGGAAAACACCACATGTGAGAAATCACCTTCCTTCAGAAAGGAGACAGCCAAAAATAAAACTGAGCAGATCACAGTGCAGGGCGCTCCAGGATCTTTCCACTTGAATGAGAGTGAGTGAAAATGAAATGGCAGAATCAGAGCTGATGACAGCCTGTCTGCCTGCTAGATGTGACCTGAAAATGGATTTTATAACATTTTCAACTACTGTGAGGATTCAGGCTGCATATCTTTGTTACCTGCACACAAACATTTTCGAGGGAAGGGGGTGGCTCGTTTTCTGGCCATGCCTTTTAGCAGGCATGAGATATCCCCAAACCCTTTGGCTTTATCTGTAGTATCTGCCATGCATCTTTCTGTGCCAAGCACTCCCATTTCCCACCAAGCAAATAATTTCAGGAGTAGTGAAACTGCCATTTCCATCAGACATGAATGCTGTGCCAACTCTGGCTTGCTGCCGGAAAGCAGGGTCCACTATGCAGGCTGGAGCTTGGCTGGAAGAGGTGGGCACAATGGATACCAAGAAAGCAGTGGGGTTTTAAGAGTGGGAGACCAAACCCAGCATCTATTTTGTTTGGTACCAAGCTTTAAACAAGCACCAGGGCTGGGTGCCTGCAGGTTTGGGTTTGACAAAATATCTCAGGTATCTGGGAGTCTTCTTCCAGGAATGTGTCTGGCCATCAGACTGGCCACCACACAGGCATCTGTACATGAGAGTAACTTATTTCAGCATCAAGAGCATTTTTGTTTTGCTTCTGATAAAGTGTGAAGAGAATCATCATAGATGCATCAGAGACCCCTGCCATACGTAGCTTACCTGTGTATCTGGATGGAAAGCATGGTCCAAAGCAGCTTTGTCTAAGGTGGTTTTAAGGAAGGAAGAAACATCTCATCCAATCTCCTGCACTTTGTCAGCAGCCAGGTCCATTTCTCACAGGAATTTTTCAATGTACCTATTCAGCAGGACAGCCTGACTAGAAGAAATCAGAAGTGCAGGATCAGAGGACAGGCTTCTGTTACAGCAGGTGCCCAACTCACCTGTCTTGACCACACAAATCACCTTGAGAGGAGAGTGACCATGGAGATTTCAACTGGACGTGGAGACAAGAAGCAAACAGCTGCTACAATAGGACAACAAAACAGGAAAAGAAAATAACAAACCAGTGATCAGTGCTGAACCATTATATTCACCCAGCAGATGATCCTCTGCCTAAGACTCTTCAGGCAGCAAGTGGCTTCTGTCTGCAACAGGCAATTTGTTCTGTCCTTTCAAAACCCCAAGAGCTACCACCACTTTTTTTCTGTCTTGTGCAACATGCAAAAAATTGAGGGATGGTCTTCCTTCTCTGTACTAGGACTTTAATTATAATTTGGAATTTGTTGTGTTTGGTAGGTTTCTATTTCTGGGGAAAGAGATGATTTTCTGTGCTCCTTTCTCGTAGCAGTCATGGTGTGGGTGGTGGGTCAGATGAGGAGGTACCTGCTTGGACTCCCTCCTCCTCTGCTAGCTAAAGCAAAATGGCAGTTTGTAAGTCAACCAAAATAGTTAACCAAATCGGCCAATGACCTTATAACAATAACAATGTTTGAATTTTACTTTGTTCTCTCAGCATAAGGAATAAGGAGAGCGAGAAGGAGTAGCCAATATTGGTCTAGCACAATCTTCTGGGGTAACCACAGTGCTTGGTTGTAGAGGGTTGTATCTTCCCATGAGGTGATGAAGATCATCTCTCCACAGCACCATTTCTGTTTGTTATGGCGCTAGAGTGAGTGACAATGAGCAGTGACACAGCATCAGCTCCCATGGGACGTGATCCCCCTGTTTCTGGCCGAGACCACAGAGTTATCCCCCGCCAACGTCTCAGCTGCTTGGTCCCAAACTCCAGGACCAAGCCACCAATTTCACTGAAATCCATGGGGAAATTTCTTCCCCTTCAACAGCACTGGCATTTCAGAAACTTTTTGCTTCATGTGACAAAATGCCACACTTTCACAGAGTGATTTTTTTGTCCCTGTGGCAAAGTTTCCACTAGTATTGGATAGGCTTTCACCTGCCTTTGGCCTAGAGCAGTGAGATCTCGATACCTGGAGAAAGAAACATTTGCCCTGTAGTTTGAATTCGATAAAAAAAAAGAGAAAAGAAAAGCAGAAGTAAAAGAAATGGAAGAAGATGGGGCCACAGCTGAGGGGGCTAGGACACCTGAAATAAGAAAGTCCCAAGGAGACAGAGTATTAGAAAAACAGTAGGTCAAAGCTGCACATTAAATTTATCACCAGGCTGTTATTTTTATATAGTTGGGTCATCCATTACAGGGATGTTTTCTCTAAATGACTGAAGCATGTGGCAAGCTGCCCTTGCAGTTACGTGCACATACAGAAGTAAAACACCTTGTCCTAATTTTTGCCAGAAATCTCCAAGTATGCTAAGAACACAAGGAGATTTTTTTTCTGACTCCACTTACTGTAGCTTCCTCTGTTTTATAATAACTCTGCATTGAAGGTGGGGCATCAATTCAATTCATTGCATGTAATTTATCAAGTTCGCAAAGACACACAGAAGCCATCCCTTTAGGGATGGGAAGTTCTGATACTCAGAGAAATGAAAGTTAATATCTACTTTGCTGGTGTAATGGAAAATGTTATTACTTTCAGAAACATATTTCAAGTTTGGAGACAAGGGTTTTAGGCAGATCTTTTGGAGAAAATTGTGGTTTATTGAAAATGGATATAAAAGTAGATTAAGCCTCTTCCCATACCTTAATGCAACATATTTTGGAGTGTTCCAAGAGGTCTGGCTAGCTTATGAAAAATCTGAGCTTGCATAACTAATAGTCAGCTTTACCAGGGGACGTCCTACAAGTAAGCCCACTGTTTGCATTAAAGCAGCCTGAACACTGGGAAGTGTCTGTAAAACCAGGCAAAAGAAAATAAAACCAGACAATTTGAAAATCCATTCTTACTGAAAAAAATATGTATGACAAACACCCTGAAAAAAACTCAAATACTGTAATATGTTGTAGCAGCAGTAACTTCAGCAGACAAACTGGAACTGGTCTTGGAGATAGAAGCACAGTTTTGTCTTCTGCTCTTCTGGCAGTGCCTAGATAAGCAGGTAAGATTTGATACCATTGGCTGACAGTTAGGTAATGTCTCAGAGAAAAATGCCATCCTCTGGTGTTAATGTTGTGCTTACTTGCCAAGGGACTTGCAAAGCAGAGAGGGCAGGACATCACCAGTGAACTTCAGCTGTGGTGAGTCTCCTCCTTAGACAGGATTCTCATCACCAAGAGGGTCTGAGACACCCATCTCAGTGCCATGAACGGATGCAAAAGTAGGTCCAGCACAACTCTGAGCTGGGCTGTAGTTGGTACCACTGCTGAGGGGGTTGGCTTTCCTAGATGCTGCTCTGGGATGGTGACAAAGTGCATCAGACCTGCATGAGCCTCCAGTAACAAACAGGTTGAGAAATGACAGCTTCCAATCTGAGGAATGTCAGGGAGTGATGCTGTTTTTAATCGAGTACCATAAATAATAAAGTCCTTCACTATAGGAAAACTGTTACTCCTCCCCAACGTTCTTCTAAACAAATCTGTTCTGCCTCATGTTCCCAATATGAACTCCTCTACACAATTGTCCCAGCTCCAGTGCAGATTAATGCCACTGTCCTTGCCTCCATCCTTCAGGTCAGTCAACATCTTCCTAGACTTCACGCATGGCCAGTACATGAATAGCTCCTTCCCAGGAGGCCTCCTGACACAGCTGTATTGGAGCCAGATGTGTTCCTTCCTGCTGCTCCTAAGACCAAAAGCCCCAGGTCCTTCCATGCATCCCTATATTCCAGACAACAGATAGTGGTTTGCACCAGAGAACAGGCTGTGCAAAGAACACTCATGGAGGCTTTTAGCTTGATGGACAACCAGAAAAACTGGAATGTCACTTGAACACTGCTGCCAGTGAATCTAGAAGAGAAAACTAGAGACAGTGTTTTTTTGTACGGAAAATGTAGGAAAGAATTCTTTTGTGCTACTGGAACTGGAATTGTGGTGATTCACTAAGCTAAGCATTGCTGGGAATAGCAGATCTGTGGCAGAAGTGACCTGGAATGGGAATTTATGGGCATGGAGAGAGAGAAATTGCCAGAAAAGGTGGGAATCATAGAATCACAGTTATAGAATGGATTATATTGGAAGGGACCTTAAAGATCATCTCATTCCAGCTCCCCTGCCATGGTCAGGGACACTTTCCACTCAATGCCTTGTCCAGTTTGGCCTTGAATGCTTCCACAGGTGGGTTCTCCACATCTTCTCTGGGCAACCTGTCTCACCACCCTCACAGTAAAGAATTTATTCCTTATGTATAATTCTACCACCCTTAGAAGCACATCTCCTTCAGTAAGAAATTGCTGTCTCCTGTCACTGGGAGTTGCCACTACATTCTGAGTCTATGGATGACCTTGGCCTCTGGGATTTCAAATAAAGACACCAAAAAAGCTAGTTAACTTAAATCCAAATCAAGAAGCAATTGTCCAGTCACATGTCTAAATTACATGTGAGTTTAGACCTTGTTGAACTAGCAGGGTGAAGGGACCTGAGAAGACTCTTTTGCTTAGAAGAGTCTTCTCATATATGAGGATAGAAGAGAAAGGGAATAGAAAGTCTCAAAATCTGTTTTGTATACAACTAAACCTCTCCATGGCAAAGAAAGCATATGGTATGAATGCAGAAACTCATTAGTGCAGACCTTTGGGAGACACTATGATTAAGCAAAACAGAGCCAGATGAACATTTGAGAGAAACAACAAATTGCCAATGCTGGAGAAAAATAACTGAAAGCCAAGTGACTACAGTTGCAGACTCACGAAAAGGGTATTCAGGAATGTGATTTCTGGGAAACACTTTTTCCGAGAAAGGTTTCTGACTCTTTGAGACCAATCCAGACACAGAGGGAGTAGGTTAGCTCAGTCCTCAGTGGTGAAGCAAGGAGATATTTAGGTTGTTAGCAAGGAGCTGATGGTATTTTTCTGTGGGCTATTTCCACCTCCTAGTACTTTAAATGTTTTAAGAATTTAAGAGCCTTCCCTGGGCTGCTCATATTCTTGGTCCTTCTTTTTACAGCAAGATCTTCTAAAATTAAAATATCCTTGCAGAAATGGAATGAAGACAATTATCCTTCCCCTTCCAGAAGGGAATATGGAGTCACAACAAAAGATAAATGCATATAACCTCACACATATCCTTCAGTCACCAGGAAATTAACTGCTTTAAATCTTCTTTTCTTGGCCTTTTGCCCACCATTACATGGCTTTCATCAGGAACTCATATCTACCCAACTTTATTGAGTGTCTAAATCCTAAACCTGAAAAAGATCTAATTTAGCTGATTGAAGGAGAAAAATTACAGAGATACTACAGTTTGTAAAGGACTATTTTAAATGATAGCTGCTTCTACTACATTTAACTGGAATCTGTGAGCTGATTATAGGAGGCTATGTTTTAAACATGTACTGACTATATTATGGTGATGATTTATCAAATTATACATTCTGAAATCAAAAATGTAGTGCTTCTTTGCTACTTTGTACCTTTTGGTTCAACTGGATTTCTCTATCCTGTGTTCTGAACATTATTTTGAACAACATTAATTCTAAGCTAAAACTTTCAGATAATACAAGGTTTTTGTAGTAGGCTTTTTCAGTGACCTTCAAACACTAAGTTTTTGCTTTAAATGTCAGACCCAAGTTCACTGTAGCATTTTAAGTTATGTCATTGTGTTTAAAACCTGGTGCCAACTTGATACTTCTCCCTTGGAGTAGGTGGAAAAGAATCATGGATGAGCATTCATTACTCACATCTGTATAAGATTCAGGTGAAACCAGCTTGATTTTTGCTTAGAAGTACCTTGTTCTGGTACTCTAGCCTAAGCCTTTCCCAAGTGATGAAAACTTGATTGTGCATCGATGACTTTGGTGCAAGGACTCTGTCTGGCTCCTGGTGAGAGATGCTTTCTTCACCCTGCTCCTCACCTCTGCCACTGGGAGTTTGTGCTGTGATGGGGAACAGAGAAGTGGCTTTCCCCTGCAGCTCTGATGTGCTTGAGGTGACAGGATGCAGGAGTGGAATGTCAGGGCACACAGCTCAGTCATTTTCACAGGGTTCTCTCACATGGGCTTCACTGTGGGTAGGCACAATTGGGCTTTCTAGTAGGACAGGCTGGGAAATTCCTCTGCTGGAGGGGAAGGAGGAAGTTGAACCTCGTAATCCAGGTGGCCAAGTGCTATTCATGGAGGAGTGTTTACATGAGTGTCCTTGCACAGTGCATCCTGAGGAAAATGTCAGCTTCTGTGGAGCTGGCAAACCCCGAGTCCACAGCTGCCAGGGAACTCTTGGCACTCACAGCTGACTACCAGACTTGGGGCTACTGCATAACAGCATCTATTTTCCCTTTGGGCAGAAGAACACTCAGGCCCCGGTTTCTACCTGAGTAGCCAGGAATGGTGTTGCTACACTACTGCAATCCAGCAGCTGTGGTGCCCTTCTCATACAGTGCTGCCTGCCTCAACCAGGCACAACCACCGATACCACATCCCATTTTCCTCACAGATCACAAGTACTGCTTTGCCATTTACTCAGGCATTTTGCTGGTCAGCTCCTCTTTCCATAAGGAAGGAAGTGTCAAGTTCAAAAAATTACGGTTTAGTTTTTAACTAAAACCACACACATTAATGCCAAAATAGAAGTACTACATGTAGGAGATAAGAGCATGTAACCATGAAAATCTAGAGTAATAGTAGTCTTGGCTTTCCTTCCAGTATGGTAAGCATGTTTTGGCTGTGGTTTTCACCTGATGATGCCTTTTATTTTGCATGTGAGGTAAGGGTGCACTTTGCTTTGCAGGATAGAATGAGCACATGTAATGTTACTTCCAGAATTCTTGTCACAGAATCACAGGATCAATTAGATTGGGAAAGAGCTCTGAGATCACTGAGTCCCACCACCTATGACCAAACTCCACCATGTGAACTAGACCATGGCACTAAGTGCCACATCCAATCTTTTCTTAAATACCTCCTGAGACCGTGACTCCATCACCTCCCTGGGCAGTCCATTCCAATTTATTTACCCTTTGTGTCCTTCAGTGAAAAGTCTTGGCCCTCAAATTAAGCAGAAAACTTTGTTACTGCTGAAAATCTGGGCCTCAGGGATGAGAGAAACAAAGATGGGTTTTGAGGAAAGACAGCAGAGACAGCATGCTCATGTTTGAATCCATAATTTATGGAGCAGGTGGGTAATTTTCTCATATCCTTGTCCCGGCAGCCAAACTGCGGGCCCTGTCTCTCATCCTGCTGAGTCCACCTCCACAGCTGGCAGACCTTCTGTCTCCACTTTGTTTGCAATGAAAACTCAACGTTCTCTCACTTTCAGTCCAGCCTTAGGGATTCAGAGTCCTATGGCTCCATTATACATATGCTCAGCACATCTGGCTGGATTTGGTACCTGCTGTATTTCCCTCAGGGCATGAATGCACATCACACTGAGCCATAAGGGACCTTTCCTAACAGAGATGGCAGTACTAAGTCATAAGACTAAAGTGCCATAAATGCAAAATAATTTCATGTAAGGCTTTATGTGCACTCCTCTTGCTGGACTTAACACTGCTCTCTGGGGAAGGCTCATCCTCCTCCTCCTCAGCTCTGTCTGTTGAGAGTAACCTGCATCGGCCTCCAGGGAACAGCTCTGGGCAATTTAGGAGTACAAGTGAAACCTTCCTGCACAGCTGTGTGCACTGGGGCCTGAGCTGCTTGTTTAGCTGTGCCTCACCAAAAGCAGCTCGTTGGTGATCAGCAAAACCTGCCCAACACCTGCTACACTCCAATGGTCACATCACCCTGCCAAGAAAATAGCACAAGAGAGACAGGAATGATGGTGGCTTTGCTGCTGACATGAGGATGATTTAAATATTCCTGATACAGTCCTCTTACATGTGGTGAGTCTGCTCTTTTCGGGCTTGGTTTTAAACCATTTTTGTATCACCTTTGAAGAGAGCCTCCCTATAATTCCACAGGCTCAGTGGTGAAGGCAAGAGATCCCAGAGATGCCAGCCCCAGCTCACACCCTGGGGAGCAGCCTGCCACAGTTAATGAACTGGAGCTGCTCCTCACAACTGTGGAGATGAAACTTTGCACTGGAAGCACCGGTATTTCCCACACTTACTTCAGTCTTGGGACATGATAAAGGAAAGCCTGCAGCTTGCGTTGCTAAGTGGCTGCCACCATAGCAAATCTTTGTGTGCCTTTTCTAGCTCATTGCTGCCTCCCTCAGCATCAGCAACACTCGGTACAAGTTTGCGTTCATGTAACTACAAAATGCAAAATGGTACCATGAGTTTATTTTCAGGGTCTCATTAGTTACTTGACCAGAGAAACATTCCTAAGCATCAAATTTGGCTTTTAAATCCAAATGCTAACTTACTTCTCCTTCTATTTTTTCGTGTAACATTGACTGTGGTTTTTTATTCCTTAAACATCAGCATTTCTTTTGTTTTGGAGATTAGTCCCATAGTCAAGAAATATGAGAAGCAGATTAATTTGTACAAAGACAAATTTAGCTGAACTTTTCTGCAAAAATGCTCAGCAGTGGAATGGTTTATGGTATTCTGATCCCTTCATTTCAGAGTTCACAATCCAGTGCACTGTGTGGTACATGCTGCCTGTGAATTTACTCCAATTCTGGCTTCCTCTCCAGTAACGTGAGGACTGGATATATTAACTTTCACTAAATGAACAGAAAATTAGTGCAGGCACATCCGCTGGCAGAGGCTGGGCTTGGACTCTGTCATAGAAATACCTGATTTGAGGGAGAACTTTCAACTTCTGCATTGGAAAAACAGAGTATTAATAAGTGGTGTGCAAGTTGATGATGAACAGGCCACTACACAGTTTTAGCCAAGGCTGGGACTCCTGAATTCAAACTGCAATTTTGTGAATAATTTTCTTAGACTGATTTAACACACATGCAAAGTTGGCACAGCCATCCAAAAAAGCAATCATCACTCCTTCGCTTCTCTATTCTCCTGCCTGGTGCTTCTTGTGTTATGCTGACACAAGTTTCTGTGTGGCTGCCTAGTGCGCAGGATCTAGGAATTGATCCAGCTGGGAAAAAAAACATGTTTCTTTTGGTGGGTTTTATCCTGAATCAGTTCTCACTATCCCCAAACCTAGAAAACTAAATTGTACCATTAATTGCCAGCATTACCTGGGCACTGCAAGGCAGGGAAAATGTTTTGAGAAAGCAGCAGAATGATTTAATTTAGAGAAGAGTCCTTGCAAGGAGAACACTGCTGGCTGTAAACCCCTGTCTAGTCTAGGATGCCAAGTGTCATGAGCAACTCTGTGTTTCTCATCACATGGATTTGTGATGTATCAGTGTCAAACATTTATAAACATCCATGATTAAAGGTCAACCACACATCCTCTGTTATTTAGTGTTAGTTTCAGGCTATGTTATGATGTTTAATGTTGTTACTCAAAACAAAAACTGGGCAAACAACAAAATCAGCAGGGCTGGGGAAAGGAGAACATGTAAAGACCCAGATGGTGACAACCGAACTACCACTTGTATTGTTCCTGCCTGCTGGGGGATATCTAGGGCCAAATGATATTGGAGGGTGTGTTCTCCCAGAAAGTTTCTGGCACATTTTTCTACTTATAATACAACACTAACATTAGTGTTTGGCTAATACAGATATGTTCTTCTGCCTAAAGATTTTTTTATTTTTTTTTTTACTCCGCATAAAAGATGTTTTAAGCTAAAACAAATATAACGCCAGCTCCTGTTTTTAGAGAAAATCTTCCCTTCTTCTACCTCCTGTTCTTGTCTCTCCCATGGCTTTACTAGACATTCAGAGGTCAGCAAGAAATGCAGAGAACTGTCCTTTCTTCCTTGTGTATTGGGACAACCTATTTCATGGTAGTTCTGCTTTTCTTTATGTTCATGTTGCAGAAATTCACAGTACATATTCCAGCCACTTCTCAGCGGTGAAACAGAAGAAAGGTCTGAAAAAGCACAAAGATGAACACAACCACTTGAGGAAAGAAGTACAATCAATGGACACTTGAGAGGTTTAGCAACAGAAAAATTTACCTTAACCCCACTCCTCCCCAACAATAGTATTTAGTACTATGACACACACTTGGGTGTAGCAGTGGGATGACAATAGGGAGTGAAAAATAACCCTTTGATATTTGACTTCCTTGATTTGCTGGTGCAGGATATCAGCTAGAAAGGCCAAAGCAGAAAAGGCAATTTCATGCCTAGAGAAGATGGGCACAGATCAACATCTCAGCAACAAATACCTGACCCTCCAACAAAGGCCCTGAAGCAAAGTTAAACACAACAGCTGCCAGGTCATTGCTTAACAAGCTGTCTGGTGAATTAGGAAGAATCCTATACTTGCACCCTTCCCAGAGCACTATTCAACCTCCAGCTGCAGATAACATCACCTGCCTGACTTCTTCCCTTCCACCCCAGTTGGAATAAAATGGAGCAGCATGTCTTCAAAGTGATCAGATACACAGGGCAAAAATTCATTCAACAACTCAATCTCATTGAAGAAATATTTCCTTAGATTCCTGAACTCTCCTCTTTTTCACACACCAAGGAGTAATTTGGAAAGCCGGGCATGCATAGTACCCCCACTGTGAAGAGTTAAGCTTTGCAGACAGAACAAAACTGCCACCGGTGGGATGGTGGAGCACAGAGAAGCATTCACAGCAATTCCTTCCCCTCACTGCTGCACTACAGCCAAAGGCACTAGAGCCAGTCCAGCCTGACTGGGAAGCAGTGAGGAACACATTTTACAGTAATGCTCTTGGTCAAATCTAAATCCCTCACAAGACAGCTTCCTGAAAAGAGATGTTACTGAGCTGTGACAAAAATGGCTTCCTATCTAGTAAAAACTAAGTGAATGCTTATGGATAATTCCTTTAAAACCATTTTGACATTTGTATGTGGAGGAACTATGATAAAATGCACATGCTGTACTTCTTTACAAAGATGCTGGAGCACTTAAAAAAACCCCAAAACAACAGCAGTCATAGGGAAAACAATGAATACTGTGCAAAGAGAGCCTTTCTCCATCTCATCATTTGTGTCCGTAACAGAGAAGGGAAATACACTTCTTGTACAGCCAGGAGCTACATAAGAACATGAATGCTCCATCACCATTCCTCAGACCTCATTCAACAGCTGTCAGTGCATCACCAAAAAGCCTGCTTTCCAAGAAATGTGAGGCTGTTGGTACTACTTGCAGGCCATGGTCAGAACTAATAACAAATCCTGTACATGATGAAGCAGAGCTTGCATTCAGTGCCCCAGATTAGTGTGTCATCAGGCATATATTTGAGCAAAATCAACTTCTAATGAGTGTTGATCGCAGTGGTATAACAAAGGACCAAACTGGTGATAAAAATGTACTAGATTATGGATAGAATAAAAGCCAGAAGATCTTTCATTCTAGCCTGAGTGCCCAAGTTCCCACACTTCTCTCTCAGAGGCTGAACTGAAGGAATGAAGTCGCTTTTCCTGTGCTCTACCTACACACACACACACTTGGGCTGGCTCAGCACAGGCCAGCCTGCACCCCACAGGAATACAGCACACACAGGATGGGCCCAGCTGCTTCCACAGGTCACTCAAAAGCAGGACAGTCCCTTGTGTGTGGAGCCCAGACTAAGTGAGCTCACTCAGCCTAGGTCAGTCAGAATTCACCACCCCTGTACATAAACCCTGCAGGTAACCAACTGACTCCGTGTGCTGCAGCCACAGGCTTGGATCCAAGTGTCTGATCTACCAGGAAGAGCATGCAACTTCAGAGGCACTGACATACATGCAGAAGCAATTCCAGAAGCAAGGGAACAGCAGAGCTAACAGAATTCAAGCTGGGTATGTTCTGGCATTCAGAAGAGACAGGCATGTAGATGAATCGCATTTTATAGACAGTCTCCTATAACTTTCCACACAGACATTTCTAGCATAGAATCCTTGAACAAAAGCACAGCCAGAGTAACACTTCCTCCCTAACAGCAAGAAATTGATTTACATATTTGAGTTTTAATATCTCAAAGAGCTAAATCTTTCCACACCCAGTACCAAAATTACCAACCTCTAAGCGCTCAGTCCCTCCAAACAAGATACAGAGCTAATACGTAACAGCTTATAACACAACTTTTATTAGAAAAGTTATACATAACAGCATCAACTATTTTCAAGAATATTAACCTTGAAAAGCAACAAAAACAGACTAAAAATGTGTAACAAGAAACTAATGACCTCTATAATTAAACATTCAAGTTATCTACAATGTCTCTTTTTACAAAGGGGAAAATTATGGTTTTACAGGCACATCATGTTGAAAATAAAGCTGCAGTAACTTTATACAATTAACTTTTTTAAGGATTATTAAAACATGGTCATCATGTAGTCTCATGTAGAGTTTTTTAAACATTCACATAATTTTACATTTGAGTATACACTGAAATTTCAGAGTCCCAAAATTATTTCACAAAAGTGCCAACATTAAAACCAGAACCTTCAGTGTGAATAATTTTGCCCTAAAAAAAGTTAAGACAGGTCTCCATAGTCGACATATTCACATGATTTCTGGTGCTACCTGGTCTAACAGTAAAGCTTCATTCATTAGGAATAAAATCAAACCGGACTTCTTTTGCAAAACTGATACAATATTTTAAACACAGGAGTGTACATTATCAGAGAAATTTTGACGTTAAAACCATAAATATATCCAATTCATTAATGCACTACACAAGTAGGTGAAATTGTGCCCATCTATACTCTATATTTAAGGTTTGTTACCCTTTTGGTACAGACGGTATCTGAATTTAGCAATTTTTCTAATTCTTATTGTTGGATGCCTGCTTAATAAAAAATCAGATAATTTACAATCTAGAAGTCTGTTTTAAAAAGTCTGGAGTTTATATACAGCTCTAACAAACCTAAAGCATTATGATTTCTTAAATGTTTAAATGAAGTGACTAGTTTTCATGTGTCACTTATTAACATAATTAGCCATTATCAGTAGTGGACCATAACAAGGTGATAAGTGAAAAGGAATGTTTTGTCTAAAATGCTTCACATGTTCTGTCCTTTCATGTATCAGGTAGAGGAAGTGCTCTCCACAGACACTCGTTTCCCCTTAGCATCAAGGGCTACAAAAATCTGACTGCAAAAATGCAGTGACACAGCAAGCTGACATATCAGGCACTACCTTTCATATTGGCAGCTTTAAGAGACCCACGGCATGCACAAAGATCTAGAGAAGGGGAAAAAAATCTACTATTATGAGAAGCAGACCGAACATTTGAGATGAGTTTGGCAAAGTTTTTCATCAGACAACAGGTTGGCCATCCAGATTTACTTGTATAGATTAAAAATATCTCTATTAAATCAACTAGTCAAATTATTGTAAGACATTTTCATTGATACTCAACATCACATGCACCAATATTGCACACATCTGCTCCAAGCTGTTAAAACAATCTTTATCTGGGTGCTTGAGATGTCTGGTTTCTGCAGTTGGAACTCAAGCCACCCACCCCAGCAGTTTCACTAAAAATTTGAGTGGTAAAGTTAAAATACAAACCCCAAAACAACCCCAAGAGAAAACCAAGGACTTTATACAGACAGTAAAATCTAAATTTTCTGCAAAGGTCTTGTGGGCCCTACGGACGGGGCAATACACGCACGCACTGGTGAGACGAGCTCTGCTCTAGGGAACCATTCAGATAATGTGAAACCTGGGACCGGGGGTGGCAATGATGTCACTGTAGGGCTCCTCCTGGGTCAGCTCTATAGCCTGCTGCTTTTTCAGTACCAGGAAACTGTAGAACTTTGCAGCTGCTTGTTTTCTATTTGTATTTCTGCACAGCTCAAGCAAACTGATAGATTCTGCTCCAGTCTTAGCAAGAGCTCTCTGAAAAACACAACATTGATACCACAAATTAAACAGAGAACTAGACAGAAACAACAATGTCTCTTGGCAAGATTCTGCTTGTTGTCAACCCCAGGACACTGAGGGATTCATAAGGATGGGAACATGACCACATGTACATGAAAATTTCTTTATGGATCTCAGTTAAATGAAACCTAGTAGGCTTCCTAGAGATGTGTGAAAAAATCATTCTTGAATCTGCTGAATGTATTCTAGAAACACTGGTGTACAAGATTTTATTTCTGCAGCGATAACTAACCAATCTTTTTTGACTACAGGACAATTTTTTCTTAATAGGAATAAAATATAAAAAATCAAGGTGTATTTCTCGATGTAAAGGTAATTCAAAAAATAATAAAGTAAAATTTCAAGCACTAACATTCTTAAAAGAATGCATAATTTTTCCAACATGAAAGCCTGCTTATTTCTAAAACTCCCATCTTAAACTAAGTACCCAAAGTCACTTACATTTTCTCAAAGTCTTGGCAAGATTAAAAAAAAAAAAGTCATGAAAATACATCTTTTTGCTGGCCAGAACAACAGCTGAGGTCTTCAGTTTAAAACAGAACTGTCTGCCCTGGAATGAACTTCAACTAGATGAAAAGATATTTGGCTGGCCAAACCAAATTACTTTATATTGATCAGATCTTAACTCCAAATCTTATTGCAGATTTAATGTTTCAGCCATCCAATGTGATGCTCTTTTGGGTATACAGAAGAAAAGATTGAAAAAAGCTAGTTATGGCCAAAGAGAATTCTAAAGCTCTCTTCAGAAACTGTGATGAAACACTCAGAGAGGAAAACATTACACAACACTACCAACTCAACATCTGTATACTTAAGAAATTATTTTTAAGCTACAGTTGTAGTGATTTGGTCTGGGACAGAGTTAATTTTCTTCACAGCAGCTCATACGGTGCTGTTTTGCATCAGGTAGGCTGGAGGTGCACAAGGAGTTGGGAGGGGACACTGCCAGGACAGCAGACCCCAACTGGCCAAAAGGATAATTCCTGCCATATGCCATCATGCTCAGCATTTAAAGCTGGGGGAGAGAAGAGGGGGTGTGTGACCATTTGGGATTGTGGCATTCAGTAAGAGACAAGTCTCAGGAGCTGCCAAAATGTTTAATGGAACAAAGGAGCTACAAACTAGGCTGAAAGGCAGATGCAGTCCAAGACTATGTGGAGGACACAGAGAGAGAGACCGCTAAGCAAAGGAATGGTTTGCACTTCAGTTCAGGTGCACACTGGGGTGTGCAGAAAAAAGCTCTTTAGCTCCAACAAGCAAGAATCCATCCTACAGACAGATACATGTCTGTGCAGACTGAAGGCACATGCTAGAAATCAGCCAAATGACATTTCCACAGTTGTTAAGAGATTCAGCTTCTCATGGCATGCAAGTTTTCAAACTAGCATAGCCAGGAAGTAACTATCCTGTAAATTGGTGTTATATCCCTTGACCCTTATGGGGGTTTGCCTAAGGACATAACACATAGCACAAAACCAGAGGTGCAAGGGTTTCATTAAAAACACAATCAAACTCAATTATTTTAAAATTTAAATTTCTGGGAATTTTAGTTGCACACCAAACATAGACATAAAGGTTGAAAAATATTTAAGTGAAAAATTTTAATTCAAATGTTCTCTGAAAAAAAAAGCAATTATAAAAATATAGATTTAATTTTAATTTATTTACTTGATATAAATTTAATCAACTACATGCATTCTTCCCCCTCTAAGATAATTGGTATTTTAGGCTGTAACACAGACTGCAAAGAAAGCTCCTTCTTGACCTTTTAACTCAGGTCAAAAGCATCACTGGGCATACTCACAAGCCACTTTAGAAGAAAGTAAATAATCATGTGTACCTGAAGTCCATGGAGCATTTGTTGAGTCCTCTTGTTCCATCTCCTTTCTTCTTGATCCTGATCACCCCCTGTGCCATCTTCTTCCTGCAAACAGGCGTAAAATAAAAGACATCAGTGAAGTTTGTTTTGATATCCATAGAATATTAAATACTGCAGATAAGAGACAAATTATCCCATTTTAGGACATGGCTGATTTTCTTGCAAAAAGCTACTTTCATTAAATAGCACAAGCTATCTAAAATTAACCACACCATTAAGTTCAAAAGTTCTCGTCTAAGGCATCATAAAAATATAGAGTGGTTTAATCCAGCCACGTGTGAGAACAGAAGAACACTAATTTAAAACAGAATGTATATGCAAATTATAAAATTAATATAAATATTATTAAATTGTAATGAAATAATTAAAGAAATACATTTCCAAGGGCTATGAATAAGGACAGACGAAAGAATTATTTCTTATGCCTTATACTGAATCCACAGTCAAACACTTCTTGGAAACACACAAACTGATTTTACACAGAGTTCTTACTTCTTCCTCCTCCTCCTCCTCTTTCTCCTTTTCCTTCTCCTTCTCTTTTTCTGGCAGAAGTTCTAGCTCTGGTATTAGCTGGCAGATGTTTTGGGGCTCCTCTGGAGGCATTTCTACAGGTGGTATTTCCAGCTGTTGTGATGGTGGATGCTTTAAGAGCACACAGTACAGTTAAACAAACAGTATAATTTTGTCAGTGCTTTTACAATGGAATGATGGTGCTACAGACCAGTTTAATAAAATCTGAGTATGTAAATCTTAGCCATTTATTAGAATTTTTTATTTTTGCAAACCAAAAATCAATTTTGTTTTGCTGTCCACATGTGTATTTTCAATCCCTTAGATTCTACTCAAACCAGAAATTATGGTACCACTATAAATTAAAAAGGCTTTCCAGTAACTTCACTTATTCCACCATCCAAACTACTGATCTCATTCCTTGGATCAGCATATGCAAATTTAAAATCCCACATAACCAGATGCAGTGCTACATGAACACACTTAAACTAACTGAAACAAGACATCTTCAAAATATCAAAATGCTGTTCTCATCAATACAAACATGAAGGAATTAAACACTGGTACCTGCAAAGTTTCTGAAAACGTTATGAATGACTTTGGTGCTCAAGTATATTCTCAGAAAGTATTTATGTCAAGAGGAAAATCCAGAGAAGTAATTTAATAGGATTTATGTATACAGTTTTAATGAAATTAATATATGGTACTCTCCCTCTGAATTTATAAACAATTAAGTGCTTGCCGGTAAAGTTACCCTGACACCTGAAACTGTTTCTACACATACCCTAAAATGGCTAAGCAACTTCTGATGTAGTCACACAGGAGGTATCACTACAGATTGTACATGTTGCCACAGGCCTGATGGTCACAGAATTCCCAACACACCAACAGCCCCAATTACCCTAACTTAGCACAGCTGATGCTCATTTCACGCCATGACGTGGCCAAGAGGAGCAGCCACCCTGTTAAGTAAGATAATGTAATACCTAACAGTCCCATTATACAGTGAATAACCTGTTAGCCAAGAAATGTGCAAAGTGAGGTTAAAAAATGCACAAATATGTGACACAGCATAAACCAGGACTGTTCTCACCAGGCCAGCATTCAGAAAAACACACCTTTCACTTGGCCCATTTCCTTTCTCTCCCAACAGTTTCCTTTCACACTGCATCACAGCTAGTGTCCAAATCTACTCACAGGTCAACTAGGAAATTTCTCCAGACAATTGAAGTTTTTCTTTGAAGCCTTAAGCCTGGAACACTAGGACTGTCTAAAAAGACGTTTCTGCAGCTAACACAATCCTTCCTTCAAGCAAGCTGTTCCCATACACTTGTCAAGCTGTGTTGGTTTAACACAGCCTGTTTTCAGTGGGGTTGGGAGACAAGCTCCTCCAAACTTCTGTGTCTGGCACAGAGCCAATCGCTGAAGGCTCTGATAATGGGCAGGTTACTAGCCCGATTAGACAAGCTGGTAACGCCTCTGTGATGACATATTTAGGAAAGGACAAACTGTGGGAAGCTCTCTTTTCTTCTCCAGAGGGGTGGTGAGGCGGCCACCGGGGCCCATCCTGGCAGGGGCAGCTGGGACCACAGCCGGGGCCCTCCCGAGGCCGGGGCCACCCGCACAGTGCTGGTGAGGACCACACGGCCGGGGCTGGCTGTGCAGTGGCAGCAGAGACCACATGGCCAGCGGTGAGAGACATGGTGAGCAATTCCCTGATGCAGGGCCCAGACGAGATCAACCTCTCAACTGCCACTTAAAGATACCAACTTTCTTCTGAGTCAGAGGAAAAGGAAAAGTGAGGACACGTGAGGAGAACCATCATGGCAGCACCTAGGTCAGTGAAAAGGAGAGGAAAAATGTGCTCCAACGCCAGAGCTGAGATTCTTCTGCAAGCCGTGGTGAGGACTGTAATACAACAAAGTCTTTGCCTGCAACTCATGAGGTGCCTGGGGGGGTGCAGAGATCCACATGAAGCTTGTGAAGAACAGTACTCACGCTGGAGAGCGTGGATACTGAGAAGGTGTAGTCTAGTGAGGAATTCTAACAGAGGGAGAGAGAACTCTTGCTTCCAGAGATAGAGAACCCTTGCTTCCAAACTAGAGCAGCTCATCCTTAAAACACTAAACCCTGTGAAGTAAAACGACCCACGCTGGGCAGTTGTGGGAGGACTGCTTGGCACATGGGAGGGACTCGTACTGCAGCAGGTTTGGGTGGGACTGCTGCTTGTGGAAGTTGAAACTACGCTACGAAAGTCCCAGAGAATTATCTCCTGTGGGAAGGATCCCACGGGACTGCTAAAGAAACTCTTTTCCCTAAGCATACTGAAGAAAGATTTTTAAGAAGTGAAATACCGACCAAAACCCCACGTTTTGTTTCCTTGCGCAGTCGGTGGAAAGAGGGAGGGACTCTGAAAGGTGTTCTGAAGATTTGCTTTGGTTCTCATTACACTTTTTACTTTTAATTCTGTTAATAATAAATTGTCATTATACTGTTTAAGTTTTGAACCTATTTTGCCTTAAAGTGTGGGGGTTTTTTTCAGTAATCCTTAACTCATGAAAATGAAGTTTTCAATTCACCCTCTTTTGCTCAGCTATAGCAGAGGAAAATAAGATGGTTTTTTCGTGGGTGCCTGGCACTTAGCCAGCTTCAAACTACAAGAAGCACAACTTAATATGCAGTACACTAGACTCCTTGAAGACTTTTACTGAAGGAAATAGTATAATTTCTTTATTCTACCAGCATTTTAAATGTTTCAGAAGCTTTTCACCCAACAAAGGCACCAGAATGACTACCCAGGGACAAATGTTCTGACACTACTACAGTGAATCTCAAAGGACCATAGAAAGCTAGGGACTCAAACCTATGTCATTTCCTACTCAAAGACACTGGCCAGTTCTCACTCCCCATAAACAAAATAATAAAAGCTTACTCACAGGTAACACTGGCTCTGGTTCCACTTGCTGCAGTTTGCGTTTAACACCTGTCTGAGCTGGTGGGGGTGGCATAACTGATTCATCCAGGTTGGTTCTGCTGCCTTCCATCATCGACTCTTGTAAACGGCTTGGTTCCTCCAGAATAGGTTCATCTAGATTCCACAATAAACCTTCTTTTAGATACTTAAAAATGTAATTAGAAACTATACCAAAATCCAAGCTGCTGTTATTTTAGAATTGAGCACTCTTCACAGCCTGCACTTTTAATCCATCGGTTCAAACAATTCCTAAGCATCTCTTATTTCTAGGAAAAAAAAGTTATTTTATCTCACAGGTTGCACATCAAGCTAAACAACCCATTACAAAGCTCACTGCTTCATACATCATCTTTGATGACTTAATACAAAGCACAAATAAAAGAGAAAAATACACTCTGAGGGAAAGCCCTTCTCTTTGACAAGACACAAACCAATGACATCCCGTTGCTGCTGTTGTTGTTGCTGCTCCTCTCTGGGAACCTCTGGGTTTTCAAAGTCTTTAAGGAACTCATCAAGATTGTCAGCTTCTCCACCTTTCCTCCTCTTTCTCAGGTCTTCTGGTACCAGAGGTGTAAGACAGCGAGTAAAGAGCTACAGAAGAAAGGTTACATTATTCACTATTGCAGTTCTCAGTGTCCTTTCATTTCTTTTTGGAGCAAGTAATTATGGGCTATCTTTTCTTTCTCAGTTTTTAAGCTCCTCTCCAACAGCACTAAAAAAATCATTTGTTTCTGTAACTGATAAGAGCGATGTTTAAAGTATTTACCTTAGATCTTTTAATATGTTTTTTCTTACAATTATGAATACTGCCATCACTATATCACTATTTATATGCTGATGTTTGCTATACATGAGGCACAATCCTGAATATAGTCCATTTAAAAATGAACTCACACAAAAACATTACCTTCAGTAGCCTGTTATTCCACAAAGGCTGCGCAGGCAGGGAGAAAAGCTTTTCAACTCCACCAGTTTCTTTCCACATCATCAATTTCTTAGTAGGAGGTGCCAAATCCAAAGTAGTAACAATATCAGAGTAGTCACTTAATTGGGCTCGAATAGTCTTGCTGTCCAATTCTTTCACACTGTCCACAATCAGCTTTCTCTTCCTCTTTGCTTTGGTTTCCTTGACTGTTGAGATTTTTAGCAAGCAATGAAGGTTAGCTCAAACAGGTACCATACTGCAGAAGAATCCTTCAAGTTCTCTATAGGTCTCACTTGCTCACGTAAAAAGCTGCCTCAAGAATCTAAAGCAACTAGCTTTGGGAGAAGGATTAAAGGCTATGTGCTGTATAAAATACTATGAATGCTGTCCCATAATTTATACATTCTTCTGTGAATTTGAATCTACTTAAGCCTCAAGGTTCTCAGCTGCACATGCCTCTCTACCCCATGGCTTGCTTGTTATTGCAAACATTGGCCACTGAGTTGAACAGAGGATGGAGTACCTCTCATATGAGGAAAGGCTGAGAGATTTGGTTTTGTTCAGCCTGGACCAGCTTTGGGGTGATTTAATTGTGGCCTTCCACTACCTGAAGGGAGCCTACAAGGAAGAGGGAGGAGACTTTTTACAAAGACATGTAGTGACAGGGTAGGGGGGGGATGGCTGAAAACTGAGAGTAGGTTCACACTAGATATTAGGAAGAAATTCTTTACTGTGACTGTGGTGAGGCACTGCATCAGGATGCTCAGAGAAGTTGTGGGTGCCCCATCCTTGTCAGTGTTAATGGCCAGGTTGGATGGAGGTCTGAGATACCTGGTACAGTGGAAGGTGTTTCCTGCCTATGGCAAGATGGTGGAACTAGATCTTCACAATTCCTTCCAATCCCAGCCATTCTATAACTAATCACAGATTCAAAAACCACACACAGTTTTTCCCCTAAGCCCTACCCAAGCTTTACTGAAGTTAATATGACTGGTTATTTTAATAGTAAACTTCTGACCCTGCTCTAGGATGACTTCACTGTGCTCAAAGCCTGGTACTCTGCAGCAGACCCCCTGAAGCTCTGGCAAATGCTGTCTTTGCTGATCCCAGCAGATGAGCTGCACCCCTGCTGCCAGCCTGCCACGAGAGGGCAGTGCCAGGGCTCTCTCAATGGCCAAGCAGGGAATCAGGGCCTGAAGCTCAGTCCAAAAAAGCACAGGACAAGCTACTTTCTTTCCAGATATGAATTTTTAAAATAAAGCAGGAGTCTGTATATAAGCCAAATATAGTATTAGTTAAATTAAGCAAGTTTCTTGCATTAAAGAAAAAGACAAGGAAAATCCCTACTTAGTAGAAATTCAAATACAAAGGTGCATCTCCCAAACTCAGCAATTCATTAAAGCTACAAATCACTAGAAGAGCACTCGTTCTCAGTGTAAACAGTCACTCCCTGCCCTTCAAACACAGCACATCAAGAACTGTGCTGCACTATGGATACTGTATTAGAATCAAAGACATGCTGAGTTCCCTTCCAACTCTGTGCATTTTAACTAGCATGTTTATCTAAAGCTGGAGTTCATGCTGTTACACATCCTGACTGCAGAAACCACAAACTAGTATTCTCTCAAGACCATCCATGCTACGTCTCTGGAAAGTACTGGAAAGCAACTATTTGAATAAAAGAAATTCAGCACTTGATCCCTGTTTTCTCTTCCAAGTGAGAAGCAGAAGCAGCAGCAGTGCCAGACATTCATTTCCACTCCATCAAACTAAGGTGGTCTCTGACAAACTGTGTAAAACATTCCCCAACAGCTCACTCACCCGTTATGTCAATAGGCTCCAGAGCAAAAGCTTCCTCTTCATTGGGAACAAGCGTTGTCTGGTCAGTCATGGTCGGTAACGGTTCCACGGGATCTACCGAGTCCGGGCTGTCCGGGCCTCCCACTGCAATTACAACAAGCACCTTGCACTAGGTCAAAACATCAACAGGCTGTGCTACCCTTCCCATCCCCTCCTCCACACTTTTCAGGTGGTTTACCGTATTTTATACTTTTGAGCTTAATGTACTTTTAAGGAATTAGAATCCAAGTTAAATGAGTTGAAAGCAATTCTATATCTAGCCCGAAATCATACTCACTTGATACATTATCATCATCATCCATATCATCATGGGGAGGCTGCTCTGGCATCATTACTCCACTTTCTGAGAGTGCAGGTGGGTCATCAAAAATACCACCATCGTTATTACTGAGAAGTTTGTCATCTGAAGCAACCATATGAAAGAATCAAAGAATTGGTTTTGCATCCACAAATGAGTATAGCCACATTTACAAAGAAGTACAGATAAGTTTATTACAACATAGACAAAGATAGTGCAAAAGTCAGAAACCAGTACTTTCAATGCTGACATAGAAGAAACTAGCATTTCAAGGTGCATTTCAGCTCTAATTTTGAGCTTACAGATACCCTTTATTAAACTATACTTGCCATATATTTTACATCTTCAAATTTTGTTTGAAATATGCCAACACTTACTGTGCTGCGAGAGTCATCTATACTACTGCAGCACTCACAAACCGGAATTCCAGTGGGCAAGGCATAACTTTGGCAGGGATCTTGGCAACAAAGGAAACAACTTCCCCTCACCTACCCAAGAACTAATTAATTAAGGCAGGAGGTGGGATAGAGGAAGAACAAATTTCTCATACTTACCCAATATTCCACCATCATTTCCTTCTCCAAAATTATCATCTTTGTATTGGTCTTCATATTCCAGGTGATTCGATTTCTCATTGAGGTGGCTGGTGCTCTGTTCAGGTTCCAGCAGCAGATTGGAAGCACTAGTGCTCACTAGCATGTCATCCTCAAACGCACTGCCTTCTCTCATCATCTCACGATCATCCATCCCAAAGTCACCTGCAAGAACGCAATTTCACTGCTGTAAGTGCCAAAGAACCAAGACGCAAGAGACCTACTTAAGTGATCAACAAAGGCCCATATGATCGAAGACCAAACTTTAATTCAATTTATCCCATTTGCAGTGTTAACGACAAGATGTAAGGAATTGTGCCCAGCAATACCATAGCAAAAAAATACTATTCAAACAATTACAAAAATAACTGTCTCCTCTTCAAAGCATTTTACTGTACTTATTTGCATTGATATTAGCAAGATCCTACTAAATTTCATCACAGAAACCAAAGAATTCAATGGAATTTGAAAAAGTTGTGCCTTATGCCTTAAGGCTGAGCTTCAAGTACAGGAAACAAACCAATACCAAGTCAACACTATTCCTAGATTATTCTTTCAAAACAATTACTGAATTGTGGACTACAATACTGTATATTGGGAACCAGACATTCAAATAAAACTATCTTTAGGCTTTGATTCAGATGTTAGAACACTGTCCTTGAATGATACCCAAAGCAGCAAACTTGTCACCACTGACTGATTCAGCTTTAGAAATCTCCCACTGGTTTCTGAGAGCATGTTTATGATTAAAGCAACAGCTCACTTCATATTCACATCACATTTTGAAAATTATAATTGTCACAGTACTTCACTGATTAACTCAACTGAATCTTCTTCAGCTTTTCTTTTTGCCTATTCTAGGCAGCTAGAAGTTTGCTGAGCATTAGAGGACAGACTTTATGGAAAAACTATCACAAAATAACTAAAAATTAAATGCAGAAAACCACAGCATGTTTGATCTAATTTGTTTTGTGCACAGTGGGCATTCCACACTAATAGCAAAACCACGTATTACAATAACTGAAATTAGATAGTAGCACATAATAACACATGAGATCTTTACCAAAGTCATTATCCTGGAGGATACTGATGTTGCCTACTTCTTCTCTCATTGTAATTTCTTCCACTCTGCTCTGGTTCAAACTGAACTGCTGAGCCACATCAATATCACTTAAACAACAGAAGGCCATTATTAAAAATCTCATTAAAAATTAACAATAGATAAAGCATGCTAAAATAAACATTACATTATTCAGTAAAAAGCAATTTTACATTCAAGTCAATTATTGAAAAAAACCCAGTGAACAACTAATAGAAACTACTACTTAAAACAGTGAGACCATTAATGGTTCAAACCTATCATCCAAATTGCATTAGATTCTGGGAAATGTATCAGTAACCTCTCCTACTCCTCACTGTGTTTGGGTACTAATTTCAAAGGCCAAACTAACAATCAAGAAAAGACTTCCTCCCCTTCAACTCAAAAGCTATTAATGTAGTTTATCAAATATTGTATTTTGCACCAGTACCAAGTTAACACTCTTTGTGGTGTATTAAGGTACATTTCTTATAAAGACACAGAAATTTTATGCCGTTTCAAATTAGTATATACTCTGAATATAAACAAAATAGAACACTGAGCAAGCCATATTCCACAAACTTCCTTATGGATCATTCAAGTAACAAAAATATAATAATAAAAACATAACTTTTTTTAAGATTAAGAACTATTCAGGTTGTATAGTTGTTATATGTACAAGTAACCTATAAGTATTAAGTTCTAAGAATTAAAAGTGCCACTTCAAAGGGTCAACAGCATTTCAATAAAACTAATCTTGTCTAACCTAACCACATATATGATGAAGGGCATCTTGCACAGAAGAAAAAACAAAGTTATCATAGATATCTGAGTTTTTCAAAAGCTCTTGTATGGACAGCTTTAACTTCAATTTAAGTCAATGCAACTATGAATTTAAAATCAACACAAAGATGACTGCACACTTCCTTATTAGTGTATTAAAAGAATAATAAGAATAGAAGTTACCTACAGACTATTTTTTTTTTTTTACATTCAGCAATGAGTTAGCTGTTTAAAACCACGTTTACCTCAACTAAAACCAGTTATCATTTTCATGGAAATGAAAAAAAAACCCCAAGCTTACTCTAGATCAGGAAGTGGTTGGTCAAAATCATGAAATTCCTCAGGCAAGGTAATAGCATTGTAAGCAGCCTCTCTGTTTTCCTCAGGCAAATCAACAACTCCTGCAAATAAGAACACCCAGACATGAGTTCCCATTCCTTAGACAGCATTTTTCCCTGAGCCATCAGCATTTTCTCCCTGCATGAGCTTACTGTCTTTAAACTTGCTGAACTGAACTGATGCTGACACCCACAAAGAAATCTTAGATAATACTAGTAAGTGAGATTCCAATTAAATTCAAAACATATATCCTCAAGCCTTTGCAATCCATATAAACCTGGAAGGCTCAAATCAATCAGTAATGTTTGTGCAGCACTATGCAGAGCTGTGCAGCCAACCCAGGCATTGCATGTTTCACAACACTGCAGTACCTGCTCCAAAATAATTTCATCGTGATACACAGTAGGAGCTGCAGGGCTCTACTTTACAGTGGCAGCACAGTGTGACTACTTTGCTACTGGTCCTTTATTCAGTTCCATCAGCTCCAGAAGTCCTGGAGCAGCACTGATTGCACTTGGGGCACACTAACTCATAGGCTTCTAGAAGAGCTGCATTATCAAAACCACACACATACCTTTTCTTATCCTGTGGAGATGTGTAATCTTATTCAGCAGGCATTCTCAGGGCATGACTATCAGATTGGGCATCACAAAACCAGTGCCAGTAGTTGGTCCCTCTCTTTTATTCAAAGTCTTACAGGTCAGGGCACTTGAAAGTGCATGGGAAATGCAGGTTCAACTCCTTCTGTAACTTGCAGAAGATTTGAGCTCTATGCTCTGCCTTCTGACACACACACACAACACAGGCAATTCTGAGGTACAGATACTTCAGAAACGCTCTGCCCACTGTGCTCCCCTCTGTAATGAATAATCAAAGAACCACTGTCCATAGACACCAGGAACAAGCAGGAGTCTGTAGTTTACTCATCATGGTACTTGACTAAGAATGAAGAAAACTAGTCCATCCTTTCAGGGCTGTTCAATATTTTTAGCTGTCTGCTGCTTGAAATGAAACACATAAATGATTCTCAGGACAGACAAGACTCAAGACAATGCCTAAAGCACAAAGCTGATAAACTGAGAATAAAGACCAGTGTTTCAGCTTGTGTTAGACCAGCATGTCACTTTTTGTAAGTCTCAATTTTAAGGTGCTTCACCTTTGACATGCACTTTGTTAGGAGTGAGAAAATTGGGAAAATAGATTGCCTTGTGAAATTAAAATAAATTTGTGTTCTTATCACCCAGGGAAGTTAAACACAGTAGTAAACAAAAAATTAGCAACAATCAACAAATTCCCACTGAAAGCTACATAAAATTCAATACCTGAATTCAATGCCTTGAATCAAACCTGTAGATCAGGAAATTAAGATAAAGGGAACATAACCCTAACTTTTTTCAAGTTACTGCTGCACTGGCTTTCAAGAGTTACCTTTTTTAAAAACAAAGTCTCCCTCAAGTTCAGCTTTTAAATCCATTACACTCACTAACCTATAAAGGTAGAATATGATTTAACAGCTGTGAGCATCCAGCAGCACCCCTGCCACAGCTACACTGTAGCTGGAAAAAAGTTCCCCAGGCCAGAATTAAAGAAAATTATCTTTAAAGCCATGAAAGCCTAATAATTAATTGACTACTGGGTGGAAAAGTAATTTCAGGTATTAATATGGTACCCTGTCTTCATGGAAAATATTTAAGTAAGCAACTATAGAGGGGGAAATTATGTTGCACACATACAAAAGGGAAACTATCTTTGATGCACACATTACAGTTCACACTATTTGCAGAAACTAAAATGTGAAACTGGAAAAACAACAGCTTACTTCTATGTTTCTGTTGTAACTCATGGGAAAAGAATCCTCACCCTTGACAGAAATCAGTCCCCTTCTGTGCTTCTTTTCAGTAGGGCACTGGCATTTTTCAGACAGAAGGTAAAAGCCATGCAGTGTATTTCTATTTAACATCATACACCAGCAACAGACAAAATCCAAAGTGGGATTTTACTGAATCAGCATTAAAAGAAGCTTTTGTTCAGAATTCAGTTAAAAGATGTTTTCCAGCAGACAACTGAGCCAGCCAGCTAGCTGCAATAATTACTTCTCCTATAACCTACACCTTTATGTAATTATATGGATCTGAAGACAGAATTGTATGCCTTCTTAATTAACACATTTATCAGTGTAACTTTTCAGAGTGCTTAGATAAGAACAGATACCTGGACGAAAAGCCATCTTAATCTTAATGAAAGCCTCATTACAGTCTGCAAGAAGATATTTTGCTTTCCTGTGGTAGATTCTAACAACACCTAGTAAGAGATGTCCTGAGGTTCGGAGTGCCATCTTCACCTAAAAACAAATTGCACAATCAGTTATTAGATGTAATCAGAACTAGATGTAGCCTTACTTTTCCCTTCAGCCAGCTTTACATGAATTTTCTCAATAAAATCAAATGTCCAAAATAAGCATAAAAATCAGCAGAAATCTGAAGAAACAAAGAATGCAAAGTCCAGTTCAAGACAATACTCTATTATATTATTTATGGATGACATGGCAAATATCAGTAAACTAATTAACAGCTCACTCCAGGAATTCCCAAACACTACTCTGTCTAGTTAAAAAATAAGTGACAAAACCTGTTTTTACCACATTTTTTTTCTACCACCTTTGCTACTTTATGGAAAATTGTGAATTGTGGAAAAAGTGAAAAATAAAGTTTGACAGCCATAAACAGTGATTTGGTTAAGTAAAAATCTGGTTAAAAACTTTTAGCTACCTCTCCATCTTCTGTCCTGGAGTTAGAAAGAAAATCAGAGAAAAAAAAGTGGAAGATGTGGAGGGCCTATAAATAAGCACTGCCACACTTTAACAATTTTAAGTTCCTTTCCTCTTTAATTTCACTGCTTTACTATGTAACGAAGTATCTGCTGTGGGAACACAAAACTGAAAAAAAAATTCAGGGAAGGACTTTTCTTTACATATTTTAGGCTGAAAGAGCATGAAATTTGTGATGAATGGTACATGGAAGAACTGTCTCACAGAAAAAGTAAGCCATACAGCATTTAACAGCAACCTGTAGGAATTCAAAATTTTTATTGCCTCCAGTGTCTTTTTAATATTTTAGCTGATGAACTGTTACACAAAATTAAATATATGAAAGAGAGCCTATTAGTTTCTCCTTTTTCTAAAAGAATGTTCCAGCTCACTAGTGAATCTACCAACATTCTTCCTAAATCCTTCCAGAGCTGATAATGAAGCAAATCACTATTCTGGAAGAGTACGCATCTCTGCGACTGCACAATACACTTTTTGCTTACACTTAGCAGTTTTTCTAAACTCTACACCAGCATTATAAAAACTGTTAACATTTGTATTGACTAAAATAAAAGATATGAATTTTCTTTTGTTTTCAAATAGCTGCTTTTTGTACAAGACATTCAGACATCTATTAACTGACAAAAGCCACAACTGTACCGCTAGTTCTAAAATGAACAATTTCATTGTCATGAGTAGTAGAGGGGAACAAAAACATGTAAAAACATCAAGCTATGTAAAATTTCCTCCACTTTCACAACAGAGTACTTTATATCTAGGCAGACCTTTCCACCCTTCAAAACAGCAACATTAAGAACTTCATTTGCTTCAGAGGCCCAAAGAGTACCACCTGTACACACAAGTTCTTTTCACCACAAGTGTAAAATTAGTGTAAAATAGGTACCTTTGGGGAAATGATACTCTCCACGCTGCTCTCCAGGTTACATTCAAAAACATGGGCTTTGGTCAGCTTCTTATCCCAGTGGGCCGCCAGCCAGATTTTGGCCAGCGGCCCACGCTTGCTCAGGACAAAGTGGGCATAGAACATGGTCCCAGATGTCTAAAACAAAGTGCAAACCTGTAAAGAGAAAAGCAAATATTTCTTTCTGCACTTTTTATTTTATGAGGAACATCCTTGTAAACACCCTTTTATCCTCAGAAGAAGTGCCCATGTTTGCTTTTCAATCACTGAGGTCAGACTATTTGTTTAATATGTTGAAGGAGCCAACACTTACAAATGGTGTCCATGTAATAGCATATATATGTATTTATTACAGAATTACTATAAAGCAGAAATAACACCCACTAACAGCCACATACACAACTTAAAAATGTTTATCATCCCTCAAGAAAAAATGATCTTGACTCTTTTAACCTTTAGGGTAATGATACCAAACTCTCCTAATGCAAAGAAGCGCGTCTCAGTTTTCATTCTAGAGTAGCTTTCTACAACTTCCATTTCTTTCTACTCTAAATTCACTAGCTACTACTCTACTATACCAGCATATATCATATATTGTTCCCGAAAAAGGTTCATCCATTATAAAATACACAGCCCTAAATCTTTTTGGACTTCACTATAACTTCCTGAAGAGGAAGTACCATTATGTCTACATTTCTAAACAGATTGTTCTCCATTTCATACTTTTTTAATCAAGTGTTGATGAAAGTGGTGAGAAAACTGACTGCATTATTCCACTGACTGCATTATTCCAAACTTTCTAAAGACTCCATTTTCTTTCTCCTTAACCAGAAAAGAGACACTCTCATCGATTTATCTAGTAACTACTTTGTTATGGCTGATAAGATGCCAACACATCAAACCATGGGGAATCAGAACAGCATGATGTCTTATGATCTAAGCATGGCAGTTCCATGCATGAGGTAAGCATATTATTCAGTTAACTACAACTAGAGGGAAAAAATATGTAAGTTTGCTTTAAAAAAGTAGAAGAATCTCCACAAACAATTTTTTCCAGTAGTTTCTATACTCCAGGAAAATTAATCATAAGAAAAGAACAGGAAAGATACAAGTGCATTTCAGTTTTTACCTCCCCCATGCCTACAGAAAAACTGCCAAAGGAAGCACAGCAAGTCACAACTGTTATTGCCAGAAATTTAAGTATAGGGGCAAGAGAAGCACTGACTTTACTGATTCAGTGGAAATAAAGCCAACCTCTAAACATCTGGATAACAAATAAAAAAATGCAGATCTCAAAGTCAAGTCCAATAATTTTTTTTCCATTTTGAGTGCTGTATAACAGAACTGATTATCAGTTACTCTCTTAATGACAGATTAGCCACCAATTCCATCCATAACCAAAACACCGGAGAGGATTAAAAGGAAATAAAGGCCATTTTCATCTTAAACTCTAATTAACTCAGTATACTGAATTAAAACTAGTCTTGGGACTGAGGTTAATAGCTTTTAGTCATAACAAAGTTGCAAACTGACAAAAAGTTAGAATGCCATTTTTATTTGTTGAGATTGTATGAGGGCTAAGGAGAGCACTGCACAAAGATGGACATGAGCAAGTTTTTCCAGGAAGCACAATTAAATAATTTTCGGATAAACATTACTGAAAGGAAGGTATTCTACTTTCTTTCCCCCCCAGTAATTTTTGAAAGACATCCCACTGTTTTAAGGCCAACAGACAATTCAATCCTTGCTTATTTCTGAATTCAGTATTTTTGTGTATGCAGAGACATAATTTTGCAGCACAGCATTTTGGTATACTGAGTTGCTACCAGAACCATGCAGTACTCTGGTAACATTATACCTGTAAATTACCCCTGAACATGAGGAATAGGGGAAAACACAAACATAGAGTAAAAAAACCCACTTGTATTAGTCCATTAAAAGCATTCATCAACGGTTACAAAAGAATGTACTTTGATTAGTGGAGTATGGCACAATTATTAAAATAGACAGCATGAGTTTCACAAAACTTCAAACGTGGTTAACTGAAAACATACTTAAGTTTCCTGTTAAATGTGAAACCTGCTATTTGGACAACTCTGACAAGAACAACTTATATCACTTTAAATGTGTTTCTCTTCATCCATCACCAAAGCTTTGCCATACTGAAATACATTAGGGGAAACAGCGACAATCAGAGTACATTTAGTTTTGAAGAGTGTTCCAATCTGAAGTGTTATTAACAAATAATGATTTCATTCCCTAAAACAGTAATTTCTTGTCACATTATGAGTCTCTGCCACTTCCAAATCCAGCAGATGCTCTGCTCTGCATGGCAATAACTGAGGTACAGCAACGGTACAAAGCCTTTTATAATTCAGCTGTTTAGTGCCTCAGCCCAACTGTTCAAAGCAGGCCCCAAGGGCTGCTCTCACTTTCTCCAGATTTTTTTTCTTTTCAGATACTCCTTGCTGTATTTCAGGCTTTTTGTGTGATCCTTAATTCATAGGACACTATGTTGATGCCGTGATGTAACAGAAGAAATAGATTTTCTGGCATAATTTGGGATTGGGATGAATGTTAAAGAAACCAAGAGTTTCTACAAGTGGCAGAGTGCTCAGGCAGAGACCCAGAATAGGTCAATGGTTGAAAAAGCAACTCATAAGAATCTACAAAAGAAAAAAAGTAGCTGACGGTTCTTAAAAAGCTTGTAAGGTAAAATGTAACTGTCAGTTTTTGAAATTGACTGGATATGATACATATAAAACTTGTTCTAAGAACTCAGGTATTTTTCTCTCTTGTTTGCATTCCTTTTTGCCAATAAGGCAAAAAGAGTAAGTACTCACACAAGGCCAGGTGGGACCAAATCCTGATCTTGTCAAAACGACCTTTTAAAATACGTGGAACTTTATTATCATTAACTTTAAATTTCCTCCTATGTGCCACAATTGTTCTCAGGCTTTTTCTGACTAACTTGGTCAACAACTGTACAATTTAAAAAATATTTTTCTTCCTACAGAAGTGTAAGAATTGCTCTAATTTTATACACAAAGTAAGTGACTATGTAAAGCAAAACTAATATAATACTGGTCATACACAAGGTCTGATCCAGAATCTGCCTTATTCTCTCATCTGAGACTTTGGTAATTGCTCCTTCTAAAGTAGAAGTAAGAAAATTTGGTAGATGCTAACTATAAGTTTTATCTTAACCTGCAACTCACATCTATTCTGTCTTAAAAACTTTTTTCATATTAGAATGGCTAACTATCTAACTTCTGAGGAACACACTGGCATAGTTAGTCTCATCCTTCAAAGCATGCAGAAGAGTGCTTAATGAACTAAGAGGTGACAATAGACAGAACATTCATCATATTTTGATTTGCCTGTGGTTCACTCCAGCTCATTAAACCCACTTGTCAGCTGCTCTCCCTAAATTAGGTTATGTACACACAAACCACTCCACAACTAAAGTTTAGTCTTCTATTTTTTTATTGTCACCTACTTTTGTTCCTGGTTGTAAAGTTAGTCCGAAACCACAGTTGCACACAGAGGAGTAGACAAATTCCATACTACAGTTTAAGAAATCAGCCAGTTGTTTTAATTCATTTGTCCTTATGCTATCCTTCAATTTCTCTTCTCTGATGGTCTCCCCCCACATGCATAATTTCCTCCTATGCTGTTTCTGCTTTGCTAAGCTCAGGGAGCCCTGGGTGATCTGGGAAAGGGTGAGATCACCCTCTACACCTGCATCAGTCTGAGACTTCAAAAGTTCAGAAGAGCTACCCTGACCCTGCAACTGTACTTTGAATTCTTCAAATTTAACTCATAACCCTTCACTCTCCCATCGAAAGACTAAACTTCCTGTGTGTGGAAACTCACTAACGCTGCCTCCCTGGCAGGTTTTGATACCACACTGAACAGCTGGTGCCACTGAAAATTCATCACAAACTCCACTAACATCACCTTAGAGGTCCATGCCTCTTTTCACCACTACTTTATCTAATCTCTTCAACCACTTTTATAATTGTCTGGTTAATCCATTTATCTGAATTTTTTAATTTCTTTGTGGCACCTGCAGCTTTACTAAAGCTCAGTGACAAGTCACCTTAATTTCTTATGTCCACAAAGTCAATGATTGAAAAAGATTAAATTAAACTAGTTCAACTTGATATATCTTTGATAAATACATGCAGCATTTTCCATTTTTCTCCAGGTCTTGTTTTTTCCACGAAGAATTTTTCAGAAATTCTATGGCTGAAGTTGCACTACGAGGTCTATTAATTACTCAAACCGCAGCACTCCGTTACAGGAACTGCATTCACTGTTCTCCAATTACAATATACTACACACCTACATAATCAGACAGAACCAGCGCCCCACTAAGGCTACTAATTCAAAAGGCAGATCACTCACAAGTACTGTACAGAGCTGGAGATTATCGAACCCTATGAACACCGTTGTACTCCTCCCTCAATTCTACATTCACACCTAACCCTCAGCAGGTATCCTGCCCTTGCCCCTACATTCAGAATGCTCAACCAGTAGGAAAGATATCGTTTTAATTAAAGGCCCTGTCTCCATTATCCCAACCTCTCTTGTGCAATTCCAGATCCAAGTCATGTTGCAGAAACCATGTACTAACACACTCTTTAAATGTATGTAAATTGAACAGAATCCCTTATGTTACTCCATCTTTTGCAGTTGTTACTTCTTTGCACTGTTCACCCACA
>JACBWW010000003.1:52924215-52964548 GCA_020086605.1 Lanius collurio
TGGTGAGCAACTGTACTGTGCATCACTTGTTTTTCGTGGGTTTTATTCTTCTCTCTCTCTCCTTTTCATTACATTATTTATTATTATTACTATTATTAATATTAAAATAATAATTATTTTCTTTTGTTTCCATTATTACACTGTTCTTATCTCAAACCGTAGTTTTTCCTTTTTCTAATTCTTCTCCCCACTGGGATGGGGAGTAAGTGGCTGTGTGGTACTTGGTTGCCAGGTCTAATTAGACCATGACAGAGGAACACAAAGAGATATAAATGAGGCAAAAGAAAGTTTGGATTTCTGAAATTTCAATGGAAATTCCTCTCTCAGTATTTGCTAATCCTGGATAGATGGAATGTTGTTAGGATCTGACACAGTGAATCATGCATCATGTAATCAATCAGTACAAGTAAACTTGTTTGTGTTGGGGTTTTCAAGGTTTCTGTAATTTTGTTTCTTAAAATGAGAAATATTTTTAACCCACTGAGAAGAAATGGTATAAGAATTTCAACTATCTATACACTCAGCATTCTTGCACTGGCCTTTTTGATTCTGTTATGTATCAGCCCACTTCTGCTTAACAGTTTTAAAAGCATTTAAGTTTATGGTTATTCAAGAAGAAAACTTTGAAAACACCCTTCCTTTTTCTCCCTAGCACATTTTGTTTTCAGTAAACTGAAACACGTGTTTAACCAATTCTAATATTAGTTTTCTGGAAAGGCGCTTTTTTTTTTTTTAATAATTGCAGCTGATGAGGTGGAGATTTCCTTGCATACTGGAGCTTAATAGTTTTCAGGTTTAACCACTGAACACCTGTAATGCTTTCTTGGCCTAAAAGTTTCAACTTGCTGCTCAACTGCAGTCTTTCTTCTCCCTTGTCTTCTGTTATACTTTTCCCATGTGTTCCTGGCTTTCTCCTCCCAACCTGTGGTCATTTTTAACTTCTAGAGTTGATCAATGTATAGAACTGATGAGGAAGCTGGCAGGTAGTAAATGGTCCAGGGAAAAGATCCCTAGGACAACTCTGCAGGGTAGGGAGAGACTGAAGGCAAGCATCAGAAATACAGAAGACACATTGATTTTTAAATGGCTTTTCAGTCAAATATGCCAACTGTTTATATACTTTGAGTGCTGATGCTTTACAGCAGTTTAATTGAGAGCAGTCTTACAATAATGTGTATTTTGCACAAATGAAAGTATACCTTAGATTTCCATCAGCACTGTGGTATTCATATAGTATTTGCCCTGAGAGCAGTTTGATACTGAAATGGAGTTAGGATAGTGTTACCTGGTCCACAGAACCCGAAAGGCATGTATTGCTGATATATATGAAAATTATCTGTTATTGATAATGTCTGAAAACACTCCCAAAACACCATGCACAAGGAATTTCATACTTTCTTACCAATTATAATCCTCCATATATTTCACTAAAAAGAGAACTTTTTTAAAAAAAGAGTACATAATTAAATTCTCTAAGTAATCATGAAAGCTTCTTTAACTGTGGATCTGAGGCTAGGACATCTCTGGAAGATAAAATACAAATTAACTAGATTTTGGCCTGCTAGCAATTAGATGGATCAGAAAAGTTTAGAATTCTTGAGAGAGTCAAGTATATATTGTTGCTCCAGTTGTTGTTAGGCAATTTGATTTGACCTCCCTTTCATCTGACTTCTCAGGCTCCTGTGATGTCAATTAATATTTTTTGTGTATTGACATGCAAGCTGTATTTAGATCGAAAGTAGTTTTATTAATCTACTGTACTTGTAGCATAGTTGTGCTGTGTTGGTAGGCATGTCTTTTAAAAGAGTTAAATTTGTAAAAGAAGACAAGTATGGTTCTTTGGCAAGTTACACTTGTCAGCTTTCCAAATTATGCTTTTCTGCATTCCAGCATTTGCTCAAAGTGATAACCATGGTGCAGGCAATAATCATGGAGTGATCTCCCTTCTGGTTACATTGCAGCTCCTGTGCTGAATGTACCTGTCAGTGTTTCACAAGTCTGGAAGTAGCTTTGCACAGAATGAATCTGCTCCAACAGCCGCTCCCACTGTTGTCCATCTCTGACACTACAGAGACAACAAAAGAGTTACAGAATATTCTGAGCTGGAAAGGACCCACAGGGATCATTAAGTCCAAGTCTTAAGTCAGGCCCATACAGGGACTGAACCCACAACCTTGGCATTATTAGCACCATGCTCTATCCAACTGAGTTAATCCCAGGGTTAATATGTAGGTGTGGTTTTGGAAACCACCCTCAGCAGCTGTGTCTGCCCCCAAAAGTGCAGTCATCCCCTGGTGACGTATCAAAGACAGGAGGTACAAGTTGTATCCTGCTCTCAGACACTGTTGTTGCAGCACAGAAGACTCATTTTAGAGTATGGAAAATTATATCAGGATTATACCTTGGTACAATTGTAAGTGAAAAGTGTAAGTGGAAACAAATCCTGATTTCATACTCAGAACTACATTGACTTCCAACTTAGCTTGTTAAGTGTCCTCCAAGTCTTCATAGAAGCAGTCCTGCAAAATGTGGTGTTTGAAAGGGGAGAGAAGAGAAAAGCATTTCTCTTCCCCAAGCTGATCATGTAATTTAAAATAAATTCCATTCTCTATATGCAGATGCATCATGGTAAAGTAAAAATCATTACATTGAACACAGATAAAACATCCCCATTAGTGTGACATGAATAAAATAAATATTCCTATTGCAAGGTAACCTTGCAGTCAAGGCCTTGTAGTCAAGGCTGAAGTCTTGAGAAAAATTGTAGAATAGAAATTCTGAGTCAAACTATGTAACATTAATGGATGTTGTGCAAGGTTGTCCGGTGGCATAAATCAGTTAACCATTAAATCAACTACTGGAAGTTAGTAGAAATACAGTATTTCATATCAAATGAGTATCAGGTTATAAAATCTTTTAGGAGTGAAAAAGCAGTTTCCTCACTGAATTTATCCTTTTTCTTAGCTATGCACTTTTTCTTTGTGTGTTCTTACATTTCACAATTCCTATTTGCAGTTTCTGTATACTTCAAAGTTGTAATTTAAATTTTTTTCAGTACAAATTGTCTGGGACTATCTACCTGTTGAAAATTTCTCCTCTACATTTTACTGTTATATATAGGTATGGCTATATTTGTTTCTTTGGTCAAATAGGACAATTAATTACAGCATTTAAGTGGGTGACATGATTTGTAGAGAATTATGATGGAAGTTAGTGCAATGTGGTGGATGAAAATAGAGATTAAATAAAGAATTAAGTCAAAAACTGTTCAGCCATAAAAACCTATATATTATATATACAGCATAATAGCCATACTGCCTAATTTCTAGTACTATTAAACATGTCAGTGTAGTTTCTCCATCTTCATAATCATGAATGATTTTTACAGGATGTTGTAATTTCATTCTGTTAATAATAAAGATCTGCTTTATATAATATAACCCCACAAGCAATAAATTTTTGTAGAGGAATGCATCATACTTTATATGAAAGGTGCATTTATAAATACTTCATGTAAAATTAATGGATGATCAATAAATTTAATAAGTGAATTACTTATAGAATAAGCTGAAGGTGCCTGGAAGCACGTAAGTGGAAGATGTTGATGGTTTTCATATACCAAGGTCATAAGGAAGCTATAGACATATTAGCTGTTATGGCAGTCTTGAAGAGTGACCAAGCTGTACTTTGACGTAGATTTGTAGACTGAGGAACCAGAAAAATCTCCTCTGGTTATCACACTTCTGCAGACAAATGACAGGACCTGGAACAGATCAGCAATGGTAATGGCAGTCAAGGCAGAGATGCTTGGGAAATGGAGCATCTCTTTTCATTTGTCCTCTACTCTTTCAACCTTCATATACATTGTCCATTTTCCCTCTGCTTAACACAAGTGAGGTCACATTCCAAGCACTTTATAAAGGCTGGGCCCTTATAAACTCCTCCCATACCGGGGAGTTGTCATCAGACTGCAGAGGACTTCTGACACCTTTGGTGAGGGAACTGGAGTATGTGGCATATGAGGGTGGGCAGAGCAAAGTGGACTTCAGCCAAGGGAACAGCAGGTTCCAGGTGGCTTCAAGAGCAGTCTTACACTGTTGAAAGGGGCTCTAGAAGAGACAGGGTAGTAAAAGAACAAGACGCAGTAGTTGCAGGAAAACAGGATTGGAAGGTGATTTACTTTAAAACATTTCTGATTTCACACATGGTCTCACATTTCAATAGACAAGCACAAGGCCATCTATACCCAGTTGTCTATCCAGCACACAGGCATCAGGATGCCTGAATACGGGTGACCTGTTGAAGGACAATGACACTGGCTATTGAGGCCTCATCTTGTCTCCTGGTCTCTTCTTAGGTTGAGAGCTAAAGCTGATTTTTATGGATGCCTTTTTCTACCCTTTAGGGCATCTAAGGAATGAGTTTCTCCATCCTATCCCACTTGTCATTTCTATGAGCTGTCAGCATTTACTCACTCTTTTTTGTCTCTGATGTGACTGTCCTGAGAAGCTGCTATCTGTGTTTTAGGATTGTAATGAACTGCTAATCTCTAGATACTTGCAATACATTCAGTGCACAGCCCTCTGGGGTATGGCCACTCCTCCCAGCTCAGCAGACTTACTGAGGAGGCTGTTATGTCCCACCTCTGAGGCAGAGTGATTGAGGTTAGATCCTTTGGGGTGAATTAGAGTGATACAACACTGAATGACTGGTGTATATAGGAGGCAGGTTTTTTAAAAGCAATTTGATTGCAAGAGAAAGGAGGTATGTAGTCATTTTGGTTTTCTATAAATATGTGAAAATATCATGAAGAAAAGATTCTAAAAGAAGAATGATGAAAGAAACAATGAAAAGAAAGAGAAGAACGGGACAAGAGCAGATTGGGGAGAGGGAAGATACCACCACCTGTGGATCCAGTGACAAGACTTAACAGTTGTGATTTCAGTTCCGAGGTCAGACTGATGCTTGCGTTGGGGATGGGGGACCACGCAACAGAGTTCAACAGATTACAGATGTTCACACATACACACACACACACACACACACACACACACATCCATCTATCTATCTATCTATCTATCTATCTATCTATCTATCTATCTATCTATCTATCTNTATCTATCTATCTATCTATCTATCTATCTATCTATCTATCTATCTATCTCCTCCAGAGTCAGGTGCTACATTTCTGTTACTAGGTCATTCCTATTGCTCTTCTCCTGCCTTTGATACTTCATACTTTTGCTTCCACAGCCTGTCGTCTGTCCTTGCCCTGAACAGCATGGTTTGATTTGGTGATCTGGTTGGATCTGATGATCTGCAGCAACTTCTGCAGCTCACCTTTCCTATAATTATGTGACATAGTGACAGGGATGGTCTTTGTGAAAGAAAAGATTCTGGGATATCTGTCTCCTAGAAAACATTTATGATCGGTACTGAGCACCAGGGATAGTGGCCTCTTGGGATTATGTTATGTGAGTAATGAAGTGAGAAAAATTGCAAGGAGTGGAAAAGACATCTAGTTTTAATAGAAAGAAAACAAAATTTAATTCAAAACTACACAAACAAAAAAAAGAATAGGTTAAAGAGTAGAGAAACATTCATAGCTAGAAGGATGTATTTATATTAATTAAAAAAAGATATAATGAGGACAGTGTCTTTTCTGTCTGAAAATTTTTCTATAAGCAGTAAAAAGCAACTGAAATACCTATATAGTAATTATAAGGGGTTTGCACTAAAGCAGGAACAACCAATGCAGAATATGAAACGAGATGTTATAGGAACAATAGGAACATAGCGAATAGGAATCATCTTTGTAAAGCACTAAATGTTCATAAATAAATAATTTGTAATCACATTTTCAGAAGAAAGGTTAAAGGCAATTTGGAGTGGAACAGATGGCTAAATGCTAAAGCTCATAAGAGGGTATTCCCTATAAGAGGGACATCAAAAAGAAAAAAAAATAGTTTTACTAGTTTACTAATTTATTATCCCTTCAGATGACTGATTCTTAAAAAGAGCAAGGAAGTTTCCTGAAGGGAGTGGATGAAATTTGCCAGAGATTTCCCGTCAGGTTTAATATAGACGGATGCAATTCACTATAGTGTCGGTCATTCTGGTATAGACTGGACAACAAATGTTAAAATCGAGATATTTCTGAGCCTGGTATTACAAAGAACATTTGCAGAACCTGTCAGAAATGGTACTATATAAGACTAACTTTGTGTTGTGATGTTATTGAAAAGGTGGGTCATTGAAAAATACTTTGAAATGAGTGATCAGAAATTAGTTCAGCTGTAGTTCAGTTGAAGTGTAAACCAAAGCAGCCTCTAGGGGCCACAACTGTAAAAGGTCAGTTGATGTGGTTTCATACTTGTGGTATGTTCATGAAAACAGAAAATGCAATCATCAGTTGAATCAGAGTATCTCCAGGATCTAAATGAAGTGTCACTAATGTGTAAAATGTTGTGGCTATTCCTTTATATGAAAATAAAAGGCTCATAAGGTTAAATTGCATCACCTCTTCCTAAGTGCTACACCTAGAAGAGAAGTCCAGGATCCATCTCAAAGCATCTCCTGGAAATGCCCATGACTTGCTCAGTCGCTTGAACCATGTATTGTCTGTCGGAAAAATCGACAGGAGACGAGCACATCCCACGATGATCAACAAGTCTCGTTTATTGATAGTCTCTTAGCCATATTTATACAGGCTACAATTAAGCTCATGCATAGTGCAAAAACAAGCTCATGATTGGTAACATCCATTGCAGACAGTTTCACACGGTCCTTCATTCCTGTGGTCGACTTATCAGACTACTCCCTTCCCTCCTTACTGAGCACAGCTGCCTTCCAGGACGCCGTGCGGCTGTCTACAAACACACTGTATCTGTGCTTACCTTACTTGCCTAAGCTCTAAATTAAGCACTAAATTAACTAAACCCTGTGCTTTCCCAGCAAATCCTGCATGTCTATGTGACCCTTCTCTTGTAACCAATTCTCCACAGTTGTCCAGAGAAAAATTGGATGGTATGGGCTAGAGTTGTGCCAGGAACAAGTTGGCATTTCAGCCTAGGAGGTGGGAGTACTGAGAGAGTCAGGAGAACAGGGAACTTGTATATGTCAAGAGAGTAAGAAGGATCGTTGTATTTAAGTTAAAGAAACAAAAGCAGAGAAGGATACAATGCAGTTTTCTTTTTGCAAGAGAGGTAAATGCCAGTGAAGGTGAAAATTCACTTCAGCCAACTGGCAGCAATGACTCAAAGACAAACATGGATGACTTTTTCACAGGAAAACTGAGGTTAGAAATTAAAATTTCCAAACATGAGAAAACTATGCCTCTAGGATAGGAGATTCAAGAGTCAAACGAACTCCAGAACTGTTTTTCATTTAAAGATTGGTGAGTTCGTAAAGTCCCTTTTTGCATTTACTGCCTTTCCAAAAAACATGGTTGGCAGATTGTTTCCTATTTGACAAACCTAAAACCTGTAATTTTATTTCCTAAATCTTTACAGATAATCTCAGTTCAGGAAGAGCATACAAATTTCAAATACAGATAGCTAAAAAGTGCGTAAGCAGTTTTGGTATAATTTCAGTACAAAAAATGCATTAGTAATTTTTCTGAATTGTAACTTTTTCTATACTCACACTGTGATGGAGACTATTATATTTGTTTCTAAATTACACTCTTATAGGCCTAGTTCTGAACTGCTTTCTCAATGACAGCTCCCAGTAAACTGTGATAATCTAGTCAGCAAAGGAGCAAAGCAATCAAACTGGGATCAAAAGACAGAGTTTGGGTCTGAGTAGTGCTTAAGTAAGGGGGACTGTAAAACAAGTGGTACAAGAGGAAAATACACACCATTAACCAAGTGCAGACCCAGGGTGCCAGGAAACAGAAAGGGTTTTTTATGTCTCTAGCTACTATCCCAAAAGATCAATAGAAAAAGTCTTATTTATGTCTTTGGGATTTGAAGTACCTGGTAGAATTTATCTACCTTATGTTGTCCTAGACTAAGTTTGTAAACTTGGCCATCTTGCCTTAAATAAGCTTAAGAAAGGGGCAAGATTGAGAAGGAGATGAGTATGCAGCCTGCCTCTAGTCTTTAACAGGCTGCCAAATTTAGCAACCAGCAAAAGCTGGCAGTGGAACCCTCCAAACAATTAGAAGGCAATATTTATAAAATTAATAAAAGAAAACATGAAGCATGTAATGAAAGGACTGACCCAGGGCACTCATGAGCAGACTTAGGTCAAGGGCTGAGTAAGGTATGCAAAAAAATTGTTTTTTATGTATATAATATTTGCACATTTAGGCAGATTTTTCTGCAGTATTATAAACCCTGTATATCATTGCATAAAGCCACTACTCCTGTCTTATGAAAACAAGAGAACATTTTCTCCTATATACGGGTTTGTCTCCAAATTGTGTGCCCCACAATTCTTTACTACAGGGCTTCCAGCATTTTCTATTGACAGCTATTATTAGTTAGAGTTTTATTCTGTGATATTATGATAATGACTTTTAATACAGAAAACAAATTTTATTATAGAATATACATTGTCTAGTAGGAATAGCAGCATCATGAAAGCAATAGGAGAAAGTAAAATATGATGCACAGCAGTAAAGAATGCAGTAAAATAAATTGGCACTGCTGTACTGATCTCCCTTCCTTTTAGGTCTGCAAACTTGTCTGTGACGTTGCATAATATTTTTCAAGCTTCTTTCTTTTGAGCTGATGCAAAAGATAAAGGAATTTCTGACTCTGGTATCCTGTAGGTATTTTAGAATCAGTTGTAATTAGATGGAAGAGTGTTCATGCTCACTGTAATAGTTATATAAAAAAACCTACAAGCAGTAATTTAAAATCCAAATACTGCAACCTCAAATTTCATCTTACAGTTAGGAGAGAAAAAGAGAATTTTCAATTTTTACCTCTTGTTTTTCCTTTTCCCTAAAGTACCCTTCCTGTTCCCACTAGAAATATCTTTATGTGCCTGATGTTGAGATAAAGTGGGGTTAATCAAATCTAAATATGTACATGTATAGATGCATTTGTATATAGATGCATATGTATATTTGCAAAAGCTCAGTTCAGTGAAAATGCTTACGTGTGGTACTATGATGATTATGTTTAATAAGCAGGAAGCCACAATAAAAATGCACATGCAGAAATACTTAAATCTCATTTCCTAACAATTTGTGTCTCTGTTACTTACTTCATCTTCCCTCTACCCTTACCTGGGAGAGCATTAACCTGCCTCACAGCCCCTAGCACTTCCCCTTTTCTCAAAATGTTCCTCCTTTGTTTCCTTAAAGCTTTCTTTTAAACCCACTTTGTCCTCAGTTTTTTCCCTTGGGCAAGGCAAGAGGAAACGTACTGTGGCTGATTCTGGGCTGCCAGGATGCTGGTTCCTAGGATGTACTGGGATGTACTAATTCCATGGATCACACTGTAGGTATTTTAGAATCAGTTTTCGTTTGCTGGAAGAGCATTTGCTGGAGCATTTCATGCTCACTGTAATAGTTATATAAAAATAAGCTGCATGCATTAATTTCAAATCTAAATATTGCTGCTGAGGTGCTGCCAAACACAACAGGTGACCTGAGCTCCTTTGTCTTCTCCACTGGCTATGCAATATTTAATTCTTCCTTCTTTTTGCATTTACTACTTTTCCAAAATCTTCCAGGAACTTCCAACTGCAGAGACTTCAGCCTCATTTACCTTTAATTTTTTCAACTGGCCATCTGGTTCAAAACTTACTAGGGAAGGATTGACAGAGGACTTAATTAAATAAGCCTCATTTCCTTTCCAAATCAGGCCATCAGCTTGCTCTGCTGTAGGCAGCAGTTCACAGAGAAAGCCAAACACAGATCAGTAGGATCATGCTTATATTATGCCAGTCTCCAAATTCCTGCTTTAGGCCATTGGAAAACTAAAGCTGCTAAACACATCTGAATTGCTTAACATGTAAAAAATGACTTTCATCTATTTTGTGACTCCCTCTCTTGCAAGAAAGAGACAAATTGACTTTGCTTGAAATCACCTGCCTACTTAGCTGTGTTCTAGTTTCAGTCTAAAAACTCCTCCTTATCTCCAGCCCATATATAACAGTCTCAATATCAAGAGCTGTTTTTTCAGTTGGTAACTATCTCTATTAGTGTGAATATTTAACAAGCTAACTGGGTCACAACAATCTCAGGTTTTTCTTACCATTATCACTGTAATGTTTTGAGAATGAAAGCCATATATGTACAACCCCCTCACATCCTATTCTGAGGTCTCTGTGTATACCCAGAATAAGGTTTTGCATGAACCTTATACTATCTTCCAGCACAGCAAAGGAGTTCCCCTAGTCAGCACATTATTTTTTATGAAAATTAACTTTTTCTTATATAGGAACAAACCAGTATCATTTGCCTTTAGCATGATAATATTCCTTTGGGGATAAAATTCATGTTACTAAAACTCACCTGAGTTCTGATTCAAAGTCTAAATATTCCTAGAGATGTCATAACTAATATGTAGAAATCCCTTAGCTTTGACCTTTCCAGTAAACTTTCTGTATATAATATTCTCAGCTTCCAGCACTTATACACCCCATGCTGTTATAAATTTGGTTTTAATGTTCTTTCAAAGTAAGGGAAGTTTACTTTAGCATGGAAAAAAGCCCCAGACTGTAGGGAAGCACTTGCAAATCAGTGGTGATGGGAAAATGTCCACAGTGTCCCAGGAAGAGCCCCAAAGTCAATTTCTGTGAAACCTAATTATAGTAATATTAACAGTAATTATATTATTCAGAGGCACAGAAATCTCCACCAAGTGTGGGGAGGGAGAAAAGCAGCTATTAGTCCTATTCACTTGCATGAATTGCACTACTTCATATTCATAATTTATCCTTATGTGTTATTTGCTCATGTTTTCCTCAGATGCCAGTGGAATCCTGTTGTCTTCTTAGCAATGAAAGAGAATTAATGAACAGGTACATGGCATTAAGTATCTTCTGTATGGAGTACCATGACTGTATGGACAGTTTGGTAAGGAGAAGGAGGAGGTGGGTATCTGCTTTCAACTAATGAGGTTTGCAGAGTCAAGCTGAAGGATTGGACTAAACTGGCCTTGGGTCTTTGCACACTGGAGTCCAGTCTAGGTTAGCAGCAGCATTAACTTTACTTTTAGGACAGAGGTAACAGCAGTCAAACCAGTAACAGCAGAAACAACCAAGGAGCTGCACTTCAGAGTAGGGCTTGGACTAGGGAAGACTAGTGAAAAAAAGGTATTTCTGCATTCAGCTGAGTCTGCTTACCCCAAGAGTGGTGTTACAGGTGGGCAGAGTTTGTGGGGTGGACACGAATGCTAAACCACAGCAACTTGACTTTACAGGTTAGCCAGACTCCTGCTGAGCTAGTTTGATTACTTGTTTGGACTCTTGAGTTTGATGCTTTGGGACAGAAACATTTCAGTAGCTTTTGTCTGACACACAAGCTCTGTGCATAGCTTCATGCTCCACACTACTATGAGCAGATGTATCAGGGAATATGGTGCACAGACATCTGAATGTCAAAAAACAAAACTAAAATAGCTCTGTACTGAAATTAATAAACACAGCAGGTGACCTCTTGGCTCCAATACTGCATGCTGACTGATGTTTTTAAGTTGCCAGTTAAAAATAAGCAGAAGCATAGTCATTAAGGGCAGATTCTCTCCTTGGACATATACAGATGACTTAGCAGAATCTGTTTGAACAGCTGAAATCCTATTGAACTATGGTTTTTAAAACAGTTTATCACCTCTATAAAGTCAACATCTGGTTTCCTCTGTTATTAAAAAAACCTCTCTGAGAGCTACCACTTCAGGCAATTATGAATTTGCCTTATACTTAGGTATTGTTTTTCTTACACCAAGGTATGACAATATACATACATACATACCTATAGTGCTGTACATTATACATGAAAATCCCGTTTAGTGGTGTTTAGGCTGGGATTCATCACACATGCTAACCCCTTGTCCAGGTTGCCTGAAATGGAACAGAGTCACACTTGGTTCAGCTGTAGACTCTTAGCAGGTCTTTGGTGGCCTGAATAGAATTTGAGTGTTTTTCTCACATTCTTCTGGGCAGCTCACTCTCAGGATGTGCCTGTCATTCTCCAGTCTTTATAGAAAGTCCCTCAGGCAAATGAATTCTCCCATAGGTACCTCAGAAGTGTACCTAAACAAAGATGGAGTGAATCTGAGCCTTACAGCAGCCCCAGTGCACAGTACATTGGTGGTGAGCATTATCTCACCCATGTTCAGGCATGTAGAGGCTGAGCTTGTCTCAGCTAGCTGTCTCCACATTTAGTAGGCTCACACAGGTTCATCCAGAAGGCAGTTTCTCTTGTTGGTGCCAAACACTCTTCCTGAAGTGTGTGTCTTTGCCTTGTGAAGACTTGTCTCCCTCCACTGGCTGGGGAAGTTTCCTGGACAACTGGTTTGGACTAGATGGCCAACTTTTAGATTAAAAAAATGTGAAGATAAATGCACCATGGATGACCACATAAATGTCCATTTGGAAAGTTTAGAAGAACATTATCACTGATAATGCTGAGTGCAGATTTACATTTTAGGAAGAGATCTCTATGACAGACAATGAAAATGTAGCTGAGGAGCTCAATGTAGAAAAGGACTGTTCTCATAGCAGCTGTATTTTCCTCAAGTAGATTTTGATTTGAACATCTACCAGAACAGACATGAGTACAGAAGAGAACATCCATATTTTTGGGCCCTTTAGCATATTTTTTTAGTGTATCTTTATGAAAAAGTATATATCTCTACAGTTTGCTTCCCATGGCATTTTTGGGGTCTTGTTTCCCTCATTTTCCTGAAAGAGTGTAACACAACTTTTAAGATGGTTGTTGAATATAAACTAATATCTGACTTCAGCACAGATGATTCCTAAAACTGTGCTGAAGTAGTATGCCACATCATGTCCCTGATATGCTATTACATTGCTAACACACCTCTCCACATCTAGCAGAAACAGAGAACTGAGATATAAGGGATTTAATGGGGGAAAAAATGCAGCAGAGTCCTTTTACAGAAAATTGCAGGTTTTAAAGGTGACTGGCAGAGAATCTCTTGAATGTTGTTTGTTTCTTGAATGTTGTTATTTAATCTTACCATTGTTTGTGTTTCCTTACTATGTGCAAAGAAAGCTTGAAATGTGTTATTCTTCTCAAAGCTAGCAACAATTTCAAAAAAGGAAGTGTCTCTTCAAACAGTAAATGTCATGCCTGCTAGGGAAAATGTAACAGCTGTGAGACACACATGCCCGGCTCTGAACCCCTTTGTGCCAGCAGTTTGTACTTTCAGCTCACTCATCAGTTTAACCACAACCACTCGAGTGTCAGTGTATGTTTGTTCAGAGGGAAGGAGGGTGGCCCTTGTCCTTGTATGTGCTGTTGTTTTGCAGCATGAATAAGAATGAAAAGAAATCATGTTTTCACTAAGCATCTAACTGTTTTTCATAGAGCTTAGATTTGGGAAACAGGTTTTTATCCAAGATTATTCTTGCATATCCTTTTAGAAACCAGGAGAAAACTCTGAAGTTTGGGGTGGAGGGAGGCATGAAGTCAGCTTCATGGGCCTTTTTTTGAGCAAAGAGAAGTGATGATGGGAGAGCAGAGGGCAGAGCAACAATTCAGCATCTTTCTGGACTGTGCTGCTGAAGACTGCATGTGTGCAATGTCTACATCAACTGCTCACTGGCCCTGCTTCCTGGGAGCTGTGGACCACTGCTACAGCCTTGTTGACAGGACCTTTGCTAGTGATTGAGATAAAGTCCTATCACAGAGGTGCAATGTGCTTTCTTCAGTAGTGCTGCTCCCAGTCACAAGTCAAATAAGAATTTAATCCAAGTTAACCTCTCCCTCTCCTCCTAATTCATCGCAAAGTCTTCACTGAGGATGTTTTTCTTCACATAGCTATAACATTTGGATATTATTATTGTCTGGAAATTTTTTTTGAGATTACTCTGTAATCTTCTGATCCAATAACAAATATAACAAAAGCTGAAAACACATGGTCTTTCTGCTCCCTGCAGCAACTATCCAAAATGATTTTGCTTCTGAAGATAAGAAAGACAAGAAATATGTAACAGATACACTGATTTTTTTTTTTTCTATACTCAATCTAAGGTCTGGTAACTCAAACACAGAAGCTGGAGACTTAGTTCCCTATTATGTCAGTTTTACACTGGAATAAATTTGAGTGAGTAAAGAAGTCCCAGTATACATTACATATGCCACACTGGTGCCAGGGGTATCTAAGCTGTTTTAGCAATTCCTGATGAAAGAAGTTCAGGGAATCACTGTAGAGCTGAAAGAAAATGGCAGCTATTTAATATTGAAGATTACGATAATGTTAGGGATTAATGTCAGAGCTTATGCTTTAAATCTTTGCATAGTACGACAAAGTTGGTTTTAAAACTTCTTTGGTCAGTGAGGGGCTGTACAGCATGACAGATCTTCAATGCACAGTCCTCACATGCCAAGTCTCCCCACTGCTGACAGCTTGGCAGACCTCACCCATCTCCTGTCACACCGTTCTGTGCACACACCCCTGCGTTGCCCATTGCCCTCTTCCAGTTTTGCCCTTTCTCTTCTTGGGAATGAATTATCTTGTTCCCAGCTCTGCAATATCAATAACACAGTGCAGGTATTCTCCATAATGAACCTCAGCTCCCTGAACCCCCGGATCCCAAGCTCAGTGAGTACATAGAGTTTCTGTGTATGGTATCTGTGACCAGCTAGGGATGGAGGGAAAAGCCCACACCACTGCTCAGCAGGGTCAGCCGTGCAACTCTGAGGGTGAGTTGTGTGGAAAGCTACTTGAACTGGCTTTGCAGAAAATGTTTGGTGTTTGCTGTCCTCCCTCTGGAGGCCTCTGCCAGCATAACAGAACTGGCACAAGGGGTTTGGTTGTGATGGGCAACAAAACAAAGTACAGTGGGACAAGTGATGCTGAGTTTATCCACTAAGTAACAGCATCAGGATCATCAGATGGCAGTGCCCATGTGATGTCCACACTCCTGGTCCTTTGCCCAGCTCTGCACTGTTCTTCTTGGTCCTTCCTCCTGCCCTCAAGGCATGCTAGGAGTATTGTAATTCCTGTCTGTCTGTGGCTCTCAAGCTACCCCCTCTTTCTTCTCTCCTCTCAGATAGAATCTGGGGAGAATTGCACTGGGGTCACATCTCCAGTACTCAGGTGGGGGTGTAGAGGGGAGTTCCAATGCCACCTGACAGGCTGAAACCTCCCTGGGACAGCCCTTAACCCCAACCAGGTCAGGTCAGTTTGAAGAAAGGGTTAGTAATAGGAAACAAACTATAAGCATGAAGTAAAAATTTGTAGGTTCCATAAAGACTATGATATTAAAAATAAGTATATCCTACTTTTTGAGGGGTATAATTAGACTTAAGTAGAATTTTAGCAGTTATAAAATAAATGAAATGTAAATCCCAGAATCCTGAGTTCCATTTGTTCTCCCTGGGTTTAATTCTTATAATTTGTAAAATGATCATGTACAGAGTTTTGTCACTTAGCTGCTAGCTCAAGGTGCCAGCATAAGGAAGTTGAAGAGTGAAATCCTATGATGATTCATGGAACAAATACAATGAAAGTTTCAGAACCACAAGATATCCTGTGCCATCAGGACAGGCGCCCTAGTAATATGTGTGAGAAAATCTTGCAGCTTTGTAGCCGTGTGGTTCTTAGCTCGTGGAGAGCCACCATCAGCCACTGTTGGGTACATGGTCAAATGTTGTGTTGGCTCTTCCATGCAGGAATAAACTCACAGGGAATTGCAATTGGACCACAGCTGGCTTTTTACCAGCCAGCTATTATTAATGAATTTCAGTCATTAAAATCCAACCTGGAATTGTCCTGGGTTTGTGGTGCCCAGGATATTTTTCAGCTAAGATGACTGGTTTCTGAGTCATGAGAAAAACTAGTTTTTTGAGTAGTATGCAATACATCTTCCCTCTAAATTTCTGATGGATCTCAGGATGCTGTATCTTCTCATCAATCATGCATGCTTTTGGCTTTCAAGCATTTTGTGTCAAATCTCATCTGCCAGATTTTATCATCCTCTTATACTGTGAGGATTTCAAAAGCAAATTAGAAGTCCTATCAACATCTAGATTAGAGACAAGAGTAGGAAGATTTTATTTCTGTATTTCAGTCTAGGATAGAATGATGCAATTGAGAGAAACTACAGTTTTTCTGGAAAGAGATTCTGGGTCTTCTTCTGACTAGAAGATTTACAAAAGTTTTTGCCTCTTAATAGGTGTAAGTTGATCTGAGTTGTGAGAAATTCACACACTATTAATCATCAGATGTATTAATATATAGATTTGTATAGATTTTCTGAAGTTTTTGTCAACCCAGCTTCCTAACAAAGCTAGGCTGTTTCTGTACTTAAACCATAAAGAATATGTAATCTTTGGAAAACAAAACAAAACCAACCTGAAAGTCTCCTCCTATCATGCTGTTTTAAAATGGAAAGCTGACTACTGTGTTGCTGAATTTGTATTGCAAAAAAAATATTCATTTTCAAAGCAGATAAAATTCAATATTTTTGTCCGAGTGATTTGGAGAGTGATTGCTTCTTAAAAATGTATTGTTTAACATCTTTACCTTACCTTCAAGAGGCTAGGTAGAAGAGGCAAGTCATTGCCCTGTTAAATTAACTTAATTATGCTTTGGCATACTTAAGCAGGTGGATTTTTTTAAAAGCATTTTTTATTCTCATGTAATTTATTATTTGGTACTCTTCTACCCAAACAAAAGAGAACAAAATATTTAAAAAGCTTGTTTTACAATTTCTTTCTCTTGACCTGTTGCAGGGGAGTTAGGTGTAATTTGCAAGGATATATTTCTGGTTGGTTATAGGGAGAGTGCTATCACATCTTCTATGCTGGATATGTAAATTCACTTTTATATTTCATATTAAGATGTAACAGCCTTATTCAGTGGCCTACAGTGGATCAACAGCTTCTATACTCAACTAAAGCAATGCTGTTAGCCCTGCTAACACTCCACTGCATACCATATGAGGGTGTGACCAACAGCAGCTGCTGGCACTGCAGTGATGGATATTTTAGTGTCTGAGGCAAACTTACTGCATCTGTCAGGGACCTGTAACCTCCATGGCAGTACAGCTATAGCACTCAAGTACCAGCACAGCACATTACATCATTATCATATCTTGCCATGGAACCAAGGAATGAATAGTCAGCACCAATGTGCGAGTAGAGCTTGTCTCATCAGCTGCCCTTCTGAGCAACATCAACTGCTTGTTAAGCCACAAGTAGCTTGGAAACTGGGAGCTGGGCTCCTTTGTCATGATTATTTAATAACTGAAAAACCATGAAAGATCTGTGCTGATTTCCTAAACTAATAATCTACGCACAAGTTCTCCATCCAACCCATGCCAGATAAGTCAATATTCTAGTTACTGAGCAAAACCAGCCTGCATTGATACTTGGCTGGTCTGGCCCCAGTAGTCCTGTAGTCTCCTCAGAAAAGGAAAGCCTGAAAATGGTGGTTCCCATAGAGTTTTATTCTGCAATTCTCGGGGCTATAAATCTGTTATTCAACCCTAATCATTCTCCAAAATGTTTTCACCCCAGTGCTAATGGCTAGATTGCCCCATAACTGAGGCAGATTTTATTATATTTTGTCTACTTCAGTTGTGCTTTTAGTGGCTGGAAGGCTTCCATATAAATTAATCTCTTGTCTCTCCTTCAGAAAACAAGGTCAACTACAGCATCAATTTAATATATGGCTCTACATCTATCAAGACTTCTGGATCTTGCAGTTGCAAGCAACAATTTCAAAGTGTGCAATCCTTTGGTAATACTAAAGAGCAAAATCTGCTTTAAGACAATTAAAACTACTTTGATTTTCCTACCTCCTCTGTTTACTCTCAATTAAATCCAAACTCATCTTGATTTCTCTGCCTTGGAGGGTAAGATTTCTTTGGTGTTTCCTCTCTACTCCCTGTTTGACACGGTCCTAATGCTCTTTGTTCTTTTATTCCTCAGCTGTTTCTCTGCTGCCCTGCCTGCCTTCTCCAGCTTTTTTTCAGTCAGCTTGGAACCATGGTTGCACTTTTCCCACTGAGCTTTTCTCACACCCAATTAGACTTCCAAATATTCATTCCTGTCTTGTATTTGTCAGACTTTCTGTTTTACCTAGTTTCAGTATCCGTGGAGACCCCCTTCACCTATTTTCTTTCCGAACTAAGCCAGAGGGCTTCTTTCAGTTCAGATGCCCCTTAATGCAGTCTTCAGGACCACTGGCACTTCCCCACATCTTCTTCCTTTCCATTTTATCCTTTGGTGAGCCTGTGCTCTCTGCTTTCTACTTTAACATCAAACACTGTTCTCTTCAGCACCTCCTCTGGTAGATCCTCCCACTCCCTCTCCACTATCTGTTGGCACCCTTCAAGTTTTCACCCTAAGTCCTCCTCCTTTTATCTTTATCGTCTCTATTTTGACTACTTCATCCTCCCCAACCATTTCTCTTGCTTACAGCTATTTTTTCCTCCTGTTGTGAATTTTTGTCTTTGAAAGAGCTTCTTTGGTATTACTTTGCCATTTCAAACTCTCTCCAGATAAGACTTTTTTTAGCTGTCCCCAGGATGTTCTTTTCTCTCTTTTCTGTTTGTTCAGAATTTTATTGTCCTCCTTGTCTTGTAGTCTTACTGTTACCTTTGATTTCTCAATCTCTCTGTCTCTCCAGCTACTCACTAAATCTAATTATTTTATTCTATGTAGCATTACCAGGCCTATTTATGACAATTTATCTTTATTGCCAAAATACTTACCCTTTTCTGCCCTCATTTCTAATCATCCTTCTGCTGATTCTGAAACAAATTTGCTAAACTCATCTTCACCTTCTCTTCTAACCATGTTTTTCACTCAATCTCTATAATTTCACCTGCTTCACGAGTCTTAATCTGTAACCCTTTTGAATGTCTTGCATAATCTGTCCCTCCAAGAACCTCCCAGAATTTACCTAAAAAACCGCTACCCATTCTTCACCACTACCCATTCTTCATCCCACTCCTCCCTTTTTTTTTTACTACCAGGCTCTTAATTTCATTGTCCTTTCTTCTTTTCTTTCCAGGCTTCATTTAGGGAGGAATAAATATTCTAGGTCCTGTTTCTTCCTCCTATCTCTGACATGAGCAGGCAGATGAATGCCTTTAATGCTGTTGTGATGCTCAGACCTGCCTCCAGCAGACATACTAGACATACTATAGACTAGAGGGACCATGGAGAGATGCAATGGGGTGCTTCTCAACTGAATTTATTGTGTCCATCTGATTAAACATTGATTTATTTGCACTGCTTTCCAGAAAGTCTCATATCAGTGCTAGTGATCTGCAATGAATATACCTTTACTAGCTTTTAGTACACTGTCTTCCTAGCCCAGGGAGATAGGGAGCAAAAAGGTAACAGGGAGACAATTTTTTTGTGTTCCCTATTGTTGTGGTTTGACACAACTGAGCGTCAAGCATCTAAAATATCAATTATTTTATAAGGAAAACAAAATAAGAAAATATTGATGAAAACTAGATGGCTGCGAGGCAAAAAACAGGTTCACACTTAAACAGTTGCAGTACTAAGAGAAAAAAAAGTTTATTACTAACAGAATTAAAAGTTAAAAGATATAACAAGAAATTAAACACACACACACACACCCTCCCCCCGCTCCCTTTTTCTCAGCGCTTTACTCTTCTTTTTTGACTAGCACAAAAGATAACACAACATAGGATTCTAGTCAGTGTTACAGTTCTTAAAAAAAAGTCTCTTTCTTATGCTTAAGGAAAAAAGGGTTTCTTCTTGCTTCACATGGTTTCTTGAACTGCCCTCCAACAACAGACCTGCCCGGAAAGAAACAATCTGCTGTGGTGTAATACATCTCTTCTATGAAAAAATATCAGTTTTTTCACACTGCCACACCTGGGCCATCACATGGGGTTATCAGCCTTTTAAGGATGGGTCACTTTGGCCTGAACACAAAGGCTTTTTCTGCTACAAATCCTTAAAAGCCTCTCACTGCTTCTATGTATATCTTGGCATAGGCACTCTCTCTTCACAAACTTCAAGGGCCACACATAAGTCTTCCATCCCCCCATGTACTTCAAATGGATTGAAGAGACAAACAGTTTGAGATATTACAGTTTCTTACCACCGCATGCAAGAAGTATTTTTAAGCTCCGCGCAAGGAACGCGGCACCGCCCCTTTTCTCCGCCGCCATTTCAGCTCCGTCTCACATGGCTCACTCTCTCTGACTCCGAAATTATGTTCAAAAATGGTCTTATGCAGGCTTTATAGTGAAGAAAACCTCACTCTTTTTGTGCTGCTGGCTGCATGGTGGTTCAGCTTGAAGTGTGCTGGCTGCAGAAAGGAGGCTCCGGCCAGCTCCCGCCGGCTCCATGTAGAGAGCGGGGGCGGGGAGGTGAAAGAACCCGCCAGTCCCAAAAAGCCGCTCTGGAAAGGTCCCAGCTGCGCAGCAGTCCATGGCTGGGTCTGGCTGTCTGGCAGTCTATGGCTGAGTTTAGCAGTCCATGGCTGGGTCCACCTGTCTGGCAGTCCATGGCTGGGTTTAGCTGCCTGGGCTCTGGGATGGCTCCTTCTCCAGTGGCCCAGGATCCATGCTGCAGCATCAGGAAGAGGAGAAGGGGCCCGGAGGCTCCGAGGCCTCCCAATCTCCCTCAGGCGGGCTGGAACAAGAGGAACTCCCACATTTCTGTGCGGCTTAAATGAGCAAATTTTCGAGAAGCGCCATTGGTCTAAAAATCTGTCTATCAACTCAGATTCAACCCACTACACCTATGTAAATTGTATTAGATGAAGGTACAGCCTCATTCCGTCATGAGAACAAGTAAGTACTTCCCTGTGGAAGCCAGCTGGCAACATTAAAACAGGGCAATGGGAACTTGTAGCCAGCATTTTAGCCCTGAAATAAGCACTGTGACAAGTAGTGTCTTTGTCTTTTTATGTATTGCTTACAGGATTGGCCTTCACTTTATCTTACAGCAATAATGTTCATGGCATTCCAACAAAAATGGCTTTTGCAGTTATTAAAATGCTGAGGAGTTTACTTTCAAGTTCTGTTATAGCATTTTTTTTCTCTTAGGCACCAATCTTTAGAGAGAAGCAAACAAAATTCAGTAGTACTGAATTAATTCTGTATCTTTCTCATTTTAATTGCTCAGGTTGGTATCATATCCTCCTAGAGACTAAGCCTCAACTGCATTTTTAAGGACTCTGTGAACTAGCTCCTTTCTTAGGCATCTTCCTGTCAGCCTCAGAGAAAGAAGTTCAGGTTATTACCACAGAACATGAACAATGCAGATTTCCTGGTACTGAGTTACCTTACTCTGACCTGCAAATGCTGTCACCTGGGTCTAATGCAATAGTTACTGGATTTGCTGCTGAGTTTGCCAACCAGGCTGTCACCTGTATATCAGCTGTGATAGACAGTTTTGTGATATAGATACAGCAACGCTTTTAACTAGGCTACTCTAAAACCTTTGGATTCCTTGCAGGACAACTGTAAAATTATAATTTCCACTAACAATTAGTCTCTTCTGGAATTTAATGGGGGTACTTTGGAGGAAGAACACAGTCATGTGACATCTCTGGCTGCATGATCTCTCCATTCTCCACTGCATTAATTTTTCTGTCCCTTCAGATGTTGCCAAGATCATATTTGATTTGCTTATGGAGCAGTGTTAAGTTGGAGTAGCAGAACTGGATTATTCACACATTTTCATAGCTTGTGACTAAATGGCTGTATAAAATGGCACTGAAAGAAAAAATAATTAGCCATGTGCAATATCAGCAAGACACCTCCCACCTACCAGCCTGCAATAATTGAAATTCTTTTCTCTCACTTTTGGAGGGAAAATACCTTCTATTTTATACTGAACATTTAAATGGTTATTTCCTGTTCAGTGTCTGTAAGATTACAGAATCATTTAGGTTGGAAAAGTTCTCTGAGATCATTGAGTCCAGACATTGAGGAATCACCGCCTTGTCAACTACACCATGTCACTAAATGACATTCAGTCATTTCTTGAACACCTCCAAGGATGGTGAGTCCACCATCTCCCTGGGCAGCCTGTTCCAATTTTTGACAACCCTTTTCATGAATAAATTAATCCTGATATCTTCCTGTATCTCCCCTGGCACAGTTTGATGCCATGTCCTCTCATCCTGTCACACTGCCCCAGACAAGAGACCAACCCCACCTGGCTACAGCCTCGTTTCAGGGATTTGTAGAAAGGGATGAGGTTTCCACTGAGCCTCCTTTTCTCCAGGCTGAACACTCCCACCTCCCTCAGCTGTTCCTCATCAGACTTGTGCTCCAGTCCCTTCCCCAGCTCTATTCCCCTCCTCTGGACTCACTCCAGCATCTCAATGTCTTTCTTGAAGTGGCCCAGAACTGGACACAGGATCTGAGGTGTGGCCTCACCAGTGCTGAGTACAGGGGGACAATCCCTGCACTGTTTTCTGATACAGGCCAGGAGATCATTGGCCTTCTTGGCCACCTGGGCACATGCTGGCTGAGGTTCAGTCACTGTCGACCAGCACCCCCAGATCCTTTTCCAAGGGCAGCTTTCCAGCCACTGTTCCCCAGCCTGTAGTGCTGCATGGGGTTGTTGTGACCCAAGTGCAGGACCTGACTTTACTGAACATCATATAGTTGGCCTTGGTCCATGACTCCAGTCTGCTCAGATACCTCTGCAATCCCTTTCTACCTTCCAGCAGATCAACACTCCCACCAACTTGGTTTAGTCTGCTTAGTATGACCTATCAGGATTAAAGCCTGACAAAAATGCGTAGAGTAAAAATTATCAGCCACTGAAATTTACTGGTAACAGACAATGGAAATTGTTAACATTCAAGTGTGAAAAGTTCACCCATTTTTTAAATTTATCATATGCACAAATGTTAATTACATTTTTAAGCGCCTGAAGCCTACAAATTTTGAGAGCACAAAAGAAACTATAGTAACCTGTTAGACACTTGTCCTTTTCTTTTACTTTTCTCTGGCACCCTCGATAAGTGAGTGTTAATAGAGGGGCTGACAACAGAAGTGCATTTCTGATGCAAAACACCAAGGACAGGGTGAACGGTCAAACCTTGCAGAAAAGAATGGAGCCTTTTTGTTGTGGAAATGAAACTGTGATAATGTTCCCAGACTATAAACTGGCAGCCTGGTGTGGCAAAAACCATAGGAGCTTTTTCAAAATCTTAATCAATGTCAGCAGATTTTTTTTATTCTTTCTGTTGGGGTTTTAGTGAAGAAAAATGTGAAATTTTATGTGAACAGTTTGTTACTCTATATAGCTCTTAGCAACAAGGCTGAAGAATATAAAGGCAAAGATTTTATTGTCCATTAATGAGCTTATTAGCTCCATTAATGACATAAAAATTCGGTGGACTGAGGTGTTCTGTTTCCAAAAATTAAACAGCATCTAAAGACCAGTCTGCAAAAAGTCAGCTATGAACAGGAATTTTTAGCAATCTTTACATGACTATCTACTTATGTCTGCTTTATGCACCAAATGAAAGAGGCAGAACAGCCTGTAGCACCGTCTGTCTAAAGAGCTTGGTAATTTAATGCCACCATTATTGTTAATATATGTCTTAGATTTCTATCAGTACCTAGATGTCATGAGAGACCTCTAGGTCAGGTCAGTGGGCTCATACCTGGGGTGTGTTGCCAGCCTCTCCTCTGCCCCTGTAAAAGCTTTCCGCTCTCCTGCATCCCTCTCCAAAGCATCATCCCTGCCTCCCCAATTCTGCACAAGGACAGTATGGAATCTTCTTTTTCTTCTTCTATCTCCTTGTCTCCAAATATGGGGGAGAAGGAGGTACATTTTCCAGACAGCGGAACCAGTCAAGGGGAGATACAGATTACCACCAACATTTATTGGAACATATTTTATGAATTACACAATTATTAATAAGAGAATAAAGTATCACATCTGCTAACGGCAGGTAATTGTTGGTACAGTCTCCTCAGTTACCCCTCTCAGTCATTCATTTTACCCAGCTACAGCAGCAGTGGGGAGGCCAGCTCTGGGTATTCACTGAGAAGCAGAGGTTCGTAGTAATGCTCCAGCAGCTTTTAGGAAGGTGTTCAGCCATCCCTTCCTTCCTTATTTCAACCCTGCAGAAGGTGCTCAGTGTCTACATATAGCAGCCACCACCTCCTTGACTGTGGTGTGAGCTACAAAGCCTGGTGCTGATGCTCTTGCATGGCAATGGCCTTGGACAATCTGCAGGCTCTTGCTGTTCTGAGTTTATCAGCTATCTCAGAGTCAGGAGAAACAAGTCTCCAGACCTTACCACCTTTTGTGAGACTTTCACACGCAGTGTCTCTCCATATGCACTTTTCCCCTTTTTGTTTTCTGGTAACATCTCCTGTGTTCACACGTGTGTATCTACAGAGCCCATTCCCCAAATTCACCAAGAAGAGTGGGTTGTGGCAAGGATCAATAAAGTAAGCAGCCCTTCCTGTGTCCCCCTGCAGAATGAAGTGAGTGCTCTGTTTATACCATCCTGCAGAAAATTCCCACGTGGTGATAGGTCTGTGCTGCATCTTGCAACATGGCTCTGAGCTAACTCAAAACATTAAAAGGGTCTCCACCACTTCAAAATGGTCCTTCATGCATCTCAGAGAAGCCTGGTGACTTTGCCTGTAGGAATGTCCTCTGTAATGAGACTTCTACTTTAGAGCTAGCACAGATGTCTCTGTCCTGCATGGCTACTTTGCTGTACCCATACAGTTCGATAGAGCATTTACCCTTAAGAAAGCAGATTTGGGGCCAGTACATAATAAAGAAAAATAGCAAAATGGGTATAGAGAAGGACTGAAATACACTGAAGGTCTCTTAACCCAGCCTACAACATGACCCTACAGATCACACTGCAGTGAATCAAACCTCTCCATTTTCTTAACATTTGCATTACTGACTTTTTTTTCTACCTTAAAAGCATAAAACAGACCCACAAGATATAATCAAGAAGTCAATGACAAATCTGGGCAAAAAGCCCAGAAATGCCTTGTGCCCAATTGCCTGTCCTGTGCACTAACAATTCATTATTGTTTTTCATTTCTTTTTGCTGAGATGAAAACTGTTCTTAAATTCAACATAAAAGAAACTTCATTGCTAAAAACTTCTGCCTTGATTCAGTGGAGACAAGGCACAGTCCCTACACAGAAGGTCTGAATTTGGTCTTTCCCATTTCCTTTGTTGAATTCTTTTTCCATAAAGTCCAGCATACATCTACCCCATTAAAAAGGAAACATGAACTTCAAATTTTCAGCACTAATTACCCAACCAGACTTACCAGGTTTACTGAGGCACCCCCATCCCTGCAAGTATTTGAAGACAAGATCAAACCCCTTAGCAGTCAGTAGGATGGAAATGTGACTGATTTTCATTTGTCTAACATTGCCAGCTGAAGGATGAGTTAGCTCTTCATGCATTTTTGCACTGGAGGTGGCCAAGAATTGATAATATATGTATTTTGCTAGTAATTTTACACAAGTTTTGTAGTTATGGCAAGGCAAAAGATTGAAAATAGCTGTAAGAGACAGAAAAGCAGCTCTCCCTAGCAATGCACAATCATTCTCTGAATCTGTTGTTCAGGGACTGAAATGAGCAGTATAACCCTCTTGTTTTCCCATCTCTGCCTATGAGTAGTGATATTTTTCACTTGCATCTGTATTTGTAACATTTTTCACCTAATCATCAAGCAATATATATGCAAGGAGGATAAAATACAATTTTTGCTCACTGACCTTTCAGTCCCATAACATATAAATTGTTTAAGAAAGCCTGCTGAATATTTTCTTATCTTTTGTCACTGGAAATTTCATGCTCCCTGTGAGACGCAGTAGGATGTTTAATATAGACACTGCCTGGTAAACTGATTGATGGGACACACTACAACCTCGACAGCTTTCTGTGATTTAAAACATAAAAAAACACAGAAAACCCCAATGAGCACACAACATTTCAGGAGCACAAGTTTTTGAAGCCCCGTTTCATCCCCGTGATTGCCTGGGCTCCCTTGGGGCTGGTTTCAGGGTAGGGCCCCTCCCCAGTCAGCAAGCAGCAAGTCCCCACCCCTGTCCCTCAGGGCCACGGCTCCAACCCATTAATACATCCTTCACACGTAGGAGATGAGAACAAGAGATAGTGCTCTGCAAATGTGGGTCCCCAGGGCCATATTCTTGTGTGGTAAAAACGCCATCGAGGGTGAGCTGTAAATGAGAGAGGCCGAGTCCTGGAAGCAAAGTGGTCGCAGCCGTGCTGTGTCTCACATCAGTAGTCTAGAGTAAAATTAACGCGGAACACTTATAAGGCAGCAGTATGGTTTCTCTAACCTGTATTTTTATTTAAAAATAGTTCAGGTACCTGCATGTCCCTGCCATGGACTGTGAAACCACACAAGGTCCCTGCAGCTGCCTCAGTTAATGTAAGGGAGGGGCTGGTTAACTGTGACTTGAACTGTGGCATCCTGCTAACTGTGTTGTTAGTTTAACCTGCAACTTTAAATTTGTCCATCTGCTACTAGCAGAAATCATTATCAGGTGATGTTTTGACTTCAAGGAAGCTGAGCTGTTAAGAAAAGATCAATCCCAGCGAGTAGCTACAGTGAGAAAATGTTGAGATTACAAGAAGTCACCAATGCTAAATCCAAGAATTCTGGTTACTTCACTCATTTAAGCTAATTGATGAGTTTATCTTAGTACTTCTGAGCTCAGCAGAGGCCAGCTAGGCTAAAAAGCTACTGTCCAGGTGCATAGGAAAGGTTTAATTAAAGTGGAAGCAGGTGATGAAGGAGCTCCTGTGCTAGCCCTGCTCCCCAGGTTTCAGCCCATCAGACAGAGCAAGAATCCGAGCCCTCCCCAGCACAGACTCCTTAGGATGAAATGCTGAGGAGCTCTGCACAGGGCACACGCCGCAGCAGGGGCTTTTCAGGCTGCAGAGTCTGGCACAGTGTGTGGGGAGGGCCCTGTGAGCAGCCCTGAACAAGCCACTTGCCAGGCTTCCAGCACTGTTCCCTTTCCATGTGCCTGAGGCAGCTCGCCTTTGGAGACTTGAGGTGTAAGAAGGTTTTCCCTACACTGATGATGTTCATAACTGGAATTCTCTATCAGGCAATATGCTCAATATGGTGGGTGCTTATGTCATTTATTCTGTATTTGCTTGGTAGCTTGTTTTGGTTTGGTGTTTTGTTTTTCTTTTTACGAATCTCTTCCATGTAAAATATAGGAAGGAACTAACAGTGACCCTTTGAAACCCAAGTTTCTTTGGTAATGTTTCCACTATATCAGTGAATACTAAATCTCCAGTATATCCTTCTGCTCTTAACTTCCCTTTCAAGAACATTCTGAGAAATGTAAATGTCTGTAACATTGTCGTATTAAAAAAAAAAAAATCAATTTAATTTGAAGCAATTATTCAAAGAAAAGTTCTAATAAAAAATTTATGAACACTAGTTAAACCTTAATAATAGTCAATATATTAAAATACTGACAATGATTTATACTCTGTCATAAAATAGAAAGAGGAGTCAAGTAGCATCCCTATCCCTTTTTGCAGCCAATTTCATAAATCTACATCATTGAAAAGCACAGTCCTAGTCCAATTAAATGTGTGTAATGAAATATTTACATGTACTTTATGACTTTGGGTTATTGAATTTTTAAGAGTTAAATCCAAAACTAGGATTGTATTTCCAGTACCTATATTTTATTAATTGTGCCTACAAATACGCTGTACTTTCAGAAAGATACATTCAAAGTTATGATGGGAAAAAGAAGAATAGAGACTATAGGAAAAAGGGAAATCAGGAATATATAGACCCTAGAAGAGATGTCATTTTGCACATCCTGATTATGACACATATGATACAAACTCAAAATTAGTCTTCTTAGTGTTGCCAGCAGGTTGAGCAAGTGATCCCTCCCTTCTGCTCCAGCCTGGTGAGGCCACACATGGCGTGTGCTGGATTCCTCAGTACAAGAAGCGTGGACATACTGGAGATAGTCCAGTGAATGGCCATGAAGATGATGAATGGTCTGGAGCATCCTTCCTGTGGGGAAAGCTTGAGAGAGCTGGGACTGTTTAGCCTGGAGAAGGCCTGGAGAAGACATCAGTGGGATCTTATAAATATGTGTAAGTTCCTGAACACAGGTTACACACAGAACAGAGCCAGGTTCATCTCAGTGGTGCCCAGTGACAGGACTGGAGGCACTGGACACAAACTGAAAGGTGAGATGTTCCCTCTGAACATGGAGAAGCACTTTTGCACTGTGAGGGTGACCAGTCACTGACACACATTACCTAGGGAGGGTGGAGTCTCTAACTCAAGAGACATTAAAAAAACATCTCGACATAGTTCCAGGCAACTATCTCTGGGTGGCCTTGCTTGGGCAGAGGGCTTGGACCAGATGGCCTCTTCCTGACCTGTCACTTCCAACCTAGACCATCCTATAACTCCTTGAAAGAAACTGGAGCTGAATCACTCACTCCTGCATTCCCAAAGACCTAAATTAAATGAGTTTCCTCTGTTCTCCTTGCAGCCATGTGCTAATCTCCAGTGATTCTTCTCCATGAGAGTGGTGGTTGGTTCAGACAACTATTGTGTGTTCATGCAGTTACAGGCTTTCAGGTGATAATTGTTATTGCCCATGTCATCCACATCAAATCCATTTGTAGGGAGATGCTTCAAGATGACAGGGATAACACAGAGTTCACAAGTCCAGCACATAGTTTCCCAAGTAGCAGTTTATAAGGAACAACCTTAATTTTAATATTTCTTATCTTGGAATACAGACAATGTCTTACAGACAATGTAGTCTAACATTTTCAAAATTTCTTAGAAAAAGTTAATTATTTTACTGCATCTAATTCCATTTGGGTAGGTCTGCAAAGGACAGTCAATAGACATTTAGTTACACAGCCCAGGCTTCCACTAGATGAATTCAAGAAGCAGCTGGTAATGATTTTACAGACCAGATGCCCAGCAAAGATTTGAAAGACACCCTGGGAATTGCTGAGGTTGGTGTGTCAGTCATGGGCAGTAACACAGATCATCAACTGTGGGTTCAGTTCGTGGTTCCTGGGGCGAATCCTACTCTGATTTTTACAGATAGACATGTAGTGCATTTGGGGTGTTAAGTTAGCTTAGTAACGTAGACTGATTTTTGTTGGAATCATATGGTGCTGAGTCCCCTCTTTCCAACAGAGGAGCAATGAAGTTGGCTTTTGCAGTTATGCACTGGCTCTCTGGGGACCTCCCAGGAATGCTGTGGGCTGGCAAAATCCAGGAGGTCTGGACAACAGGAGTGGGATCCGGGTGAGAATGCTCAAGGATGTGCACTGGAGCAGCAGAGACTCAGGGAAGCAGATTCCTTAGAGCTAAGAAGGTTTTCCTTCTTTTCCTAGTATAAGTATTTGTTTTTCCTGGTCAAGAGTGATTTCTGAAGTGAAAATTCACCCAGAATTATGAATCTTTTCCCAATGGTATGATTGCTAAAACTGGTATTTATGTCTTTTTGGAGGGGATGAAGCATGCTCAGTGCAGATGGGATGCCCAGGGATATTTCCAGCAAACATCCTTTAAATTCTGTGAATCACCATTTCTACAAATCTGATATATGTACATACATCCTATTTATATATAGAAAATGTGTATAGAAAACATACAGTATAGAGATTAAAAAGTATGTATATTTTAGAAACTTGTCATTTGCCCAAAGCAGAGGTTTTTCATGGGCACAGCACAAATTTTGCGTTTCCCTATTGCTTTGTGTAAACATAAAGAACGTGTAAAATGTTAGTTCAGGCTCTTGCAGCGTTATTGACTCTTTTCCCCAGTTTTCAGAAACAGCGGAACTGGCTGTTAAAAATCTAAGAACCAAAACAAAAATATAACCACCAAGAGTAAAGAAAGAAAATGTACTCCAATTGGTTGTGTTTGGCAAAATATAAGCCACTGAAAGCAAGAACTTCATGGCAAAACATCAGACATCTAGAATTATCAGGATCACCTATCATCCTCCACTGATGATTTAGCAGAGTTAAAGTGGAAATTGGTGTTGACTGTATTGAAATCACATTATGGTTTCATTTTGCATTTATGGGAAACATCTGGTAATGCTGGAACTTATTCCTACTTTAGGTCTCCTCCGTCTCGTACCTCATCCCTGAAGTTTCTGAGACACTCATAGTAGTTGGCAACTTTCATCCTTGCAACAGAACTCTTGCCCATACCTAAGTCAACATACATTTACTAAGAAATTAAAGGCATGCAATAAGCATCAGAAAATGTGCAGCATTTTCTGTGGCATTTAATTCTACTTTAAAGACTTTGCATGATAAGCAATGTATGTTAGTTATTGGTAAGAAGAAAACATTAAAGAAAATAGAGAATTATGGAAGAAGCACTTGTTTAGGGAAAAAAAACTTAAATAGAGACTGAAGAATTAATTAATTTTCAAAGGATTTAGGATTTGTTGCAGGAGCTGGAGGTGCTTTTAACAAAAATTGTATAATTTAAACTCTGTAAGTTGGGGCTATATAAACATTTCAATTACAATAGCCATCATGTAAGTAGAGAAGCAGGCTTCTGGATCTGCATGCTTGTATCTTTCTGCCTGTAGTTATTGTGTATTTGGAAGGTATATGCAGTTAGATCTTACACTCCAGGATATATAAAATGAGCATAAGGGGCACAGTCCTGAAAGATGCTGGTACTGTCTCTGTTCATTGCCACACTAAAATGGCTCTCTGCAGACCTCAATGGTCTTATGTGATGTGTTTAGTTAGGAAATGTGCTGAAGGGATTTGCTGGGCTTGGTTCAGAGACCAGCACTTTACAGCATTAAGTCTCTATTAATTCACACACTTGCATTTGATTCTATATTTCGGCTTTCAGATTTTTGATCCTACTTATTTTTGCTACCTTTCCAGATTATTTAGGTATCTGATACATCCAATGGTTGCTTCTCCAATGAGGGATTATTTTGGCTGCCCTGTAGCTAGCACGAATGCTATATCACTTGAAAATGGTATGAGAAGTGTCTATTTTTCTAATGAGTTTTATGGCAATTACTTTTATGTTTCCACCCAAATGTATCTGTCCTAAAAGAGTCATGGTATAATTTAGTTTGATGGTTATCTTGTGCTAATAAAAATCTTTTCCTCATGTCTTTAGCTGAAGGTGCACTCCCTGAGTCGTCAGCTTGCCAGGACTTGACTGGATTTGAACCCAGAAACACAAAGACTGAGCAATGGAAATGAACTGTCAGCAGCTTTTGAATCCAAGGCGCTGAATATTGCCTTGAGCCCAGAATAATAAACTATGCCTCAAGATGTAGACCCTGGGGATGAAATATATGTTCCATAAACGGTTCTGAGAACAATATTATGGATAAGCTCCATGAGCGTCTTGATCCAATTTGGTAGCAGAACACATGGCATTGTTTGGAAATTACAGAACCATTTCAGCGAGGATGTAGGGGAAAGTGATGTTTATATTAGAGTTTGCAGGTTTACTTTTCTTTTGGGGAGAAGAGTTTGCTTTTTTAAAAAGTGTGTAAGAAGTATGTATATATAGGAAAAGGCCTTTGTTTCATTCTTGAGTAATTCTACATACATTTAATTTTTTACAATTTTCAGTTCTTTAAATGTCTATGCTGATTTCTTAGAGATATATGTCATTTCAGGCGTTGATTAGTTTACACTTTCTTTACTGAAAATGAATATTTTAACGGTGCCTCGTAAGTTGATTAAAAAAACCCAAACCCAACAATGTTAGCACCAAGCATCATTTTAACTTTCATTCCTAGATTCAAGCAGCTAAAAGATCTGAGAATGATTCATAAATGCAGAACTGGCTAAGCAATAAAAATCAGCGCATATAAAATGTATGTTAACTGTAAAATTTAACATTTAGTCATAAAAACTAATGTCTACAGGCACAGGAGCAGTTGCGTTATTAACCCTTTTACCGCATGCAGGGCTTTTTAAGAGGCTTGTGGAATGGACAAATTTTATATTCATTTTGGTAAACGTGCTGAGGAAAGACCATATGGTATTGTCCAGCAACCAAATCTATTAGAAATTGTTTATTGTCTTCTCAGTTATTTCTCAGAGAGGACAACAGTGACAGCCAGTCTTGCACTTGGAGGTCATACTTAATCCCACAGTTCAGAGACTCTCTGGCAGGTCTCTGGACTTCTGTAGTGGTCCAAAAAGGCTGCACCTTATGATCCAGTAATTGGATTGTGTATCAGAAAAAAAGATACAACAAGTAAGTGAAAACATGAAAACCAAGTAAAAACAAAGTTCCAAGCAGGGCAAGATGAATTTAGGCAGAGTAAGTCATGCAAGCCTCTGTTCTGAGACACTGTAATCTTGGTTCTTGTCTAGTAATGGCAACACTGGGCTGCCAGAGACCATGACTTCATGTCAGCCAGAGCGGTGTGCTGGCTGGTTTTGCCTTGCCTTGCTTGCCTTTTCCTCTATGGAGTGGCTGAAGGAAGCAGAGAAGACAAAGCAATTCATATTCTGCAACCGTTTCCTCTCTAAATGAACATGGGTTTTATCTCTGCCTGGCAATGGTAGATTTGATGGGAGAAGCTAACAAGCAATTTACTTAAATGGGTACATATTCAAGGCCCAATTTGTTTCTGACTGATGGCAGTAGTAGTTCACCACTGGCTTCAAAGAAAACTAGATGAGTTGCTCAATGACAGTAATATTGTGTTTTCTTCTGTATGCTGCAAATAAAGTCCTAGAAGTATCTCTGTAAATGCTTAACAGTGTAATGAAGCTTTTGTCTTTACAAAAGATTTCACCTTAAACTGGAAGGTGTTTTCCATTTTCTATATAGGAGAAAACCCTACTACTTTGATCATACATCTTTAGAACTTCTCTCTATGTCTTTTGCCAAATGCTGTAGTGTTTAAGTACATTTAACACTTCTGCATCTTCAGTAATACATTCAATACCTGTCCCAGTGAAGGCATCTCCTCTTGCTCTTCCTGTCTGTCTCTCCTCAGAGGGTTGCCTCAGCCCATCTGTGTTGGTTTTTTGTTCAGTCCTGAAAGCTCTGCCTTTGAGAGATGTGACTGCTTACAGGCACCAAGTCACCATCCAGTCTATGCTACTGGGTTCCAACATCCATCCTGTGTTTTTGAGAAGGCAACTCAAATTTTGTGCACAGACCTCTCCCAGAGTGTTAAAAACTTCAGTTGCCTGTGTCCACAGGGCTTTCTTGTCTTGTATATGTGTGTAGTAGCACTGGGCTCGCTGGCAGTGCACCCCACAGTTCTGAGCCCTCTGCCCAGAAGCAGTGCTGCAGTCCTGCCCTGACATTTCCTCGGCTGATGTTATGCTACCGTAAAACTTTTCTTTGTTCAGGATGATGCTTAGTTTTATCCATGTATAAGGGTGATAAAATACTTGAATACACTACAGGACATTTTCCTAACACCACACGGTCTGTTTATGATGTGTAGACATTTTGTAGAGAGAAAGAATGGCTGAAGGAACACCACAGCACTGCAGAGATATGCAGGGATGTCAGGTTAGTGACAGAGGAAAAGCAGAGAGTTATGAAAGACAATGGATATTGTGATTGATACCCTATTTTCATGCTTCCTGTTAGCATTTCTAGAACAGTACTAGTGTGAGGCAGCTGACATCATGTCCCTCTGCAGAGAGGAGATGTACAGCAATAGCTCCAGAACTTCTCCATAAAGAAATTAGACAGAAATGACTGAAGACAGTTTGCCCCAAGCACATCTAGCACTCCAGGACCTCTTCCCAGTGGTACTGCTCTTAATAGTCCCTCATTTGTTTGGACAAGACATCTTCCTACAGATCACGACGTCAAACTCACCCTTTAGAGACAATTTGCTGCCACTTTCAGCAGATTTTGGAGCCACATAATAAGGTGGTCAGCTTCTCAAGTTTATTTTAATGCAGATTTCAGAAGTGTGTAGATGATGTGCCTCAATGCAGTTTGCTGGAATCCCCTGACACTACACAGCTTAACGTGAAGTAAGCACCAAACAGTGCAAACTGACTTATGTGGGTGGAAGATACCGTAAGAGCAACCCAGGCTCAGGGTGAAGGAAGGCAGAAGTGGGGCTCACATTATCTCAGCTCTGATTTAAGGAACAGATGCTAAAACATGTTGTTGATGGACAGTGAAGATAGGCTTTTTCCCACTGGTATTTTATAGTGTTTTCAGTGCCAGTTTTGCTCAGTTCTTGAAACACCTGATGTGAGGAAACAGGTAGTTCACATAAGGTATATAGAACCTTGTTAATTAGATGAAGTATATTGAGAAGATTAACTTATTCACTATGTCAAATAACCACTTATAAGCAAAACTCTCTGTTTTCTAACTAAGAACATGAGGACCTGTGTTGATTGCTTGCTGATTTTTTAATACTTGAGTGAAACCTTTTGGCAAAGACCCTACATCTCCTCTGCTTTTCATTTCTGTTTTTCACAGTTAAGCAGAAAGCAATGCATGCTTAACAACAACACAGAACTTTATTAGGCTTAGAGGCATGTGCAAGAAACAGCTTTAGAAAAATACTTCCAAGATATGCTAATCATCTGCAAGAAGTAAATATTTTATGACAGAGTTTTGAATGACATGCAAATCTAAATTTCCCCATTAGAGTGGACATATGTCAAATTTTCATATAAAAATAATTCATTATATATACATTTTAATAGCAGATAGCTGTTATCTTTGATGCTTATTAGCACTGATTTCTTTTACGCTGACAATCTGTGAGTGAGTGGAGCTGCATGCAATCAAAGTCTGGACTGCTCCAGCAGGGTAAGGACTCCACAGTGGAGCACTTCCACTGGGCCTGGGCAAGATGGAGCCCACCAGCACCAAAGCTGCTGCTGGCAGGATTTACTCACATGACTTGGTCCTGGCAGGACTGAACCTCTGCACTTCATGCCTCAGCTACTGTCATATGCAAACACTGAATTGAATTCCAGCTGAATTGAATCTTCAGTCTGCTAGAGATGACTTCTTACTGTTTGACCCATAGAGTGAACAATGGCTTTTTGCCCTCTGTCCTTTTTACTTGAGAAAAAGCAATTCCTGACACAAACCCACATTTATGTGATACCCAAGGTACGGTGCCATCTTTCAGCCCTACCAGTTTTGAACTACCCCTCTTCCATTTATCTTTAAACATGGAAAAACTGACTGACTCTGGTATAATAGTATCTCTATTGCTAGAAAGAAGGATATGACAGCCTCTTGAGATATGGCAACTCCAAAATGCAGCACATCTACTGTCTTCTGTTAGTTTCTGGGGGAACACCTCTTTGTCAGCCAGTTGATATAAAGGACAGTTCGGCACAGCAAAAAGGTACTATTAAGTATTCAGCAACAATTTTGAAGCTAAGCACCCATCTACATTATGACACAGAGACCAGCAGGAAGTGTTTGATACTTTTTGTCTGACATTGATCTATTTTGCAGCATTCTGCCCATCCGTACATTTCAGCCGAAAATCACTCTGAAATTAGAACAAGAGTGAAGCTGCAAACAAGAATAAATAAGAAACAGGAGACAACGACACCTTGAGGCTCTCAGTTATTAGAGCTAATTTCAGCAAGTGCCTTGGAATGATCTAGCTGTTTGTCTAGACTTTCTAAGACAGGTTATTCAAGGGCACACGCAGGACTTTGCCAGGACTGAGCTCTGCACCGTGTGGCTCTCAACCAGCTGTGGAGCTGGAGGGCTGCATGCTCTTCCTGGCTGAGGTCTTTTTGTCACTCCACGCAGTAAATTTGTGCTTCTTAGCTCTCTGTATGCCAACTTCTATTCATGTTCCACTCCTAAACAAAGCACTTGCATCAAAACAGGTGACAACTGTAACATTACTGCATTATGTCATTGCTTAAAGCACCATGGTTCTATTAAACCATAGGGGAAAGAATCTTTTGGGAGCATTCTGCAAGTGCAAGTTGAAGCCTGTTGACTTTCTTGCTGGCAAAGCTACACTCGTTCGTGGCTTTTATTCCTGGCGGGTGCTTCTGGAGCTGGGTCTTAAAATCAGGCAGTGCAAACAGCTGCAGCCTGTGGTGGCCCTTTTGTAACATCTTTCTGCTTTCCTCTCTTTCTCTGGATCCCCAAACTATGTGTCTTTTTCCTTATTGCTGACATAATGGTGCAGACTTCCAAGAATAATAAAAGCAAGCAAGGAACACAATAGCTGGAGTTTTGGCTAAATATTTTTAAGTACCACAAGAGTATTTTAGGATTAATGACCTGTGTGCATTTGACAGTCAGGGGCATTGTCTAATTCTCTGCCTTTTCATTTTTGCTTCTGTGTTAAATGGTGTCAACATTCCTTGTATATAGAGGAATATTATTAATCTGATAACTGGTTCATCTGTTATTGGTGTTTTCCCAGGTCCGTCCAGCTACCTAAGGTGATTAGTGCATTCCACATGTTTCATGAACTTTAAATGTGTATTTATTCCATTAAAATAACGTACTTTTTTGCTTTTCATTTTAAGATTTTTGTTTTACATTTTGCTGATAAATTAGCAGTGAGCAGATCATGAAAATTATTATCTTCTTCAGTCTAAGAAAATTTTAAGGTCACCACTGACAATTGGGCCAACATAATTGTTTTATGGACTTTTGAGAAGAAGGATGTGGATGCAGAGGGAAAAAGCTTCAATTCCAGGATTAATGAAACTGCTAGTCATTTAGTAACTGCATGTTTTTATACGCTGCAAATGGAATAACACTTGTGGAAGGCAAGAAGGTTATTCAGAATGTTTGTACTTTCAAACATAGCATACAGCAATTAAGAGGGTGAAGAGCTTGCTAAATACTGAAGTAATTTTATCAAATGTACAAATTAAGTGAAAGGCAATGGAAAAACTTAGAAAAAAAGTACTGGGAGACATGATAAAAGAAACCATTTAGGAATTATCTCCCAGCAATTACAACCTCATCCATCATTGTTACTCAGGCAAAAACAATTTATACAACAAGACTGTTAGAGGTGAACAACAGGCGAATTAGAAAATAAGACAATAGAAAATTTGATATCGTTTGGAAGAATAAAGGGGGGAGGGTGGCACTTAACAACTCTCAGGAGAGATTCACATTGGTAGTTCTTTGCCATACCAAAAACTGTTGAAGTTCTGAACTTTAAATGCATGCTGAGAGTTAAGAATAGGCAAGCATTTTCTTGAAAACATATCTTGTTCCAAGAAGGCTAAATATGATATTTCTTTCTCCTTCTAAGAGAAACAGAAAAGAACTGCCCATATGAGCTTAACTTTCAATCACTAGAGTGAGGAAATGCAACAAATCTGTAACTCTTTTTTGGGATATCTTGGGATAGTGTGGGTGCAGAGCTCAAAAAGTATGTAAACACTAGCTTGTGTATATTGATGTAGAATCTTTTAACCAATGCAGATGCGACACTGCAGAGGGTTGTGCATGCAGTTTTTGGATGTCACAGCTGCCTGCAGCTAAATAATTGTGCACTGGAATAAATACACCAGTGTCTGCATGTGTGTGAAGCACTGCACCTGAAGGCAGACGACTGTACTCAGTAGATTTCATCTGTGCTGATCCAAGACTATGTGTAATGAATTTGCATTGAACAGAATGGCACTGAGCATAGATGGTATTGGACTGATCTACTGCAATATGCTGATTTTGAAAAAAAATCACTCCAAACCTTTCTTTCATCTCATGGAAAGAATTTACATCAGCAATTACAGCGAATGCCTGGTTTAGGTGGCCACAAAGTCAGAAAAAAGAATAGTCCATTTTAGCGGGCTTCATGGAAAGGGAAGACTCAGAAATGGAAGCTAATATGAGGAGGAAAAAAAAAAAGAAGAAATAAATAGCCACTCAGCTGACACACTCAGACCATTTAAAGTAGACATGTATTTATTTGTACAATTTCTCCCATTTTTTGACCATTAACATACCTTGTACAAATATAGCTTTGGGCATTGTATTTCTCTATATGTGATAATGTTGTAAAATTACTTAAAAAGAAAATACTTCAAAGATTTATTTTTATTATTTTTCCAGTATATTAATGTTGGGATATTTGTTGTACTAGGCACTGATACAGAAGAAAATAGTCTTTGTTTTAAAGCAATTACAGATTGGTGATGTGAAGATACAGATGCCTTAATTCCAGACAGTATAATCTGAAGCCCTAAACAAATAAAATAGTAGGGATGACAGAAGGAAATTTGCCTCTCATACAAAAGTCCAAGATAAATGTGTGAGAATCACTGCAATCTTTCTATTTTGACAAAAATGTGCAATTTTGCAAAGGCAAGAATTTTGTCCTGACCAGCGGCAGGGAAACCACAGGGTGAGGAGAACCATTTGTCACACAGAAATTGTGAGATATATTTGCATATCAACTTTTAATTAAAACTGCTACTCTTACCCTACTGCTGGTGGAAGCCATAAGGGTGACAAATTAGCTCACTTGCAACCCAAACAGTATGGGTGCTAACTGCTAGAGGTTATGAAGCACTATTAAGTCTGGAAGAAATCTGGTTTATGATCTTGCATAGGGATACATGTAAATGATCCCATTTTTTAACACAACTGTCACAATTCTCAGAAATAGTGTGATGATAAAGCCAGCAAGGCTTGCAGTTACCCGTGTACTTACAAATTTGGCTCTAACTTGCAGTGATAATATAAGCATAGGTCCTGGTTAGCTCTATAGCAAGTTTTGTGCTGGCAAATGCCTGTTCAGCTCATAGTTTCCCCTGCCAAGCAGGGGAAAGGAGTGTCACTGCACAACGTGTGCCAGAGCTCACCCCTTGGCTGCATGATGCTGCCCTGAAGGTCTCACGAGGCTCTCCAGAAAATTCATTGGCCAAGGTGGGCAAGGGCAGGACGGTCAAGGGAGGAAAATGTCTCTAACCTGCTGCTGCTGTTGCTTGGTGGAGAGGAGACTCTGCCCCCCAACACTGAGAATTGCCATTGCACTCTTCGGGCTGTTATTGCATACAGTTTTATGATCCAAGAGGGACCCAAAGAGGAAAGTGGTCCTGTCAGAGGTTACAGAACAAATCAACACAGGAGATGGGAAGACACTTACTCCTCAATAGGAGTCTATTGATTTTTTTAACTGCTGGTCACATTTGGCTGCTGAAAGAGTCATAGGGCTCAAATGAGATACAAGTAATTCATAGCACACTTCAAAGATGAGTAATTTTGGCTATGCATCTTCCCACCCCTGTGATTTCTTTTCTCAATTATTTTAATGGAAGATGGTGAGAAGTTATGTAGAGCTAAAAAAAAACCAAGAAATGGGATTTTGTCTTCAGCAGTGGGACATCCTTTGGGAAGGCCTGCAGAAAAATAACTCCTGATCATCCACTGAAACAAGAAGGATGTCAATGAGATGCCCAAACACAAACATCTTGGCTTACTTGGGTGTCTCACTTAGTCTTCAGCAGCCACTCCAGGGTAAAGCACAACTCCCATAAGTCCTCACTTTTCTCTTCTGGCTTAATTTGTCATCTCAGAAATATATGTAAATTAAAATAAAGCTGCATTCAAGAAGTGGTGCTTTGCTACAGTGCAGGCTGTTTCAGATCTATAAACCAGTCGGGTTTGGTAATGCAGTGTAGTTAGTGCTCATTATTAGTTATGTGTACACCTTCTGTGCTTTGGGATTTAAGTCATCACTTGAGTTCACTTGAACTTTCATGAAAAATAGTGTGTGCAAAATTCAAATGGCTAGAAAAAACACTTCTTTTAATTCATCTGTCATGTTTGTGGGTCATGCTGATCTTGGAAATGGATTGGTGCAGCTGCTCTGAGTGGGAAAGGAGAGATTTAACTACTAGACTGAGTTACTGATGATATCATCTGGAGAAAAGAGACTTTCTTTCTCCAGAAACTATTAATCTCTGTTCTAAACTAATCTCTTTCTCAGAGGCATAATATGTTTGGGGAACTGTCTAACTGGAGGAACTGAGATAGAAACGGGACATCTCCTTTTCTATCAAATTTAAATTATGCCTAGAGAATTATCCATAAATGGGAAACAGTTCTTCAGTAATTGAGTGACTCATAGCTCATAATGAGGGCTCTTCCTCTGATCCTCCAGAGGCCAAAATCCCCACTACAGTGTCAATGGGACTGTTGGGAGATGACAGCTGAGAACAGCTTCTCAGTCACATTGTTAG
>JACBWW010000003.1:52969454-52990305 GCA_020086605.1 Lanius collurio
TATTTCAAGTGCAAACACTATAGAACAGTGGGAAAGATGCAGTACAGGAAAGGAGCAGGATTTCTAAGATTGCTTGTGTGAGATGACATTAAAGGCATGGAAAAATCCTAGCAGAAAAGAAGGAATAAAGAAGCAATGTGCAATAACTTTCTTTTAGAGGCCAAGAATCTGGAAAAGTGACAGAACATATGCAGATTAACCTAAACAAAATAAAGGGAAGTTGGACAAGGTCTGAGAAGAGCTGACATTCCCATGAACTAGAGATACCATGAAGAGGGACTTCCAGGGGAAAATTCTCAGGAATGCTCAAGACAGATTTGGATGCTCTGGTAAGGAGGTACATGAGGATTTTTCAGGGTGATCCTGTATCTTATCTCCTGGGAAAACCAGTTTGGAGTTGTTTAGATTTTGCAGTCAAAGAGCATCCTAGTAGCTCCTCATGTAACCCAGTGCCATCCTTTTTGCTCTTTTCCTCTACATCAGGAAGGATTTCTTCACTGAAAAAGTTGCAAGCATTGGAACGAGCTGCCCAGGAGGTGGTGGAGTCAACATCCCTGGAAGTGTTCAAGAAATAACTGGATGTGACACTTAGTGCTATGATTTAATTGATATCATGATGTTTGGTGAAAGGTTGGACTCAGTGATCCTGGACATCTTTTCCAATCTTAAGGATTCTGTGATTCTTGATCTCACCCAGTTCTGTTTTTTGCAGAGGTTCAGATACACTCTGAACTTTGGGGCTTACTTTCTTCACTGAATGGCTTTTGCTGAAGAGTGAGACTAAAAATGAAGACATGCAGGAAGGAGAGCTTTGAGTAATGGAGTTGAAGCAATGGGTTGAGACAGTAGTGGTGAGACCAAGAGCCAGATGCCTTAACTCCCCTACCTCCTGCATAAGGCAGCAGACAGGGTCTGCATGGGAGGAGGTCCACATTTGCAGCTGATGTTTAAGTCTTAGGAGAACATTGAAATCCCTCTGTGCTCTGTGTTCACAAGTAAGAGATCAGCCAGTGCTGTAATATATAATGTCTGAGGTTCTTTATCATTGTCATTTTTTTTCTGCTATGAGGAAGTATAGGAAATGTATTGGACTTGGATATTTGTCTTACTTTGAACATTCAAAACTTTATCATCCTGTGCAACCAATCTACAACAGGTCAGTTGCTCTTTAGTTTCATGATCCTCTATTAGATGTGAGAGTTTACATGAAATCGTAGAATCATTTAGGTTGGAAAAAACCTTTCAGATCATCAAGTCCACCTGTTAACAAAAGTCAGTTCTTCACATCTTGTGTCATTACTGATGCAGAATGGAATTTTTCTGATGATCTGCTCAAATAATCAAATGAAAAGCATTAATTTTTAAAACTTGCTCATTATTTACAGTGCTTTCTCTGTTTCCTCCTAGGGCTCCTGTTCCTAATGTATAGAGCACTTGCAGATATTGTTTATTTGCAGGCTGCATCTATGTTCATTAGAGACAGTGAAAAAATAATAGGCTGTATGCATGTTATAACAGCAAATGGGATAAGTCATATGTTAAAAAAAGCCCCAAAATTCTGCCTAGAAGTAGGGAAGGAATTTGAAGATATAGCAGACATCTAAAAGCAGAAATCACTTAGACTTTCAATACTTCTAAAAGCTTGCAATACTTTTAAAAAATATCTACACAGTCCTTTACCACATCCAAAGAGAGGATCAGCAAGATGAAGATAGAGCATTTTATTCACTCTTACATTAATCTAAACAGAAAAAAAGTCCATGACATCTAGACTGTGTAAAGCCAAGTTTTAGATCTGTCATTGATGCCCGTTCTAAGAGTTGTTGCTGCATTCCAGCAGAGGAGATTATGTGGCACATGGCAGCAACTCTCCTCCTCCCAGTGTAATGCAATCAGAAAATGCCCGTGGTGATATTTAGTTAGCTATTAAATTCGATTTAATTTTCTTAGTGCTGCATATTTGTGAGCTGGCTGTGCCCAGGGATGTGAAAGAAATTGTGAGCGTTGAGCAGAGTTTGAAAAGCTCAGAGGAGGAAGCTGGAACAGCCAGTTCCTGGGAAGGAACTGGATGGGGTGTCCCTCCCAGTGCTAACTGTGAGCAGTCTCACGAAGGGTAGAGCCATCTTCCCAACCTTGTTGGACCGTTAGAACATGCAGGGGTTTAGTTAAATGACTTCAGCAAAACACAAAGTCAAAACCTTAATCTCAAGAGTAAGAATTGGGAACTGAGACTCACAAAGAGTGTCAATAGTCCATCTGAGATGCAGAAGGCAGCACTGGATCTCAGCTGGAGGCTGAAATTCTGGTGATGTTGGTGTAGACAGCAGGACATATCTGTAAATTCAGTGGGAGACAATTTCAGCCCATGCAAGGAACAAGGATGGTGAGTCCAGCAAGTGTGGAGCTGCCAGCAGAGCTGGCCAATGTCAGGTGAGCAGGAGGAGAGCTGTGCTGCCAGAGCTCAGCACCCAGCAGCTCTATCCTCCATAGCTGGATGTGCAGCATCCTGTCATACATCTGTCTCTAAATTAATTCAATTGAATGGGCCTAATGATGCACAAATTGGCATGTGGCTCTATTTCTGTTTCTGTTCTCAGTCCAAGTCAAACATGTTATTATATTTCAGGGAAGGTTTTGACTTTAACCTCTAGAAATCAGAATTGTAATGATTTCCAGCTATTGTAGCCTTTTCTTTCTCAAGAGCTGTACAGGAAGGTTTTCTGTGCCATCAGGTTTAAGAAAAAGTACCTGCAAGAATTGAGCAGTAGTGCTTGCTCAGGAGACCTGTGAATGTTTGGGGACATGAGGAAGGTGACAAGTGCAGCGAACACCTGTCATGGTGAACACATCTCTGCTTCCTGAATTTCCAAACTCCTACTTAGAAATGAAGACATTTTTGGAAGTTTATTCTAGATATGACCGCAGGGTAAGAGCAAGATCTTGCCTCCTCACTGAGACCAGGCAAATTCTGTCATTTTGCCATAATAAGTATGTATTAGCTTGTGTTAGATGGAAGTCCAGCACTCAGCCTACTAGGAAGGACATGATTTCTGACATTCTCATACTTAAACTTGCATCCTTCAGCCTTCCAAAAACTATTTGTGTAAGCCTGGTGGAAGCCTTGTTCAACTGGAGTGGAGATTGTAAATATTGTGTAAGGGAAAATTATGTTTAACTGAAAAATAGTGGAAGTGAAGAGTGAAAATTTAAAAAACCACATATACATTTGCATCATCCTACTCTAATTTATCTAATATGTGTCTGCCAAAACTGTCTTTCTCAGCTGTCAGTCTAAACTCCTCTCCATGAATATTAATTTCCTCTGAATACACTGTTATATTTAACTTTTTTCCATTTCACCAGTGCAGCACAGTTTTCTGTGGATGCCTCCTATTCTACAGATATTCTTTATAAGTAGTGATATGCTGGTCTTGCTCTTCAGTTCCCTAGCTGCTGTCACTCCTTTTTGTCCATTTTGATGGAGAAAGACCTTAGAACTCCAGGTCACAAAGTTGTTTGTGCTTCAGTTAGTCTTCCATAACACCAAACAAAACTCCATTTTAAATGTCAGAGATGTTTTTATGTCTATTCTGAGATATATGCCTGTATCTAAATAGAACAAATCTTTCTCCCCCCAAATGAGTGCATTTTATCTTTTGGACATAAGCCAGTTGGGGAAGACAGTGCTATTGTGACACAGACCAGAGTGTATCACTGATGGAAGATAAATCCTAAATAATAGATTAATAATGGAGAGATGAAATTGTGGTACCTGAAGAAGCCTTTTCTCCACTCAATTAATGCTTTTCCTCCAACACACTAGTTATTTCTTTTAGATAAAACCAGGAAAATTGATTTGAAGTTGAATAGTGAAAGCAGAATATTCTTCCTTAAAGAGCACCCATAAACTAATTTGGAAAGTAAAACTTCACAATTATATAATTATATAGCAATACATGTTAAATATTCTAATGAAAATTGTTTAAATCTAAATTGTGAGTGTACCTGGAAATATTTTTTTTTCTAGAAGAAAAGGAGCTAAACATAAATATGATGGCAACTCTGCCTTGTTCCCCTTTTAATTAGAAATAAAGACATCACTGGATCTCTTTTGATGATTTTTGAGCAGTCTTTGGAATCTAGAGAGGTCCATCTGACAGGAGCTGTCAAACATTGTCCTGATTTTCAAGAAGGGCAAGAAAGAGGAGCCCAGAAACTACAGACCTGTCAGTTTCACTTCAGTGCCTGGTAAAGTTAAGGAGAAGATTATTCTGAGAAATATTGAAAAACACCTGGAAGACAGTGCAGTTGTAGGTCACATCCAGCAGGGCTTCATGACAGGAAAGTCTTGGTATCAAACCTGATTTTCTTTCATGTCAAGGTAGCCCACCTAGTTGATGAAGGGAAGCCGGTCAATGTAACCTTTCTGGATTCCAGTAAAGTTTCTGTCTCTCACAGGATCCTTCTGGACAAAATGTCCAGCACGCAGCTGGATAAACACATTACGTGATGGATGAGCCACTGGCTGATGGGTTGGGCACAAAGGGTTATAGTGAATGGAGTGACATCAGAGCAAGTTCACAGATGATGCAAAAACTGGGAAGAGCTGTTGACTCCCTCGAAGGCAGGGAGGGCCTGCAGAGAGACCTCAACAAATTAGAAGGCTGGGCAGTCACCAGCTGTGTGAAGTTTAACAAGAGCAAGTTCTGGATTTTGTACCTGGGACGGGGCAACCCTGGATGTATGAACAGGCTGGGGAATGAGAGCCTGGAAAGCTGCACTGTGGAAAGGGACCTGGTCAGTGGAAAGATGAACACGAGTCAGCAGTGCCCTGGCAGCCAGGAGAGCCAACCCTGTCCTGGGGGGCATCAGGCACAGCATCACCAGCCAGGCAAGGGAGGGGATTGTCCCACTCTGCTCTGCAATGGGGTAGTCTCGCTTTTAAAATTGTGTGCAGTTCTGGGTGACACAATATAAGGAAGATATTAAACTATTAGAGAGCGTCTAAAGGAGAGCAAAAAGAGAAGGTGAAGGGCCTTGAGGGAAAATTATATGAAGAGCAGCTGAGGTAACTTGGTTTGTTCATTCCAGAAAAGAAGAAACTGAGGAGAGTTGCAGTTACAACTTCCTTGCGAGGGGAAGAGGAGAAGAGGAGGAGGGGCAGGCACTGATCTCTTCTCTGTGGTGACCAGTGACAGGACCTGGGGGACTGAAGCTCTGTCAGGGAAGGTTTAGGTTGGACATTTAAGAAAGGTTCTTCACCCAGAGGGTGGTTGGGCACTGGGACAGGCTCCCTGGGGAAGTGGTCGCAGCACCAGCCTGACAGCTCAAGAAGCATTTGGACAATTCTCCCATGTTGTGATTCTTGAGGATGGTGCTGTGCAGGAGTTGGACTCCTGGTGGCGGTCCTTGTGGATCCTCTCCAACTTAGCATATTTTTTGATTCTGTTTGCTGGGGAAGTTTTTGAGTATGGCTGAGAGGATAATGAAGCACAGTTTCAATTGCAGTATCCAGAGGGAACACAATAACTTCAGTGCTTTATCTCCCCATTCCCTGAAATTTATGGCATCTTGGGCAATTCAGCTTGTGCTGGGTGAAGAGGTTCAGCTGAGTTAATAAATGCTACCCTCGCTTTCTTCAAACAGTGCATTGAAATTTACTTCCCCAAAGCAGGTGTGATGAACAGCATCTGCTGTTTCTAATGACCTTGTTTAAAGGAATAAAATGGGTCTCAGAAAATGTACATTTTCCATGCTAGGCCTGTTGTTGTGTGAAAAAGATCTCAGTACTAAAAGGAGACAGGCAAGGTGCAGGGCTAGCATGCACAGTTTGGTAGTGCTCTTCCCTCCATTGGTTGGACCTAACATAAAACTGTGACAAGCTGCCACTTTGATGAGACACTCCCTATGGTCCTGGTTAATGGGTCTTAAAACCTCCTTCCTTTTCAAAACCCCAGAACATGTCTAGCTATGGTTGTCAGAGGAGGTAGGACCCCTGGTAAGGGAAATTCAAGAATGAAGATGTCATGGATGCACTGTTTGCCCATCCACCATTCATTTTCTTCTTTGCTACATTTAGAAGGTGTCCTAACTGGAGACCAGTGACGAGTGTCATTCCTCAGGGGTTGGTGTTGGGACTGGTGCTGTTTGACATCTTTGTCCGTGACATGGACAGTGGGGTCCAGTGCTCCCTCAGCAAGTTTGCCATCGACACCGAGCTGTGTGGTGCTGTTGACACTCTGGAGGGAAGGGATGCCATCCAGAGGGGCCTGGGCAGGCTTGACAGATGGGCCTGTGCAAACCTCATGATGTTCAACAAGGCCGAAGTGCAAGGTCCTGCACCTGGGTTGGGACAAAGCATAAATACAGGTTGGGTGGAGCATGGATTGAATGCTCCACCCTAGGGAGAAAGGCTTGGGAAAGTTGTTGGGTGATGAGAAGCTCAACACAAGCTGGCAATGTGTGCTTGTGGCCCAGAAAGCCAAATCTGTCCTGGGCTTCATCAAAAGGAACATGACCTGCAGGTCAAGGGAGGTGATTCTCTGCTACTTTGGCCCCACCTGGAGCCAAGGTACAGCTCTCTGGACCTTAAAATAATAAGGATATAGACCTGTTGGAACAAGTCCAGAGGAGGGTCATGAGGATGATGAGAGGGCTGGAGCACCTCTCCTGTGAAGGCAGGCTGAGAGCTGGGGTTCAGCCTGGAGAGGAGAAGGCTCGGAGCTGACCTTGTAGCAGCCTTGCACTGCCTAAAGGGGCCTGCAAAAAGCTGGAGAAGGACTTTTGGGTTTTAATAGGGGCATGCAGTGATAAGACAAGGGGCAATGGCTTTAAATGAAAAGTCAGCTTAGATTAGGTATAAGGAAGAAATTATTTACTGTGAGGGTGGTGAGACACTGGAACGTGTTGCCTGGAGAAGTTGTGGATGCTGATTGCAATCTACTGGATAACTTCTGCACGTTTTACTTTTAATTAACTACCACACATTTTCTTGGGATTAGTGATTTGTCAGCATTTTTGGAAGATGGTGCTAGGAATTTTAAATAATAACAGCATTTATCTTCTGTGTGGACACATTGTGGTTAGACTGATTAAAATAAGTGAGGAGTTATAACAGGTTTTTCTAAGTGAAAGATGGAAGAAGTTTTGGTTATTTTTATAACTATAAGAGTAATTTCATCTAACAATGATATTCCTTGTATTAGTAGATATAAGAGACCTGCTGCGGTGGCCCCCCCTGGGTCCCCCTGCCGGGTCCCTGCCCTGTGACTGAGTCGGGTCTGTCCAATGTTCCAGCAGCCCAGGCTCTGAGCTGGTTGGTTGTTTATTCCAGCTCCGCCCCTGGGATCCCCTTTACCCCTCTCTGTGACAAAACCAAGGGGACACAAAGCCACGCCCTCTTACCCCAGCCGACCCTCGCCCAAGGTCAGTGCTCTGTCCCCCCTGGGACAGAGGAAATAAATGACTTAACATCATAAAGGAGGTTTGAGCTGTATTTCTCTTCTCAACTTCTGCTTTTGGTGAGTAGCTGTCAACTAGCACTGGCTTAAAGTGGAGCTGCACAATCGAGGAATATTTAGGCTGTTTGTAAATGGTTTAAGATATTCCAAGACATAAAGAGGCAAGCTGCCACAGAAATTCAGCAGTGGACAAGCTAATCAACCACCAGAGAGACCCAAGTATCTTTCTCATAAGTAAATATAATGAATTAAGTTTTCTATCCTGCCAGGCTTTTTCCTTCTGAATTCTAGCCTTAGCTGCTGACCAAACTCCTCCTCTCTCTTCAGAGGCTCTCTGATTGCAGAGAGGAAGAATTTAAGTTTCTATCCAGGCAGGCACACCACAGTACCTGCTGAAGTTCATTCCTGTTTGACGCCAAATTTACACCCGTCCTCTCAGCAGGCTCGAAAAAACTCTTAAATCTCACAGAGAGGGGCTTTACCAGGAGATAGACTAATTCAAATTAGAAACAAGGCACCCCTCTACCCCTTGCCAAACCATAAATAACGGTGCTGCTTAGGAGCTGTCATGGCAGCTGCCCTTTCCCATGTGTAACTTCTGTCTCCTTTTGAGGCATCCCTCTGGAAGTGGCAGTGCTGGCTCAGAGCACAGTGAGGTGACACTGTGTTCAGGCTGGAAACTCTGATGCTGGCATGATGTAAGTCACCCAGACTCAGCATCTCTGAAGACATGCTGCTGCAGTCATAGTTGGGACTGATGCATATGTAAATGAGGTTGGATTTTTTAATACAAAAACAATTTCCACAGATTTTCTGTCTGCTTATGTCTGAGATAATGGGGACAAAGTCTTACCAGATATCACATAGATGGGTACTGAGCCCCTGGGTCTGGAGGACAGCTGCATCCAAATGCTGAGAAATGCTTTCAGACCCAGTCCTCAGTGTAAATCAGGATTTCTTTGCAGTTGTGCTGCTTTATCCCATCTGAGGGATGGGGCACTGAAGTAAAATTCTAGGGAGCTGCTGCTGGGCAAGATTTTTTTAAAGTCTTTGGTCTGCAAAAATAAATCAACACTGGAAAATGTTTTTAAACAAAGAGCTGCATTAAACCTGCCTACATTTCTAGAAAGAAATTATTTCCATCAGCTTCCAGTCCTTGTATCTGATGATTTTTTGAAATTATGAGGGAGAGAGGGAGACTTCTTTGAAAGCATTAGAGAAGACCATGTCTCTGTGAGACATGTGCCAGTGAGATTTGGTAGATGAGGAAATAAAGCAGAATAGCTTCAAATTGAAGTTGAATGTTAACCTTATTTTTTAACCTTTTTTTATTTAAAAAAATACACTGACATTTCTGTATACAATGTATTTAAGAGATCTCTCCTTTCAGAAGGGATGTTGATACATGGATTTTTTTTTGAGAAGTTATTGCAATTAAACTGTTGACTAAAGAACTGCAAAGGAAAAATACTACCTCTCTGTATTTATTTAAAACCTTGATAGAATAGCAGTTTACTTGATTGCTGTCTCTTTCCAACAATGAAACAAATGCAGCACTAGGTCCTTTTTTTGGTACTGTGGCAGCACCTAGAGGCTCTTGACAGAGATGTCACCTCATTACACTGCTGAGCACTGTCTGCAGACACACACAAACAGAACTTAATAGCCATTGTCACAAGCACCTAAATTTTTAAACACTTGCATCCCATGGTGTAGCACTTCTTGAGACTTCCCTGAAGAGAAAGTTTCCTGAAATTATCATTAATCTATCTCCTTGGTAATAAATGGTTATTAAGTGGATATTGTTATTTGGTAATTAATGGCTGGTTCCTTAATGTCAAGGAACTGAACCAATTACAGAACTTGAATAAGCAGCAGCTGGTATGTGGCTTGAAATGGTGGATAATAAATTATTTATAATGAAAACAGCTAAGGGTATATATTTTCTGCCTAGCAGCAAACACAGAGAGCTTACCAACTACGTTGTTTTTGACTTTTAACAGAAACAACATGATCATTTCAGTGTCAAATGCAATGAACCTGTACCTGAGCTCCTCTGTTCTGTATGACTTAAATATCCTTCTTCTCTGAGTAAAGCCAAAGCGCTTTTAATGGCTGAGTTCACTTTATTTGTCCATATTCCTCTTGGTAATGTCGAGAGAAGGAAACTTTGCTGTGTGTTGTTCTTGGAGGTAGCAGATTTGGAAAAGAAATCGCTAAGCTCTCTAAGATGAAGCTCAATTTTTCTAGCTTTAAATTCAGCATTGAAGGATACAGCCTTGTCAAGGTTAACCTAGCCCTGCACAGTGATTTGGATGGATTGGGATGTAAATCTTCAGGAGTTAGCAAAGATCTGAGCACAGACACAGAGGCAATAAAATAGTCAATATGAAACAGTGCCAGTATTTGTAACCTTGTCTCCTCCTGCCCTGCGCTCCTGTGATGTGATCACCAGTGGAGTAGGGGGAGAACCATCAAACAGATCCTGACTTTGTTAACTAACACTGAGTTCAATCCTTGATTTAAACAACAGCAGAACTAGAGCTGCATATAAGAAGTACCGAGTAGTCATGTGGTGAATGCATAATAAACAGATTTATAGTGTTTTTCCACCAGCTGCTATTAGTAAGAAAATAAAGGCAAGATTGCCTAAATACAAAAGAGAAATTTAATCTTCATCTAACCATAGTGATACATGGCAGTGAGAAACACAATCCATCTGTGCTTTCTCTGACAATGCTTTCCACAATTTGTTTTAGAGAAAGACATAAAGTTCTCATAATGCATCTGGATAGCTATGAAATACTCTTGCTAGTGTGAGAGAGAGAAGGCATTTCTTCCTGAGTTCTGTCAGCAGTGCTTCTTGAAACATGAAGATTATCTCTTGTAATCATTATCCTGCCAAGGACAGCTGCAGAGTCCATGTTTAGTCAGGGACTAAACATGCTAAAACCTGGAATAGCTGCTCTGGGTAATGGAATTACACCAGTTTCTCAGAAGGGGAAATCCTTGACCCCAGATTAGCTTATTTTTTGAGACTGCACTGAGCTTTTTCTCCATATCTCAAAATTTTAGCCATAGTTTAGGGTAGATACAGTGAGAGTTTCTTTTTGCTCATTCCAGATTAGTTGCCTCTGGTTTTCTTGGCAAGCTGTCTCCTTTGTTTACTTTTAACACAAAAGGGTAAAATGTTGTGGCTTTCTCCATGCATCCACAGGGATATTCCTCTTACACTTCTCACTTTCATGTAAAGATAAACCCAGGAGCAGGCTTGGAGCTCATGTGAGACACCCTATCTGCTCAGTGTTGGGGGGCTGTGCAATGCAGCTGGCCTGTGTGGCCCCACTTCAAGTCCCAAGAGTACAACTCTCAATGAAGAGAATTTCCTGAGGGAAATGCCAGTGGCATCCCATTCCTGATGGCAATTTCTGGTTCAGGGGCTGGATACATCATGGGGCCATGTCCCTGTCTACTCTTGTCTGGTTGGTTCCATCAGGGCACTCTGCAGTGAGCATCAACTCAAAGTCCCTTTAGAGTGAACATTTTTTGTGACTTCCTGAACATCTACAGGGCAGAGAAACCCTTGCAGAGGTGTTTAAAAAGCTGTGCCTTTTGAGAGGAGAACTCAGAAGCAGACTTGAGGATTCTTTTGAAGAAAGAGAAAACAATTAAGAGTCCATATTTGCATTGACACTGCCATGTGTAATAGAAATTTTTGCATCCCAAATAATCTAAGAGCTGCTCCCTTGCAGGTTTAACTTCAATTAGTCTCTTAACCTATGCACATAATTAGCGTCCTTTAGCTAAACAATGTATATGCAGACACTAGATTGTTTTAATTATTATTCTAACAAAGAGCTATAACCTGAACTTGCTATTTCAAATCAGGAGAGGAAATTAAAGGTAAGCACAAAATGTCTTCAAGTAATGATCAAAGAGAATCCTTTGTGATTTTCTCCTGGTGTTAATTAATACTGCTTAGTTGGTTTGGTTTGCACTGACAATTTCAGTTTTTGGAACATCGGGGCTTGCAGAAGATTAAAGGCTAATTTTAAACATACTTGGATTAAACCAGGCATGTACAGCTATTGCATAATTCAGAAGGCTAGTTCTGAGTCACTAGGGATGTCCACCTTGATTTACAACAAGAAAAGCTATCTTGCAATGGAAAGGCCATCTTGCAATGGGAGCTTCCCTTCCCATGGGTAGCTTTTCTGGATGACACTCCCACAGCAAACAGGGTGTAAGCACGAGGCAGCTCTGGAAAGATTTGCTCAGGCAGGAGGAACACATAGCTTTAGTGGAGCCTGTAGAGTCCTGGGTAAGAACCTTCAGCCTTTTTTTTCCTGTGTCCTCTCTCTTTTTGCATCTCATTTCTTAGGCAGCATCAAGCTGGAAGAGGACCCAGTCCAGACTCATGGGATGAGAATTATTTGATACAGGCAAGAGTGGCAGAGTTGATCTTCAAAGGAGTGGAACAGAGGTCTTCAGAGTCTCTTTGTAGATAAGAAATTACACAGGGAGATAAAAGCAAAATCTAAGCAAAGTTAAAATCCTATGAGAGAGGCACTTAATCAGGTCAAGGCCTGTTCCTAAAGCCAAACTTGCATATGAAAAAGGGGAGTAAGGGATCAGAGTAGTTCTGAGTGTGGGGAGCAAAGACCAGGTAGAAGATGCTGCTGTGTCTACTTTCCCTTGCTGAGACTGAGATAATTCTGCCAGAACAAATAACTTATATTTCATTTGGTGTCTTCACTCCTTTACTGTTTTCATTCAGTGAGTAGACAGCTGAAATACTGCCAATGAAGGAAAACAGATTTTATGATGAATAGTCCTACCCCATCAAAAATGAGGTTAGAGGAATGCCTAAACTAATTTCAAGTTATTGCATTACAATCTTCATCTTGGGCTAATTCTCAGTTGCTTTATTCCAGGTTTATGGACAGAAATTTAAAGCCAGTACATTTTATCATCTGTATCATTCAGTCCTTTTTTTTTTTTTTTTTTTTTTATTGAAGCTTTGCAATGTTCTCTTTAATTTCCAGGAGAATGAATTTCACCTTTTATAACATTCAGAGACAATTATGCTGTCTTTATGATGAATGATGTCACCCTGATCCCAGCAATAAAAGAGAATGTACTAATGCCAATAAATATATTAACTGTATCAATCACTCTCCTGATTTTTTTTTTTACTTTGTTGTTCAGAAGAAATAGCATGCAACCTTGAGCTTTTAATTGGTTAACACTTCCATAAACACCATAATGATTCTTTAAATCTTTCTTTTTGTCATGAGAATGAGGAAAACATAATGAATAAATAATTGAATACCACAGCAGAGCTCAGCACTGATCTATGGGTCATTCAGGAGGTGAACTTGATCTAAAGATTTATTCAAACTCTACAAGACAAGTTGATCGGTTTGTGCTGGAAGTAGCTGTATAATACAATATATTTTCACATGCCCTTCCAATTACAAAAGAGTTCCTCAATGAAATGCAGTATTGCAATTGAACAGTGGTATAAAAACACGGGCTGGATTTCACTGCAGTCAATGAATGTGGGTCTTCTCTGACACAGCAATTAAATGAGAAGTATTAGAAAAGCAGAATTTAAATCAAAAGATTCAACCAGCCGTGCCTCCCCAGCAGGCACAGGCAAGGTGACACTGGTGTCAGATGAGCTTCTGCAGCGCAGTTTCCTTGCTGCCTTCCCCGGGAGCAGCGATGCTCCCTGTGCGCTCCCGGCAGGAGCACATCCCCAGTCACATTTACCTTGCACGTGGCATTGCAAGCAGCAAGCTCCTGAGACCTGCGGTCTGAAGCTGAGCCGCTTTCCCGAGTGGGATTTTAATTTGCTGTCCAACTACATCACGTTCAAGTGACACGTCTGGCTTGAGCAGAGCTCTACAGGAGCGCGGAGTATGACCCGGTTCTGTTCCCAGCTCACAGACAAGTTAAACAGAGTGAAAAAAAAAGCCGAGAGAAAAAGGCCTGTTTCTCCCCTCTTTATCGGAACATTGATTTTCACAAAATGGCTTGAAAATGAGGTGGAGAACACCTTTACAGAACAACTGGCAGCGGCGGGCCCGCCGCCGGGAAGAGCCGGGCGCTGCCAAACGCGAGCGGCTGCTGCCACCTCGTGTCGCCGAGCGGCACCGGGCCGGGGGAAAGCCACGGCAGATTGCCGCGCTTCAGTCCTCCTCTGCTCGCTTCCCCCTCCAGAGCTGGCCGTGCTTGTGGCTGGCTCTGTTTCCCAGTCACCGGGCAGCTGCTAAGAGAGCGAGGACACGGTGGAGCAGAGCGAAAGGGTGGTGGAAGGGAAAGGGATCTTCTTCAGCCAAACCTGAGCCGTGCAGGGCCCTGGCGGTATTGTGAGGGGTGCTTTGCTTCTCTGAGCGTTTTCAGTAACCCGAGCAACGCCTCAGGTGCCAAAACTCCCTGATTTCATAGAGTCACAAAAAGGTTTGGTGGGAAGGGACCTTAGGGATCACTTCGTTCCACCCTGCTGCCATGGGCAAGAATGCCTTACACCAGACCAAGTTGCTCAAAGCCCCATCCCAGCTGGCCTGGAACACTTCCGGGGATGTGGCATCAGCAGCTCCTCTGTACAATCTGTTCGTCTGGCTTTCCACTCCTGTAAAAAATGTCTTCCTTATAGCTAATCTAAACCTACCCTCTATCAGCTTAAAGCTGTCACCCCTTGTCCTATCACTACACACCCTCGTCAAAAGTTCCTTTCTGTTTTTTTGTAGGCCCCTTTAGGCACTAGAAGGCTGCTGTAGGCTCACCCTGGAGCCTTCTCTTTTCCAGGCCGAACAACCCCAAATCTCTCAACCTGTCTTCACAGGAGAGGTGCTCCATCCCTCTGATCCCTCTCCTGGCCCTCATCTGTACTCACTCCAACAGGTTCATGTCCCCTTAGGACCCCAGAGCTGGATGCAGCACTCAGGTGGGGTGTGATGAGAGCAGAGCAGAGGCAAGAATCCCCTCACTCGACCTTCTGACCACTCTGCTTTTGATGCAGCCCAGGACACATTTGGCTTTCTGGATTGCAAGCACAAATTGCTGGATCATGTCAAGCTTCTCATCAACCAGCACCCCAAGTCCTTTTCATCAGGGCTGCTCTCAATCCATTCTCTGTCCAGCCTGTATTTGTGCTTGGATTGATTGAAAACCTTCACCCAGCGGTTTATGCCATTAAGCTTCTTTAGGTTTAAGGAGGGAGGCTGTGCATTTCACACAGCCACCAAGCAGCTGGCTCATGTTTCTGTGACACATGTGCTGCTACAGCTGCAGCAGCTGGCTCAGCCCCCTCCCAGGTGTCTTCTCACCCAGTGCACTCACTGAGCCAGGCAGGACATCTCCCCATCAGGCTAATAGCACCAGCACAGGTCTGCAGCCCAGTCAGACAGGCAAACTGGTGCTGGTGTTGGAAACACTCACTCTCTCCATCCAGAGCGTCACACAGCCTTTCACACAGGCATCTCTCTGCTCTGCTTGCCAGTGCCACACTGTTTGGTTGCTCCCATTGTAGCCCTTGGACTGCAAGCTTCTTTAGAGCAGGGATCCTGTTCCCCTGCAGTTCTGCAAAGTGCCAAGCAAAATGCTAATTGTGATGACAAAGTAAAATTTGAGAGCATAATTGACATGTGCATTAGGACTAAGTAACTTAAATAGAACTGGAGAAATACTGAATTATCTTTTAGCTGGTAAGAGAGCCTTCATTTGTTGGAAGCTATATCCTATCCTCTAAATATGGGAAAACAGTGATAAGTAACTGAAACCCATGCTGAGATTTTTTTATGGCAACCAATATATCTGTGGCAAGTGGCCCACCCATGATCTTTCCTTAAAGAAGACAAGAGAGTACTAATCAGCAGCAATTATCTACTGGCAAAACCTAACAAAATGCTGCAAATATGCACAAAATAAACAGTCTGCTTGCCTAATAACTGGGCTCTGAAACAAATTGACAGTTGCTATGGATAATCACCTTATAACTAACCATTGCAAGTTATGACTGCACATCTACAAGCATGTTGATTTTTCAGTCTGTAAAGGAGTTCCTGTCAGTTTTTATAATAATGGTGATAAAGTAAAAAAAACCCCATAACTAATTTTTGTTTTCTTTCTTGGGAAAGAAAACAATGCTTACAATACTGGAAAACAACAGGACATCAGTAAGAGTTGCAAACAGGATACAGAATCTTCTGTGCTTCTTGGTGCAGAGGAATAAGTTGTAAAGAGACAAGAATGAGGATGGAAAATGTTGCAAAGCAGAGAAGGGTTATGGATATAGTTAACTATCCTTGTATTCCTAACAGAAAACTGCTTCTGCAAATAAAGAAAGGAATTGGATAGGGCAGCACAAAGAATAAGTGTTCAATGAATTCCCATATTTATGGTATTTAGGAGTGTGCAGAAAGCTTTGGACAGAATGCATTACTCTGAGATAAAGCTTGAATTAAAAAAAAAAAAAAAATGAAAGGACGCATGGCTTAGAATTTTTCTTTTTCCTGAGGACAAATAAGTCTCTGGGTAGGTTTTTATGAAATATTGCTTGGTTTCTTATAGGAGCAGCTGAAAGGTGAGTCACATATATTGATATTACAAGATATGTGTGTGGGAGGTAAGCCTGGCTCTAGACTCATACTCTGTGCTTTAATATAAAGCATTATTCACATGCAGCATAGATAGTTTTTGCAGTCAGAGTATAAAGGTGAATTAACTGTGTGTAGGCATCCTCCCTGCACTCTGCTAACACAAGAAAATGTGAGAAAGCAGAACTGACCACTGATAGGTCTTGTCTTGGCCATCAGACATCACCTTTGTGGTGTTATGTGTTGCTGGTTTCCATCTCCAGATCACTGTCAGAGTTGGTTGGAAGCCTTAGTTCTGGAGCCAACAGCCATGGTAGCTGTGAGTTTTTGTGTCAGTTATGAGCAATTAGCCAAATGGGTTATGAATTTAGGTACATCTATTAGGCAGATTGCATCTCCCATTGGAAACCTGTGAAACTCCTTCCCCCTGCCATGTGTGATGAAGAATTTTTGTTCTTGCTTCAAAGGACTAGTCCCTGAAATCCACTAAAAAACACTAGCCTGTCAAAGTACTGGCTGGAGCCCAATAAGATTGACTGGATCCTGTTTGTACTCATTAATGCCAATCTGCTATGTGACTGTGAGTTCTCCAGACCTGAGTTTCCTCAGTTTCTTTTCCTCTTATTTTTAAAGTATGGAGTGAAATACTATGGCCTTTATTATAATGCAGCGTAGTCTACCTCCTCTGGTGGTTTCTCTGGTCTCCTTGGTGGATCTCCAATGGATTTTGATGTCTGTCCAGAGACTTCTGACTCTCCCCATCAGTGCTGCAGGGAAAGGCTGACTACCACCTTCCCAGCCTCTCGTAGGTAGGCTGCTTTGGAGTCCTACTTGTGTTCCTCTGAGGGGTCTCAGTGCACTATTCCCATCAGCTGCTCATCTTTCCAGCTTATCCATGCAAGCACAGAGTGTTATGACTATTATAGCCAAGCCTTTTGACATTCAGTGAACATCCATGGGATGATGCATCTGCATCATCAAAGACTGAACTGGCTGTGCATATCAGATCTAATAATTTCTGTTTCCTGACTCTCCTTCTTCCTGTAGTACCCTCCAATTGGTTCATTTCGCAAGCATTGAAGCAGCCCTTGGCTGGAAAAGTGAGTGGACCCTTGCCAGAAGTGGTATTTTTCCTGTGTCAAGCTGGGATTTCACAATGTTGCACTGAACCTGACAGTACTTTTCTGTTGCTGATTACATGGCTCCATGTACACCTGACACTGGTCTGTGCACACTTTGGGGCCATTCATTCCCGAACAGCAGCTGATCTCTGGTGTATTTCTGTGTGTTACAATCATGCTGTAGTTCAACAAGCACTTAAAGCCAGCAGAGCTACTAAAAGAGATTGTATTGTCCTTTTTCATTGTCCCTCAGCCATTTCTGCCTCCATGTTTTCCTGGCCTGTATGAGGAATAGTGTGGCCAGCAGGACTAGGGAAGTGATTCTTCCCCTGCACTTAGCACTGCTGCACACACTTGAGGACTGCATTCAGTTCTGGCCCCTTAGTTTAGGAAAGATGTTGAGGCAGGAGAGTGTCCAGACAAGGCTGGTGAAGGGTCTAGAACACAAATCCTACAAAGAGTGACTGAGGGAGCTGGGGTTGTTTAGCTGGAGAAGGCTCAGGGGAGACCTTACTGTTCTCTACAACTCCCTGAAAGGAGGTTACAGTCAGGTGAGGGTCAGTCTCTTCTCCCAGGCAGCTAGCAATAGGACAAGAGGACCCAGTCTTCAGCTGTGCCAGGAGAGGTTTAAATTGGACATTAGAAGGAATTTCCTCACAGAATGGGTAATTGGGCACTGGAATGGGTTGCTCAGGGAGGTGGTAGAGTCATGGTCCCTGGAAGTGTTTCAGACTAGATGTGGCACTTAGTGCCATGATTGACAAGGTGGTATTTGGTCATAGGTTGGATTTGATGATCTCAAAGGCCTTTTCCAACCTAGTTGAATCTGTGTTTCTGTGATTACCTCCTTCCTTGTGTTCAATTCCAGCCCCAAGCAATCCAGCTGCATTCAGCTGTGCCTTTTGCTGTGTGTGATGAAGGCAGTGACACAGGTAACCACAGGTGACTCTGTTGCATCCCGAAAAAACCAGCCAGTTACTGCTTGTGTGCCCTTTCTTCCAGCTGCCAGGTTTGTTTCCTCAGGTGCTCCAGACTATGTGTGTCTTGCTGAAGCACCTGATGTCACCTCTCCCTGTGCTGCAGGGACCTTTGGCATCCAAAGAGGGACCTTACTTCTTTCCTTAAGGTGCTTTGAAAATGACTTAATCTGAAAAATAAGAAAAGTACAATATGAAAATGGGTTTTTATACTGTTCCAACCCAATAAGTCCTGGGGATCACTAATGCAGAGATATTTTAAAATATTGTGCTATTTCTCTTTTCTGGAGGCAGATACCTCTGTTTTCTGAGAGGAGACAAATAAAATCACCAGATAAACAGTGTGTGTGCAAACTACTTGAAACTCCTTTCAAGCCCTGGCACTGCACCCTTCTGATAAGGGGCTGCGTGTCACTGGGAGTGGGGGAACAGGTGAGCCATTGTCCCCATGAAATCATTTCAATCCACCTGTAGACCCCAGACAATGAAGAAAATCAAATGTTTCAAGAGTTGATCCAACTCAGAGCACATTTATTCTGAGTTCATCCCTAGGAGTATAACCTGAATTTTCTGCCGAGGCCACGTTGACTCCGAAGACACGGGACCTGTGCTGCACATTTTCAGGTTGCACAGTGGCTGCTGCCCATCACTGTTTTTTAAGTCAGTAGACAGGCAAAGTGCCAAGGCTCCTCATCAGCCATATATACATGACCCTTGGAAAGCAGCAGCATGATCTCTTCCACACCATTACTTTTTATTGCATTCACTGTTATCTCTCTGTGAAATGGGGAGACAAAATACCCACAGAGCTATTTTCATTCTTTGACAGAACAAGTCTGTTGAGCCTCATGTGCGTGATGTGAAGAACATCAGACATTTAGAGCCAAACTGCAGTTGAAAAGGTCACAGTCACTGTGACAGAGTAAATGAAATGTTTAATTCAAATAGAATATCAGTTACAGTTGCAGTGGTGCTCAAAGTCACTTGTGTTTTCTTTTCTTTCCCCTAAAGCTCAGCAGAGTATGATTCAGCATCAGCCATAGGCACCCTTGTGCTAAAGAGCCCTTCCAGAATGTACTTTCTTTTTATTTTAGAGGTTCTATAAACTGAACAGCAAGCTCCATCTGCAGAACCCTGCCTCATCTCCATGGGTTGCACAGGAAGAGAACTGGGAGAAAGGAGGAATGTATTTGTAGTTTTTTGTTTATATAGTAGTATCAGTCACAGACCAAATTTGGGACTTTTTTTTAGTGAAAACTAGGTTCTTTGGAAAATATGAGTTTTTTAAAAAGGATTTTTTTATGCAGGTTGTTTATGGGAAATAAAAATGTTTTGGCTGGAGATCCCTGTCTTTTGGCCAGGCTCTCTGCTCAAAGCCCTGGCCAGCACAGCTGGAAACAAGCCTGGCCCCAGTCCTGCCCCCTGGCAGGTGATCTGAAGTGGACTTGAGCCTTACATGGACATGGGCACTAAAGCCTCTCCCTTTCTCCATCTTTATTGTAAGGATTTCACTCTATCACAGTAAAATTCAGCAGCAGCAACTCTATTTATGTATTCTTGTGGTTGTTCACAGAAGTGGAGAATTTTGTCTTCCCTGTTCATGGAGAAACTCACCACTATGATCTGTCTGAGCTATAGCCAAATCCTGCATTCATCTCAGTGCTTAAAACTGCCCTGGGCATCAGACTTAAGTGCTGAGGCTTCATCTTGGTTCTCAACCTAGCAAAACACATCATCCTAATACATGAAACACCAGACAACACCAACAGGATACACTGTCTTTTTGAAAATTTATCAATTGCATCATGATTGTCAGCCTGACAAAAGAGGTCTGGGAAGGCTCAGCCACAGTAATGCTTTCTTGACTTGTCAGAGCTTTTGTTTAAATGGGAACTGGAAGAGGGTAATAGGGTAACATTCTCTGGAACCAGGAAAAGTTCACTGCTCTGGCCTTTGCTGTGGGCTTAGAGACCAGCCAAGCTGCCACATGTCTGTGGGTGATGCAGAGTCCACTGGCAAATGAAAATTTTACCCAAATTCCTGGGTCACCAAGGAAAAATGCCCAATAAAAAATATGCCAATTATGCCAATTTCTTATGTGAATTAGGACATGGTGAAGAAGAGATCGATGCTGCTGTCCATGTGATGTTTAGTAGTGACTTATAAAGCAACCAGAGCAGCGCTGGCTCCTTTGGAGCCAGAATGGCTGTCCTGGCTCTTGTTAGTGTGGACAGTGCCCAGTCTAGTTAAGTCACGCACAGGTGCTCCAGCATTTGCTCCAGCTCTGCACAGCCCAACACTTTGCTGGTGGAGCTGAGCTGTGCTGGCTCATGCTTGCTGAGGGCTCAGGGAGTGCAAACAAGCTGTGACTCACCTGAGACACAGCACCTCTGTGAGCCCTGGATATGAGGGCATGAGTTTCACCAAACTGCGCTGGAGCCTGAAGTTTGCTGCCTAAATGTGTAATGAAGCATGTGAGTGCACAGCCTGCGGTCCAGAGCCCAGTTCAAGAGGAGCATCCATGAAAAGGGCAGAAAGAATGGCTCTGCTTCCTTGGGCTCTCTAATTTTTCTCAAATTTCTGACTTTGCACCTCAATATAAACCTCTGTGATTTTAACACTGGCTGGTTATCCATGCTTCTTATTTTTGACATGCTGAGGCTGTACATTTTCTGGGAAAAAAATGACTG
>JACBWW010000003.1:52995301-53298225 GCA_020086605.1 Lanius collurio
AAAAAAAAAAAAAGCACTTTTCCATTAATTCTCCCACATTTTCTGCTCCTCTTCTTCCCTCTCTGAAGTAGGATTGATCCTCCCCTGCCCAGGGTGCATAATGAGCTCAATGCTCCTGCATCTCCACTCAGCAAGTTCCTTCTGAAAAGACACGGCAGGTCAGTGTCCTTGTGCTGTTAATCCTTTGAACTAACAACTGAAACATGGGAGGATTTTTAGCCAATTATAAATGAGCAAGTTCTTAATGATTAAAGTTACTCAAGCATGACTTTGTATTCCTTGCCTCAACCCTGCTCCCTTTTAAATAGTGTCATCATCAGATAAAGAAAAACTCTGATATTGAAATGTTCTTGTACTCACATACTTTGACAGAAAGTTAGCAAAAAATCTAATGTTTACTGACTCTCTGTTATGTAGGAGTTGAATTGTTTTTAGAGCAACTTGGTGCCTGATAAATGAACCTCACCTGAGATGAATCCAGAGCCTTGCCTTGTTATTTTCCAGCATGCTGTTACAAAGAAAGAGAAAATGAAATTCTTATCCTCAGAGGTGGATAAGCACAGCAAGGTCAAGAGGTTTACATTGCATTTCTCACCTAAAAAATATTATTGCTGTTCACTGAACTGCTCTAGACACCTTCTTACAGCAACCAGGTCAGCCCTAAGTGGGGGATTGTTCCCCCCTGATGTTGGCATCCAAGTGTGATGTGACCTGAGTGATGCTCTCCCAACCCCTGAACATGGTACAGTGTCCAGAAGGACACACCATCAGGAGACTACTGTTTTACTATCCTCCTTTAGGCATTTCATGGATTTTTCAGTTCTCACAAAGCTTGAGCAGCTTCACAGCCATTTTAACTATTATTTAAGCTCATGGTCTTATTTCACGGTGAATTAAATTTTAGATTTTTCCAGCAGAAAGAAAGCAGCAATCTTACACGATTTCCTCACAGCTATGCCAGGCATGTAACAGCTGAAATGCACTTGAAAAAAGAGGTCTTGATCAATGCAAGGAGTTTTAAGGTATCTTACCTAAGTTACAGGGTTAGTCTGTGGGCTCCCCAGGTAATCAAGGGAAAGTGCATCCTGAGAGCAATTTCAGAGCAGGAGCCTAAATTGGACTAAATTTTGGATATCTATCCTTCTTATCCTTCCCTCCTACTGGCAGCCCAGTTTCCCAGACAAACTCTGACTTGAGATTCTTTCTGTCAACCTTTACTTCTTATGTGTCGCTCAGTGCAGCTTTTTCTCACCACTGTCCATAACTATGGGCAGATGACAAGGCATATGATGTAAAAAAAAAAACCTTTTCAAGAGATCTGTGTTATTGTGAGTGAAAACATTATGAAAAGCAACCTGAGACAGATAAATCATTACAAACTAGCACCCCAGCTAAGGATACCCTCCTGTCATTGCTCAAGAGAGGGTGTGGGCACAAGTAGCACAGATTTTCTTATTGTTGATTTCTAGCTGATAGGTCTGCAAGGATTTTCATGAAATCTTCCAACATCCTAAAGGAAATCTTGATGTTTCATTTGTGTTGCAGAAATAAAATTCAACACCAAACATAAATATTTTATGCTGGATTTTACCTGTGGCTCTTCGAAGTCCAGCCAAGCCAAGAAAAACAAAGCAGAACTGCAGGGAAGCATCTGCCATTTCCTCCTTTTTCTGATGTGTCCCATAAGCAAATCTGATAAGTAACTTCTGCAAATGTTGTTTGAAATATGACATTTTAATGAAAAGCCATAGAAAGTAGTAGAAGTAATTCCTAATGCACAGGTCTCTTTTGTTCTATTATGCATTGATGAGGGAATTTGCATGATCATTAGGGGATAACTGAAGTCTGGAATCTTTTTAATGAATATTACATTCCCATCTATTAATGAGAGGAATGACAGTAAATTCTTCTTTTAGAAAATTTCTGCCATCTGCGTAACTTTTACCTAGAGCACTACTAGGAACCAAGTTGAAGAAGGCACCTAAATAGTGCAAAGGAAGGAACTTCAGCAAAGTAAGACCTAACCAGCTTTCCATGTTGCTGGTCCCTTCTCTCTGTGGAACTTTGCTTATTATTTTCTTTATTGTCTTTCTTTCTCTTTTCTTCTTTTTCATTTTGCAAATTGACCTATGCTCCATGAAGTTCAACTGACGTCTCCTCATGCTCTTTTTGTGTGAAGTTTTGAAATACCACCAGACATACAGACTTCTTTTATTATATTCAGTGAAATATATTTGACAGAAAAGTTGGCATCGATAAGTAGATACAAAAAAAATCCAGTAAGTTTTGCACTAGTTTTCTACTTCTTAGACTCTACATTTTTCCATTATCTACAGTTTAATTCAAGGAAAGTCAGATGGACTACTTGCCTAGATTTCAAGATGGATATTTATTCATCCAGAATTTCATGTATATGAAAGAAAAACAGGGTTTTTTTCTTAACTGAATATATATTTTGAAGAGATAACAAGTCTTGATTAGGAGGGGTCTGAGCAACAAGCACTTAATCATGTACTTAATCAGCTAGCATATACTAACTAGAACTGTTTAGAAAATGTTTCCCTCCCCTTTAATTATTTTGAATCCTGAAATCAGTGTAATTGGTTCTCAGAATGCTTCTGAAAACAACTCCAAACACAGGAGATGTGATTTGCTCGAACTCACCATAATCAAATCTGATTAATTTCGAAACTTCATTATATTTGTCTCTCCCTTTTTGTTGAGAAGCCATATACATCATGAGACATTTTTGTAACAGACCACCATGAGAAATATAATATTCATGCCACCAGGGCTACATGCTAGTAAAAGCTGAACCACAAAGGCATCAACCAGCATATTTGTACTGAAAAGAGATAGAAAACATCCACATTTCCACAGAGAAAACTTTTTGTTTGGAAAGTAATTTATCTGGAAAACAAATGGAATTGCTCTATTTTCAATTATTTTAGCTGGCAGTTTAATTAATTCTTCAATTTATTTTCAAACTTCAGCCTCCAGCCATTTGATATTGTTGTTAAGGAATGACCTGCTATTTCTGTTAAAATCATGCTGTTATCTGATATCTTTCTCTTATAGACACTTTTAACCACTCCACAATATTCTTTGTCTTTCAAAAGCTAAATAAGTTCACCTCCTTTGGTTTTCTCTCTTCAGGTCACAAATCCTTCCTACAGATTCCCTCTGAATTCTTTTTAACCTTCAGAATTCCTTATGGACTGTTTTCTATGAAAGTTTTTAAAAACTTGTCTTTCCCTTTCAAGCACACTCCTAACACTCTTTCTTCTAATGTCATTGTGCAGGTTCAAGAAGACAGGAATACATCTGACTACTTACTTAAAATGGCTCACCACCCCCTCATGTACCAGAAGTAACTCTTCTCCTAAGGTCTGATATCAAAACCACACCAAGTCTGTCTGTCCCTTGGACCTCTGACAATATCTGAAGTTTCAAATCCTTGCTATTGAAAGGATGAGATCCAAGCAGGACCATGAAGCAGGTTCACCAGGTCCCCATCAGTAGGTACAATGGAAGGTGGACAGAGCTCCTCACACAACAAAAGAGCTCCACAGTGTGGGTGCATGAAGCTCACGTCAGTCATGCCATGGCCAAGAGACCTGTGAAGATTGCCTGAAAATGTGCTGCATACTCCCACACAACATGTTTCTCATCTCTTTGGCTATCTTCCATCTTCTTGAGAGGGAAGAGAAGGCAGTGGGCTTTGTGTGACCTTGATTTTTCTGTTTCGTGGAGCAACGATGACTCCTACTGGAGATTTGCTACTTACCAAACCCAGAGTGCTTTCAGCACAAATTGCATGAATGCACATATTAGCTCACCATGCATTAAGGAGAAACATGCTTGTGTGAGACTCTCAGAAGAGAGGTCACTCCTTCTGGGAATTCATTCATACCTGGAGACAGATGACTGCTGAGATTCTGGTTTCACTGCTCCTACCACAAAACCTGGGAAGAAGAGGTACCATTCCTTTAGCTGTTCTTTGTGCCCTTGGTGTGGAAGAGCTGGTTACTTTGGCCTCCTCATTCAGGCTGTGGTTACTCTTGGGAAACAAATGAAGTAGCAAGTAAAGGAAGTAGTTTCTGTTTTCTCCTTTCTTTTGGTAGTGAAGAGAGCTGAAGCCACCAATGTGATTTCTGACTTGAGGCAAGACAACCTCAACAGCCCATGCCAGTGGAGAGCTGGTCAACTGCAACTTCACAGTTCTGGTAGAGAAAAGATCCTGGGTGAAATCTGTAACCACAGCTGGGCTGAAACTTGGGTTCCGCTGTCTTCGGGGATGTACCAAGATTTAAAACAGAGCTCAGGAGAAGCAATCAGTGTAAAGATGAGAAGATACTCAAAGCAGTAAGAATGGCTTGACAATTCAACAGATTCATTACATTTCCTTGTCTATCTGAGTCATGACCCAGCAGAGGCTAAGTACTGAATTGTACTGCCAAAATGTTTATTAATCAGAGTAATTGTCTATCTTGCCACTTCTAGGAATCCAAGACATGTCTTCTATTTCCATGGTAGTATTTTATAGACACCAGTAAGGATAGAATAATTTAGGCTGAAGTACCTGAATCATTAGGAGCCATCAAAATCAATGAACTAATTTTCAGAGATTCTCAGTTCCTATGGAAAAAACAGAAGCCCATGGTTGTTTGTAATTTGAATAGACATTTTCTATTTTTATTCATTTTGCTCCAGTAAACCTTTATTCACTAAGAATATGTGGGTTGCTAGCTGATAATTATCATGCTAACATTATTCTGCTAAATGTAGTCTGAAAACCAGTTTTCCCACTTACTGATTCATCTAATTTGAAAAAAAAATTACTAAGACTGTTTAAAATAACTGTGGCATTGATATTTTATCTAAGGCCCAGTTTAACAGAAGCAGCCAGTATCCTCTCTTTGCATGAGCAGGTCAAACTGTATATTGCCACTCTAATTCTCCAGCTCTGTGATTGGATTTCCTTAGCCTCTTAACCTTAACAGCAGTGCTTTCCATGTAGAAAGATTTAGTATCCATAAAGGTCCTCCCCATGTTGTGGTGCTACAGGGGTCCCTACCTCCCTCTGAGGAACATGTGATTCTTACAGACTTCTTCAGTGATTAAAGGTAACTCAGATTCAAAAATCCTTTACAGTGCAGGCATTTAGCTCAAGACTGAGACATCTAAATTGAGATGTCTAAATGTAAGATCTTGATTTAGGTGGCTGGTGCTTTTCAAGATGCCCTTGTGAATTTGTTGAGATGCTCATTTGGACTTCAGCTGCAATTCTAGAAGCAGAAGGGTCTCCTGCAGGTCATGGCTGTATCTGCCAGCTGTGTGGGTGTCCTAGGTCATCTGAAATGGCACCTGGCACCTATATTTACTAATTGGATAGAACCCTAAATACTATTAAATTGAGGAACTTAGAGAGAGTCAGTTGAGAGATTGAGCTCTGACCAGGCTGGCAGCTGGATCTGTCTCATCTCCCCTGAGGGTACTGGCTACAGTAGTGCTTTAGGCACTGAGCTCACATATAGACATTTACTTGCAAACACCTAATTTTAGGTGTCTTCATCCCAAACAAGATCAACCCATGATGTATCTGTTATAACAAGGGATAAATTCAGAAATGGAAGGCAGAACATGTTGAAAGGAGGAAACTGCAGTGTTTATGCCTTTGTGAAGGCTCAACAACTGATAGAAATATCAGCAGGCACCAGTCCCCCTCTGAATGTTTCAGTGGATGCCATGTCTAGAACAAAAGGGACTACAAAAGGGCAACCTTCTTCTTTTACCTTCCACTGTTTGAGGTTAAACAGTGCCTCTTCTATGGAAGACTGACACCAGTGAGTAGCTGTAGGCCAAATACAAGGACAGTTTTTTAATAATTATCCTGTTCTTTTGTTAACACAATTAACTTAAGCACCAACCACTGCAATAAAAATAATCTGAACTTGATTGTGGCCTTCTGTTTTAGTCAGGAGTATCTGCCATATGCTTGACAGAAAGGGACAATATTCAATGGTAGAATTTTTGAAATGCTTCCAGAATTAACCTTCCTGTTTCTTACACTATTAAAAACAATTCTCTCCTGCTACTCAATGCAATTTACAGGAGGTGCTTGGAAGAAAACAACCTTGAATTTTTTTATGACACTAACTTCAATCATGATAAATCTCAAGGTGAGAGTAAACAGGAAGATATAAGCCTCTTTTACAGCCATGTTGCTGAATGACATTATAGTCAGAGATGTTCTTTATAGTCTCTGGTGAAAAAAATGCACTGAATTTTATTGGCATCCTCTCTCTGACAGATGCCACTACCGTCCTTGTTTAAATCAGCATTAAAATGTTAAATATAACTTGAAGAAAAAGCCTGTTATAAGAGTTTGCATTTAATGAAATACATAAGTAAAGAAGAATTACCCAGAAATTAAAAATAAAACTTAAATTTGCTAAAATAAAAATTCTGCATTAAATGTATATTGTGTGGGATGCTGAATTGCAGAAATGAATACAAATACATGTAGAATGGAATAGTTTGCAAAATTTACAGAAGTGCTAATTGTGCATGCCAAACCCCTACTTTCTGTCTTAACTACTCAGTGAGTTTAACTTTGGGAATATCTACTTTTAGCACTGTTCTTTAGAAGCAGAGTTAACTATTTAGAAACAGTTTTACAAGACAGTGCCATATCAATAACATAAAATATTACTTAATAGCTCCTTCCTAAGTATTAAAATGGTGCAAACAGAAAATATATTCTTCCTTTTAAGAGCAGAAAATTGTGTTCTATCTGATTTGTCATCTTTGCATTTATTGAGATAGTTATTAGAGGTTATTCTGTGGTTTGGAACAAAAATCCAGAAGTTCCCTGGTACATGTGTCCAGATAAACATTAATTAGTCTGAGTGTCTCACATTCTTGCTTTACTTTCTGTATTCACTCTTCCTGAGATAGCTGAAGTGAGATTTTCTATGATGATGTGTTGGACCCTCCAGAAGTCTGATTGTAGTTTTCCAAGGCACCATCCTGCAGTCAGGACCTCTCACACAGATTATTGCATCAGCAGCAAGACTGTGGGCAAATAGTGAGAAGCTCTGGAAATTTCTGCAGAGCTGCCACTGAGGAACTCACTTTTGTAAAAGGTGACAGCCTTCTAAAAATCCCAAGTCAAGGACCTGAATAGGAATGACTTTGGGTATCACAGACCCAGTTCTTGCCTTATCTGAGCTGATGGAAAATTCTGTAATGTTTGTTGATGGAGGTTTGCAGTACGTGTGGCCATGAAAGTGCTTGTCCCATTTATAATGCTGCCAGTAATATTGAATCCCTGCACTGAACATCACAGGCAGAGAGTAGGGTATATTATTTGTGTAACATTTTTGTAGCACATTCAGTAGTGACATGCTTACTCATTATGAACAGCAATACACTTAGGGAATGGACCTGTAATTCTAAGTATTTTGACCTCCACCATCTCGATAAATATTCAGTAAATCTGTACTGAAGTAGAATCAAGAAAACTGTGCCAGACCTTAGCTCTCACCAAGAAATATTTCTCCTGATACTGCATTTAAAGAGCCATATATAAATACCTCTAGGGCAGTAAGAGATGGAAAGCAACTGCTTACATCAATAAGTCATTAGCAGCAATTAGGACAGAACAAAATTGGCATCTGGCTATTCCAGATGATGATAGAAAAGATGTAAAACCCATGAAAATGTAAAAGAGGTATTGGAAATCCATACTCGGTGAACTAATGTAGACAGTCTGAGCATAAGCTGCAAAAGTCACTAGAATTTGACAAGCCTTTTTGAGCAACACTGTTCTGAAAGCAGAGAAAAGGCATATGTAGTGTGAAATAGTCTATAAGTTAAGAGCTGATAGACTGCCTGGTCTTTTCCCAAGTTCCCTTATGAGGTCTAAATAATCAGCAGCAATGTGAGTGCAAACACAGCCTGTTTCCTCTTGCACTGGAGTTACTGCACTCACGTGAGTAGCATTTGGTTAGTAAGAGTAAAATTTGGTGTACAATGAGAAAATAAGGCACAGATGAAACATCACTTGACTAAGCACAGCAAAGCAAGTGACTGAGTGGTGTTGATACAGCTCACAAGTGCAAACAGGTGGGAGCTTCAGATGGGACAGGTACCCAGCATACTTCAGTTCAAATGAATAATGCCATTCACTACCCTGCATTTGGGTACCCTCCTACTAGGAATAATTTGCAATAATTCAGGCTGATTTAGACATCCAGCCACAAGTGTGTGGCTCTCCTGCATGTATCCTTCATGCATAAGGTGGCCAAAATCCTCCTTAAATCTGGAAATTTGCTTTCTATTCATGGAGTATTTACTTCCCCTTTGCTAGCTGTGGAAAACAACGTGGCTTTTTATCCTGCTGTATAAATATCAATGTGAGTATTTTTGCACTTAAAAATAATCTAGCAGCTTTACAGGTGCAGAAAATTTGCTGTATTTTCATATCTAGCATCCAAAATACTCTGAAAATCCACATAAGTGACTGCTAATGAATATGGCTTTAAGAAGTCTATCATTTCAGTCTCTGTTTCTGTTTAGTACTTAGTCCTTCTGCTGTGACTACCCCTAATGGGTTGAAAGGCAGGTGTCTGTGTGGCTGGAGGCACCCTCAGGTGCTGTCCTGCAGGTCATTAACCCTTTTTCTGCCCACCCTTATTGGAACTACCAGCATCTATAAGTCACATATGGCAACGATAGCGCTACATACAGAGATTTTGTATTTATAATATCATGACTGGCATAAAGCACTGCCAATTCAATGTGCAGATCAAACAGTGGTGTGACAAAAGAGGAATGTGCTTCAGCTCAAGCAGCCTGTGCCCCTATGGTCTGATTTGAAGGCCACTGAAATAGCCAGAATGAGTATAGTCATTTCCAGAGGGCTTTGGAGCTCTCTTTTGAGTTGTGTCTGTGAAGTCCTGAGTGTGAAGCAGAGTGGTATTTATAGGGTCCTTGGTGTTTATGATTATAAATATAATCCGTCATTCAGATGCTGTGATGCTGAAAGCTGAAGAAATCCCCTAGGCTCATATAAAGAGTAAGGCTATTTGGTAAAAAGGAGATTCTTTTCCCCTTAAAATACCACAAAAATGTGTTATTTCCATTTATTTAAAAGCAGCTTTCCAGCAGCCAATGGATATTTATATTGATGGAGTATCCACTGAAGTATGGCAATTTCCTGATTCCAAATTGGTTTTTCTCCTACAATGCTATCAAGTTGCTTTTATCTCAAAATGTTTTCCTGAGAAGACCAGTGACATTTTTTGGCTTTTACAGCTAGAGAAACTCAAATCCTAAGAATTTCAACCCCATGAGCTATCCCTGGCCCTGAATTTTTTCAGTTCAAAAATTCTTATCCATGCACTCCTGTGTCACTTCACTTCCCAGTGGATGAATATGAAATGAACTCCTTTAGGAATTAGCTCTTCTGAAGAGCTGTCACTGATGTTTCTGGAGATGTGATGTGACCCGCAGGTCAACAGAGGGGATTCTCCTCTCTCTTCTGCTCTCGTGACACCTGGCCTGGAGTGCTGCATCCAGCTCTGTGGTCCCCAACACAGGAAGGACATTGACCTGTTGAAGTGAGTGCAGGTGAGGGCCATGAAGATGATCAGGGGAATGGACCACCTCTCTATGAGGACAGGCTGAGAGAATTGGGGTTGTTCAGCCAGGAGAAGAGAAGGCTCTGGAAGGCCTTATAACATCTCCCAGTACCTAAAGGGTGCTAACAGGAGACATGTAGTGAGACAGGACAAGGGGAAATGGCTTCCAACAGAAAGAGGCAGGTTTAGATTAGGTATCAAGGAGGAAATTCTGTACTGTGAGAGTGGTGAGACACTGGCACAGGCTGTCCAGAGATGTTGTGGATGACTCATCCCTGGCAGTGTTCAAGGCCAGGTTGGATGGGGCTCTGAACAACCTGGTCTAGTGGAAGGGGGATTGGAACTAAATGATCTTCAAATCTCCATCCAACCCCAGTGATTCTATGATTTATGATTATGTGATATCTGGCCTCAAACTATTAATATACTCACACTGTAGTAGAGGGCACTTGCATTCTAGTTTGTAAATGAAAAGTTAATTCCGGGAAAATTATACCCACTTTTTAGCTTGCTGTCTAACTAGGAAAAAAAGAATGAAGAAATTAGCTGACTTATTTTATGTACAAAGCAGAGCACTTGACCTTTGATTCTCTGAATTTTTCTAAGTGTGGATCTCTTTCATTTTTTCAAAGCTTCCACTCTGTCTAGCCAAGAACTGGAGAATGTGTTGATCACAGACCCAAAAACCTATAATTACCTTCTCGGAGTGGACATTTCTTTCTTTTCTTACATAATAGCAAATTTTCTTTTCTCCTTCATCTTGAAATATCTATCCTCTTATTTTTCCCCCATCCAAATCTCCAAACTAGAGTGTGGCCTTTTTATTTTGAAACTACTCATCATGATGTGAAACCATTTCATGTGCAGGTAATTAAATCCATTTAACTTAGTTGCACAGATAATGCTAAGAGAAGTACCAAAGCTCTCACAAGGCTGGTAGAGTTGCAGAGCAGGAGTTGCAATGTTTTGAACTGAATTTTGTACCATCATTGTCCTACCTATACTACATATGTAAGAAAAGTCACAGGGAAAGAACCTTCAAGGATGTAGTAAAATGTACAGTTCCCCGGTCTGAGAAATGTGTACAAGCATTAAATACAAGTAGGGCTTTGTGCTTGTTGCTGACAGACATCATTGTCGGGCCAGGAAGTTTGGTTTGCATACAGGAGATGAAAGCTCTTATCTACCAACCCTGAAACAGTAATTTAAACTAAACATCTCTATTACTTCCTGATGCAGGCAAGCCATTATTAATTTGATATCTCATCAGGCTTATGTGCTTCTAAATTTGTCCATCAAGCAAAGATTTTAACAAAGAGCTTCAGTTTTACAATGACAAGTAGTGAAAGCATAGAGAATATGTTCTTCAGGGAAAGAGTAAAAGCACTGTCATGGGAATTAATAAGGAGATAATTGGTGCAGGGGGTGCTTGGCAGACACCGGGCTCCACTCAGATTTAGCGTGTACCCTCTGCTCTGGGACTATGTGTGGGGCAGAAGCCACAGAACTTCAGTCAAACATGAGACCTGAGTTTGAAATTCAAGTTGTCCTACAGCTGTAAGTGTGGTGTAGCTGGAGATCAGGGATTGGTCAGAGTATGCAACACTTCACCCTTAATTCCTGGTCCCAGAGCTCTCTCAGCCAGCTGCTGCAGGCATGAAACAAGGGATTGTTCCAAGAGAAGACCCTGCCTTGTGAGGAAGGGGTTGCCTGAACTCCCAGCCCCTGCACAGCAGAGCTGTTTGGACAAGTGCTGCAGGAGCCATCCAGAAGTGTCAGACTGGCCTGGAGATTCCCCTGGGCAGCTTCTGCTGTGCCTGGATGGACTGTCAGGCAGTATATATGTGTTAAAAGTGTTGATTAACCTGGCTGGGAACCCAGCCATCCAAATGACTCTCCCAGGCAGTTTCTGCTACAGAACTTACCAGACTCTGCACAGGGAAGACACTTGTAACTAGTGGAAGTTGTGTAGATGCAGAAATGGGCACATAGCTCAGCATTTGGTACACATTCAAGATGCATATTTTGTGCATTATTTAATACTCTCAGTAGAAACAGACCGTACATGTGCTGGAGTGGTCATGCAGGACCACTGCCCAAATGGATCATAAAACATGAGCAGAAGTTTGAGGAGCATCACCAGGTCCAGCTGAAGATGCTGCTGAAACGACCCTCACAACAGAGACTCCCATCACCATCTGGACAGTAACCAACCACGCTGTTTGAGGGACTGGAGCATTACCTCATGGGAACAACCTCTCAAATCTACTTTGTTTCAACAAATGCTCTGTGAGTGTCCATGCAACAGTGGCACAGCGCTCCTGGGGCACTGAGAGAACTTGCATAGAGCAGACCCTGACACGCTCAACACAAAGAAAGAGAAACATGATTTCACCCCTATTTGAGCATCTGTTCTTTATCATAGAAAGCAAAGAGAGCCTCCCATCTTCCTCCTGATACTCCTGGTTTGGATTTCAGCTCTTGTGCTAGTGCATATTTAATTGTTTTACTGGAAGTGGGTAACAAATATTTTCTGCCATCTTAGAGATATCATGTGGTGATTAAACAGTCTCCTGACAGGGACAATTGAATCAAATCTTATCATGGATAATTAAACATGGATCCTTCATATCTCAGGAGTCTATCTCTGTAACTTTGAGTAAGATCTCTTGCAATCTCCTCTGCTATCTTGCATGAGACTCCTCTTACTTACTAATGAGAGTCTGCTTAAGAGCTAGGAGCTCATGGCTCTGCTTATAGGGTGCATTTTGAAGGAGAAATTCATATCTGTTTTAAACGTTTCTCAAAACTTTTGGTGATGGAAGGTTTGTGCCCTTGCTCACTTGTTCCACTGATTAACTATTCCTCTTACTAGAGTGTTTCTTGCTCAGCTTTCTCTTTTGCTGCAAATTGTCCAAATCTGCTGCTTGTCCTTCTTGTTCTCTGCACACCCTCTGCAATATCACCTTTCTTCTGCTTTTCTACCAGTCTGGTAAGCTAAGTCAAACCTATTATATTTCAGTCATGCTCTACAGAAAAGATTTTCAAACATCAAGCAGAAGGTCTTTATCTCTGTAGATGTGTAACATCTAAACTAGGACATGGCACTCCTTGTCAAACTTCAGAAGTGCTTATGAGAGGAGCACTGCTGTCCATTTTCCAGGTTTGAAGATGCCTTTCTGGCAACAGCATGACATCAGTCTTTTAGATTACGACTCCCCATAGCCATTTTTCTGCTGTGTTGCTGCCCAGTTATTTTTCCTTTTTCTTTTTTTCTTCTTTCCAAGTGTAGCAACTTTTGCTCTTGTCTATGTCATGCTCCATCTTCCTGACTTCAGATCACATCTCCAATGTATTGTTTTAAATTCTAGCTATCTCAGATGCATTCAGTTCCCCTTTGTTCATTATTTTCACATTTGAGGACATCCATGCTTTTCTGTTATCTGGGTCATTAATGGGGGTAGGGTACAGTATACCAAATTGTGTTGGATACATCCCGTGTGAGTTATTGAAAATTGAGTACAATCTTACATCAATTATTGCATTCACCTTTATAGTGTTTGATTCCACTAAATTCATATTTATTTCAAGAACTTCATTAAAAAAAACAGAGCTATACAAGCTAGACAGTAAAAAACAAAGTGTGGTTGTGAGGAACCAGATGGCTAAAGTACCCATTTAGTCAGATTTTCAGCAATGAAACATTAATCAAGCTTTTTCTAGAAATCTCACCAAATCCTTGGCAAAATCTCAAATTTCAGCAGTGCAAAATGTATCCGAAAATAGGGCTGACCTCTTCACACTTTACTAACAGCACTTTATGCCTGAAAAGCTATTACTTGCTATCACTGCTACAGTTATATTTTGAACTCTCCAGAATGTTTTTTACTTTTCTTCTATTTTCATAAGATCTACTAGAATTGAGCATCTCTCTACCCATCAGTGTAACAGAAAGAACTGTTATACACATACTTCGGTGAGTAATTCAGGAAAACTCAGCTCAGTAAAATCTGGGACTGTAGCTACTGTTAAAATTATTGCTAGCTGAGGTTCCTAAATTTTTAAACTCCTTGATAAGTCATTTGAAACATAAGCTTTCCAGACTGTTCCGTTTATTACTCTCTTTAAGTGAGCAGATCTAAATTAGAATCTCCTCAGATCAATAGCTCATTTTTATCACAGGACATTTGAACTGTACCATATAGATCAGATAAATCATCTTTCACTCTACTCAAAAGTTTTAAGCTGCAGATCTGTGGTGTAGAACTGCCGTAGATTAGGTGCTAGGAAAATGATATATTACAATTGTTTCTCCCTACCTATGGCTCTTCCTGAATAAGTGCCATGTTGCAGCACAGTGATTATTTTAATTGCAGATGTTTCCTCAAACTGCATGATATATTTCTCTCTATTAAAGCAGGTTGTTTACTTTTACATTACAACCAATATTTCCTCACTGGGTGCTGCTCAGTTTATTTACACCATGAAAAACACTAAGTAACGTATTTGACTCCATGCGATCCAGACCTAAAGGAATGAGGAGATTCAGAGTGGAAGTTGTAATCACAGGTGTGTCCTGGGCAGTGGGAAAATCACAGGATCATGGAAAATTCATGCTGGAAGGGACCTCAGGAGCTCTCTACCCTATCCTCCTGCTCATATCCAGACTGAATTTATCTTTCTTTTTTTTTTTTTTCATTTTATGCTTGTTATTGCTCATCCTCCCACCAGGCACTCAGCTGTGAAAAGTCTGGCTCCATCTCCTTGGTGACCAACTTGTGGGCACCGGGAGCTACTTTTGGGAATTTCCAAGTTGTCTCTTCCCCAGGATGAACCACTGCTGCCCCTCAGCCCTTCCTCAAATCCTCACAGGGCCAGTGCTCCCACCCTGAGCATCTTGGTGGCCCTCAGCTGAACTCCCTTCTGTTCATTGACTCCTTCCTTGTGACACTGCCTTCCAAAGACGATCGCTCTTTGATTTTGATACTGCTGCCCTTTATGTATTAAACCATTATATGTTGTCTGCTGATCAAGGACTGCCACAGGAAAGTCATTACAGGGCTTTTAGAGGCAGATGACATGACATTGCATAGAAACACTTGAACTTTCTTTCTGAAGCAAAATAATCTTTTTCATAACAATTCTTCATTTGTTTTCTTTTACTTCTTTTAACAGAAAAAGTTCTTGAATACATAGATTTTTATTTCCTTTATTTTGCCTAATTCATGATAAGTAAAAATAAAGGGTTCTTAATCTCAGTTTAAAGTACAATTCTTTTGAAACAAATCAACTTCTTTGCAGACCCTGTAGATAAGGTGAAGAGCCCTGTGAGTTTCAGGGCAGAAGGAAGCTTGACACAAAGAGGGATCCTGCAGAGCCACACAAGCAGGAACATGTGCTTGCCACCCAGCAGGTTACTGGTGTGGAACTGCAGCCACCAAATCTCCACAATTAATCCACTCTTAAGGCCTTGACCTGAGTCTTTCCATCTGGCAAATGTGAAGGGCAAAGTCTCAGAAAAATAACAGATACAAACCAATATTCCCCCACGTTCTTTGGCACAGGTGTTAAAAATTAAGTCCTGAGGCCTTTTTCCAGGACATCATCTATTACCTTGGTCAAAACACAGTTTCAAGAAAGCATTTATACTCCTGTTAGAAAATAAGGATAAAGCCCAAAGTTTTTCACTGTGCTTTCATTGCTTCTGTTGGACTTGCAGCCATACATTACAGCATCGGCATAGTGACCACAGGTAAGCTTCCACATCTGTGACTTCCATGCTAAATTGATTGCAAATTGTGTACACATGCACTTTAATTCATTAAGTTCCATTGTAGTCTGTCCTTCACCAGCATTATTCAGTATTTTCATTATTGTTATTAACAGAGGCATAGAAGATGTGTTTATAATTTTTTCAAATGACCTCAATCTGGAAAGGGTTGCCTGAAGGACTGAAAAATAGCATTGGAATTCAGAATACTTTTGACAAATTGAATGAATTGGGAAAACAAAACAAAAAAAAAGGAGATGCAAATAGATTCAGTGAAAAGTACTTATACACAGGTACTGGGAATTGCCTACTCAAATATGCAATAGCCAAAGTGGGGTAAGCACCAGCATAAGAGGAGATCTGGCTGGGGGGAGAGGGCACTTATTAAATCACAAGATGAAACAAGGTAAGTAACATTATTCTGTTTCCAGAGAAGTATCCATGGCCATGAGATATATAAGTAGGATTTTGTCTACGTGACACGTGGTGGAAATCTTCCTTCTTTCAGCACTGGCATGGCTCCAGCTGGAACGTGCCCACCTCTGAAGCAATGCAGCCTCTGGTGAGTGTCCAGGGGAGAATGGTCTAAAACAACCACCTGAAGGAAGTGGAGCTGTTTGCTAAAGGAAAAGAGAGAGGCACGACTGTGGCTCGAAACACGTAAAGCGTAGCTGTAGAGAGGGAAGGAATTAATTCTCCATTATGAAATAATGGCTTAAATTACAGTAAGGTTTAAGTTAGGCATTTGGAAAAGCTTTCTAATAGCAAAAGTAATTAAGCACAGAAATAGACTGCAAGAGGAATATCCATCATTGGAAGCTTAAAGAGGAGGCTATGTAAGCTGTATAGGAATGGGCAGCCCAGCCATGGGGCTGAAAAGGGGGAAGTGCTGTTCTGATTTGGGTGCTAGCAAGAGGAGAAGATTTTCCAAATGCAAATCTCATGGCTGTAACACACTGTATAGCTGTCTGTATAGCGCTAGCACATGAGGACCTGGAACAATTACTTAATTTATTGATGTGTTCAAACCCCAACAGAAGGTCTGTTTTTACAGATGGCGCCTCAAAATGTTAAAACACATGGAACAGGGCATCAAAAAAAAATCCTCTGATTCAGCCCTTGGTATGAGGTCAGCACAGATACTCTGCAGGAATTGGGGTCCAGCTGATACAGGGGTCCAGTACTGATATTCCAGACAAAGCCTGGCAGGAGAGTGCTACCAATCTTTGTAATAATCAGCATGCTCTTACTTAGATGCCTTCCTAACAGATTTTGCTTAGATCAAATTTTTATTGGTGTCTGAAAATCCCAGACAGTGGGGGACAGTGAAGAGAGGCTGGTGAAGAAGTTTGTTTCTGGCAGGAACACAAACTTGTATTTTACTGAATCAGCTCATATGATGGTATCCTACAGATATCTACAAAACCCAAATACTTTTGAAGAGAAAACTAGATCCAAATTTATCCACAGAGTTTTAATATTAGAAAAAAGCAAAAGCCAGAGTCTTTAAACGCTATATTAAATGCAAACTTATCTGTATTTACCAGCTTGATGCTACCCCTGGTATCATCAGGTAGCTCAGGGACTTGATTACAGACATCATGACAATGCTATAATAAAAGATTATGAATAGCTTGTTGCTGACTTGGGAGCAATCTGGAAATCTCATATCATAAAACCAGCATTCAGTCGCTTTAACTTTATTATATTAAAAAAGTTATAAAAACTCTCTGCGTAATTTTTACCGTGCTCCATACACAAGAGAGCTGTTATTTAACTCTTCATTTAATTTCCAGATGCTTCATATGCACCATATAAAAGGCATCCAGAGAATCCAGGCAGGAAACAGACTTATGATAGGCAACTCAAAGGTATGCATGTGTGGAAAATGCCATTAAAAGTATAGCCTATCTAGTGTGCTTTGCTTCCCAAAACTAGAAGTGTTTCAATTATTTTCAAAGGTTTAGCTTCAGGCTGCAAGGCTGATGTCGCTTCAACTTGTCTGGGAGTCCAGGTGGGCACTACCTGGGGGTCACATGTGTGCTGCACCTCTGAGATGCTGGATGCAGGATCTCTGTGTGTTTTTTGCCTTGCAACACAACCAGCGTGTCCCATTGATTCCCTTACATCATGGGACAGGCCATAATGCAGTGCAAGAGTGTCAGTCTTTGAAGTCCCAGCCCTGGACTTATCAGTTTTTCTATACTGGACTTTTCAGTTTTTCTTTAGCAGAAAAGAGAGAGAAAATCTTACCCAGTATCTATTTCCAGGAGACAGAGCAGTGAGGGCTACCTCCTCCCAGGAATTTTCAGGCATTCCATCCCTGTGCTATGGAAGAGGTGTGGCTGGGGAACCCTCACACTGCAGCTGGGCTGTCCTGGCCCTGGTCCCTGAGTGCATTGTACATACCCAGAAACTAGGAAAGGAGTAAGCAAAAAACATCTCACTTCTTTGAAATTTCAGTGTTCTTGAACATTTGAATTGTGAGCCCTGGTTTCCTCCTTCACAGTAATACACGTTATTGCAAAGAAAATTTTAGAAGTCATGGAGGAAAGAAGAAGTGCTTGAGCAATGGCCAGTATGGCCCAGGCAAGAAGGATGTGAGCACTGTTTCAACACCCACTGCAATTCGACAGGCTTGAGAAATCCTGGTTGCTGGGAAGCAAAACACAAATTGTCCGTGCAAATGCTTTTACCAGGTCACTCTGTCCTTTTCCTAATTCAAACTGCAATTATAGAGATGATAAAACGGAAAATAAATATATATACAGTAAGAGAGAAAAACCAATTAGTTTTGCACCGGTGAGAAATAATGCAGAACTGCTTGTGTTTTTAACAAACTGGCTCTCAATATATATTGTAATGTATCTTCATGACTCAAATATACTTAGGAAGAGCATGACAATGAAATGTATGTTGGAAGTGTAGTAAAGGAACTAATGTAGTAAAGTTACTATATTTTATTAGTAGAAAAAAACAATTAAAATGATATCCAGGTAGTAACTTAGGAGCCAAATGTCATAGCTGTCTCTTTTGCTGCCAAAATATGTGTACTCTCTTCCTAACAGTCTCTTCCCCAAGGAAAAATAAATGTATCTAAGAAATACTTGTTAGCAATGCAATTACAGGCTTAATTCCCCAACCAGCTTCAGACATCATAAAAACAAAACCAAGCAGAAGCCCTTTGCAATTGCAATGGAAAAGAGACTGAAAACCACTAGGTGCTCAGAGAAAGATAGTATCTTTTTATAACAAAAGCTGACACAGTCTTTGACAATAACATTTGAGATGACATTAGCATTATTTTTTGAAATGCGTTGTCTTTTTCTTTGAAGCTGCTGCCTAGAATGAAAAACTCCTTCTAAGGTTAGACTGTGCTACTCCTGGACAGGACTTTTGGGACACTCAGACACCAAAGTAGCTTGCCAGTCTCTCAGAAAAGCAAAGTAGCTTTGTATCAAAATAACATTTCTTGACACTGCTTACTTCTGAAGGTCTGGTCCCTCCAAGGAACTTAATGACAGCTGGGTTATTTGTACATTGTGGGTTCAACCATGAGACCTGAGACACTGGAAACCTAATTGAGAGCACCTCTGAAATGTTGGCCCTAAAAAAATGAGATCAAGATAAATGTTTGAATAAATAAAGTAAAAGGCACTCAAAAATGCTAAACCTTGCTCTTTTTCACAGATTAAACCCATATTCATATCACAGCATGGAGAAAGAAAACCTTCAAGAGGCCTTGCATGGTCCATAGAAGTTTGTAGCTGTGCAAGGCTTATGTTTGTGGTGTCTTTCAGGATTCCTGTGCTAGGGTCTAGATTCATCCCTATCTTCTCATTGATTTACCAGTGTGCTCCCTGCTCAGCCTGGGCACCCTGGGCTCTCTCACCATGCACAGCAAGGCCTTGAGGTCCTCCAGGGATACCTGTCTTTGGAGGGGCTGTCTCATACACTTGGCTTCACCAGGCAACACTCTGGACACTGTGGAAAGTCTGCTCACTTGAGGAGATGTCCTGACCTGAGGCTCCAGGTTCTGTAGAAGGATTTCTACTTGATTTGGTAGCACCATGTACTTTTACTGTTGGAAGTAAAAGTGTACACCCCAGAATAGTACCATGTTCCTTCTAGATTCCTGCTCCCAATGCAAGCTTGAATTTTTTTGACAAGGGCCTCAAAAGTTTTTTCTCCCCAATGACTTTGTGTAATTTAAAATACCCATCTTAAACATTGCAGGTGACTTCTACCCCTCAGTCAGTTACTATCAAAAGTCTCCATTCTTTTGAAAAATTGACAGCAAATCCAAGATAAAAATATTGATGTTTAAAAATTTAGTATTTTAAAATATTGAACATTAATATCCTTTTAATGATTTTTAAATTGGATCTAAATCAGGGTAGATATTTTCCTTTTGACACTCACTTATAAAGGGTTACTGCATTGATAGATTCACAAGAAGAGGCAAGTGAATTTTCTTTCAATTTGTCTTGCCTCCAGCCTTGGATCCCAAAAGGGCAAATGGCTGGAAGGCACGGGAGCTTCACTGAGTGAAAATGCATATTCTCAATACACATATAAAAACTGTAATAACCAAGCTCCAGAAATCACAAATGCCTGGATCCCTGGGTTGCAGGTGATGCAGTGCAGAGCATTGCACCGATGGCAGAGAAAGGTAGAGAAGAACTTTGCAGATGATCTTTAAGATGTCTCATGGCTCATGAAAATGATAGACTTTAGTGGCATTTTCAATTAATAGATGCACTGATTTTTCCTCTATACATCTAAGTTGTCAGTATCTACACCCATAATGACAGGATAAGAGGGATTGGATTTTTTTCATATTTAAAATGTAGCTGATTAAAGTTGAAATGGGATCAAGGATATGGTTTTTTACTAATGGAGATTTTGGGTAATAATGACAAGGAGCTTTCAATTGCAAAACCCAGTGTGCTGCCTCACATGTCTGTATTGGATGCAAATCTTGACAAACATCCTTGACTAGGGTCATTAAAACTGGTACGATTGGATTTGTGGCATTTTTAATGTAGGCTCAGAAGCAAACTGCATTATTATTGAAAGCCTGGGATGAATTTGTTGAGATGGTCTGAATAATTTTTCTGAAACAGAAATTCCGCAGACAGCTGCTGTCTCTCTCCTAATGAGTTTCAGAGTCTGTATGCAGAGGAAACCCAAGTCTTTGTGGAAAGCTCAGAAGAGATTTCTTTCTATCCTGCCTCACAGTCTGTCTCCTGAGAAGCACAACCACCAGCACTGACAATAATAAACACAGAACAGAAGTCTAGATTAAATGCTGTGAATGATCTATGGCTTCGTTTTTCTGGTATGCACCTGAGGCTCAAGACCCTTTTGCAAAATGCTGGAAACTCATCTATCTCACTAACACAAGCTGTGTGCCTACAGTGATTTGAAACAGAAACTGGCTTTATCTGTCATCTTCTGAGGAGGATTTTAAACTTCCCCTAAATTAAAGGTGCTTAGACCTGATACTTTGGCTTAGCAACCTAGAAAAGCTGAGATCCACTGTAAATCAGGTTCCAGGTCAGGTTTATTTTTCTGACATGGCGAGTCTGCAACAGAATGTTGCTATTTGGTGATTTCTAAAGGAAAGATTTGTCGAGAGGCTCACAGATACACTGCAATAATGGTGACATTTATGGGANACTAACAAGTATTTTTAAAAGAAAATAGCTGCTCAGTTACAGCTTAGCACCTCTTGACATTTCCATTATCTCATTGGTTTTCAGTTTATTTATTGCTTGGCTCTCTTAAAACATGTGGGACAGAAACTTGGCGTAAACACTTGTCAGTTCAAATGGAAATCTGTCTCTTCATGTTCTTATACTGGGGTCAGTGCCATCGTATTTTAGTCAATTGAATGTCTGGGTTATTATTTAAATATTATTACATGGCTCCATAAATATAGATGGCACTGTCCAAAATGACTTCTGTGGTAATATTTATATTTCAAAAAGATCCCATATGATTCTGCAGTTCATTTTAGTTATTGAAGATATTCAGTGCTTTTTTGAAAGTCTGCAGTTTTATGGGCACAGCTTAAGTGCTTGAGATCCTTTGGCCCCTTGCAACCTTTGGACACAAAGGACAGCTCAGGGCAAACCCATTTTATGATCCCCTGAGACAAGTACAGTTGTTAGGTTGCCTTGTGAGGAAGCAATTTTTTCCCTGGATCACCAGTAATGGGGAATATCCCTGGTAAGACGAGAGGTAAGATGCACACCAGGGGCAAGAATCCCTGGCAGCTGATCCTCCCATCTGAGAGCTGACTCATGTTCTGAAGGAGTCAAATTTTTTCTGATAATTATTTCTTAATTTAGGATTGAAATTAGTTGGGGTGAATTGCTGCAGCAATTGCGATTGTTGGGCTGATGCTGCAGCTACATGCAATAGCCCCTGAGCTGGAGGGCTCTACAGAGGTGGTCCTGAGCTGGATGAGTGATGGTGGTGTTAACACAGCCCTCCAAAAAGAAGAAGACTTGTCATCTAGCCACATGACTTTTGTGCTTCATCTCCATTTTGCTTTTTCTGCCAGATGAAATTTGATTAACTGCACCATCTAATTACTCTGTTCCAGAAATAACCAGAAATGGGGGCTGAGAGCCAGAATCTCTCTCCTGTTGGAAAGAGCTGGTAGCACAGGGGAAGCCCTCGCCCTGCTCCCCCTTGCACCCAGCAGCTTGGGGGGCCAGCCCAGTGACCCAGGGTGCCAGCCCATGAGGGGATGCAGCTCTCTGGGCCTGGGATCGCAGAGCAGCTGCCTGCACATCTACAGGTGTACTAAGCCAATAATAGTAATAGGTTTATCTATTGTAGATGTGGTCTCACAAATCTGTCTGTCCCAGGTGCAGGACTTTACATCTGTTCTTGTGAAATTACAGATGGCTCCTGTTGAGCTCTTCCTCCAGACTCCTTATGGCAGCCTTGCCCTCCAATCCGTCAGCTACACCTCCAGGTTGGCATCATCTGCCAATGTAATCAGGGTGCCCTGCACCTCCCCCTCCAGGCAACAGAGGAAGGCATTACACGGGATGAGTCTCAAGACAGGGCACCACTTCTCACCAGGCTTGAGGAAGGTTATGAACCATAATGGCTACAGGGTCTGAAGCTGAGCCTTCAGATCCTCCTGCTTCATGCAAAAGTGTTGTTTGTAAGTCATATACCGTCTATCTTTAAATTAGGTTTAAACTAGGTGTCTAAGATAGTTTTGTATGGTCTTTTCATAGTCAGTGGTGGTATTAAGAGAGAATAAGTTTTTCGAATGATTAATCATTTATATTCTATTTTGTGTCTGAGACGAGACAAGGTGGGGAAAAAACCCAGCAGTGGGCAATGCTGAAAGCAGGAAAGTCGTGTGGAAATGCTGGGGTTTGTCTTCATGCAAAAGTTTTTAACAGAGGGCATTAACATGGCCTGTAGATATTCTTATCTATAGGCCTTAGACTCATAATTAGTTCCTGTGTGCCAGGCTCATACCAGCAGGTAAAAAGTTTGGAGTGAATCTGGCAGATAATTTCTTCAGGTGAAGAGTGATTTTCTATAGCAAGAACATAAGGAATATTTTTTTTTTTTTCTCCCTTCCTGCAGGCGATATGAAAACTCTTATGAGATCAAAGAGTCATCATCAAATAAAGGCTTTCCACCATTCCTTATCCTTTACAAAATCAATGCTCAGGAGGGTTATAGGTGTTTCTTGTGATTTCTGGACTGTTTTAGCTGAGGGCCCTGTGGTTCTGTCTCCTTTGTACTGGCTTGCCAGCTGGTCCCAGTAGCACACAGTGCCTTAGCAGACTCAGCAAACCCAATCCCATTGCCTTTGCCCACCTGCAGGGAACATAAAGGACTGCAGAAAGGACTATGTCTGCCCAGTACTGGCCATATGCCATCTCCATTATGTCCACTTCAGCTTTGGCCACTTCATCTGAGAAAGAAAATTAGACCCAAAGTAGTAGGTGATATGAAATAGAAATTAAATAGCCAGGGCATCAGCTCAGAAAATTGATGGTTCAGAGGTAAAACAATGATACACAAAATCATGAATGATGTGAGGCAGGTAAACAGGGAATAGTCATTCATTATTCCTAACAGTATAAGAACTAATTAAAGTAGCAGGCAGACAGCTTCGGAGTGACAAAAGACATTATTTTTACACACATCATAATTAAATTGTGGAAGTCAATACTTTCAAGTCAGCTGGGTTTGTGGAATAAAGATCTGTAAAAAGGGGTTGAACAGGAGCTCTGGTTCAGAACTGGGGAGCAGCAACTCTCTGGGAATATTCCTCTTTAGTACTTTGACATTATATATTCCTTCATGCTTATGACAGAATTTGGATACTTGGCTCCATGCACCTCTGGTCTCTCTCCAGACAGCTATTGTTATAGAGTTATGGAGAAGGAAAATTATTGACAACACTTTTACGTATATAGGGCCAGGCTCTCAAAATGAGGCGAAATGAAATTACTAAGGCATGAATTCCTATCTACTAGAAATCTAAATGTATGCAAATATATAAATATTTGCCTTTATTTTGTGCCCCCAGTAAGGAAAAGGAGAAACTGGACAGACAGGCTATTAACAGGGTCTCAAATGCCTTGGAAATATTCAAGATTGGTACATCAATTGAAATCGGAATGGTGCCAGCATAAGGGAGGTGACTATGGCTTTGATAATTTTTTCTCTGAAGGTAGTTTCATTATCCTTTCAGGCACCAGAAAATTACTATTTTCCCTCATGAAGGAGATGATCTCCTGTGGAAAGTGCAGTGATTCCACATTTTCCTCTTTTGACTGGGGAACTCATAATGGTCTAGGAGGATAGCAATTATTCCCTTAAGCCTGCAGATCAAGGCACCCAGCAGATCAAGTGAAAATAAACAGAAAGGAAGCTGTAATAAAAAGCCATTGCTAATGATTTGTGTGGAATCTGCAATATGTATTAATATTTTCTGCTTCCCCCTTCCGGGCATGACTCAGTAGGAGCCCTTCAGTGACATTCCCCTGACTATCTTTTTTACAAAGGAAAGAGAATTTGAAATGGAGGAAAGATTATGTTTTAATCTGTGACTTTGCAATATGCTGGCACAGAGATCTGATGCTCAAAGGCTGTGTCTTGCTCTAAAACAGCATGAAGGGGTTTCTAGTCTAACAGAGCTGATCTTTGCACCTTAAGCTTTTGATTCACACTTTTATAAAACTGCCTCTTAGATTCTTAGATTCTTTTAATTAGTGGCAGGCAGCTTTTGAAAGAGAAAAATAATGGTTACGTACAGGAGCTGGCAGGAGTTTTCCCAACTCATCAGGCCAGATGCTGTTCTGCAAGTTCAAAGGGAGCAGTGAATGCTTGCCACCTCTGGCAACTGGGGCACTTTTATTTAGGTACCCTTTAGACAGAAAAATGTGACATTTGTGGGTTTATGCTGTCTCTGTTTGCTTTTGCATCTGTCCAGCAAGATCTGAGGGGCAGTGCTTTTCTGCCCCTCAGTGATGCCCTGAGGCTTTGTTAGTTGACAGAGAGACTGGGAGACAAAAAACAAAAGAGAGTGAGATCACAGAGTGACCTATTTTGTTAACAGCAAGGAAAGGACTTTGGTGGCTCAGAATCTGCAGCAGTAATTTTGGCATTCCTGCCTGAGAGGCTGGTGAGCTATCATGACTCATGTCATTAAGATGATTTTAATGCTCAATGCCAGCTGATGAAAATTGAGGTAAGGGGAAATTAATTTTACATGCAAACTATATAAAAGCATTGGAAGTTAACTCCAGAGAGAGATCATGAGAAAGAAAATCTTGCCTGCCCTGATCTCCAGGGGAGAGTGAGAGAACTACAGCATTTTATTCAGCCATCTGGAAGGAATTAATTTGTGGTGCCTTCTGTGTCTAATTCATCAGGAAAATATTGGACAAAGATGACACAGTGCACACGAGGAACCCGATAAATGTAAAACTAAAGGACTGGAGAAGGACTTGCTGGTGGGGACCCCAGCTGCCAGATGGGCAGCCCATTCCCCAGACAGTCTAGCTCCCATTTATTTGCTGTTGTGAGGAAAATAAAGGAAAATGCTGACAAAATTACTAAGAAGACTCCCTGTCTCCAAACATCATACATTAAATCTGACCAGTTGCTCTTTCACACAAGCTCCTCACGTACAGGGGGAATCAGTCATCTCTGCTGAGCAAACAGAGACCTGGCTGGGAAACAGGCTGACTCAGGGGAACGTCACACCCTTGGAACATCTCAATAATATTTACAGAACCAAATCCACATTGATTATCTACAGTTGCAGGGCTTGGCTGCCAAGGTGCATCTTCTTTCGCCAGTACCTCTGTGGTGTTGATGAACATGAGGCCAAGGCATTCACAGCTCTGCAGGTGCCTTTGCCTGTTGCCCACCAGTGTGGGGCATCTGGCAGGACTTTAGACATGCTGAGCAGCTGCAACCCCCTCAGGCTGCCCAAAAAGAGCAGCTGGAAAAAGCTTGTGATTTCACTACAGTTTTTTTCTTGACATTGACTACTGCAGGTTGGCAGCCACCAGCTGATTTCTTTTCAGTGAGATTTTAGGCATCTTGACACTTCTATAAACAGTGCAGATACACTACAGAAAGTCACCTGGACTCTTGTTACTTCCTGGAGCACAGGTTTCCTTCACTCAGCTGAAGAAGTAATTCTTCCTAGTCCCAGAGAAAAGTCTGAAGTCAAAATGGGGAAAAGCCACTGGGGCAGCTAAGCCCAGTCCCACACCCTGCCCCCAGGCTGATAAAAGCAGTGGAGTTTGCTGTGTTCCTGGGTAGCCCCTGAACACACAGACCTCAAATAGCTGCAACATGTGGTTATATGGACGTTGTGTAAGTGCATCTTGGCAGAATTCATCTTCTGGTGCCACAGTCTCAGTACACTGGGATCACATCAGGAGTAGCTCTGGCAACAAGTGTTGTATTGGGAGACACAGAATGGTTTTAAGTCGAGCCTCCTGGGAGGAGATTTAGAGGTGTTTTTTTTGCCATTTGGGCTCCTTTCTATTGAGAGATAAGGAGAAGGGAGCATCCTTGCTCACCAAACCACCCTGGGGCCTCCCCTGGGGGATTCTCTGGGTTGCTCTACTGAGAGCACCAGACATCGTGGTGATCCAGGAGCTTCCACAGTTGCAGTGCCATGTGCTTGGCCTGGGAACTCTCTACCCCCACCCCATATTTCCTGTGCAGGAACCCTAAGAGGGACAACGCTGGGGTTTTGTGGCAGAGCAGACTTGGCTGAGAAATCACCTTGTGATGGAGCAATGCTCAAAGAGCTACTTCTGCTGAACTTCTCACCTTTCCACAAAATCAGTGATGCAAAGGGATCAACATACTATGAAGAATTAATTTCTTTGATTTTTTTAAATACCTTTGAGATTTTTTGGCTAATATTTTCTATGCTCAGGCTCTGCTGGAATATTGGTAGATTTTGTACATATGTGGAAATTTGAGATAAAATAATTCTGTGTGCAAAGAGAGGACAGAAATATCTTCAGCTGATTTTATTTAAGAAAAAGAAGTTTGGGGTGGTTTTTTGACTAGTCTTCCTGACAAAGCTATCGGGAATAAAATCCTGAATTTTTTAGTAGAATTTTCTCCATGTTATGCTGAATTTGGTAGCTATTTGCATGAGGTACAACTTTTTCAAAGTCATGTGTTGTGCATGAGACACACAGGTTAAGAAAGCTACCCTGAGCTTCATAAACTGCTAAATGATGTAGGAGAGCCCAAAGAGCTGGGAAACACAGCCAGAACACTCATTTCATGTGCAGCTCCCTCCCACAGAGCCTTGCTTGTGCGAACAAGCCTCTTCTATGACCTGCTCTGCTGTTCCCTATGCTGCTTTTATCCTTTGAAAGCATTAATTACATAGTTTCTGGTGCTGCAGGGCTAGATGCCCGAATAACCAGGGTTTTTCATTTTTAACCTTCTGTTTCTTTCTATCCCAAAGGATGAGCTGGCTTCAGAAGAATTCAAATGAGGAGAGGCAGCAGCAGGAAGCAGAAGTCACGGGAGCTAATCCAGCATATCACTGCCACAGCTACTCCCAGGCCTATGAGAACAGAAAGAGGCAGCAGCATCAAGCCAGGAGGAAGCTCTGTGTAGCATCAGTAATTTGCACCTTCTTCATGATTGCTGAGATAACAGGGGAGTATGTGTGTTCAAAAAGAGCTGGCAGGGCCACATTCTTCCCTTCATTCAGACTGCAGGGACCATGGGGACAGGAGTGAACCCACCTGGCATTAAAAAACTCTTCGTTGTCTCTGGTCATTAAAAGAATTGGAAGGGAGAAAGGGTTTGAGGGAAATCATCAAAATATTTTCATATATTCATTCAAGGATTGCATCTGGGTAGGGATACAAAGATCAGTTAATGGTCTGAACTGTTCTTCCAGGTCTTAAGCTTGATTAGAAGTGACTAGCATGTCTTAGCATCATGTCACAAAAGGTTTCTAATAAATTTGGTTACATTCTTTTTAAAAGATTAAAAGATTTTACATATTTATCCAGGCCAATGAGACCACAGCACTGATGGAGGCTGCTAGCAGCAGGATCTGAAAATAAATGCAAGAGTCTTAACAAAATCCAGGGAAATCCAGGGCCAGATTCGCCATCTGTTTTTCTACAGTTAAGTCAATGTATTTATATCAGGGCACGTTTATCTTTTAAATTGGCCTGCTGGTGTGTCTCTGGATCAATGGAAGATTATTCCCTTACCTCATTAGCTTTCACTTCTGGACCCACCCTACAATATTCAATACAGGTATTTGGCTTGCTCATAGTGCATAAGCTTTCATTTTGTCTCACTGATCTGCTCTCTCCATGCATTCTGTGATATTTATATCCACCTGATAGTTCCTAGCTCTTTAATTTGCCCTTCTCAGCAGTGAGCTGAGGTAAGGGAAGGCATGAGGAATCCCACAGACTTTTGCCATATGTGTTCCAGCTGATGTAACAAAAATCAGCCAGGAAGGCCTCTGAAACCCACATTTTCCCAGCTCAGACATCTCTGGAGCCCCATGAAAATGAAACAGAAAGGCTTTGTCTTCCCCACAGGTGAGAAGTGGAGGCACTGAAAGAGTTGCATTTCTGCCTTCTCCCCTGGCTGCCAAACCCAACAGGGACTTCTCCAACTCTTGCTTCCCACGTGCTCCCTCAGTTTGTAGGTCACGTGCATTTCCCCCATGAAAACTGGTGCATGCTGCTAATCCCCATGCAGCAATTTCCAGAGCCAGAAGTAATGCATTATTAACAAAACCATATAATCTGTAGGCTTTAGTTTTGTGAATGTCGCTATGCTGGAGGATAATTGGAAGGACAGATGATATGTTAACTAAATGTTTCGTTTTGCTTAATGAATCATGCGGCTTTTTTGCAGTGATGGCTTAAGTAACAGGCTCGAAGATCATTTTGCCTCAGACCATTAAACTTTGACAAACCAGTTATTAACTGCAGTTACAGACAGCTCTCTGTGGAGATTTTTGTAATTATGAACCATACATTTAATTTTTTTAATCATTAGACAAGACTGCTGTGCCTGATGATTGACCATTGAGTGACTGACAATTTCTACTGCTTGTGGTTTATAAAGCTATAAACATCCATTCTAGGGAATGGTAAGTCTTAAAGGCCACTTTGTTGGAAGTATTGATAAAAAGCTGTAAAAGCCTATAACTATTACACAGGTTTTACTCTTGAAGATAAAGGATATCTTCCCATCCCCTCCTTGCCCTCTAAGGGCAAACAGCTTCCGTGGGCATTATTATGCTAAACAGAAGAAACAAAGCTGCATCACTCTTGGAGAGGCTGAGAAGTGGTGCTTCTTTGAATGATTAGATCATTCTGTGATATTTTTTCTCAAACCATCTGTGCTGGCTGTTACTGCTTTCCCAAACAGGGCACTGCTGGTTGAGCCTGATACACCACCAACTCCCTTTGAAAGACAATTATCTTCTGTTCTTCTAAGGAAGATCCATCACAATTTCCATTGACTTGGAGATACCAGTCAGACCAATACCACCCTGTGTGGAGTTCAGATGTGAAAGTGCTTTCCAATGATTTTTGGTGGTTATGGACCAAATGTGGATTTCAAAGTACTTCACTTCCACTCAGGCAGTTTGAAGAAGGACAAACCCACACGTCAGAGCAGACACGGCCTCATGTCAGAGCAGAACATAAAAAGTTGATCAGTGAGACAAGTTGCTAAGTTAAGCAGACTGAAATCTCTGAAACTCACCTGAGGCATTAGTTATGCCAGTAATACGTAAAATAATAATTTGCAAACATTTTTCAAAGACAGCAGGCTAGAAGCAAACTTTTGAGATGCTGTCCCACAGAACATGGCAATAGAGTATATAAAAGGGTTTAGGCCACAGCTTGTGATCTACATATTTGTTTGCTGAAAGATACCCGATGCCTGGCTTGTTAACCTTGGGCACTGCCAGACAAGCCTTCCCCCTGCTATGCACAGCTGCCTCTCTCTTGAGATGCAGTTACCCTGCAAACAGTGAAAGTCTAAGAGATGGGCCATGACCAAAAAGTATCTGTGTATTTATACTTTAGCATGTGCTGGGAAATACTTATTCTGATGAATTATTCATTTTACTGCAAGGACTGAGATGCCCCCAAATTCTGCAGACATGCTTTCTCTCTTTTGGGAAGTAACTTTGGGCAAAATTCTGTGCTGAAAAAAACTATGATGTTAGGTAATTTAATCTAAAATATGCATACAGGAGGAAATTAAGCAGACAGTCCACCCTGCTGGCACAAAAATGCTCCAACTATAAGGAAGAGATATATGTCCTTTTGGCAGTGGTATGCTGCCAGAGATTTGAATCAGGCATTTTATGATGTTTTTCAGGTTTCATTGATTCTCATATGGGTTGTGGTCAGGAGAAATAAGTGAGCTGAAATTAATTAAATGACTGAAGAATAAAATTGTATCAAATGCAGAAACTAGGTGTTTTGGCTCTATTATTTCACATCTCTGATGAAAAGACTCCCCTGTTGTAATGAGTTGGAAGGACAGTGTCCTGCCTGGGATTCTTGTCTTCTCCTGCGGCCACCAGCAGCTGGGGCAGTTTAAAGCAAACTTTTAGTTTATTTGGATTTGCCTTTAGTCCTAAAACATGGTTAGAAGAATTTGGCAAAATAATGATATTAGGCTTATTGAGTAAAAGAAACATGAGTTAAAATAACTGAAAATGCTTTGAATTTTGTGGGTTTTTTTCTTCAGAATCCACATAAATCAAAACCCTCACAGAGTAAAATTATATTCAGCCACATTTTTGAGCTCTGTCAGGAAAATTAAGTCATGCATTACAGATTCAAAATGGTAGATTAGTCCTGAGAACAGAACATTTTCCTCTATGCCCTCACTAAAATGGTTGATTGCTTATCACAGTTTTTCGACTGGGACCTTTCCATGTATTCCTGGTTTAGTGTTGCCTGTGACAAATGGAGTCAGGCAGCAGGAAGAACATGCATATTTTCCTGTAACAAATAGGAAATGAGTCCCATAAACTAGGTCTCTGAGCTGTTGTACATACATACATATAAAAATATCGGTGTTCTGTGAAAAGATAGTGGGAGGAAACTGGAAATGTGATTCCTAATATGGCTTTTCACAGAAAATCAGATATTAAAATAGTCAAACAGTCCAATAGTAATATAACTACAGAACTAATGTATCACAACTCTTATTGTTCTTAGGTCTCTAACAAAGAAATCTGGCTTATGTATTTCTATTAGTTCATACCTTTCACTGCTTGAATGAGGTACAAAATGAAATTATCTTTGAAGAGATTTGGGTCTTGTGTATGATGACTGAAAATTGAGTGTTCCCTTTGATTCTCAGCAAAACGGGTCTTGAGTTTGATGTGGTTGGCTCAAACTTCTGACCAGAGCTGTGATCTGGACGCGTGTTTCACACAGGTGGGCAGATCGCCGGGAGCCTGGCAGTGGTCAGCGACGCGGCACACGTCCTGGTGGACCTGACAAGCTTCCTGATCAGCCTCTTCTCGCTGTGGCTCACCTCCAAACCTCCTACCAAACAGTTAACCTTTGGGTGGCACCGAGCAGGTAGGAAACATGTCATAGTATGGACATGCGGAATGGGAAAGGGAAGTTATCACAGCCAGGGGCTGGAGAACATGCTGGTGTCCAACACAGGTCTGCAGGCATTGAGAGACAGTGCACTAATGCTCCCACAGCTCTCAAGACACAAAACCAAGAAAGACAGTGATTTTCAAAGAAGAATCGTCTCTTAGTTAAAAGCATGTCTTTCAGTTCATTATTTACCATAGTTTTAGGCTAGTGCTAACTTTGGTTGAAATAACAGCAATTTCTTTCAGTGACTTGAGTGTGTGGAGGTCTGAGCTCTCAATTTGTTATAAAACACAAGTTTCTATAAAAGCAACGATAACCATAAAAATGAGGGTTTGCTCCATTTCTAAAGCAAATGATTAAATTATTTTAAAAAGTCAACAGCGTTACATTCATAGAAAAGTGAGATCCTTTAACATTTACCCTTTTGTAGATTCTCTTCTTTCATATCTCTTTATCCCTGCCATTGGTTTTTATCAGATGCAAACACGGGCAGGTTTTTTAATTATTCTATCCTCAACCTAAAACAATGATTTTACAGATGATACCTAATACCAAAAGCCTGACAATCAAACACAAGTGTTTTTATAAAAAAAAAAGACACTAGCAAAACACTAACCATGAGAATCATTTTCTGGGAGTATAAGTCTGTTCAAGACTTAGGCATGTAAATATCAACATTTACATGTACATGAGCACCTTTAAGCGTAGGGTTCAGGTCTCTGATACATTCAATAGAAATCTTGACTCCATTCAGCCCCCCAAACATGGAAGTCCAGTGTTACTTTTCTAGGATGTTTGAGGTTTATGCATGGGAATGGCAGCTGTTGCACAATACCCATAGGAGACTGCACAGAGTACCAAGCACAAGGCCAGGGCATGTCAAATGTGACCAGACACTCACAGTTAAGAAACCAGTATTTTTTCCCAGTCAGTCAGTGGAATGGGGAACTGTGTCAATCACCATTAATTTGATGTCCATTGTCCACAGAGCAAGCATAGACACTTAGCTAATGCATACAGGAAGACCATTTAGTTGTCTCTGTCTAAAAGTGAATCTCATGCTGGATGTCTCAGGGCTCAGTTTTGTTGCTTATATGTAAATGATTTGAGCTGTTTGAAATCCAGTTGCCACTCCAGAGGTCAATGGGTCAATTACACACCTTGTGTCGAGCCATACATGGAGGTGTCAGTGTATCAAATGACTCTAGACATCTGTGCACCTGAAACAAGGACTCAGAAGATAAATGCTTCAAGGATGTTCAGTAGGAAGGTCCAGAAAGAGCTTCTGACTCAGACGTCTGTAGGCCAAGGTTGGTTGTAGCTGCAGAAAGTACCAGGGAATGCACATGCCATACTCATCCTGTCTTTCTGTAGCTCCCTGAGTGTATTCTACCAGCTCTGCTGGAAACAGGCTGCTGGGTTAGTGGGAGGTTCAGTATGGCTCAGGCATGGCTGGCATTGTATAGACAACACACAGCTGAATTTTGTGGCCTTAGTAAATTACTACTTAACATCAGTTGAGCCACCATTATTTTTTATGTTTATGATCTCTTAGCCTGGGGGAAAAAATGTGAGACACCTCTCTCGCTAATGTAGGCAGGTTCAGCCAATTCATGTAGCTTCATTCTCTGTCTGAACTAGATTATTTTTATTTTGTCATTGCAATGCGGAACTTCAAAACCAATCCTTTATTGCCCTTTTATCCTAGCAAAGAGAGCCTTGCATCAAATGTTAGAAGCTATTTAATTGCATTTCATGACTATTACCCTGTTTCTTGCTTAGTTTCCTGGCTATATTTTCAGTTTAATATGCAGGTGTGTACCTTAATAGAGTAGCCGAGGGCAGTGAGGTGGCAAAGTCACTCTTCACTGACTACCAAGGTCTTCCAGTACAGCCCTACATGTCACTGGAAACTGTTCCTTCACTGCTTCTTTCAGACTGATAGATATTGTCACAAAAAGACTCTGTATGGCAGTGCTCAGGTTTGGCAGAAGCCATCTGAATGCCTCCTCTGCCCTCCCTGCTGAAGTAGTGCAGCTGCTTTCAGCAACACAGAAACACAATATTGAATAAGACTGATAGTGTGAGCCAAACTATTTCCAGGTACAAAAGCTCTCTTGCACCTTAATTTCCCTCAGCTGTGACTCAGAGATTCCCACGCAATCCTACACTATTGCTTGCTGTGCTCTATTTGTGCTAGTAGTTATGAAAAAAAGTCACTGAGAACATCTTGAGTGAAGTATTTAGTGCTGCTGAACTGGTCTGTAAGCTTAACTAAACTTCTGCCAAGATACTCCATTGGAAAGTAATATGTAAAGATGACTGCTAATATGTTCTGTTATGGAAGATACACATAAATCCATACAGGTGGGTACGTGTGTTCACAAGAACTCTTGGTTGCTTTCATGTCAATGACAGCACAGCCATCAACACCTTCAGCTGGGCCAAGTTTGCAGGATTTCAGCCCATAACTTGCAGAAAAAATAGTATTATTTATGTTTGCTTCTATCTACTTTTAAGCAAAACTAGATTCCCCTGTTGGTGCCCTTTCATTTATTATTTGCCAGTTTCAGGCAAAATAGTTATTTGATAAGCCTTTGCAGCCTGTGAAAGGGGTGATCCTCATAAAATTATGTTAAAAATCATAAGCTGTTTTAATGAATTGTCAGTGGACATCTGTGCAAATGCTTTCTAGTTGTCTACTGCCTTTCACTATACTGTGAGCTTGCATTTTCTTTGGTATTGTCTCTGTTGTGCTCATTTACCCATTCAAGTTACATGGCAATTACTAGTCCCACATCCTATTAAAAGCATGCTGCACGTTCGTATGCACTTCCCTGGACCTCTCCTATAACAGTGCAATAAAAGGTGGCCTTGGGGACTGGATTTATTTGAGCCCAACTCAAAGCCAATAGAGACAAAATTAAATTTTGCTACCCCAGGGAAAAAATAACTTCTTTTGTTCTCATCACAGCTAGTGGCACAGAAATGATTTTGTGGCATTGGCAGGATGAGTTCCAGGATAAGTTTTGCTGACAGGACTTTGCTGGAGGCTGCTGCTGTCTTTCTGAAGTGTGAGGTGGTGAGAGGTGTGCAGAAACAGGGGAGGGGGCTTATGGCCAACAATGGGTTTGGGTGAGCTGTGCCTCTCTCCTTCCTTCAGACCTCTGCTCCTGTTGATGCCTGAAACCTAAGGCATCACCGTCATGAAGATAATCTTGTTGGGGGAGGAGGGATGGTCTTTGTGGGTTTCATACCACACTGTCAGGACCAGGCAAACTCCCTTTGCTCCTCCCAGAACTCCCCAAATGATCTTTTATATCTCTTCATTTTCTTAAAATGTTGCATGAACTCAGCAATAGAAAGAGCACAACAGTAGGAGCAGGTAGAATAGGGTTAGGCCACCACATGCAGAAGGCTACCTGGATAGCCACTGGATTTGCTATGATCAGAAAGGAGGTTAGCCCATTCTTTGTGAGCATCAAGACTGCCAGCATACAAGAAGCAGCTCTCCTGGCTATAAAACTCACAAACCTGAAACTATTATCATCAACCTCTTAAAATATCTTGTGTTCCTATTCTGACTGTCAAAATGAGATTGTTTTAATTCCTAGAAATTCTGGGAGCTTTGATGTCTATGATAATTGTTTGGATGGTGACGGGTGTGCTGACATATTTGGCTTGCATGAGGCTGCTACACCTGGATTACGATATTGATGCTACAGTGATGCTCATTACCTCTACTTGTGCAGTGCTCGCCAACATCTTGTAAGTTATTTTGTTCTCCTCTCACATGGCATTTGAACCTTGAACCTGATGCTGTAATTCAATAAAAAAACTACAGAGAGATAATGGCCTCAAAAATATTAAGTGTTTATGAGTTCCATGAGGATATGGAAAAGGGTCAAAATGAGAGGTCCTACTTCTCATTGAAAGTTGCAGTTGCTCTCGTCCTTTCTGTTATCTGCCACACTGGGAAGGCAAATTATGAATATATAAACCCCAGGAAAAGATTATTCTCCATCTCACTTTTTATTAGATGTCAGAATATTCAGGAACTCTATAGAAAATGTGGCCTCATTAATTATGTTAATTACCCCATTCACAGACTTTCTTGATTATGTAAACCACAGAAAACCTAGGAATTATCTGCTCAGCCACTCTGCATTTCTACTTAGTGTATCAGATTTTACTGTTCAGCATTCAGAGGTGAGAGGGATGATGATGTGTATGACCTCACTGTTTTCAAGGATGCAATATATCCACTGATATTTGCAACTTTACCTCTCTTGCAGACTAAGCCTGATTCTGCACCAGACTGGCCATGGGCACAGCCATGGGGCACAAGCCAGGGAATGTGTGTCAGCCCCTCTGGAAAAGCCAGTTCTGAGCAATGTCAGCCTGCGGGCAGCCTTTGTGCATGCCATTGGAGATCTATTCCAAAGTATTAGTGTGCTAATTAGTGCACTTATAATCTTCTTTAAGGTTGGTTTTATTAGTTCATGTGCCTTCCTTGCAATCAAGGATAAGTGCTATTTTCACAGCGTTGTGACAGTAGGTACTATGTAAATATTTCCTCTGTCTTAATCATACACATTGTAATTGTGCCGAAGATAATTATTCTTTTTCTTGGGAACTGAAATAACTGTTGAGAGTGTAACCCTTGCTTCTTGGTGTTTCAACTGGATGATTTGGTGTCTCTCCCTTTCTTCATCTGTAGCACCTTCATTCCCTGTGCTGAGGGTCTCTAACTGGCAAAGGAGGCCATCACTCATTCTGTACTAGATGAAAGGAATATATTATTCTTTAATGTTAACTAATTAAAAATGACAATAACCACAAATAATGAAATTAACAAAGTGGTGTTCATATTTTTCTAGCCACAGTACAAAATAGCTGACCCAATCTGCACATTTGTGTTTTCCATCTTTGTTTTGTCAACTACCATCCCGCTTTTAAGGGATATTTTGACTGTGTTAATGGAAGGTAAGACCTGATTCCAGAATCAATACACTTACATTATGATTTTTTTTCTGTTGCTTTTTCCATAATGATTATATATGCTGAAAAAGACTATAATAGCACGTTTCTGAATCATTTTCTGATATTCTCACAATTCTGATCATACTTTAAACCTACTTTCAATTTTAATCAAAACTGTTTTCTACCATTACATTAGGTTTACACATATGACAGTTTTTGTAAAAATCAATGTACTGGTGTTTTGCTAATGAGCTCTGAGTTTCTTTTGTTTGTCATATATGTAGCATTTCTCTCTATCACTCCTTTGGCATATGAAATGCCTACTCACCTTGTTCATTGTGTATTTCCTCTACCCGTGTGAAATACAAGTCTTTGCCAAGAAAAAGTGCTTTGACTGTGCTTTGAACTGTGTCTGTGAAATAGGCTAAGTGCAAGAAACAGAAGTTTACAGGCTTTTTAGTTGCACCAATCCAGAAAAGCAAGCTATTGGAGCTTTACAGTTGTGTTCAAGTGCATGGGAATAGACAATTCTCAGCACAGCAGCAGCAAGAAGAGTCAGGCTTAGCAATATTTAATCCTGTCAGATGTGAGCCTGAATATTTGATTTGCAAGGCCAAATGACTTGAACAGTCACAGATGCATGTTTTTGCCTTTGTCACATTGGATAATATAATGCAAACTGTCAGCTATGAAGACATGAGGATTAAAGGGGAAAGTAGCTCTAACAGTGCAGGTTTTGAATGGCTACTCAATGTGACTCCCTGAGTGGTTATTTCTTCTCTCTTTCACTTGCACCTACTGCTGTTTCAAGAAATAAAATATCCCATATTGTTACAGTAGTCTCATTCTAGGGTTGTTTTGCCTTCAGTGATTGTGAGACAAGTGATACTTCCATGTAGAAGTGTACCTAGACAAGAGTGCAGCAACTAACTGTATTTTGGTTATATCAGATCTCTTGATTTCTGGAAAAAAAAAAAAATCAAACTACCAGGACAGGGGAGCAACCCTTGACACTCAGGAGTTTCTTTCTCAAAGCAGTGACTCCCAGCTTCTGTAAACAGTGCTGACATGCCGAAGTCATCAGTGCTCTGTTCCTCTCTGCAACAAGCCCACTGTCCTCCTGAGCAGCTCTCTGGGGATTTTACTGTCTTCTAAGCAGCATATTCTGCGCAGAATTTTCTGAAAATGAATTGGAGGCTGGAGCTGCTGTTTCAGTTTACTGATCCAAGTGGATTATGATGAGTATAGCTGTTCACATAGGCATAGAGATGCACTCATGAAAGATGTTAGTTCAAAACCAGGACATGATCTGGCTAAATAGCTCACTACCCTATGTAAACTGGACACCCAGATTGTTCCCTAAAACATGCATGAGTCTCAACCTTCCGTGGAGAAGTTTAAAACAAGGGATAGGATTTAATAGCACAGTGAACTCTGAAATAGATGGGCTTTCCAAAGCATTGAATACTTTTATAAAAATGATACATCTAAGTAAATAAAGGCTCATGATTCATTTTCCTATATGGATCATCATTCTTATCCCTTAAAAATATTGTTTTCCCATCATTTTCTCCTTTTCAGGAACACCAAAAGGATTTGCTTATGATGCCATAAAAGCAAGAATTTTAGCAGTTGAAAAAGTGGAGTCGGTTCACAACCTTCATCTTTGGTCTCTGACAATGAATCAAACTGCTCTCTCTGCTCACATTGCCACAGGTCAGTAAATTTCTGTGAGCAGAGAGTAACTATTCAGCTGCTGTCTAGTAAAGGTCAGTCTTTCTTGATTCAGATTAAACTGACTGTATATCTGTTGCTTGTCAAAAAAACTTGTCATAATTTTGTTGGGAAAATAAAACTAACAATAAAAACCAATAAAGCTCTCAGATCCTCCTCCCAGAAACCTTGTCTAAACAACGGGGACCTCTCCTTAGCCCAAAACTTGAAAGCTGCAGAGGCTGTGGGACAAGGAAATAAATGGCAAGCTATTTAAAATAAATTAAAAATTAAGACTCAAACTTGATTTTTCTCACAGTTTTGTCAAACTTGAAAACTATTGATCTTGACAAGAAAAGCTTTTAGGGCAAATCTGCATTCCTGATGTGTTTCCAGCAGTAAAACAATCTTTTAAAATAGATGGAGTTTAGAGGTAGCTCCAGATTATCTTTTAAAATATTATTTAAATTGTTGCTCTTATCCCAGTTGACAAACTTTCCACTGCCCAGGTCAATTTTCTTACTTGCCTGTCTGCTTTTTATGTACTAAGAAAAAAAATGCCACCTGTGTTTGGCCAAGGACAGGGGCAGAGGTGAAGTCCTCCATGGAGTCCCCACTTTCCAAAAGCAGAGAGTCTATCAGCCACCCAAATCACTTGGTACTGCTGCTGCTCCCTGACTGGATGAACTAATCTTTATTAAGTAATTTTGCTTTCCTCCAGCCTTCAGCCAAGCTGAACTTCTATGGTGATTACTTTTAGCTTAACTCTTGCCAAAATTTCATATTCCAACCACATTTGAATGAACAAATTTTGCTGACATGGCGATTCCTGAACGGAGGATAAAAAGGACAAGAAACACAAGAAACACAAGTTTTCAAACAAACTTCTTGTTCCAAGTTTCTGTCTATCCTAGAAATATACAATATTAGATATCAATGTCTATATTAGAAGTATACAATACTTCTTTAGAGTATTACCAAAATTTATATGTTTTGATTCTTTTCTGCTTGCTATCTGTAGCAGACACAACGGACAGCCAGAAGATTTTGAGAGATATTACCCAAGCCTTGTTTGAGCACCACAGCTTCCACTCCATCACCATTCAGATTGAATCAGGACAGGATCAGAAACCAGACTGTGTCTTCTGCCAAGAGCCCAGGGATTAAAGGGAGTGGTGTGTTATGCCAAATACATGTATCCCCTCTTACAGGTCAATGGAGACTATATGTGCTGGTTGAATGTAATTGATTAACAACAAATGGTAATTAACTGAAATAACAAGCCCTGCCATTGCAAAGAGAACATGGGCCTTTCTTTGTTGGTATCATCTACCATGAGAGAACATGTATTAGATCCCACCATCAGCCAGATTGCCTGACCATCACCAGTTTCTTTCAATTACAAGAGAAATACCTAAATTATTCTTGACTAGACCAGCAGATTGGCAGTAAAACAACATTTAGAGTGCCTGTCTGTAATTACAGGTAACAAAAACCTAATCAACCTCCAAATTAACAACAGACAAATTATCACACGTATAATGAAATGTGAGTTTGGTGTTAGTAAAGCTCAACACTCACTCAGGATGAAAGAGAAAATTTAAATTACCACAAGAGTTGAAGAAATCTGGAAAGGAAAGTGATAGTGGCATGTGCTTTCCCTGCCTTTTGGCAGACGCTCCTCTGCCTACCTATCAAGGGAAGTATCAGATATGTACCATATTCTGCTGTGTGGATCACAGGAGAATTCATTCAATTCGTATTTGGCAAATAGGTCTTTGGTTTTGGTTAACCCTATTAATTTTTCAGCCAGCCTTCAGGCAAACTCTTTCCTGCCAGGCATGGGCAGTATTCTGTACTATTAAGACAACCCATAACTCGAGTAGTGCTGCGCTAAGTTATGAGAGAAGATTTGAGATGGATTTCTGTGTGTCCATGTCACAAGGTACCACTGAGTCATGACAATAAAACAGACCAGGTGCTCTTAGAAAATGAAAAAATAATTAGGGCAAGGAAAGACTGGGACCCATTGTGAACATCCTGTCTGGTGTCATAGTTCAGAGTTCGTGCCTGTGGGGTGTTACCTAGTGACAGTACTTCCCTGAAGTTATATCAGGTAATTCTAAAAAGCCTTTGGCACATCACACAGCCATTCACTTTAAAGGGAAGTGACATGCCTCTCCTTCAGGTAACTAATTCCCATGTATCCTAACAAGATGTGAGTCATGGTTTCCCCAACACTCTAAACCACATGCTGCTTGCTCACTCCCACATTCTCCCTCCCCTTCCCCTGTGGTGGACTGGAGAAGAGAAGCAGAGTCACAAAAGACAAAGATTATAGGTTGGGATAAGAACAAGTTACCAGAAACAGGAATGAAATAAGAGAATGAACAGGATCAGCCACTGTACCAATGACAGAGTGTACAAGAGACGAACAATTCTCGTGCGAGTGTTCACCCATGGCGGTACCCCACTGTGCTGCCACACTACATGACCCCAAAGGGACCCTTTCCCCATCCCTGGGAAATGACAGGAGGGGGTATAGAATAACCTCCAGGTCCTGGCCATGCCCCCTCCTGGCTACTGCAAAAATTAACCCTGTCCTGGCCATAACCAGGACAATGTGTTAAATCTTCCTCTTTTACAAACCTAGCAATGCTTACAGCAGAACTGAGAACAAAGAGTCAGGTCTTGCTGCAATCCCTCTATTTTTGTCCAACCAACGGAGTTAAACTCTCACCTGTTAGCAAAAGCAGGGGTTGCACTTCAAAATGCATGCTCCAGTGCTCCAAAAAACTTCAATTCTGCCCCTGGCCATAACAGTGCTTACCATGCAGAACTAGATGAAATATTTTCCCCCTCCACAATTCTCTCTCCAACAGCTTTAGGGCTTGCTTTACTAACAGGTTTGTTAGAACAAAATAAATTATATGATACCAAGTAGTACTGAATTTCCAGGCTCAATAATGGAAGGACCGTTGTGTTATTAAGGTATAAATAGGCCTTGCTTTTTAGGGAATTCAGTTTTATTAGCAATAAGTTCACACTAGTTTTCTCCTTTGTCATTCTAAGGAGATTAGAATTTTTTATTGGGGCTTTTGACTACAGATAATACATAATTATGTGATGATGGATTGATGTATTAAGCTGGCATTTGTTACCTGGTAGGGGAACAAGAAATTATTCTGCTTAGTGGAAGATCTTAGTCAGGTAAACCTCCCACTGAAATCAGATGAGGTATTAAAACAAAACACCCGCTAGGAATTTCATGAGTATCTCATTATTTACCAGCTTGAAAGAGCTGAGGCCATAGCAGTGATATTCAGTACAGCGATAAAGACAATTCTTGCCCTTCACAGCTGAAACTCCAGAAGATAAGACACAAATAAATCAAAGCACAGTAAGAAATTCTAAATGAAGAAGTTAACTTGTCTTTCAGCCAGTTTCTCTGCTGGTATAATTTAGGATAGTTGCCTCCTACCAAAGGCAACTCAGCTGTGCTTGTCAGGCAACCCAAGTATTCTATTCATTACTTAGAGAGGACAAGTTAATAGTGTGGCTTTTATATGAAAGAAAATGTCTTTCCAAGTATTTGGAACAAAATGAGGACACAGGCCTGAATATAATAGGGAATTCTGAAGAGTTTTATGGTCAAGGACAATGTAAAAGATAGTGCGTGGGTGACAGAAACCTCCATACAGGACACAAATTCAGTTCTGAGATTAAGATTGAGGTGGGGAAAAAGACCAGAATTTTAACAGCAAGAGTAGATTTTGGAAAGAATTTATACAGGCAAGCGATCTGATCCACTAAGAAAGTTATATTCAGTAGTAGAGCTGCATGGAAGCAGCAAAAGAGGGGCTGGAAAAAAGATTCAGAAGTTGGCACCAGGACTGCTGAGGCTATCTAACTGAAAGTGGGAAAGTGTTTCATTATGTTTGGAAATTATCATTATTTGATAACTAATTATCATTAGTTGTCATTATTATTTGAAAAGAGGAGCAGTGAAGTATAAAGATGTGAGGAAAGAAGGAGGTAATCCAAAATAATGATAGGCAATGAAAAGGAGTGGGGAGAAAGTTGTAAAAAAGTTTTCAGAAGGAGGTGAGGTAGCAGCTTCCTTCCACAGTAATGTAACCTGGATATGTGAGTAGTAAAGGTCAGGGCAGGATCAGGAAGGCAGAGGAGAAATCTGAGTTTGTTAGCAGCAGCAAATGTATTATTTCAAGCAAAAAGAATTTAACCACATATCTTTAGTGAAAGCTAGAGACCTAAGGGACTTTTCCCTAAATATAATTGATTGATGATGAATTTAGAGAAAATATTGACTTGTAGTTATAAATATTGCTATAAAGAGTTGAATCCTTAATGCTCCCACTATACATATGAATGTAAAATGTATGTTTGTTCTCCATTCCTGTCTAAGTCTGATCCTCAGGGATATTATCTTGGTACAAGGTTGTCTTCAGAATACTGACTGACTGAGGAGGATTTCTGCAGAAATGCTACTGCAACATGCAGAGGCCAGAGACAATTTCTAGACTTGTCTGCTTTTATTAACTTTATATCCTATTGATTGTCAGAAGAATAACTACAAGAAAACTGATCAAAAATTGCTATCTCTAAATTAGTCTTGGAACTACTGTGAAATGGAAAAGTATTTCTCATGTAAGCGGTCTGTTTTCCATGCCTGACAGATTTTTGATGGAGTTCAGTTCATGTGGGCAAGTACAGACTTTGCTAGATAGCCCATACTGAAATTCTATGAGCATGTATATACTCATTTTCCTCTAAATTTTAAAGTAGATATTAAGCAGCTTGTAAATGATGTATTTCTCTGGTCCCCTAAAAGCAGTGTCTCTTTTTCACTTTCCACAAGGATAAGGAGTTTGTAGAAACTCTAGACTTTTTGGAGTAGAAATCATGAAACAGGCTGATGCAAAGCTAAGTTTTCCTCATTCAGTAAATTAATTGACAAAGAGCTTAAGTGCCAATAGTGTGCTGAGATCACCACTAAGCACTGACAGAAGTATTTATAATTATTCAAACAAGGAACAGTTAAGTCACAAATCTGTTACTAACACCAATAGAATAGTCTCTTACTGCAACTAAAGTCATAGACTGTTCTGTGATCTCCTGTTATTATGAAAACTGCATATGAAATCAAGGATTATATTGCCCACTCTGTGTGAGAAATCACAAAAGTAATTCATCATCTCCAGAGGAAGACAAACAGATATCTCTGCCCATGGTAGCAAATGGTGGGCTAAGGAACAAGAACTGTGCAGGTCTGTAATATGTCTCTTTCCACTGTCAAGAGGTTATATCAATTTTGTCTCAGAGTGTTTTCTCCTCTGCTTTAAAAGCTAGCGTGCCCCAACACACCTTCCCCAGTGCTTTCACCCCAGCCACAGCAAATGTGCTCTCCTTCCTTTTTCATTCCTTTTGGCTATTGTTCCCTTCTCTTTTGCTCTTCTATCTTTCCCCATTTGTCTTTTTTCATCAATGTCTCTATTGCCCACCAATTCAAATTTCAATGCTGACATATACTTAGTGCATATCCTTTCTACTTGCAGCTCTTCCTATTCCTGTTCAACCTGCGGTTAAATAAAAGCTGCTCAGAAAGAAACTGCCTTTTGCTCCATGTTTGTTAAAAATGTGGCATAATGACCCATCTTTTTTTCATAACAGGAACTTAATAAAAACAAAGACCAACAGCCATTCCACACATCACATATTGACACGTCCAGCACTGCTATATATTTGCTTTGTACTAAAGTTATTTAGAACTTTCATAGCCAGAAAATTATCTGAACTGTCTCCAGCTTAAGGTACTCTTTCATGTTCTTGAGCTTTCTGGTAATCTCTTTCAGCTAAGAAAAATAAAATCCTTTCTCACTTGAGTACACACACTTTAAGGAAGAAAGAAATTACAGACTTCCAGTTGTTTAACTGCCTCCTTTGACTTCTCTCTGCTTGGACTTTGTGTCAGACAGTCGGTGTCTAGCAAGAGTGCACTGCAGCAAAGGAAGTTTTGGATGGCAGCCTGATGAGAACAGTGTCTGGAACGGAAGCATAGCAGAGGGTTTTTAACGTGGTTACTGGTGTACATTCAGAGTTTTCCATCCCAGGTGTTATATTGATGAGAGACATGTCTGCTTTTCACTACAGTCTCAAGGTTTGACTTTCGATTTTTGAAAAAAAGGATGAAAATAAATGAATGGAAGTTAGAAGAGTTGTATTGTGAAATGTTCCTGGTGGCAGCAGAGACATTTTACCTTACAGTTTGCAGCAGGGTTCTGTAGCTTTGCCTCCCAAACTGCACCCCCGCATGCTCTGCCAGCTGTGCTGTCTCTGCTAACACACAGCACAGAAGCTGCCATGGCATGCTATGAAAGGTGTTCTGCTGGGACACATGCCATGGAACTCCTTGAATGTTATAGCTACAAGCTTCTCACCTACAGAGACTCCTCGTGAATTGCAAGGGCAGAACCATCATCTGGGCTTTGGTGAAGCACTGACTTCTTTTTTCCTACTGTGTCATTATATTCTGTACTAATTTTTTTCTTGGAGACTGAAGCTGACTGGAACAGTTCATGTACCTTTTGTCTAAATAAGAAAGAGCAGGAATTCATTAATCGTGGCACAACCTGCTAATCCACAAAGAGGCACAACGCACTGTGGGCTAGCTCCTGATCTAGACAGTAATTCTGATATCAAAATGCTTGGAAACAGTGTGCTTCCCAGCAGCAACCTGCAACCTGGGTCTTTAACTTTTGGCTCCTACCCTGCTTTCTCATTTGCTGACAGGCAAGCATTATCAGTGCTTTGAAAGACATGCTGTGCTTTGAAGGATGTGGTGTACTTTGAAGGAGCAGCACAAACTGCTGCTGAGCTTATAAGGACGTTGCATCCAGCCCTCCTTTACCATACAGATAGATGGTTTTGCAAAAGCAGATCCTTTGTAGGATGGAAGAAAAAAATTACAAGGGTATAAAGGGGAAACCCCATGAGCTGCAATGCTATCAAGGTACCAAGCACCTGGGAAATGGCTGGGAATGAGCTGCAGAGATGTACTCTGCCTGCAAAGGGGCACATTGCCCCTCAATATGCATGAGCAGCAGCAACAATTCCACAAGAGTGCCGACAGGAGAAGAGTGTGAATGTGAAATGAAATTTAACAACTCCCTCTGCCCTTTCAACCACACTTGCAGAATTAAATGCAGAATCAGGGAGCATAAAAAAAATGTTCTCTTAAGAAGAATAGTTTTGAGTTTTTCTGAGTACTTTCTGAACTGTGAGTGTGTTCAAGAATTGATCAGGCACACTCATTTCTAGGGTGTATTAGCAGAAAATAGCTGGTCATCCATTAGTCCCCTGCTGAGTTTCAATTGCAAAGATATGACTGAAAGCTGGTATTAACTGTCACAGAGAGGCTTAAGAGCCATATAGGCTTCAATATTGTACAAAAGACCTGAGTCAATAAGGCTTTTCAATAGTAGTTTAATGTCATTAATTTGTATTCTCCTAGCACGCAGAGTTTGTAGCAGGCACAGCTCAGGTTTTTGTGGTCAGAGATGGGCTCTGCTCTACCAAGGTTGGAGACACCAGGGACAGGAGAGGGAAATCTGAGTGATTTTTGTGAGTTCATATCCAAGGTCTATGATGGAAGCTGTTATACAAACCAGCTTTCTCTGAGCATGCTGCCCAGGAGCAGACACATAACAGATACGTAAGTCAGCACTTACCTGTACAGACTGAGTTGCATTAGACAGCTACATACTTTAATATTATGGGAAGGAAGAAAGGAAAATCAGAGAGGACTTAACACCCTTAACAAAAAAAAGGGATATCAAACACAAGATGGAAGGAAGAAAAAAACCAACAAACCAAAAGCTTCTTTTAAAGGTGCCAAGGAAGGTGTATCAGAACATATCACATCATTTTACTTTGTATTTTATTTTTTAGCAATGTGTCCACCTAAGCAGGCTGACTTTGAGGACAACCAAGGGTGTGCCTTTTTGCCCTGGGAGACTTACAGGAGTAGAGATTTTTTCTCCAGGAGCCCTATGTTACACTCCCTCCATAATGTCCAAGAAAGGGAACAAGCCTGAATAGCGACAACACAGTCAAGGAGACAGACAGTAATGAACACAGTACTTTTCTTTCTGCAAAAAATATAAAAACCATTTTGTATTTATCATGGCTATGTCCCATCCTTTCTCTACTAAAAAAAGCATTGAATACCTACCCAGCCAGGCACATTACTGAGCCTGGTCTGAAAGCATGAGACCCTTTTTTTTTACTAGAAAAATTAAGTTTTCTTTTTATGATCCGCTAAATGGTGAGAGGAAACACCCTGTCATGGAACAATAAATTCAGGCTTAAATCCTGGGGCTGGAAAAAAAGATTTTATCTTTACTTGTGTCATTCTTCAGGCAAATTTAAGTTTCCAGAGAGTATTTTAAACCTCAGCTAACACAGTGTTATACCATTTGGTAGTTGCCTGCACAATACTGTATTTTGTTTCACCTTTTCACTTGTGTAATTCCAGTTCTTTCATAAGAAATAAATGCCTATTAATCAGGCTTGGGTTATTGTAATGGAGGTAATGTCCTACCTTGGTGTAAAGGCTACATGAAAAAACCCAGGTGTGAAAAGGAAATATCATGACCATTTTAGGACAAGGACAGGGAAGAAATTAGTCCTGGCTTTGCAGGCACTGTCTGTGCAACCTGCCACGTGGGCAGGCCTCACTTCTGTAGCATTACTGCATCCCTGAGGAGCTCATCTGTAGCTGCTCAGTAGTGGAGGGTCCTCTGAGTGTCTTAAGCATGAACATCAAATCCCCAGGAGTGTTGTGCTTCCCTGTTGATAGGTTATATATTTGGGAAGTCCCTAGGCTGAGACAGCTTTCATTCTCCCTGGTCACCCACTCCTTCTGTGGTGACCCAGCTTGGACACCAGTTGTGCATCAGCCTTGGGAACAAGATTTTGTTGTCTTGGAAAGCCACTGTCAGGACCTGGTAAGGATTTACTCTCAAGCAGCTGTTATTTATGGCCAACCCCAGGGATCAAATACATCTGTACAGACACTGCACCACACCTCATTTACAGCTTTCCCTTCTCCAAAACACTGACCTGGGTTAAGAGAGCAATGAAACACTAAAAAAAAAAAAAAAAAAAAAAAAAAAAAAAAAATTAAAAAAAAGTGGATTATTAACTACTAAAAAGCAGCAATGCACTAGGAACATTCTTGGATTATTTTTCAATGGACGTAGCAAAACATTATTGAGAGGAAAGAATATAATCAACATGGAGTAGCATTATAGCTAGCTGTGCAGCAATTTAATGCTAGAAATGGATTAAGGTGACAGGAAAAGTCAATGCAATCTTAAATTAAAGGTGAGGAAAGTCAATGAAAAGTCAAAGCTGGTTAGGAGTACATCAAGTAAGAGAGGCTAAAGCTCTGGTAAGTACAAAGTGCCTCAGTAACCTTACCTTATCACCATAGATCTGTTTTACATGTTTGTTCAAAAGAGTAACTGGGTATGTGTTTGTTCTCAGTTTGAACCATTAAACCATTTGAATTCATTGGGTTATTTCAAAGAAGATTTGCAAAAGGGAAGTCTGGGGTTTTATCTTCTTTGTTTAAGGAATAAAAATGTGGAATTTTCCCTTGGTGTTTTATTTTACTTCAGCAAAGTCTTTTCTCCTGAAAGATCCTACAAACCAAACTCACGGGAGAATAAACAGGATTATAATGTTGCTAGTACTAGAGGAGATAGCTTTGGTTAAATAAGGTGGGGATAATTTTTACTTGCAGTTTTAGCTCAAATTGTGGCTTTGTTTTGTTAAATGAAAACAAATGATAAAGAAAAAAAAAAAATCTTCATTCCAGCAAACTTCTGCCTTTAATTCTCTGGGGTTTAGAAACCCTTTGATAAACTGAGAAAGCCCAACCTAATATCTCTCTTATTTCTTAAACAAAATCAACAACAAACAAAAAAAATCCAAAACCCTCCCAAACAAACACCACTCGCACCCCCCCTGAAGAAAAGGCTGTGTCTCTAAATTTTTTTGTAATACTCAAAATCATGGAAATTCAACGATGGTTGCTGTCAAAAGGCTCTGCTCACAAGTCCTTAATTTCTCATGCTCCTACTAGAAGATAAGGCTGACCAGAAGAAACTCAAAATGTCGTGACACATGTGTAATGATTTATATGCTAATATCTTGTGTAGCTGTTTCAAAATGTCAATATTTCTTAAGCTTTGACCAGAGCAGGAACTAGCACTGCCAGTAACATGGAAAAAACATACTGATGAAGAGCATTGGATTCTAGGTCTTTGAAACCTCAGCATCATCAAAAATGAAGCTACAAAAATATTACTTTGAGTAACCAAGTTATGTGTCAAGGTACCTGCTAGTGTTAAGTCAGAAGCAGCCTGGAAAATCTGCTCTGCCGGTCTTGCAATTGCCTTTACCTGAGATGTCAGGCAGAGCTGTCTTTTGCTTTTAGTGTCTCCCAGGTGTGCAACAGAACTTGAAGGAACTCCCACCACTTGTACCTACTGATGCCAGAAGACAGGCTGTTGTTTCAGTGCAGTCTTTGCTCCCCTGATGCTTAACACTTACCCCAATTACTAGAATAGCTATAGTAGTCAGTCACCAATTATTTGTTAAAAAGGTGTTTTACCTAGACATAATCTGTAGCATAAATGCATGTTAATCTGCCTTTAAGCCAGGACCAACAGGTTATATTTCAAAATACAGCACTTTGGGAAATGAAATAGGAGTAAATCCACACTGAAGTATGCACCATATTTTTCCCCCTTTGCAGGTAACCAAATTTTCTGACAAGTAACAGAGATTTAAATCTCTGCCATCACCAAGCACAGATAATGAGACAAAGCAGTTATCATATTGGGAAGAAATTTTGGGGTTGCCAGTATTCAACTCCAGTTTGCAAATAATTCTTTTGTACTAGTTTGAAAACAAACCAGTAGGAGGCACCAAGTAAGAATAAAAATTGAATAGGGAAATTAAAAAAAAACCAAACTAAAGGCAGAAAACACTAGTTTAAACTGACAGAGTTAGGATACGACCTGACACCCTGTTAGTCAGGGTGGCGGTTGCAGTTCAATAAGATGGTGGCTGCAGTCCTGCTGAAGTGGTGGATGTGTGGTTCTGTTGAAGTAGTGATCCTGTAGAGGGGTCTGCTATTCCTTAGAAGGTCCAGTGGTGGCTGTATTGCTCCTGTCCTCTGGGAATCCAGAGGAAAGGGTATCTGTGCTGTTCAGAATCTCAGATTGTATCCAGGATGGAATGCTTGGTTCCTCCCTCTGGGTGGAGCATCTCACAATGGGATGGTGAGTCATGAGGCCAGGTGTTGGTGGGCCATTAACAGAAGATAGTCTGGAGGGAGGAGGCAAGGAAACACTGCCCCACCTGATTTCAACAGCTCATGAGGATGGTGATAGAATACACATGTAGGACATCCCTGTACCACAAAGCAGGAGATAAAAAGAGTTACAACAGATGTAAAACTGTAGTCTTGTCCACTTTGCTGACTCTTCTGACTGGTGGGGTTGAAAGTGCAAAGGCTTTTAGGTTGAAAGGCTTTTATTCCAACATGTAAACAGCACAATGCAGTCTAGCTCTCACAGAAACCTGGAGAGTTTGTTTGACTAGTTCCCACAGAAACCTGGAGAAGATTTGCAAGGAGAAGACTTCAAGTCTCAGCTTGCTTGCTAAATGTTTTTCCATCATTCTGTTGATTGTTAACAAGAGCACACTCAAGAAAGGCAAGGGACGACCACAAGTCATAAGCACTGATTTATTTACTCACTTTTCTTGTAGTGGAATATGGAAGGGGTTTGAAGTCCATGTCAGTGGTCATGTTGCTCTGTCACAGAGAAATTTATCTTGCTATTTAGAAGTAAATACCTGCAGAAAGTCACTTAAGTAGCAACAACCAACAGACTGGATTGATTCTGGTTATGTAGAAGTCACTATTTAAAATGTCTATCCAAACCTTCTTCTTTTTACAGTGAAATCAAATCCAGACTTTTCTCTTAAGTTTAGTCAGTTCATCAGCAGACTTATGGGGAATTTGAGCTTAAGAAACCACCCCAGCTGACCTGTTTCTGCATCTGAAAACACCATGAAATATGATGTGGCAGCCTCAATTACACTGCTCTCCATTATAGACCTGACACTTGGATGGGAAGTGTGTTTCACACAGTCATACATGCTCCATTCACAGCTAACACAACTGGCTTCTTGATGCTCAGGACACCTTTGGGCTGGAGATGGCTGTGGGCAATAAATTTCACGGCAGGTACATTACATTAAGCCTGTCCTTCCTGGCCTAAGTTTTCTGACTGCTCCAAAGGCAGAAAGAGTAGACAGGGACTTGAGAGCATTTTCAGTGAGCTTCAGACTCACTGCTGCTGCATAGCCTCTTGCTTGGGCGTTTGTTTTTGCCATTTCCAACCTAGACAGCAGAGTTTGGGGCACTCTGGGGGAAGTTTCAATGCATCTCTGTGGCAATGGTATCACTGACACCAAGCTGCAACATCAGTGAGGGCTTTTGTCTGGCTCTCTCTAGTCTTTGAAAAAGTGCACATTAACTCTTCTTATGAGGGTATCCAGAAGATTTGGCTTTGAGAAAAGCAAGTAGAGCTAGAAAGCTGATTACTGAAGTATTTAGCAATTTTAGTTGCTTAAGGGAAGAAATAGAAACTAATGAGGAAGGACATGCCAATTTTAATGTGATGTTGCTGCACCAAACACAGGTTTGCAGAGAATTTAAAGTTCATGGGGTATGGAAGAGTCATGCTTACACTTCTGCTAATATCATTCATATTTAAGCTTGCCCTCATAATCAGCCTAAATTGAATGAGTTTTCAGTCCACAAATCCATCACGTACACATGCTATTGTAATCTCATTCACACACCAAGTGAATTTATTTTTCTGGCTAAATCCCTAACACAACGTTATATAGATAACTTTGACAGCTTGGTTGGTGAACGTGTATGGGGAATGTGGAGAAAAGGAAAAATAAGAAGTAGGTTCATAAAGGAGGGAAAAGTGTGCTGGGAATTATTCTACTATGTAAATATTTCCTTGAGCTGAAAGCATGTCAGTGTGGAGTGAGATGAAGGATCAAGATTAATCTGAAAAACAGAGTAATGCTTAGTTTTTAGGGAAAAGCAAGGTGAAATGGTCTCAGGTCTAATCTACTTCCATTTACCTCATTTGACTTTCTTTCCTCAGACTTCAGAAGAAGTAGGCTTCATCATAGCAGAGTTTTATATCTTTCTATTTTATTATAGTTACACCAAATGGCTTTAATGACTTTCCCTTGTCCTTCTAAGGGTGTGAACTAACAGCTGCATCTGAAACATGTAACATTTTACAAGGTTTCCAAAGACCTTGTCCTTCCACTTGAATAAAAACACTTAAGGGGCATAGCACAGCTAAATAAACAAAGCTTTTATGCTCCATATGCGAATTTAGCTGTCACCCTGGGTGCTGTCAGCCCCTTCCTTCTGCCTGAAGATGGTCTGGTTATTGCACAAGACTCTGAAGATCCAAGCAGGTCATGCTAGTTCCCACTGCAGCAGAAGCTGGGAGCAAGGTGTACCACCTTCCGATTGGGCTGGCACTTCAGAAAGAGAGAATGTCCAAGTATGGAAACCAAGAGCCTTTGAATCAGCCAGTGAAAACACCCTGTTTTCCTGACTCTTAAACTCACAGAATAATAAATCTAGGTTGGAGGGGACTTGTGGAGGTCACCCCATCCAACATACAGTTCAATGCAGGCTTAATTAGAGTAGGCTGCTCATCTCCAGCTGAGTTTTAGATCTCTCTAATGATAGATATTCCACTCCTCTCATTGCCATTTATTCCAATATTTGATCACTGTCACAATAAAAGTTAGTTTTCCTTCTATCAAAGAGAAATTTCCCAAATTTCATATTGAGTCTGTTGCCCTCTCATCCTGTCTCTGCACACAGCTCTGAGAAGAGTCTGTGTCTTTTCTGCACCCTCCCATTAGCAGTTTCAGGTAGCAGTAAGATCTCCCTGAGCTCTCTCTTCTCCAGGCAGAAAAAAATCCAGTCCTCTGTCTTTTCTCCTAGTCACGTGCTTGAGCCCCTGACCATCTTGGTGTCCTGTTCACTGACTTGTCCAGTCTGTAAAGGCCTTTCTTCTACTGGGGAGTCTGAAATCATAATCACAAGCAAGACTTTGATAAAGGAATCAGCCATAAAAGTATAATGAAATCTCAGTAGGAACTTTGGGAATCTATATCAAAACTTTTTTTAGTCTTATGTCAGGACATGCCCATCTTAGGACTAAGATCTTAGAATGAGTCAGCCTGGAGTACAGACTTACAAGAAGCACCAACCTTACCCATGAATTCTCATTGGAAGCTGAAATCGAGGCCTTCATATAAAGTTTAATATAAAGATGAATGAAATCCACATCAATTCACTGAAGTTGTTTCTCTAATCCTCTTATATGCAGCAGCCCTTCTCCCTCAGGGGACATAACACACACAGAGTGCTTCATTATCTTTATTCTTCCAAGCTTAACTCAAGCAAACTCTTCATAGATGAAGGCAGAGCCTTTTCCAGTCACAAATTTACTGAAAAGACTGGTGGGGACTTGATGAAGTTGGGAAGGTTTTTGTAAGGCAAAGGCTGATTTTGAAGGGTACTTATTCAGAAGAAGCTGTTTTGACTTTTCTCACTGTTGCTGTTAGCAATTTCATCAACATGCAGCTTACATGCAAGTAGAAAGGTCATTATTATATGTTACAGCTTCAGAATCTTAGCATTGGTTGGAAAAGACCTTTATGATCCTTGGGTCCAACCCTTAACCTGTCACTGCCTGGTCCACCGCTAAACCATATTCCTAAGTGCTACACCTTTCAAATACCTCCAGGGATGGTAACTGTTCCAATACTTGATAACTCTTTTCATGAAGAAATTTTTCCTAATATCCAATCTAAACCTTCCCTGGTGCAACTTAAGGTCATCTCCTCCTTTCCTGTCCCTTATTACCTGGCAGAAGAGCCTGACCCCCCCCATCTACAGCCTCCTTTCCAGGAGTTGTAGAGAGTGACAAGGTCTTCCCTGAGCCTCCTTTTCTCCAGGCTGAACACCCCCAGCTCCCTCAGCTGCTCCTCATCAGACTTGTGCTCCAGCCCCTTCACCAGCTCTACTCCCTTCTCTGGACATGCTCCAGCACCTCAATGGCCTTCTTGTAGTAAAGGGTCTAAAACTGAACCAAGGATTTGAGGTGTGGCCTCATCAGTGCTGAATACAGGGAGAAAACCACTGCCCTGGTCCTGCTGGCCACACTCTTTCTGATACAAGCCAGGACACCATTGGTCTTCTTGGCCACCTGGGCACACACTGGCTCAGGTTCAGTCACTGTTGACCAGCACCCCCAGATCCTTTTCCAATGGCAGCTTTCCAGCCACTGTTCCCCAACTTGTATCACTGCATGGGGTTACTGTGACCCAAGTTCAGGACCCAGCACCAGGCCTTGTTGAGCCTCATACCATTGGCCTTGTCCCACTGATCCAGCCTGTCTCTTTGTAGACCTTCTCACTCTCTGGCAGATTTCAACACTCCACCAAATTTGGTATTGGCTGCAAATTTTCTGAAGTGGCACTTCATGCCCTTGTTCATATCCTTAATAAAGGTACTGAACAGAACTAGCGCTGGTACCGAGCCCTGGGAACGTTCAGGGTGCAGCTGCCAATTGAATTTAACTCCATTCCCCACCACACTCTCCATCCAGCCAGTTTTTTACTATTCACCTGTCCAAGCCATGAGCAGCCCATTTCTCCAAGATAATATTGTGGGAAATGGTGTCAAAGGCTTTACTGAAGTCCAGGTAAACGCTTTTCCCTGATTCACCTGTTCTCCTCAAGTAATAAAGGATCGAGACTCTCCTTAGCCCTCCTTTTATTGCTTTTGAAACCCAAAAGGATGTAGGGATTGCGTCTCTGAGAGTCTTGGAACAGGCTGAAGCTGACCAAACATCTGGTTCATCCTTGGTAAAATGTGCTTGTTAGTTCATATTTGGTTTTTGCAACTTTTTCTTTTACATTGCATTCTGTTAATCTGGACAGTTTCAACATGCCCTTTGTCCCTTTTGGTGTAAAAACCCCTCTCTACAAAAATACTGTTTTTCTTTAATTTTTAAGGGCACTTTTAAAGACTTCCCCTGAACCACTCTAGACCACAGAAGTGCCCCAGGACAGTAAGGTCTCTGTTTCCCTATATGGTAAAAAAAAAAGGATTTTTATTCTAATTAAAAAATTAAGCCATCCGTAACAAACAGTTATTAATCATGGTTCCCATTTCAAGGTGAAGTATGATTGACATGACCAAAAAGAACTGTACCCATTTATTGTCCAAAATTTGGGGTTTTATTCCTTGTTTTTATTTTACAATAGTTTGTTTCTCCAATAGAAAAGGTTGTTTCATCAGCGGTAAAGCAGACACTACTGTTTCCGATTTTTCATTTTTTAATAATTTGCCAGCTATACTCCATAATTCCAGTGCTGCTCTCTGCACTGATCTCATGTCTATTGGGAATTTTCTTGTATTCAAAGGCAGGCTGATGGATTCAATATGACTTTTGCTATTTTGGAGCTTTTCTTTTTCCTGGCATTAAGAGAAATCCCTTCAGTTCAGAGTGAACAGATTTTAACTGCTAATACCTCAGCTAGTATGAGGGCTGACTCCATGGGTAACCAGAGTGGCTTGGCATCTGTGATGGAGAGGAAACATAAATTACTTTGTTGGCAGGATCAGAGTGGCATGTTTCCTTCTGCCTTGGATGCTTTCTGTGATTTTAAAAGCAGAACACTTAACAAAATATTATTTACTTTATCACTGCATCTAATGATCACTGATATGCAATGGCATATGGAAAATCTAGGGTTTTACTGGGGCAAAACCATGTAGTTATCATGTGGTGGGGGTTTGTGACCTTGGCATCATGGAGAAATTTTGCTGATTTTACCCAAATGCCTTTTAGAACATGTCCATTGGAGAAGGAAAAAGAAGTAATCTATAGGAGCTCTTTATGAAGTATGGAAAAAGAAAAGGAGAGAAGGTCACAGATATGACCTTCTTTGATCTCTCTCTGTGATGTAGTGGCACTAAACAACTCCTATGCCAGATACATAAGATCATGAAGATGATTTTGTGTAAAGGGGAAACAGATGAGTCCACAATGGCCATGGCAGAGAACCACAGCACATGCACACCTGTGATTGATATATAACACACCACAGTTATAAAAAAGCTTTCTGATAATCTTTACAATGCCAAAATTTTGGGCATTTGGAATGTTCAGGAAGATGACTCAGTCTTCATTGCTAACAAAACATAACTGTGTCATGTTTGCTGACTACCTTGGCTAACTGCTGTGCAGATAACCCATGCTCTGGCATGCTGTTGACCAGGCTGAATTATGTAAATCATTACCAATGTATAATTCACATTGAAGAAAAAACAACAAATCCAGAGTCTTGTTTTCCCTACAACTATGCCTTTTACACTGATGAAATGAAGTCCTACTCATGACTATGTGGCAATGCTGAGAACCCAGAAAGTCTTCAGCTTCTGAAATGCAGTAGAATCTGGCTTAATATTTGGGAAAGAAGAGACTCCACACCACAGGTGGGTTGAACAAAGGTCTTCAAGTCTGTCGGGCTACAGACCGAACATTTTGTGAACAGTCTCAGGCCCATCACCATCTATGACTTTGGGAAAATTATAAGAGTAAGAAATTCACTTTCAAACAAAATGTGGGCAAAATACAATTTGATCAACTCTGTCTTAGATGAACACAGAGGTAGAAACCTGAGCTGAATAACAGTGTGGGTGCCACATGAACACTGACATATTCATTCTCACCTTTAAGGAGTTATTATCACTACTTCAGAATACAGAGAAATGAGAGGCAGGGAGAATAAGTGGTTTGCTCAAGGTCACAGTTAAAATCTATAGTATGGATAGAAAATAAATCCTGGTCTATAGAAATCTGTATTTGAATTGCAAAATGACCTTTTCTTCATTTCATGGTTAGGTATTTAGAGGACTTAGCAATGTGAAAACAGTTTAATAACCCTGGCAAACATACCACAAATCCATAGCTGTTGTATATAAATACCTCTCAGATATCATTGCACATCCCAATCTGTCCTCCATTCCTTTTGCTGACTCAGAAAGGTGTCACATAAAATTAGACCAAGAAGTTAACACATTAAGCATTTATTGACCTCAATAAGTTACAGTCAAATATGCCCAGTGTCCTAATGAACAGAAATAAAATGTCATTTGAAAACTCATACAGTAGCTGTGATGTGATACAAAATATTAATTATTTATTGTAACAGAAGAAGTATTAAAGTCTTTAACTCCTAAAATACAAATTACAAGGATCAAGATGCAAGATTATGCTATTTGTCTGATGTACTTGTAAGACATTCCAAATAACTGGCATGTGCCTTGTTATCGCTATAAAGATCCTTGCCTAAACTCACTTACTTCTATTAAAAGTTATTTCAGCTCTAACCTAACAATATCAAACAGAGAGTAGTCACTGCTTTGTCCTTTCCATGGCAAGGGTATCAAATAGAAGATTAAATTAGCTTTATAAAGAAAAACCTTTCTTCACTTTGGTTCCCCAGGAAGTCTACCCTGCCCTCTCTGCACACATTAGCAAAGAAGAAAAGTCTCAAATTCTGCAGGTGAAATCTTTCTTTTCCTCAAGGTGATGGCAAAGTATCAATCAATTTAAGGCTGTAGTTTCACAGCTGGCACTTATCAAGAAACAGGAGAAAATCCCATAACAAAGATCTCTGCCTTAAAAGTCCCAGTCTCTGACATCTGCATTTGGATGGCCATCTACTGAAGACAATTTTTGCCTGCTTTGTATGACTGAGAGCAAGAAACATCTTTTGCTACAGACAAGGAAATTCCTGTTAGTCCTTAGATGTCCTTGCATTGATGTAGCAAAAGCTTTGGGGCTAGGATTGATGTGGTACTGACTTGCAAAGCCTGGAAAAGAGAAAGCCTGGGGGGTAAAGTAGGAAAATCCCTCTTCCGACCCTGATCTTGAATGAGAATGGAGATTAATTTTTCTTTTACAAATGCTCATTTCAGTTAAGAGGAGGTAGGGCCTAAAGGGCATGCTGACGACATTCTGTTTTATAATTCTACCTCAGAAAGCTTAATGAATATGTTTGAATGCCTCAGGAAAGCTCTTGTTAAGGAACTGGATGAGAATGAGGTCACACAAAGGTAACTGAGAATTTGAGGAAGCATAAAAATGACTTGAAAAAAACGAAGTTGTTTTATGTTGTCACAATTGCAGTCAGCCATTTTCCTTGTGCTGAAAATTCAGTTTTTGATCCTTGCAACCCCAGGTTTCAGCGAATATTAGGGACCTGGTTACCTTTTCGAGAGCTTCTTCTCTCCTGGCAAGTCCAAAACATATTCTTGCTTGGAGGCCCTCACTACATGCCACAAAGTTTCCCTGAGAAGGACACCTTGAGGACATCAGTAGAGAAGCTGTCTTGGTGTCCTTTACATTTTCTCTTGGCAACCCTTGCCCTGCCTGTTCGCTAACATTTGCTGAAATATCATCAAACTCAGCAGCTGTTTTTGACCGGATGCCCCAGCTAAACCCTTTCAGAGTTCCACGTCCCTCAGCTCTACAGAAAGGAGGTGAGTGATGAACACTTTGTCATTCCTGCTGACAGTGGAGATGTCAGAACAAATTAAAGATGTCTTCACAGCAACCGTGTTGTTTAAACTTTAATAAACCTTTTGTCTCTGCCGTGCCCTTTGACTGACCCCTGCGCAGCAGCCAGGGATGGGAGCTCAGCCGGCGTCGCTGCCGGCGCAGAGCTGGACCTCAGGCTGAAACTCCTGCTGCAGCACCTCGCCGGGGCTCTGCAAGAGCCACAGCCACCCTGACCAGCCTCCAATAAGAATAAAGCAAATAAATATATAAATAAGAGATTAATAGATGAATGTGAAGTGAATTGAAATGCTTTCCTTCCCTTCAGCGCACCACTGCATTTCACTTCAGAGAAACTGGTTTGGGGTTAGAAAAACATCACTGAAAATAGACACTGGCCCTTTTCTGGCAAATAATGAGGGTGGAAAGAAGTATTTCTCTGTTGGGGCAGCCTTCTGCTGTAGATGCCATGCAATGTCTTTATTATTGGATTACTAGATATCAAATTAAGTCTAAACTCCAGAGCCTATGGTAGTGTTTGCATGAAATAAAATATCTTCCTCTGCAAGATAACTTCTGTAGACAGAGAAACGTTTAGATTGCAAAAAATCCTCAGCAAAAAACACTTGGCAAGAAAAACTCGATGATAAAGGAAAATATTCTTCTTCAAACTATTCTAAAAATCTTGTGACCAGTAGAAAAGAAATGCAGCCAGCTGGGAAGAGGGAGAGGCCCATAGGGAAATGAGAACATGAATCTGACAGAAGCCTTTCATGGTCCCAGTCCTATTTGCTTTGAAATTGCACTTTAAATTATTTCTGCAACACCAAAGTCAGATTAGTGCCACTTTTTAGCATACCTGGTGCTGACAGCTGTAGGCTTCTCATTGATTTATCTCTGGAAATGGGTGACTCAGCACCAACCTCAGCCTATTTTGTTAAAAGAAAAAAAGGCAGCCACAAGGTCCAACCCTAATGGTCATTAGAAAATTTGAGAGTGTAGCATAAATGCCTTTTTACTACAGGTCCAGAAATAAGATAGTAAATATGGTAAATCTAACCTTTCATTCAGTCATGTGAGTTCAATCTCAATGTTAGTAACTTCAGCATAACTTTGGGGATAGGCAATCATAAAGTCTCCTTGTCTTCTTTGACAAAAGGTGTAGCCCTTCTGCTCTTTTGGTTCTTCTCAGGGCAGTTTCTCTTCCAAGCTGGCAGTATGTCCTTGGCCCACGGGGCATCTAATGCAAATCTGTATTAAAAAGAATCTGGCAATTGCATAAGAGATACCCATTTTCCTTCTTCTGAATTGATTTCTTCTCTCTTCTTGCAGTTTCCTTCTTCTGGTAGTCAGGCAGTGCTGCTTACACACAAAGCCAGACCAGGATGAGTGGTCTGTTCTGCTGTGGTGGGGGAGGTTGTCCTCATCTCATTACTTCTGTCCCTGCTCCTAGTCTTTGCACTTGTACAGATCCTTGCTCCAGGGCAGTGTAACACTTTCCTTTTGGGAGTGCTTTGCATGCTTTTAAATCTTCCTCGCAAAACAACTGATGATTTAACTAATATTGGACCCACCAGATTAAAATGAGGACTGGAAGAGGCTGACATTTATCTTTACTGCAAACTGACAGCTAGGATTCTGGAGATTCATGTTTAAATTTATTGTTGCTTTTTTTTTTTTTTTTTTTGGTCAGTTTCACACATTTGAAAGACACATATTTACCAAAATTGGAATTTACCTGATCAAGTAATGGCAGAATTAGTCATAAATTTACTGAGAGGAATGGATAAATTTCTGACAAGCATGTATGCCATGGGCACAGGCAGACCGTGTACTGGCAGGTCAGGAAACAAATGTCTTCAGTAATAAAAGCCTGCTCATTTTTCCAGTAATGAAGTGCAGTTTTCCCTCTATTCCTGTTGCACTTTCTGCCATGGAGATATTAAATGTAATTTTCCTTTCTGATAGTTGCATCAAATTGTATTCATTAGCACTTTGTACAATTCAGCGTCTCAAACATTTGAATTGAATCTCCGTTCCAAAATACTTTTCCTCCAGTTCTGGAGACTATTTCATCTTTCTGCTACTTTAAATACTGTCTACAAGATTGTACAGAAGCTGATTATTAGTTTCCTTAACACTTTTTATTATTGGAGGGCTTGCCTTTCCATTTGCAGCTGTACTTGGAAAATGAAAAGCTGAGCGGGTATTTGCTCTGCAAGTGGTGATGCAGTCCATTACTATAACTACAAGGAGAGCGACTATCTCCTGATTTCTTACAATTTTTGATAACAGAATGTAGAAAGCAAGGCCTTAGCCCAATAGAACTTTTATTTTTATAATCTCTGAGCATATGTTCAAGCTTCCTCACTTTTTACCCGCATTAGCTGATTCCTCTGAAGAAAAATGGTAAATTTCCTTGTTGGTGTGTGTGCATCATGCTGACTGCATCAGGAAAACCTCTGCTCCAGTGGGGAATATGCAAATCCTTTGTGGCAACATTATTCTCCTAACATCAAAACAGGAACGTTTTGTTGCCGGAGAAGTCTTGGATTACATCAATGAAAAATAGAACAAATACACAACAAGGGAAAATGCTCTTGAAACAGATCTTTTGCAAGATCCTATGTTCTAGGAAGTTTTATTCCCATGCTGTGGGACTGACCATTTAATTGACTTAATAGTAAAAGGCTCTGAGTACCAAAAAAAAGCTGTTCAAGATAAGACCTTCAAAAGCACAAACATCCATTGGAGTAAATGAAAAAAAGAACACATATTATACCAAAATAAAACTTCATAAAATTTCTCTGTGGTTTATTTTTGTCACTTGGGTTGTTTTGTTTAATTTTAAATAAAAGAATGTAATGAAAGACATAAGTGTACTAATTGTGAGTAATTAAAATGGAAACCCTCAGAGTCTGCTTGCGTGTCCCAAGCTGTACAGACATGGGAGGGAGATGGTGTTCATAGCATTCCTTCACTGAGGAATTCCCAGCAATGCAAGGGAAGGACACACAGCCACTTCCAAAGCTAAACCATGCCGAGGGATATAGCACGGTTGCCTCTATATCAGGTCTGTTCACGCCTTGAGTCTGACTTGCTTTGTACTGCTTTATGTATACAATTCAATACTTTTATACATACAGGTGTGTGTGTATTTGGGGGGGTTACATGGGAAAAGATGAAAGCAAACATATTGTTAACACATGCTATTTAAAACTGCTTTGGTGCAAAACAAGGAAAATTGAGGAGAGTTAGCATTCAAAACACCATTTTACTGGTATTTACTGAGAAATCAGACCTAATAAGGACAGCTCGATGCATTCCTGCTAACTGTGGTTTTGTTTGCTAACCAGAGCAAATAAAATCAAGTTGACTTCTTCCAAAAGATATTCCTGGATAAAAGGTTGCATCACATGAGCATAGGAGAGAACTCAGAATGACCAAAACCACAAATCAAAACAGACAGTAATAAAACAAACAAACAAACAAACAGTAAATCCCAAAGGAAAGACAGGAGGTTTTTTTCATCTGCATGCTTATTATTGGCAAAGAATACCCTGTCTCACTGGCACTTGAGCTGCTAGAAATCCCTACTGCAGTGGGAAGGTTATTCCACACACAGAATGTCAAACTGACAGTGTGGTCTTGGTGCAAGGGCTCTGGAAATCATCAAAGCAGCAGTGATGGATGGACTGTTGACTACAGATGACAGCAAGAAAATAACAAGAAGATATGGCAAAAAGCAACAATTGAGGGTTATAATGAGAGAAGCTGCAAAGATGTCTCATTCCCATACATCATGAATAAACAGGAATGTGGCTGGTAGTTCTATGGAATGTGTTAATATTGAGTGCTTATGCAGTGTCTTAAACCTACGTACACCAACTTTATGTAAATGTATGCCAGCATAAGTCAGATGGAGTTTGGAGTTCTGGATTAAAGGGTTTCGAGTGTGGATTTCATTTCCTGACAAAAAACAGGCTTTGAGGGAAAGCAGATGTTTTCCATGAATGTTTCTCTTGCACTAGAAAGCTATTGTTTTTAAAAAGGAGAGACATCAGAAAGAATCTGCTCAGGACACTTGCGAAAATAGACCAGGTGAAAAGATTATCTTGAAGATGCATTTTCTGTAGTTCATAAGGAACGGCTTGTGAAAACACACATTTACATAGAGGAGAAATTCAACAGAAGGAAAGTATGCTGACATTCAAGTTCAATTATTTTTCTTTTTCCAAGATTTCCAACTATTACACATGTATTAATACTTGCCACACCAGAATGAGAAAGTATTGTATCTGCATTATAATACTGGAGCTTTATTGGAGCTGTCGTACAATATTTTTGGAACTTTGAGTGAAGAGGAAGGTTAAGCCAGACAAATTTTCCTTACACCAGCACATTATATTTTTCCTCCTCTGCATTGCAGTATGACAACTGCTTTGCTTGGCAGAATGGCATTCCATTAGGGATTTGATTTTTAAAATGGCTAAAGAATTAAAGCATCCAATTAATAGCAATAGTGGAGCATTAATTCCCATTGACTGGCAACCTTGGATGTACAGACAGGCTGGGGAATGAGAGGCTGGAGTGGTGCCATGGAAAGGGACATGGGTGTCCTGGTCAATGGCAAATTGAACATGAGTCAGCAGTGCCCTGGCAGCCAGGAGAGCCAACCCTGTCCTGGGGAGCATCAGGCACAGCATCACCAGCCAGGCAAGGGAGGGGATTGTCCCACTCTGCTCTGCACTGGGACAGCCTCACCTCAAGTCCTGGGTACAGTTCTGGGTGTCACAACATAAGAAAGACATAAAGCTGTTAGAGAGTGTCCATGGTAATGAGGAGGGCCGTGAGAGGAAGCCATATGAGGAGCAGCTGAGGTCACTTGGTCTGTTCAGCCTGGAGAAGAGGAGGCTGAGAACAGACCTCATTGCAGGCCACAAGTTCCTCATGAGGGGAAGAGGAGGGGCAGGCACTGATCTCTTCTCTATGGTGACCAGTGACAGAACCCAAGGAAATGGCTTGAAGTTGTGTCAGGGGAGGTTTATGTTGACTGTTAAAAAAAGTTCTTCATCCAGAGGGTGTTTGGGCACTGGAACAGGCTCCCCAGGGAAGGGGTCACAGCATCAAACCTGACAGAGTTCAAGAAGCATTTGGATAACATTCCCAGGTACATGATGTGACTCTTGGGGATGGTCCTGTGCAGGGCCAGGATGAACCTTGAGGGTCCCTTCCAAATCAGCATATTCTGTGATTCTGTGAAATTTTTCTAAGTAGTGTAAGTGTGAACTGAATATAAATCCATGAACACCATCTCCCTAAACTAATCATATGAAGAAGTTTCTGACCTACTCTTTTTGAGTGCTAACTCAGTATTTAGACATTTTGTTCTACCTCTCAATAGGACATGACAATTCTTTTCATGATGCAAAATTCCTGCTGTAAGTTCAGAAACAGCACAGGTCCCTGACAACCAAATTGCAGGAGTTTCCACTCTTCTGTGTACAGCTTTGAGCAGGAGTTCTCCATTTCAGGGAACTCTTAAAGGGAGCTGGCAGACCAATATTTCAGATGTTTTGAAGTGTAAGGAAGAGGAAATTATTTCCCTAGCCACAAGTGAATTTTCTCACTCTTTTCAAATGTATCTATGGGGCTGGGAAAGGGAAAGTAATGTAAAAAAGAAAATAGATCTTTTTTAGGAATTGTAGGAAAAGGGTTGGACAAATATATTGACAGCAGAAAAATAAATTTCTGCACATCTGCCATGAATTTGCATAATGCTATCTTAACTACTGTTCAAATCAAAGCCAGTTCAAGTGAACAGAAAAGTCCCTGATTGAACTAATTACAAATTTCAGAGATGAGAAAGGCTAAGCAGCAAGTATTTGCAGGTTTACTTTGCAAGTGCACTGTGGCGTACATCATAGTGCAGTGAAAAATATTCTGTTCATGCACGGTTGTGTTATAATTGCCAAAATGGTTCAGGATCATTTCAGTTATTAAGGCACTAATGAACCTTTGAATGCATGCTGAGTCCCAATGATGTTATAGATTTACTTGCAGGTTAAGGAGCGAAAACCTTTTGTATGTTTGCTTTTCCCAGAATAGAAATGTTAAGATTTTAAGTAAGAATTAATATAATTTGACTTTAAAAATAAGGCATCCAGTCTAAGCTAACCTCTTCAGTGCCATATAAAATCAGTGGAAACAGATAGAAATTCCAGAGGCAATTGATAAGTAAATGAAATTCTAAGAACAGATAGAAGAAAACAGACCACCTAATCCTCTACTATGTCTCCAGAACTGCTCAGCATAAGATGCCAAGTGGAAAGTACACAAACAGCTCCCTGCAACACTCCCCTGCAGCCAGTGGGCTGGGGTGGATCCAAGGCCAGGAGAATCATCTCATCCCTCCCCTCCGATGACAGCTGCCCAAGAGGCAGAGTATGGCTCAGCCTCCTCCAGTGCTTCTCTCCCATCACTGGACATGGGATGAGCATGGCTGCCTGAAAGCCTCATTTGTAAACAATGCAGGCAGTTGTGATGATGTTTGCCCACGCCTGGCAGCTCCTCACCAGGCAGTGTCCACACAGCTGAGGAGCTGCTTTAGAAAATCAGGGCAGCTACTCGTTCTGTTGAGGAAATAGAGCTGCACCACAGGAACTTCTGCTGCATGGCCTGCAGCATGGTCACCATACCCACCATCCATCCTGCATCCAAAACAAGAAATCATCCCAACAGGCCATAAATCCCTGAACTCAGCACAACAGGGGCTCGAGCTGGTTAATGCCTAGCTAGCACAAGAAGTTGCTGAGCAGAGCTCTGCTGCAGCTGCAGATCTGCTCCCCAGTATGTGACCACTGAATTGTCGTATTATTTAGAAGTCCTTGACAAACAAGATGTATCTTTAATTTCAGCATGATCAAAGTGCTATTTTTCTCTTGTACCTCTAATACAAGTGAACCTTGGTCTGCAGAAACTACGTCTATCATGTTATATATTTGTATGCATGCAGAAAAATCTTACCAGATGTCTGGGAATCAAAAGGAAGGTGCTGGATTCCACTGGAAGTATCCAGACACCTGAGTCTTCTTGTGGGATCTCCATCTTCTATTCACAGATGGCTGTTGCGAACTGACTTAAAAGATAACTTTATAACTAATTCTGCTTTATTCTGACAGAAAGCTGAAGTCTTTTAGCAAATCATATGGGGTAAATAACAAGCAGACCAGTTGTTTTGTTATTATAATTAAAAATAGCATCAGCCTTCAAATTGCAGTTATTTTAAAAGGTATTTCTTAATATGGCTCTCTGCTGCATGAATCACGACCTGATCCTGGTATCTTGGCAACTGCATTAGTTACATCAAATCTGGCAGCTCACGCTGCTTGAGGAGATTGAACTGATTTTCTCTCTATATCCAGTCTCATTTTCTAGCACCACTCTGATTGCCACACATGTGGCGCCTGTTGCTACCATCATTGAACCTAGCAATTGCAAGGACTTTATTCCTTGTTGCTGATGCTCTGAGTTTTGGAGGAAAACTACCACAAAACAAGGACTTTTTTCTGTCAAGAAACACACCCATCTGTTTGAGGCACTGGGAGAAGAGGATGAATAAGTACAGTAATGTTCCCAGTTCGTGATTCAGGAGGAGTGGAAGTTTAAAAAGACCGAATGAATGAAAGGAAGAAAAAGGAAAGAAAAGCCTTTCCCCCCCCCCCTCCCCCCATACCAGGCAAAGCATCACCTGTCTCCAAATCACTCTCAAAACACTTTTCATGCTGTCACTGTGAGAAAGAATTATTTGTCAAGTACAGGTCTGAAAAATCTCAGATCCACTTGTTTCTCTTCTAAATCATGAAGGCTGTACAATAGAGATTAACTGTCTGCAGCTAGGAATCAGGCTGGAAGGAAAAGAAAAAGGAAAAAATAAAGAAAAGCTTTATGTTTTATGAAACATGCAAGGTTAAGCCTGCTATTAATTTTCATGTGCAAATGGCAGTTCTACAATTAGTATTTAATAGAATCTGAGGAATGGGCTCAAAGGTATTGACTTTATGATCCTATCTACTAATTAGCTCATTCTATATATGGAATAGAAATACTTTCTTATTAAAATCAATGTTATACCTACTAACATTGGATTTGATCTAATATTAGAGAAAATCTAATTATTACCTAAATAATAACTATGTCATCTCCTGGAAGAAAGTTAGAACGATGATGAAATAGTGTCATATCCACTCTGGAGAGAATATGACTAAAGCAGACATGGAGAAGGAGAAAAAGAAAAACCCTCTACCACAATACACCTGGACATAGTGCACTGAATGTCTTCCCCCTTCTCTGACGCTGAATGCTAAAATATGCTTACTTTTTCAAAGAACTGAGTCCACACTTCTGATGTCTATACTGACAAATGAGGCTGTGCCAAAGGTCCTGGGAATGATAATGCATTAATTTATAGTGGTAAATTCTTAAAATAAATCTCTGGCATGATTTTGCCCGAACCCAGTTAGCTCCCTTCTTAATATTTCTCAGGCAAAATGCAAAAGTTGGCAATGCCAAGCAGACTTCCCATGGGCAATCTGCACACAGCTAACCTGTCTTGGGACTGACAAGTGCAGGTGACAGCATGGCAGTTGGCCTCAGTACTGGAGAATAGTCCTGGACATTTAATTTACCTGTGTGGTCACAAACTCCTCAGGGAAACATGACATTCTCTAGAAATAACACAAATAATAACTTCGATTGATAGCATAAAGCAAGTTTAAGACCCTCTCACTCATTGCAGAAGCTACAGACACATGAGGGTGACAGAAAGGACTTATTTGTACTGGATCCCTACTAAATATCTTGTTGAAAGTGGATGCCCATTTCTAAACGGCTTTCTTTGTAATGCTGCTGGTTTACAGCAACACAGAAACTGCTATCAGAGAGCAATTTGGTTTTTTTTTCCCCATCTAGAATCCTTGTTAGCTTTTGAGTCAGACAGTAAAGATGGTATTTTTCTGTTGTCAAATATAATCCATTCTAAGTCTAGACCTGAATTTATTTTGTGACATGAAGAAAATTTATTAATTTTCCCTTTATCTCTGCTTCTGGAAATATATCTCTTCTTAAATTAAAGTGTCTAAAATTTGCTAGCACCATTTGATTTATTCTTCTGAGAAGAGAAGAGGCACCCTGATACATTTTTAGATCTGAACAACACTGGAAGTGTTCAGTGCATAAAAAACACATGCAGAATGTGTAGAGAAAAGTAATAGGAATGTTGTGACTGGTGTGAATGGGGAATGAATGGAAATGTCTGATCATATTTTGAAGACACCCAGAGATCAGCAGCTCATCACAATCCTAGCATGCAGCAAAGCACAACTTCACAGGTCACTCAGCTGGAAAAGGACTGTGAGTGAATCCCAACAACTCACAGAGTGGGCTGAAGGGGAGACACAAGGGACCACCAGGCCCAAAGGAGTACAGAAAGGCACATGCAGAAATCACCACACGGTTCCCAAACCAGGAGACAAGATGAGGAGCTCTCCTACAAAGACAACCTGAGGGAGCCCGGAGAAGAGAAGGCTTTGGGGAAACCTCATTGCAGCCTTGCAGTACCTAAAGGGGATTTATAAAAAGGAGAAGAGGGACTTTTTGTGTGGGCAGACAGTGACAGGACAAGGGGCAATGGTTTTAAACTGAAAGAGGGCAGGTTGAGATTAGATGTTAGGAAGAAACTCTTTATGGTGAGGGTGCTGGAGCACTGGAATAGGTGCTGAGAGAAGTTGTCAGTGCCCCATCCCTGGAGTGTGCCCCCTCTGGGTGGGACATTCAGAATGACAGTGTCGTTCTTCCCAAGTCATTTTTATATGTGTGGGAGCCCTGCTCTCCTGGAGTTGGTTGAATACCTGCCTGCCCATGGGAAGTGGTGAATGAATTGTTTTGCTTTTGCTTTTTCTATTAAATTGTCTTTGTCTCAACCTATGAGTTTTTCACTTCACCCTTCTGATTTTCTCCCCCATCCCACAGTGAGGGGAGTGGGCAAGAGGCTGCATGGTATTTAATTGCCCTCTGGGCTTAAAACCATGACAGTGAGACAAAGACCATCAGTTATAAGAGGAAAGCTTATTATTACCAATGCCAGCAACAACAACAAAATCCAATAAAGTAAATAAGATGGAGATTAAAGAGCAAGCTATTATTACAGAAAAAAATAGAATTAAAATACATCCCATTTTCATTCAGTTCTGTTATCTATTTTACAGCTTCTATTTCCAATTCAACAAAGTAGAAAATAAATTCAGCAATATACAGGGAAACAAATATAGAAAAAAATATCATCAGAATTATAGTAAGAAACTGGAGAGGGAACTTTAAAGGGAGACTTTAAAAATTAGTCAAGAAAAAATCATATACTGAAGTGTGTGAATGTATGGTTACATACATTAACAGGCTGGATGTGGGTGGTGGGTATGCCCACTGTAAACATGGATAAACAATATGCAAAACAAAATAGGTTAAATCAGCATAAGACATCTTAGCAAACAGAGTAGTGGGTTATTGTAAAAGGCTTGTATAGGAATAACTCACAAAAAATCCTATCCATAAAGATTGATATAGAAGGGATAAAAAGTATGACTAGAAAGAAATACTAGTAACAATATCCAAGTTTTTATCAAATATTAATGCAGCATTTGATACATGAGCTGTTAATATCAAAGCATAGTATTGAAATTGCTAACATTTTTCCTTCTGATTTGTTTTAGGAAAATAATTTTTCTTCTTGTTTCATTCCCTGGAATTCATTTACAAATCAGATATCACATCTGTCATTTTCTTGTCCAAATTATTTTTACAATTCTTATTTAAAACTGATTATTTGGGCTAGGGTCTTAACTAGAACTATTCCTCACCTAAGGTTTCAGTGAGGTGGCAAGAGAATTCATTCTGAATATGAGCTCTGTCGAGTTCATTTCAATTTATTATTCATTTTAAGTGGACTAATCTAAATTAAAATCTCCTTGAATCAATACCTCATTTTTATCAGAACATTCTGACTATATCACACAAATCATTCAACTGCTCCTGTATCTGGCAAAGCTAAAATGGCTTTGTGGTGAAGATGGGCTTTTTTCCACCAAATGGACTTACACACAAATGCCACATGCCCAAGCTGTATCTCTCTCACAACATTTGCTCTTTTTATGCTCATCAGCCAGCAGGCTCTTACCATTTATCTTTGCATCATTACAGGATTATGCAAGTAAAATAGCAGTAAAATACTAATGATGTGCAGGAATTCATACTTGGCATGGAAAAGAATTAATTTTTCACCCTTTCAACTTCCTGTTTCAGTTAGCAAAATGAACAGCCAGTTTGGGTTGTTTGTAATCAGCATCATTATATTCATTTTGTGACAGATTCTAATGCTTTTGTTGTGGGTATAGAATGAAAGAACATTCTGAACAGATTTTGTTCTAATATTGCATCTTTATGTGAAGGTAATGACAGTTACAAAGTAAGGTATGGGGAGGTTGTTCTTCTGACAAAGGCCATAAAAAACTCTTTGGAGACTTATTTGTGCCTTGTTCTCTTTATTATTCTTTTATGTTTTGCTTGTATTACATAGCCTACAGTCAACTGATAAAGTACAATAAAAAATCCTGTTTTATACACACACAAATTGGCATGGCTGCATAAAATAGTAGCTGCAGATACTTTATGTCTAGAACTTTGAATTCCCTATGTATTTCCTTCAGGTTTTTTTCTTTTTATTTCTTGGCTTTCTCAGCTCTGCTCATGAATTTTCAAGTGCAAGGCATGTGAAAAAAGTGCCCTCATTCAGCAAAACACCTCAGGATGTAGGTACCTTTCGTTATATAATTGGTCCCTTGAAGTTCTTTGGACTTACATGCTAAGCTATCTTACTGAGTTTTGTGTTGGTGCTATGGAGAACAGAATCCTCTGTTGCACCAGCAACAGTCTTGAGCACATGCTTAATCTAAGTCAAGGGTAGTTCTATTCTATTCCCTAAAACCAAGCACATACTTGGAGAGCCCAGAGGAGCCAGCGACTGTGCAATGGAAGTGTCTTCCCATGTCTGGGCACAGGGGGATCATGATGGGTTGGGGAAAAGCCAGACACATCCTCCATTCTCATATACCCCAGGTGTTTTCTGCTTGATTAGAGGGCAAGAAACATATCTCACATCAGAGAATAAATGTGGTCACAGCACAGAGTACTAGTCATGTTGCTGTCAGACTATTTGCAAAAGTTAGAACCAAAAATAGATTGTGACACATTACATCAGAGGCATGAGATTACACAGGGATTCACTGGGATTGGCTACAAAATGCATAAGAAGGAGGGGATCCCCATATGCAAGAGCATTCAAGGCCTCATTTTCTAAAATGCCCATGTGTAGCCCTGTGTCAGGGTTCCTTGCAGAACCACGGCTATATATTTGTGCTTGTGCCTCTAGATCTGAGAAAACAGTGCACTGTAAATAGATGTGTGATTAGGTGGTCACATTTTTAAAAATCATTTCAAAATAAATCAAAATAAATCATCTAAAGATTTGATAATGTACCAATCATGTCTGTGAAAGTGTCTTCACTTAGAAAAGCTATTGCACAATTTATCCTTTAAAGTACCATGTACAAAGTCTACTCTTTTAGATCAATTGCCTCAGTCTTGAGCTCTTCCCTTTAAGTAGAGGAATGGACTGTATAAACCATGCCATGATGTTGGAGTGTATACAAATCTTTAACTATGTTCTGTGGTTCACTGGTCCTCTTTCTTTCTCAAGAGCATATGGGATTGCTATAAGAGAGAGACTACGCACAGCTTCATGGAGCTTGTTTTGAAAGAAAACATCAATCTCTTGAACTGACAGGTTTTATAAGAACAAATCTGGATTTTCCAACACCTTCCAACTTTACAACTGTTCTTCCATACTGCCAACCTTGTCTACCCTCTGTAGCAGAGAAAATCTATTAGAGCCCAAAACAGAAGCATTTCCACCAGGTTTCTAAATTGCAGTTCCTCCATGTAATTGCTGTTGCAGTAACAACTTTAAACATGTGACACGTGGCAACACTTAGCCAACAATCAAGCTATATTTAAAATCTGAGAGGACGAGAATAATGAAATGTATGATAAACACCTTGTGTTGGTCCATGGGTATAAATCAGAAGCAAAACCTGGTAGATCTGTTCCATCTCCAATTGCTGCTGTGTTGTAACTAGGAGATTAAAATAAAGTAAAATTAGCACATCTCTGACACAGACCCTTTTTGACAGAGCCTGGTAATGACCACACTGTGGACTCCACTCTGCTTGCCTCTGCCTTGGCTTTAAATTCAAGAGATCAAATTAATTCAGATATGATATCATTAACATAGAAATAGTGAACAAGTTTATATGAAGAGACCTCATATTTCTAAAACAAATTACACTTATTTTCTCACCTTCTGATTGAAATTCCTAATGCTTAAATTCCTACTTCCTAAACATTTCTGTAAAAACACACAAAAAGAAATAATAAGATCGTTAAATCTCTTCACCTTAAGGAAAAGTGAAGAGATGCCACCACACTGCCTTTCTGAGAGTAAGGGGAGGGGGCCAGACAAGCATCAGATGTTTAGTAGAGAAACGTACTTGAGATTGGCTCTGCAGAAGAATAGGAAATATAGCACATCATGCAAATTGTCACCAAGAACCAAATTCATAGGCATATAGGTATCTATTTTATACTGTAAGATAAAAATGTGGGTTTAGGCAGACATCAGATTTAGGCTCTTACAGAAAATTTAATCTTCTGAGTTAGAAGCCTGACTTAGATTTCCTTCCACATAAAGTTGCATAAAATTGAATTAAACCTGCTGAGAAATGTAGCAGTGTAAACTTCCATAACACGTAAACCTTTGTCAGCAGCATTACAACTAAATCCTCTGAACAGCAGATGATGGAATGGACTGCAGTTTCTTTTTGTGGCATGACACATGTATTTACTTTTTTTTCGTAAGTCCTTCTCAAAACCCCTTGGATGATCTGATATGGAAAAAGTAATGTATACCAAAGCAATGCATTAAGGAAAGCTTCTCTCCAGCATGGGTAATCTGCACACAGGCTGTGAAGCATCTTGATTAACTTCAGAGGACAGCTTTCAAAGGAAAGGCACTGTAGGTTACTGGAAAGGTAAGTTTAAAAGTGTTTCAGGTCCTTTTTGTTTAAATGAATTCTGGCTTTCCTCTTTGGGAACAGAAAAGTTTGAAGATCTCTCTATCTCTGTGGAAACCACCTTCACTCTTCTTTCAAAATATAGTATTAAAAGCTGTCACACAGTAGGGAGAAAAGTGCTTTATAAAGTAAGAAACTGTTTCTCCCTCATCTGGCCTGGGGTAAAAATTAGTGTCAATATACATGTAACTGGCAGCTGAACCTTGAAAAGCTGGGAGCTCTGGTTTGGCAGCAGAATTACTCTAGTTCAAAGAGGCAAATATGTTGTGGTCTTATTGCTTTATGCAGACCTATTTATCAACGTTAGTGATAGGATCACACAGAGAAACAGGGCAGGCATTCAAGAATCAGAAAGACATTACCCTTATCATCTAGTGTGAAACAGTGGTTTCTGAGGAGCAGTAGATAGGGATCAGTTGTCTTCACTAAATCTTCTGAGACCCTTCTTGTTCCCAACTGACCACTAAATACTTTACCAGCTCTGTAAATACAAATAGTATTACTTACTCTTTTTAAATCATTGGAGAGAACAATAGGTGTTACTGTTGGGATTTGGGGTTTTATCCTACTAATGTTAGAGCAAAGTTCTGAAATAAAGCACTTGACATTTCTGTTTGGTCTGGGAGCAAAACCAGAAAGCAACCCAAAACCTAGGATCTGAGCCAACCTTGAGTATGAGACTTCATCTGCATCAAGGATGGAGCAAAGTCATCATATGCATGAGGGACAGGGGCTGAAGGTAAACCTTAAACCTGCATTTTGGATGCCGAAGTTCAAAAGTGTTCCCTTGAGAGCTTTCAAGTCTCTTCTCAAAAGGAAAAAGGACTAAGGGTGTAAACATTCTGAAAACTCAGGCAAGCCTAAAACTGGTAAAACCCTTTGACAATTTGAAATTACACCTCCTGCATCAAGATGACACCAGAAAGCCAAGCCACCTGCCAGTTCCTCCATTCCTGCCAGGAACCCCAGACTGTGCCAGGGGCTCATACTCATGCCACCCTTGTTCTTTTGCAAATGGTGGCTCAGCCAGGCCAGCAGATTTGTCCCATGCAGGACAAAGCCACAATGACAGTTCAGATGCGTGATTTGTGGTTGTTCTTCTTTCCAGTCAAAATATTTAAATCCATCTTCAGTGGATTTCAATCCTAGACCAAGAATGACTAAACAAGCTGAAATTTTGTCTGAAACCAAATGTTAAAGCAGAGAGTTTAAGTTTTTCTGTCACTGCTCTAGCTATGTCACCACTGTTGATGCTTATTACAGTGCTATTTTTATATGGTTGTAGGCAAGGCATATATTTCAACTGGATGAATCCTGTTGATAGTCTAAAGTTTTATACTCTCTTCCTTCACCCAGTATTCAGTGCACAACACAAATCAGCCTCCCAAGTAATTGCAGCCAGACTTTATTTCTTACACAAAGTGCCATGACTAAAGAACAACATTGCCATTTATTTGATATTCATTCACTGCTTTGTTATTGACAATTTACCTCACAGATTATTTGGGACTGTAGCAAATGATACCAAACATCCACTTCTGTGTTTATGTAAGTGAAATTGCTCAGGGACTGAGATGAGGATTTTCAATGGCTGAAATGCTTAAGGAATTGAAAATTAAAGAGGAGGTATAAAAATATATTGTTTGTCCTTGAGATAGAGACAAGATGTCCAAGTGACTGACTCAATACACATCTTTCATGTCTTCCACCTTCCTAAAGTAAGATTTAAGTGGGATTGACATCAATTTAAATCTGACCCTGTTTCTCAGGTCTTATGGGATTTAGAGGATGTGTATAGTGAATGAATGTGATGCTCAGGTGATTCTATCTACGACTCTGAATAGAAGACACCCTTTGTTCAGCCCAGAGGTTGTAGATGTGGAATTATTCCCCTCAGACAAAAATGGGAACGTAGTAAACATGTCTAGACCAAATGACCTGAGCATGTTTTATATGAACAGTTAATATCTAGCTATGATCTGAGAAGGATACTCCAAGGCATTGGAGTGCCTTCTCCTTGGGTCTTCAGGGGGTTTGTGCATGAACTGAGCCCCTCATCACATTGCACTGATAGCTTCAAGTGTAGAAATGTCTTGAAGAAAACTTTGAGCTCCCTGAGAGAACTACCAATGACATGTCAGTGCCCTGATGGTACATGGCTGCAGAGTTGGAGCTCCATATTGTATTGACAATTTTGTCAGATGTCAGGTGGGAATTTTGTGTCTAGTTGTTTTGCAGCTGAATTGTCTGTTACAGTTTCCTCATAACAAATCTTCCACACCAATAGATTCTCCTTTTTAATGGGAAGGACTCAGGAAATGGCTGTACCCATAATTCTCCACCTTTTATTATTTCCCATGTTGTCACCCAAAGTAATGATGAAAAAGGCAGCTACAATTTATGGTATGCCAAAGGCCCATCTGTGGGAAGCTAATTGTTTTTCCTCAGCCACTTCCATATTTATTTTCTTTTTCATCATCTCTGTAACTGCATTTGAACCAGAGGCCATGGCAATCACGGCAACCACCCACACTGACAGCACATGCTTTTATTTTTCTTGGCAAGAATTATTTATCCAACTTGTCAAACTGCTGATGACATTGAAAGAGCATCTGTTTCACACTGTCTGCATCACTTAATGCAGAAAGACACAGTTCTCTGGCCCATTTTATTGATTCTTGTGACATTTTCCTCTATTAAAGTTTTCTGTTCTTGGCATCTTATATTTTTCTTGGCCTTGGCTTGTTAACTGTATCCTTGTTCATTTTATTACCTTATTTGCTGCTGCTAAGTAACAATTTCATACCAGTCTCCAAATCCTTCCATTGTTCCTTGTGCTGCCTTGGAGCTCTGCAATCTACACATACTCCCCAGAGCAATGCTTTACTTGATCTGCAATAAGTCTCTGATAAAACACAGAATCACTTGGAAAATACTTGGAAAATTACTACTGGGCTGTTGTAGTGCGGGGCTCCACACTGTGCAGTAGGTAAAAGACTCACAACAGGAGACAGTGAGCCAGCTGTACCTGGTTTTGCTCTGCTGAAAAGGGTGACTTGGGAGCAGCACTGTAATGACCACCTTGAGCTCCAGAGGTTGCCAGGAGAACAAGATTATGGTTTAGACGCTGAAGTCCTCTTGTCACAGAGGCTGTTCCGTTCAGATGATAGTGCTGCACACATTGATGCCCTCCTCAATTTAAATCTTTTGGGATCTATATTTCTAATTTTCTCTCTATCTTACCTGAAAGACAGTTTCAGAGAAGTGCAGGCTCCATGGTGGGCCACATCAGTGATGACTCCTCTTGGTTCTGTTTTTTTTTCCCCAGTGAGTTCACCTTCTTTGAGGAGAGCGCCTGCTTCAAATCCTTTCCAACAGAAGAAAAAGTGGGAAGAAAAATCTCCCTCTTTCCAGAAATGTATCTCAGCGCTGCTGTTGCAGAAGAGCACTGCTCCATCCTCTAGTGAATTGTTTCACACTGGAATAAGTACATCAAAACATTTAAACAGATGAGTGAATGAGTCCAGTTGCTCACTTGTGAAGGTGGTGAGGAAGTATTCCAGGGCTTGGTGTGTAATATAAGAAAAACAGCAACCTGACTGCAATGCATTTCCTGGAACATTTCACTGAAAAAAATTGGCCATCTTACTGAATTTGACATATTTCATTGAGTACCACGTTCTGGACCAGAAGTCCTGCCTTTCAGCTGTCTCCAGCACCCTTTGGAGTACTTGCAATGTTTGTAGGTCCTGGATTTGGAATCCTTACTTATGTTGTCTGATGTAACATCTAAGGCAGAAACACGTTTCCTGAATTCCTGCTGGATCCATTGCATGGCTGGATAGTCCCACTGTGTTAGCAGGTTTGCTTGTACTGACACACAGAGTTGTTTGCAAATACAAAGATACTGCAAATGAAATTTTTTATTGTTTAGACCCAAACTCAGTTATCGCAGACATACAGATGTCAATTTGTCTTTCAAATCATAATTTGAAACATTTGCTTTTGGTGTTTTAAACTAATCCCTTTCCTTCCTAATGGGACCATATGCCTTAGATTGCCTCAAGATAAACATGTTTTTATTCTTTGGAAAATTGCTAGGAGATTAAAAAATATATATTTTTTTGGAAATATTAAACAACAGATTACTAAAGAATAAAAATTCTTGGTGAGGTGCATTGTTCTTAAGGATCAATGTTATATAACTACTTGACCTCAGTTCTGGTTTATGTCAGTCCCTTGTAAGGTTCAGTGCAGTATTCAGTATGTGTTTAGAGTGTTTGATACTGAAGCTTAATCTATCACACTGTAAATCACATACATGCGTGATTCTTAGTAAATTAATGAAATTTTTGCTTGATTGAAAATAATTGGAGTGTCCTTGGTCTTGATAGAGAGACTAGCCCTATTAAATATCTGTCAGAAGGGAGGTATACCACTCATTAGTCAATATAATTTGGCAGATTTCTGTGATTAAAGTTTAACCGTCTCCTGAGCAAATTCCATCATTAGGAATGACTCTATTCCAACCCCCTTAGGACATGTCTATGCAGGAAGGAGCAAGATGAGCCAAACTCCCTCTGCTAACCCTCTGAAATGGCCAGATATAATCTAGCATGAGTCCAAAAGCAGCATTACAGTGGCACTGTGCCCAAGCTAGTAAGTCCTGCTGACAAGATTAGGACCAGACACAGACGTAGGCTGGTTCTGTGCCAGCACTTTCCTCTCATGGGCCCAGAGCTATCTTCTCTCCAGGGTGTTTCCTCTTTGCTCCTACATTTTGGTAATCATGGGTGCTGTGGGCTGCACATGGCTCAAACAATTTAGCAAGGAGCATGGTCTCATTCCCTGGTCTCTGGCTCATATTGCATCCAGGCTCCTCTGATGCTGTGTCTTCAAGATCAAATTTCCTGCATGTACACAGTGTCACATCACACCCTGCCCTGTGTGTGGACATTCTCTGTAAAGCTACATGGTCCATGCAGGCTGCCCAGTCATGTCTCATACTGGCCTAGCTACACCAGCACACAGACAGTCTTCCCTCCACCCCTCCCAGATGGCAGGTCCTTCATTGCCTGGAAGAATCCTACACCAGGATTCTTTGCCTCCACTGATGGACAATGTACACAGCCCATCTCCAAAACCAAGCCTCCCCACTGCCCAGAATACTAACCAAGGTCTGTTGCCACTGGAGAACAGGAGCCAGGTGTAGTAGACATTACATGGCCTTTTTGTCTCTATATAACACAAAGATAACCCTCAAATTCATGAATACACATATTTCAAACAGGATCTGTCTTTAGTGGGACAGAAAACATTTTCCTTTCGGAGCCCAACACCAGTGGTGCCTCAGGCTTTCCATCTCTGCTGCTGCCAACAGCATGACCTTTCATTCCCACATGCTACAGTGCCAGGCTAAAGGGAAAACAGCCTGGACCCTCATGGAGGTGCCCCAGTCCTGAGCCAGCTCATTGTCTCGTTGAAGCTGCTCTTGCCACCCGCTTCGTGCTGCCTTTGCCTCTGCTGCACCCTCAGAGCCAGCCTGCCTTCTCATCCTGGCATTCACAGTGGTTCTCTACTAAGGGACTTCCTCCTGTAAAGGACTGGCCAGGGAGGCACAGCCTTGCAGTGCAGGTATCCTAATGAGATGTCTGGAATTGCCTTCTCCAGATTCCTACACGAGTGAGAGCTCCTCCATCAGGAGTTTCTGTACAGCCTCGGGTACGGGCATTGTCATGGCAGTATTCCCTGAGACTCGCTGAAATATTGCAAAGCTGAACATGTGGAGGCAAGAAAACCCCAGCTGTCTGAACCCTTACTTGACTTCCCCCTTCCAGTGCCCAACTGTACATACCCCTCCTCACTCTCCCTAAAAAATACATTCCTGTCTCTCCAGTCTCTCCAGGAGTTTGGGTACTTTTATGGTCATGCAAGTGCTGTTCCTTGGGGACAGACTATGGGGACTGTTGCTTGCCCATGACCTGTGTGCTTCACCTCACACACCAATAGGTTTAGGTTCTTGACAGGAATAAAGTATAAGCTCTGATTCTGGGCTGTCCACTCCTTTAAGGCTCTTAAAGGTGAGATTATACCCTTGTGGGACACTCTATCATGAGACCACAAAGTTTAAGACAAAAAAACAAGGTTTGGAATGAGTGGCTTCTGGGGTACATGTTGCCACAAAAGATGCCCCAAGTATCATGCCTGGAGCTACCCTCAGTGCCTCAGTTGATTCTCAGGACTGCCCTGACAAAGTAATGTAAACTGTCATTCTTGCAATTTCTAGTAAGAAAAGAATTAGTCTCAACTAGTGCTAGCTTCAATACATTTAGGTTGAAAGATGTAGTCTGCAATGAACTTGTCCATGAAATCCTTTCTGTTTGTAGCAAACTCATATAATTCTTTGGACTTCTGTGACCATAGATAATTTCATTTTCTTATTATGGCTGTAGAATTTATTAGTTAACAGATATCCAAGGAATTGTTTGAGAACAAGATATAATGTCAGGGATTCAGCAAGACCATTCTCCACATGTTATGTGGTGAAACAAACAACTAGAGGGATGGGGGCTGGGAGGGAACCAGAGGGACTGAAAAATGCATTTTTAAGAGGCTGACTTGATCATTTTGTTAGATGACATAGATTTTCCCCTTAGAATATGAAGTATCAGAGCTTTCTGAGGTCAGAAAATGACCTGGCACCATGAACCCATTAGCTGGAGGCAGATTTTAAATGCATTGGTTTGACATGAAGGTGAATCATTATGGCAAAGAAGAACCCTGGATTAACTGTACACAAAACCTGAGCAGACACAAACTGAACTCTATCACTTAAAGTTACAATGCTCCTTTACTGGATGGCAGGGATGGAATTAGCATTGCCAGAGACATTACTACTGTGCTGGGAGTGGTGTTTGGGAAAAGGAACACAATAGTGGCAAGAGAACAGAGATAAAAGGAACAGACAAGAGAGTAAAAAAGGAGTCCCTGCAACTGTTGTAGGAAATTGGATGGAAATGGTACATTATTTCTCCAAGAAGGATGGATATTCAAGCTGTCATAGACTTAAATGAACATGGGTCATGATAATCCCTGAAGTTGACTAATGTCCTGTTATTAATTTCAGTGGTAGTAGATGGAATCCTGGAGTCAGTTGTGTGCCGAGGAACGTGAATAGAAGGTGCTGCAAAAAAAAATTGAATAAATCCTAAAGAAAGTTTCTAAGTACCTTGATTTGTGGCCCTGAGCATTAACTTTGCACTACTTCTCTGCACAGAAGCCATGGAGCTAGCCAGCCCCCTTTGGCCCTACTCTTGGCAAATAAGTCTCAGTGTCTTATCACACATGGAAGTTGAATATGGCCCTCAGAAGGGCATACATACATGTAGCTCTCAGCCCCAATTAGGGCCTATGGGTTCCCTCTAGTTAGTGAAAAGCAAAAATCTTCACCAAAGTTTACATGAAACACCCAAACATAGATCCTACTTTGTCCGCCTGGATGGTTTGTGGAGACCACCCACACTTTACATAGGTGCTTCAAAGATAGAACACAAAGAGCTTCTTTAGAGATTTGAGGTCCATAATCTTTTGCAGAGGCTGCTCCTACATTGCTAAAAAAGGTTGAAAATTCTTTTTATGTTGCATGGAATGTATGCTGGTAATGACTTCTGTGACATTACTGCTAAACACAGAAGAGCAGAATTTGGTTAGACCACAGGTCTTCCTAGCCCAATATCTTCTTTTTAACAGCAGACAGAAACACAAGTGGAAGAGTAAAGGGGACGTAAACTTGGGGAAGAGTAAGACCACAGCAAGCATGTAAGGTGTTTCCCGCTATTATTTTGTCAGACTGCAGACATGGTCAGCATACAACATCCCAATACAAACAAGGGCTTGTATGTGGTCTGTCTTTCCTCCATGAGCATGTGTATTCTCCCCCAAATCCAGAGTAATTAATGTTACATAACTGTAAATTCAGTACCAGCTCTGCAAAGTGAAGATGTGTCAGAAACTGTCCTGGCCAGGAAGCAAAGTTAAGTGGGAATGACTGTGAGCCTTACTGCATAAATGAATTGCTTATCTGTACTCAGCCTTCAAGACAGACTGTGCAAACCATGTGCTGGTCCTCCTCTAACTGTATTGTGAATAATAGTACTACAAGAGAAAAATATTGGTGTTGCTAGCCTGGGAAAACTACAGTTCTTGGGAAAACTACAGTTCTTGTGAAAACGGATTCCTTTCCATGTCTTCCCATCAGAGATGTGAAAGGGGGCTAGCTGGCTAAAGTAAGCAGACAAAGAAGTAGATAAGGCTACCCTGATAGCTGGGAACTAGAGGTCCACATTAAGACTGAGAAGTTTATTTCAGGAGGTTGAACTTCTCTGGTATCTTGCCAGGAGAATAAAAATCAGGAAATCTTGGAGACTACTGAAACAAAGAGAAAAAACTTCAGGTTACTTTCAGGTAATTGGATATAGCCACATAAAAAGTACTGTATTAATCACAGATACACTCAACTATTCCAGAATTCATTACTTCACCACACCAGCTTCATTAATCCATAGTTCCCCATGGTTTAAAATATGAGGGTGTAAGAAATCAGAACAAGTGACTCTTACTCTCAACAACATGGAAGCCTGAAGAAGTGCCCAGCCCAAAATCTTGTCATTCTCTGGAATAAATGCTGTAGGTCTTGCAAAGAATTCAAATAATAATAATTGCCAGCATAACATATTCACTTGCACAACTGTAGAAATAAGATAGCAGAGTTGTGCTGCGGTCACTTTGAAAACTAAGTAACTTGCCAGAGTTACTTCACAAAGCTCTGAAATATGTATCAGGAAGGCACAACATATTAAAAAGCAATACAGGTTTCCCATTAAAGCTTTTCTATCCACAAAGTGCCAGAGGCTAAACTGCATGAAATACTCACTAAAAATCCCTTCATCAGTCTTTTCTTTGTCATAGTCAGAAGAACATTGAACCGCAACTGTTGTATTTGGCAAATAATATTAGAACTGCAAGTGAATTCAAAATATCTATCACTAAGACAATTCAACTGATCGTAAATTGAAACTGCATGAGCAGGCTGGAGAGAACACTTGTCTGTTGCTACAGTAATTATTGCACACTCATGTCTCAGGAGGGTGTCAGCTCTACAGGCATGGCATCATTATAAACCTCTCGCTGGTACAGCTGACCTCGAGAACTTGTCACTGTTGCTGGTCTATGGAAATAACAGACTTATAAATAAACTTCCTTTTTTAATGAATAACAGCACTGTTTGGAATTCTAGATACATAGGGCTGAGAGAGACCTTGAGGGGATCATTTTGTCTTTCCTCTTGCTCTGAGACAGACATGCCTGAAAGATATTTGTTTTAGCTGCTTTAAAATATCTCCAGCAAATGGTGTTTCACAATTCTTCCAGCAAGTGAGGCTGCTCCAGCATTTAACTATGTCTATAGTGGAACAGCTTTTTTCTTAATATACCAGTATCAAACTGGACTGTTTGCTGATTTGATATAGTCCATATAACTGCAAATTCATGCCACTGTGTCCTCCTGGATTTATGCTGTCTTGAAGAATCACATTACACAAGTTCCAAGTTAAAGTGTTTTTCTAATTGTCAGTTTATGAAACTTGCCCTTAATTTCTGAAGGTCAGGCTGGAATCTTTCAGTCACAGAAACCATGACCACATTAACATGCACAATCTGCTGCCATATTGAGAAAACAAATTGGCTGGCTGGGGGTTATTGATGATATTGCAAATCTGAACAAAAGCTCAGCTCAGTTTTAAGATTGGAGTCTGGGTTTTAGACTGGAGGGGAGTATCAGTATTTTTAATACAGACATAGAGAAAATTGGATGTTGTTCAATAGCCATTGGAGGAAACACTTCTACAAAGAAGAAAAATAACTTCATGATTTAAAGTTTTTTAAATACTTCATCTGCCAGTATGAATTTCTGGAAATATGACAAAAAATTAGGTGTATCAAATAATAAATAGGATAAAATTATCTTCAGCCACTGCATTCTCATCAGTTACAGCATAGGTAGCTTCATTTGCAAACTTCCTGAATATACCATTCTGAAAGCAATCAAATATATTCTGAGCAATGCTATAAGCTGTCACACAGGCCAGACCAAAAATAGAGATCTGATTTCATGGCTGGAAAATAATTCACTTCAATAAGCAGTTTATGCAAGCATTTGACAAAGACTAACAAATCTGCGCTTCACAAGCACTGCTACTGGTGGCAAGCAGCAGATTACCAGGCAATAAACAACCTTATAGTAGCAACTACCCCGTTACTAGATGTTAGGGACATGAGGAAGAAGCTTAACATTCAGTTGCTGGCTTGTTCTGGGATGTACTAGAAGTTAAATAATGTCTTTCAACATCCATATGATGACAGAAAGCAAGTTTAATTATCACTCCTCTTCCCCAGAAATATTAGCATCTCTCTCACAAGGACAGGTTGAGAGATTTAAGCCCGTTCATCCTTGAAGTAGAAGCTGAGAGGCGACCTCATCAATGTATATAAGTATTTGAACACGGGGTGTGAAGAGGATGGGGATGTTCAAGAACTGAAAGGACACAATCCTGTGCAATGTGCTCTAGGATGATCCTGCTTGAGCAAGGAGGTTGGACCTGATGACCCACCGTGGTCCCTTTCAACCTTGCCCATTCTGTAATTCTGTGACTCTGACGTGACTGAAGGAACACTCTGCACATTGCTTTTATTCTCAGAGAGAGGTGGTAAGTCATGACAGGTGTAAAGGTGTGCCTGCAGTCTACTGCATACTGAGAGTATGGACACAGATTTAAGAAAATACTGATCTGTAACAGAACTTTCAGCAGGTGAGACATGGCATGAAGCACATAATGCACTGAACAGCACTCACAGAGCTCCAGGTAGTTGGAATGAACCAGCTACTCCTCCACTACAGCTAAACACCAGTCAGAGCACGAGTGTGCAAACAGTATTGAACAAAACTATGGGTTATAGGGTTTTCCCCTTCGAGGAGGGGGAATAAGAGAAGTGCCTACTAGCTTTATAGTTTTCTGTGTGATACTTCCTTTAAATTAGAATTCACCAATTTATTTTCTCTCCAAAAACAAATGATACAAAAATGTCATATATTATGGTTTCATGGCTTCTTACCTATTTTATTTCTTGAACAAGCAAGCAATGGTTAGCTAATTCTTGATCAAATAGGATACCTGCAACTGTATTCAAGTCCCATGGTTTTTGGTGCTGTTACTTCTAGAGATGAAATAATATTTTCTGTGCATGAATGTGTGAGCCAGTCAGGGTTTTAAAATGGAAGCCATTCACCCAAGACACCATGCAGTGCTAATTGCTCTTCATGGAAGGCATGAGACAATTTTCTGTTAAGAGACTGCTGATACATTTTTCTCACTCCAAATTTACTTTAAAAGAGTGAAGTGATTGGGAATATTCATTCTTTCTTACCCATCCTTCAAAACTTTCTATGCTGTACAGCCTAATTTATGTCAACAACTACCATAGAAATTATCCAGGTAGGGCAAGAAGGACATCTCCAGAATATGCTACCATGGTATGGTGGACTTTGAAACCACTCTTGGCAGAAATTGGTAAAAACGATTAAAAACTGAGCTTTGTGATTTCATTTCTCTCTTTTTGTCTTCTATCTCACCAGGAGAACAATGAATTAGATATTTATTTGTATTGCTAATGAGGATGTCTACAGCTATATTTAAAGGGATAATTATTTTTGACAAGAGATGAAAGAGCCTCTGTTTGGGGGTGGGATTGGGGCTTAATTTAACCACACTCTGGTGGGACTTGGATTTCCTTATGTGTTGATTTACATGACATGGTTGAATTCTTTTGACCTGAAGCTCTGCAGTGCAAGCCTGATGAAGTTTTACTATTTTGCTTTAATCTATGCTGTTACAAGTGAGTTGCCCTCTGCTAATAAATAAAAAATAAAAAAGGAACAGCCATAAGTGCAAATGGTATTGGTGGGTATCCATTTCTTGCAGACATGTCTCACTTGTTTTTCTGTATCATGCAGTTATTTGTCTTCTTTATACTATCTGCCAAGTGATGGACAGATGGAAATCCACCTGTGACTTCATTCCTCTGGATTTCAAAAGTGGAAATCAAGGAAAATTATTGGAATTATTCATAAAAATAAAGAGATGATTTGAAGTAAAAACATTCCCTATTTCTCATAGTAACATCAAATATTTCAACTGCATAAAAAATGAAAATATGTGATAGACTACCAACATCTGACTAGCTCTAGGCAGGCTCTGCTCCAGCTGTCACTGAATTTAAGGGCACTATTTCAGCTGGGTGACTTCGAATCAAGCATTGAATACCTCTCCCCCCATTGAGCCACCTCAGCATACACCTGACCTGCAGCAGGAATCTGCAGCTGTACTCAGCAGGTTTGTAAACAGGAAAACATTGTCCATGCAGTGAACAACATGTCAACATTTTAGAATACAAAAGGATATAATATTTCAGTTGAAAAAGACCTAGAAGGATCCTCTTGTACAACTGCCTGACAAATTCAGGGCTCACCAAATTAAAGCCTTTTACTAAGGGCAATGTCCCAGTGTCTCTTAAATACTGGCAGCTTTGGGGCATCAACCACCTCTCCAGGAAAGGAAGGCTGTTCCAGTGTTTGACCGTCCTCTTGGTAGAGAAATGGTTCCTAAGGGTAATACTGTGTGGGTTAACTTAATATATCCCATATTCTTGACAGATTACTTGACTTTTCCCTGTTTCAGTTTTCTTTCCTGTCCTCCTAAAAAGTCTGTTGAGTACAGACTAAACATTAACCAGTCCTGAAGTTTCTTGAGACTAGGCTAATTCAGGATAATCTAGCAAAGAAATTCCATTTCTAGCCCCACTTTTGCATATGCAAAGCATTACCTAAAGCTTTAAAATCCAGCACTGACATAGGCACTCTGACTGAAGGGAATCAGAGTCATAAATTTCACTGGGTCAGTCATCAGGTATTTTGAATCCAATTTTGAACTATTTTCCAGTCCTCTGCTCTACATCCAATAGCTACACGTGTTAACAAATAGCATGACCTTTAAATAGCCAAACTTAAACATTATTCAGCTTGAGCCTTTCTTTCCTTTCTCCCAAACCTCAGCTCATTGATTTTTAAAGCATATAAAATAAATGAAACTTTGTGAGGCTAATGCAAGATGCAAAAGAAATTGGCTCAGCTGCAGGAGCATTCACAGCCTCTTCTTGCTGTCAGTCAAGGCAATTATATTCTAGTGCAAAGGACGTGTTCTCATGTCCCAGATCCCCACAGGTCCCCTCTGATCTGGTCACCAATGGTGCACCTCCTGTCTCTGCATTTCCACCAGGCTGGAGAGATTTCTGGTGATGTGGAAAATCTAGTGGCTTCCTCACACACCAGCTATGCCTTCAGGGAATTGATTTTTTAAGCCACATTATTAAACTAGGAGTTTTCTCCCAACCAGGAATAATCTCATCAGTATCTGTATGGGATATGAGTGCCTGAAATGACCAGTAGAAAGTTATGTGTGCCCTACCTGGAACTGCCTGTGGCTGGAGCCCTCATTTGAGATGTAGAAGATGAGAGTAGAAGTCTTTAATCTAGTTGCCACACCACAGACTAATGTGAGCCAGGGTTTCAACATGAATCTTCTTTCTCACCCAGTGAACATTTAATTAATTTACAGATTCACATATTTGCAAGAATAAAGGTGGTTAGTCAGGGCATTTCTCTGAGACATGGGATCAATCAAGCAGAACAGAGATTTTAACCTGAATTTCCTGTGTGATTTAAAAACTAGGATGCTGATTGATCTCAGCAGCATTTTCCATCCCTTAACAAACCCCTCTTAGACATGTCTCTCAGAATTGATTCTTCAGTGCCTAAATAGCCTGGGAATTAGCCATTACAAAACTGCAATTAGGTTTTGACAAGGCCATTTAAAACTAACCTCCACTGAGAGCAGAGAGCAGGTAAAATGAGAAGAAAACAATGTAGCCCTAGTGCTTCAATCAGGTTTAGTTTTAGCTCTGAAAGCTAAATGAATTTGCAGCATGAAGGCTCAAACTGTTGTCCCTAAATTTCTTAGGTTTTTAAGCAATGCTTATTTCCTACTTCTTTCTCTAAATTGGCTCCTGTATTTCACTTCCTTGTGTCTATTTCCACAGGTAAGAGTTTGTTATCTTAAAATATAGCTCAAAATTGAATGCTATAACTAAATATTAATACAAGAAACTTCTAAAAATTGTCACAGGAGCTTTGGCTGGGTATGACTGTCAGTTTTGTGTATTACATAAACAACTGGCTTTCCCTTCTCTGTCATTGCTGTTCTGACTCCATGTTGGAATCAGATGTCACTTATACCACTTCCTATGTGTATTTTAACTATGATTTGAAACCTCTTTGGCACTCATGTCAGGAAATTTTCAATCAAATTCCATGTAACCCCTCATAAATCACATTCTATTACACTTTACTGCAGTTTCTCAAGATTTTTCAGTCTGTAGGAACTAGGACCTGTATTAACAGGTAATAGAATGTCCTACTTTAGTTTGCATCATTTTCCTGTGTTCATGTTTAATGAAGTTTCAAAGTTTTGTCTGATAAAGACAGAAGTTTTCTTTTGCCTCTGTTAGTCCTCTTGAAATCAGAATGAACAGATGTTCACTCCTAACACATTTTGCTCTGTCATTGTGATTTCCTTTATTCTTTACAAAAAACATACTCCTTATTTTACAGCCCCAAATTGGGCAGATGAGGCTGTAACTTGTCTGGATTAATCCTTTCCTGCAGTCCCAATGGGGTGCTACCCAGCCATTCACTACTATAAATGTGGGGCTGTTCTGCAGTTATTAATAGGGTCATTAGCCCTCCGAGGTGTTTGTGATAGGGCAGAGCACTGGTAGAACAGAGGGAAGTCTGTGGAGTGGCAGAGATGACAAAAAAATTGTTCAGATCTTCTCCAAGACTTTGCAGGTACAGGAGCCTGAACACTCAGCTGTACAGAAGGAGACACAGGGAGAGTCTGAGCTGGTCTGGTTGGGAAATGGAGACTCTCACAATGACCAAGGCTGTAAGCTTCTGACTTGAGCACCACGACATTGGGACCCCAACAGACTGAATGAATAGGCTGACAGAACATTGGGAGCCACTCAGGGGAGGGGATCACTCCTCTCTGCTCAGCAGTGGTGAGAAACATCTGGATAACATGTCTAGCACTGGGCTCCCCAGTACAAAGAAGACATGACAAACTGGAGTGAGAGCCACACAGGCCCATGACGATCATTAAGGGAGTGGAGCATCTGCAACATGGTGTGAGTCTGAGAGGCAGAACTGTTCAGCCTGGAGAAGAGAATGCTCATGGGAGAAGTGTTACTCAAATACCTGATGGGAGAGTAAAGGAGACAAAGCCAAGTTATTCTTGGTGGTACCCAGTGAGAGGAAAAGAGGCAAAGGGCAAAAACTAAAATACAGAAAATTCCACGCAAAAGTAAGGAAAATATTCTACTGTGAGGATGACTGAGTACTGGAGCAAGTGGCCCAGAGAGGTTGTGGAGTCTCCATCCTTGGAGACTTGACTAGGCATGACCCTGAAAAACCCTAGCTGGCCCTGCTTTGAGCAGGGAGATTGGACAAGATGATCTCCAGAATTGCCATCCAGCCTCAGCTATCTTAAGAAAAACGTTTTTTGCCAAACATCTCAGAGCTGTTGAGAATGCTGATACACCAGTTTATTCTCCTGCTGAGCATTCCAGGCTGGTCAGAGCCCAGGAAAACAGAACAACATGCTTAAGCAGCATTTTAGAAAAGGACCTCTAATTCATGGCGCTTATTTACAACTCACCTCAGGGTACTGTAGTGTTGCAAGAGCAATGGAAACTGCAAAAGTTCTCTAATTTTAAAACTATTTTCTTTTAATAAATTCTGCTTATGTGGCACTATAAGTACTAGTTTGTTTTGCAGGAGGCTGTTTGCATGCTGTGTACGACTGCCTGCAGCATCCCTAGGTGAAGAACCTCTGAAATTCAGAGACATGTAAGTGACTCTGAAGCTACAGTAGCCTGCCTAAGAACACAGGAATCACAGATTGCCACCCTGGGTAGGTAACAGTGAATTTTGAGACATGAGAGAGGGCTATCAGGCAGAATAAGAAGTACTAGGTTGGGAGACCACCTCATCCTATAACAATGAACAATTTATTGTTGTCATCAGCCACCAGGAGATAATAGCGAACTACAGTTGTGTAAGACTTTTAGATGATGCCAGTCACAGCCCTTTTCTTTCCCATTTTTGTGATGAAAAGCATCTAAAGAATTTTAAGATACATTCATATATTTGACTATCACAGTCATCCTAATTAGTTTTCAGGGCAATCTTTTCCTGCATAACTTTTAGAAGCAACAACTTAAGACCTTTATCCCACATCTAATTAGTATCTTGAGTCTTTATAGCATCCTGAGTTATACTCAGACACATATATAAATATGGACTGAATTTTGGCTCATGCAGAAGAGAAAAATATTTTTTCAATCCATCACATTTCTACTGTGCAATAGAACTGTGCTTAATTTATTATAGTTCAACCAAAGTATACAAAAAACACCCCATTATTAAAGAAACTTTACAATAAACACAACCATAAAATATTTTTCATTCTGAAAAAAGTCTCTTACCATAACCTCTGTAGGCACCTGGCTCCATAAGGGATACCAGAATATTTAAAGGTTTTGTAACAATGCAGCTTTTCATCAGAAGATATATATTTACAGAGTAGGAAGGATTAATTGAGACTTTTCAGGTTTTACAAACTTTCAGCAAATTAATTCCTGCTGGTCCATCCTCAAGTTAGATATCTTAGAAGCTGCAGCATCACTGGTATGAGTATCCTCAATAAAACTCACAATCTTGGCATTTTCATTAGACTTACTGTCTGCCGAAATCAAGCAGAACACCAGCTTCACTAGGTACAGACCTACAAGGTCTGGGAAGGTGCCTTTCACAGAAATCTTGGGAAATTTATGTTTCTTTTCAAATTCAGCCTTTCAGAAAACAAGATTTCTTATAATGCAGAAGCACTGCCTTCTGACAAGCACAAATACTTGACTTTGCAGGGCACTGAATAGAGATCCTGCCCAGAAACCATTACCAGGAAACTGAATTTAGTTCCCATTGATGCCAGGATTTTTGTCTGAGTATAAAACTCAGCATTAAGCTAAGAAAGATATAACATCACTAAATCCAAATTAATACATCTGTATAAGAACTATATTAACAATATATCTTACATCCAAAGCCATTTTAGGGGAAAAGTATCTCTGAGATACAGCTTATCAGGTAGCTCCCAGCCCTGGGATCCAAAACACAGAGGTCTAAGTTCTAGTTGTAGGAATTGCTACTTTGTGCCTCTGTTTTCCCATCAGTAAGACAGGATAATGAGCTCTTAGTCCTTTATAAAACATTTTAAGATCTACTGGGGTTACACTGATTAAGAAACAAAGATATTTGGGGTTGTTATTATTTAAAATAATGAAAATTAATAAGACATTGAATTACTGTGAATTTTACCAACCTCCCTACATGGATTTTGTGCTTATTACATAAGGCCTCTACAGAATTACTTAATAATGTCATGCATAAACAATATATTCTCATTACGATTTTTTAATACGGTCAATCCACAATAAATGCAAACCATGTTGAAAAACACACTGATGGAAATCTGTGCTTAAACTGCACAAAATATAATACTCCTGAAAATACAGAATTGACAATCAGGAGTTTCAGATATGCCAAAAACTACTCTGACTTACTCAGCAATCCCATCTCAAAGCATTTCTGTGCACAGACTCCTAGGAATTATATTGTCTATCACTAATTACAATTTGCTGAAGTAAAATTCTGCTTAGACCTGCTCTAAATTTGGTATGGCCAGCATCCCTGCCAGAAGCAAGCCCAGAAGCTGCTCCCTGGCTTTTCCTCACATTTTTCCTGTGCACATCCACCTTTTGACCCCTAAGTTCATATCCTCCAGATGCTGGCAGGAGGGAAAAACATTTTTTAGTGAGTTGGCTCACATTTATTTGTTCTAGGAAAAAGGGCCTGGAGCAGTTTGGCCCCCCTGAATTCAATGTCAGTTTTTCAAGTGCAGCCCATCCTTGCATAATTTTCTTTATCACCACTCCAGCTCCCTCTTTATCTTTCAACTATTGCTGTGCACCTCTGCTCAGAGCTCTGCATGACAACTTTTATGTCTCTCTCCTCCAAAAGGCCTTGAAAATTCTGGGTCCATCAACCTATGAAAAGCTTAGCCTATTTTTACTAATGTGCATTACCTGATGGTGCCCAATTATACTTTAATAGCCCCTTATGAGGGCTCTTATCAAAAAGTCTTTTGAAAATCCAAGTATGCTGTTTCCACCAGGTCTCCTGCATTAACACTGAAAAGAGCTCAAACAAGGTAGAGAAGCACCTTTTCTTCTTAGAGAAGCAGTGCTGCTTTGATCCTGAGAAGCTATACTTATCCAAGTATTGTGCAATTCTATCCCTAATTGAACCCTCAATCGGGTTCCCTGCTATCATAATAAAGTTTACTGATCTGTAAAGTCTCAGATGCCCAGAGCCTCATTTTGAAGATAAGTATCATGCTAATGAGTTTTAAGTTTTCAGGCTACCTTGCTGTAAAGACTGTAATATATCCTTGTCAATGTTGCTCCTCTTTAATGCTTTGTTTGTTTTCAAATCCTTGGATGAGTATCAGTCAGTCCTTGTGATTTACTGCTCCTGGGTTTCATAAGTTGTACCAGACACTCAGTCTATTAAAGGCTACAATGTGATTTTGAATAAAAGTGCCCTTTAAATAGCATTTTCCCCATGTTCCACCATAAAGATTGATGCACAAGTGTGCTTTAATTCCTCTACTTATTCAAATTACAGCTGAAAGAAAAGAAAAAAAAATCATAGTGAGTAAGGGGGTAGTCAGTGGGTAACTCATGTAAGCACAGTTAACTATTAAGAGACAAAACTTAAGAAGCTGAATTTACATTTTGTCAAGATAGAGGGGACAGGAGGAGACAGCAAATGCTAATTCAGACAGCAAATGCTGATTACAAGACCTTGGAAGTAGGATTCACCCTGATCTTGTTAAGATAGGAGGGACAAGGATCATCCCAAAAACTGCTGAATCATTCCTCGAAGGACCACACATGCTCCAAGGAGAAAGGTGAAAAGGGCACTATGAGGAAGACTGCTGATCTTCATCACAGAGACCCCCGAGGAAGAGGAAAAGCCTTCCTCAGTGCGACCACCAGGACACACAAGGCATGCGTGACCCGTATGCTAATGGCTTACGGGAAATAATTTGTATAACCACACCTGTCTCAAGGAATGTAATGAATATTCATGATTTAACCCATAAGTACTGTATTGTAGAAGGTACCGGGGTGTGTGTTTGGAGGAGCGATCCCCCACACACCCAGCGCTGAATAAAGCAAATACCCACTTCTCTGACTCTGTCTCTGAAGTGACTCCTGGCCTGGCTTGAGGCGAATCAATAGCAGTGGAACTTTATTTAAAAACACTTTTTTCAATGTACCATTGTCCTAGCATATTACAAAACTCACAGTGTGAGTTTGCTTAGCAAGACTGAAGCCAACAACATAGAACCATCCAGGTAATTTTCAACACTTTGTTCCACCAGGGATAAAATGCATAGTTTGAATGAATCCCCTCAGCAAGTGCCTCCCCTTTTCTGAGTGTAAGAAAAGCCCAAGACATCTTCTAATGTAGGTGCATCAACTGAATTCCTTAAAGAAAGAGGAGTATGAGAAATAAAAAAAATCTCCAGAGCTTAACTTGGAGTTTCTCTATCCGTGTCTGCTCCAAAGAGCATCTTTGTCTTCTTTGTAAGAGCCTACTGCTTTCCACTCACTGTGGACCTGCCCAATGCACCAGTTAGATCAACTCCCTAAAATACGCATTCCTGTATATTTGGGAAAACAATGTTATGTCCCAATATTCTGGATAGACACTCTCCTCATGTTTCCCAAGGCTGATTTTTTTTTCCTGGAAGATTCTTAAAAGGTCATTCAATTGTCATTATTTTTAAGCACACCTCAGTTTGTAACTTTGTAAATATGAGTGGAAAGAGTGACAATGTTTTTGAACACTGAGTTGAAGAAAGACATGCTCTTTCATGCATAAGCAAAAATTAAAATTCTGTTAACTTTCTCTTTGAAAGCCTCTGGACATTCACACCTAGGAGGGAGAATGAGGGGAAAAACAAGGAGAGGGAGAGATAGCAATCCAGGCTGGTGCTTTTTCCTGTCTTAGGAAATAATTACTCAAAAAGAAGGATAAGACTTTGAGAAGTTATAATTTTTGCATGTTCAGGAAGGACGTTGCTTGATTTTTTTAATATAATTGCCAAGAAGGCTTGGATGCAGCCAGTATTCAACCTAAGGATTCAGACTGCTGAACCCAGATACTGAGTGTACAGGCTGGATGTATTCTGGCCATGGATCAAAGCTGTGCAATGGTGGAAACTTGTTATTTGTCATGCCAATACCTCCCAACATCTGCAAATGAGTGCAGATGCACTCTGAATGCAAGGGGATGGACTCACAGCTCCAGCACTGTCACCCTGAGAAACCAGAGCAGCAGGTGGCACAGCCACAGCTCTCCAGTTGCCCACTAAGCAAAACCTGCCCAGACCAGACATTTCAGAGCCACTAATGGTTTATTCTTCATTTTCTGGCTGGGTTAGCTTGCAGCACTGGGGCACTGATCTGTGTACATGCTGTGTCAGCTGAAATCAGCCACAGTTCTGATCAGAGCAAATTAACTAGAGATGCTCCAAATGTTTTGGCATGAGAACAGTTTATCCAAGTCAAAATAATGCATAGGTGGCTTTAATGATCTTTATTTTAAGGTAAAACAGAACCTGTTGGAAAGGGCACAAGCACAGCACAGCGGCAGGAGGGACCAGGCCCCACTCTGCCAGACTCAAGGCAATCCTACACACATGACAAGCTTTGTTTGAAGCAGGAGGCTGGGACACCAGCCTGAGCCTCTGCTAACACTGGCACAGGATCAATCTGTAGAGCAGAACTGCTAGAGCTGAGGGACCAAGGCCCAAATTAAAGGTTTTTCCAGGGTTAATGCCAGTCTGGTTTGCTGGACTGCATGTCTACTATCAGCAGGGTGGAAAGCATCAAGTGTCTTCCAAAGCACATCTTTTAGCTAAGTTTCACCCAAAATTAATCCATTCAATGAGCATGATAAAGAGTGACTTCAATTTATCTTTGACCAAAATTGAAACATTAATGTGGATGTACCCAGAGTCTGCAACATACCAAGCTTTTGGTCTGGCCAAGAAGTACTTTTATTGCTCCAATTTTGCTGTAAAATTCAGAGTTTCCAATTTAGTGTAGATCAGAAATGAATTAAAAATGTCAAAAGGGTCTCTGCAACAGAGTTGTTGGCAAGTGAGCAGCTCTGCTCAGAACACCATGATGCTGTACACCATGAAGAAAAAACATTGTGCTGCCTCTCAAGTTGACATGGGGAGTCATTGACATGTTTAGTGGCGACATTGCTCCTGAGGCTTGCTTACCTGAGAATTAATAAAGGGTTTAAATTTATGACAGTAAAAAATATTAATCCCTTCACATGTAAATAAACAGTTTAATTTATGCACCCATTTGTGAGGCTGGATTTGTGAAAGCTGAGGAGATGCCTCTATCTCTACAAGTTCATGTACTTTAGGGCTCAGCATGACAGCGCTGCTCACTCCAGGAAAGATGTTGTCCTGCTGCTGCTATGGCCAGCAGCAGCTCTGTGGGTCATGTTCACAGAAACAGCCTGTCAATACCCAGAGCTAATTCCTCAGCAGGATGTCAGTGAGAAAATAGGAGACTCAGACTGGTCTCTGGACTCTGAAAAGAAATTCTGAAAGTACAATACAGCTCTATTCAGGGTGATTTTTTCCTGCAGATAGGTTTCTGTAGAGCCCATCAAACCAGCTAACCCATCATTCTGTGTGGCTGCACTCAAGCCCTAGAATACCTGTCAGAAAATGCAGAACCTGACTGCAGCTTCCAAAGACTTTTGCAGCTATCTCCAGCCTCAGATTCCCTCCCTCCAACCCCTAAAACGCTGCAATGAGCTGATTCAGAAGGAAGGTTGGTTCTCTAGAAATTACCATAATGTATGTTTGTTCAAACCAGAAAATTAAATCTAGGGAGGCACAGCCAGGGAAGAGTTGCCTAAGTTAGCAAACAAAGTGTAAGAACAAGGTAATGAACATATTTAAATGTGAAATCAGAAACCTGTAATCCGAACAGGACTGAGTTTGAGGAGTCACAGAAGCTAAATAGCCACCAGAACCCCCAGATCCTAACAACCTTCTGAAAGGCAGCAGGTGCAGGGTGCCCTCAAGCAGAGCAGCAGATCAAAGAGGCCATCCCGTCTGTTTGCCAGCCTGGCTCTCACTGCAAGCACCGTGGCTCTCCCTTTCACAGCCATTGCTGACAGGTAATGTGCCCTCCAGCCCTGCAGGGGCTTTGCTCACTCAGGATGTTATGTGCTTTGACAGTTTCTCAGAGGGAAGAGTATTCTAAAACCATCAAATGCTTCCAAAAAACAGTATGTGTTTCTTTTCACAAACTCTCAGGCTAATTCATGCCTCAAGTAACAGCTATTCAAGTGTCCTCTAAATGTGAATGGGATTGAGGATTTTATTTTTATCACTACAGAGCACTAAGCATTTTATTAAACATTGGCCAAGCTGTCCTCAACGCAAAACTTTCCCCAGCAGAAATACAACACAAAGTACAAACCCTTGGGTCTACCTGCAGCTTTAAGAAAATCTGAATAAAACATGGAGAATCTAACAAAGAAACTAAAATATTTGTGCACCACAAAAACTGCCTGAAGAAAAGAAAAAAAAGAATTAATTTCTCCCTGAAATGCAGTCATTCCTGAAATGCAAGGCTGGAGAAAAGATCATGGATACACAACCATGAAGACAAGATTGTCTGAAACTGGGTAAATACCCTGTGATTACCCAAGTTCTAGCCTAATCAGGTCTAAAGTCCCGATCAGTTAAAAAATACGCAAGGATCTTTGATTTTGATAAAATACAGCAAAGTTATTGATTCAATTTCTTACCTGAAGATTTGGCTAGAAGCCCTCAAACCTTGTGATGATGCATTGATTTAGTGCTTAGTGTGGTTGAAAAAATGTGAGATGCAATAGATAAACAATTCTGTCTCCTGTCATTAGCATTGGTATCTTGAGAACAAGGACAAGTGCTATAAAAGCTGCAGAAGCAGGCAGAAATACTGACAGAAGCTTCTATCTAGACAGTAATGCTAATAACAGCTACTTGAGTCACTAGGCTACCTTGAAAATTGTGCTGCCACATCTCCACTGCTGCCTAGCCAGCTACATTGGGTATATCTGTCTTTATTGTAGCCACACATCTTCTTACAACAGTTTTGGGAGTCTCCAAGTGAAGTATTGAGGTCTTTTGCTTAAAATGTGAAATCTGCCACTTGAAGTACAAATGACACCTTAGAAAGAGAAGGCAAAGTAAGCAATCAGACAGCATTCCTGGAAAAAATAGAGACAAATCCATAACAGGTTACTAGCATGGCTATGACAATGGTGCACAGGAGGTCCCAGTGGCTTCAGTCCCACTGACTGCATGAGACTGCCCAAGAGTCACCTGTGCCAGAACTGGCACAGCTCTTTGAAATTACTCATTTGGTTTTGCTACAAGAGAAAATAAAACTTTGGAAATTCCTAGGACAACTTATGCTGCTTTTTACACAGCTGAACAGCACTAGGTAGTTCACTACAGGATTTCCACTGAGACACCATCAAGGCTGTGATCTGCAATCAATATTATTGATTGTTGCCTGGTTTTTGACCTGTGTCTAGGGTCCATGGAAAGAAGAAAGACCTGGTGGAAAAATTCTGTCATAAAAAGACTATCTTTTGTAAGTATTGCCAAAAGCAATTGATCTGAAAGCAGCAAAGATTTTCCTATACTTGTTTTCCTGCCCCCCTGTTGCAGATAACCCAAAGCTCAGATGACTCAGGGCCATCACAAATGTCTAGAGGCACATGTCAAAGTTGTGGGGCTCCTGCAGCCTTGGGGACCCATTTCAAGGTTCAAGTCCTTGGTTTATATATCTAATACAAAGCAGAATGTCAAGAAAGACTGTGTTTTATCCCTGCAGCTGCCTCAAGGTTAGGACACGCCTGCCATATGGTAGACTGAAGACCCATCCAAGTATTTTGAATACCATTTAATTGCTTTTAATCAGCAACCAGAAGCCAACATCAAAGGGCCTTCCTTTGAAACAGAATACTCTGAAATCTCAAATAATTTTCTACCCAGGTCGAGGTATAAGACTGCAGAGCTAGAAACTGGACTTTTATCTAAATTCACTTATCTGGCACCGTGCAAGTCTAAGCAGTTGGGTTTTCTCTCAAGGTGACTGTGCAGAGGGATCCTGATGAAGCTGTAACAGTATTCACTGGCACAGAAGTTAGAGATGTGTCAGCCATTAATACTACTTAAACCTCAGATTTACAGAAGGATTTTCTTCTATGTGCTTCAGTGCCAGAATTCACTGGATTCTTGTGTAACTGATTACAATAGGAGTTGTTGACAGTTCTATCAGACAGATAAGGACATTTCAAACTTTTTTGTACTGTTCCTAAGTCAAAAATACCTTAAGTTGTGTACTGCCCACCTACATAGAAGGTGAGATTTTATTTTTCAAAGGACTGCAGACTGACAATCACCTCCCAAGGGGTAGTCATACAGCCTCATAAAGGATGTAGGTCGTTGTGAAGTTTCAGGGGTGGCATTAACTGCTAACAGAAGTCATCCCAAACTCCAGATATTGCCAGCTGCCAGAGCCTTTCACTTCACCTTTGAAAAAACAACCGCAGTGTCATTTTGCAGAAAGATAAAAACTACGTCCATGAGGAAACTTGTTCAGACACAGTTTGCCATCACGTCTGTGTGGCTGTAAAGCACAGATCATCTGGAGCAGCAATTAAAGTTGGAGGAGGAGGAAGAGGTCAGTGGACCAGTCAATAATCAGAGCACCTTTTCCCCACAGCTGGCATACAACCCTTCTGCAGCTTGTTGCTTAATTAAGGTAGGAAGTTTTGTGCAGTGCACTTCTGCCATCTAGAGGCTTTCCTGTCCTGCTGAAAAAACTCTTCCAAGAGGGATTTTTTTCCCTTTTGTATCCCAAACATTTCTAATCGGGTATCAAATCTCTGATCAAAAGATGGCAAGGCTAAGACTAATATCATATATGGATAAATAGAATTAAGAATAGGTTGGAAATATGAAAGAGGTTTCTTTTGAATCACAGCTTGGGTGGACTGCAGATTTTATCACATAGTTATATTTCATAACAATCCCTCTGAAATAAAACATTTTGAATCAGAAGGGATAATATAGAAGACCTAAATCATAATCTAAGATAAACCATTCAAAAAAATCCAGTGCAAGACATTGATATTTTTAACAGTCTCTGAGTCTGGAAAAGCTTTATGTTTACCATCCACAAAATAATTCAAGTTATAATGAAGGTTGATCCATGATTAATACAAATCTTTTACAAACTGCATTGCTGAGATACTGCGGTTAAACATCCCTAAGCACATAAAAGTAAGGAGATTTACATAACGAATCCCTCCACTCACCCCATCACATAACAACCCACCCCACATGGTTAAATCAGACCCCCAAGGCATACTTAGAACATCTTTTAAATCCCCAGCTATTGATGCAAGCAGGAACAGTCCCACTAGCTCGGTTGCATGCTATCCTGTAAGCTTTGAGCACCTCTGTTATGCACAGCTCTCCTATTTAAAAGCCAGTCTTTTCTTCCTCTCTCTCGATAAGGAACTACACGCTGCTCCATTAGGAGAGAGAATACCGAGGAGAAAACAGAACAGGAAAGGCAATCATGGCAGGGTGAAAGCCCCAAGGTGGGGTGCAGATCAGGATTTAGGATATGTGTTTGCACTTCGATGTGAGGGCTGCCTCAAGGTTGCCTCTAACACCGCTCAGCACTGCTCTAATGGCAAATGGGAAAGCTGAGCCCAGGGGCAGCTGAGGGCTGTCCTGGGTGGTGTCTGTACTTGGAGCCAAGTACATCTGGCAGCATGTTGTCAAGTGCACAGAGAGCTTGTGTTCAGGCTATGCACGAGGTAGTCTGAAGGCAGGTGAACCACAAGCCAGAATGCTCCTCACTGCTCTTGGGCACCAGCAAATCCATGCCCCCATCAACTGCAATGCAGTATACTCACTCAAATGTCAGCTGCCTCAGCCTAAAATAAAACCCCTAAACTCATGTCCAAGAGTTGCCTGAAAATTCACCAGAAAGATGTGGATCTGTCTGCAGTGTCTGGAGACCTCCTGCTTGCCCTGAAGCCCTGCTTGAACATCGAAGCTGGTGTGCATCTGGGTTCAAGTGCCCTCAGCAACTACAGCCAATAGCCATGTTTGGCAAATATCTAACACACAACAACAGGATCAGCCTGCAAACAGTGTATGGCTGCAGGTCTTTTTTCTTTATAGGAGGGATGGAGGAGATTGTTTGAATTTTCAGTGTAGTGTTGGTTTAATGTAGACTGTATAGTGCAAGGTGAAGGCTTGGTATACAGTGTCCACCCATTGCACACTTTCCTGGGGACAGGCTCTGAGCACTGAAGAACAAAGCCTCTCAGCACCTGCACTTTGAAAGTGAGCTCTGTTGTGCTTTTGAAAGAAGACAAACCCATGTTCGCTCTCAGGTGCAAATTCTGGGTCCTGGGCAACAGTGTGCCTCCTCACATGGGTCTGAGGGTTAAATTTCAGTAACATCCCTGTGCTACAGATTCCTGCTAGATTGTTCTGGGTACCTCCCTGCTCTGCAGGTGTCCCTTTCAATAAATTTTCAATAATTGTACAGGATTTATATAGCTTAAACTGAACGTTGTCTTCAACTCTGAAAGGTACATATGTCCCAAATAATCCCTTGCTACTCAGGATATATTGATCTCAATGAAGACTTTGGTGACCAGAAGGAGTACTCAGCCTTTTTCCCATTTCTGCTCCCCAAGAAACCATATACAATCATCAGGCATAAGCAGTGCCCTAATGATGGAAAGAGCTCAAAAGAAAACATGGGAGGGAGAAAAGGAGCACGAGGGTTTTGGAGTCTGAATTACTGGGACTCTTATGCCTCTGCTTTCATCATATGCCAGTCCCAAGCCAGCCCACATTTCTTAAGAAGCACAGGTGCCAGAGAAAGACCTCTCTGGCTTTTGTGTGATAGTGGAGGCCAGGAAAGGCTTTACCAGCACAAAGTGCATCTGTTCCAGCAGGCACAAGGAATGGAGTCCCTCAGATTTGTCTCTTTTGAAGACAGCAGGGACTACTCCAGTGAGTGGATAAGCTCATCTACCTTCATCAGCTTTTAAAGGATTTGCTGTGGCATGGGGCTGCCTCCCAGTCATCAGGTGTGACCCCACCAAGTGCTTTAAAGTTTTAGGAAAAATTGACTTGCACCTCAACCGCTTAAGCACTTCAGTTCTTCTGCCAAGCAGGAATCCCACTACTGGTGTCCCAGAATAAAGGCTGTAAACAAGCAGTAGAAACATCCTGCAGAGTACCCTTTTTGTTCAGTGCTCACAGAGTGGCTAACGCAGTGGGAGAGCAGCAACACAAATCATCATTATTATCATCCTGAAAGATGGAGGGAAAAATACCTAAAGGGACAAAATTGAAAAGAGAAGCACACTTTCCAGGTCAGCTTTTAAACTAGAGGCTGTGCTCAAGTGAGTTGTGATTTAACTGTGGGAAGTTTTTATCCTCTGTGTGTTATGAAATACAGAGCAAGATGTGACTAGATAGATATAACTCAAATACAAACTTCTCCAGGGAAGCTGGAGAAAGGCACTGCGCTAGAAACAGCAGCTGAAGACAGTGGATTAAATTTCAAGACCTATATTCTGGGGTTTTAAGGATTAATTTATGGAATTACACTATTATAACCACCATTGATTTGAAATTACTGATTTCCAGGACATGCTTAATTGGTGACAATGAAATAATTCAATATGACAATATTAAAAATATTGAATCTTTTAAAACAGTGAAATCTAAGTCTTTGGACTCATTTTAGATATACATATAAACTCTGTGTCTGTCATCTGTGCAAGCAGCAATGACAAAACTCTGCTGGAAGGCCCTTCCTTGTCTGAGTTCAGTCAAGTTTTAATTGCTCTCCCTGTGTGATGGTTTCAGCTAGAGTAGAGTTAATTTTCTTTACATTGGCTAATATAGGGCTATGTTTTGGATTTGTGGACAGGTGACCCAAATGGACCAGAGGGAAATTCCAGACCATATGAAATCATGCTCAGCACATTAAGGGGGGGGGGGGGGGGGGGGGGGAGGAGAAGGAGGAAGAAAGGGACATTTGGAGTGATGGTGTTTGTCTTCTCAAGTCACTGTTACATGTGATGAGGCCCTGCTGTCATGGAGATGGCTGAACACCTGCCTGCCTTTGGGAAGCAGTGAATTAATTCCTTGTTTTGCTTTGCTTATGTGCTCAGCTTTTGCTTTCCCCATTAAACTTTTTATCTCAACCCATGAATTTTCTGGCTTTTACCCTTCTGATTCCCTCCCCACTCCCACTGGTAGGGGAGTGAGTGAGGGGCTGCCTGGAGCCTGGCTGCTGGCTTGGGTTAAACCACACCACCTTGTGAATTTCAGTCCTGTTGAAATGCTGTGTTCCTAGTCAGTCCCTTAGGATGCGTTGCCCTTCCTGGTGTCTTCCTCCGATTTCCTCCATGCTGTACCATTTTTAGTTGCATGAGGCAAAAATTCTACCATGCACAGCCATTTCTCATTCGCTGTCATGATGGTGGCTTAGGTCAGACAGTGTGAGATGTTTACAACGTACATCCTACAACCTTCCTGACATCATGTCTTGGCATCTACTGATGGTCACCTAAGGTCTCATCGAAGATGAGGTAGATGCCAGGCATCCACCAAAGCCACTCTATGATGTCCCTCCTCAGCTGGGCAAGGGAGAGAAAATATAACCAGAGGCTTTTGGCTGCAGATAAGGACAGGGTTCTCCAAAGAGTCACAAATCCCACCAGGAGCCTGCTCCAGCATAGACTTCCCATGGACTCACAGCCTCCTCTCAGTATCCCTCTGCCCCAGTGTGGGGCCATACAGGGGCTGCAGGTGGATGTCTGCTCCACTGTGGGTCTCCATGGGCTGCAGGGCCACAGCTGCCTGAACATGGCCATGTTCCAGCACATGGAACACCTCCTGCCCCTCCTTCCTCACTGACACTGGTATCTGCCTGGCTGTTGCTCTCACATATCCTCATTTGTCTCTCTACTGCTGTTTTTTCCCTTTCTTGAATACATTATCTCTGTCACCAATGGCTCAGCCTTGGCTAGAGGCAGGTCTGCCTCAGAGCCAGCTGGCATTGGCTCTGTCGGATGTGGGAGAAGCTTCCAGCAGCTTCTCACAGAAGCCATCCCAGTAGTATGCACCTGCTACCAAAACTTTGTCACACAAGCCCACTACAGCATCCTTGTGTTTCATGCCAGGCCCTCCCTGGAAGTGTTGCAGGTATAGAGAGGATTTGAACATTTAGGGGTGGTTGGTCTCCAGGTAAAGCACTGCCAGCACAGGAGGTAGAACAAAGTTCATATCAAATGGAGTGGGGTAAAGATTGGTGAGTTTTGTTCAGTACCACTGCAGGTTTTTCACATTCCTCATCTCAGACCCAGTTCTTAATCCCACGTTTGAAATTGGAGGTCCAAGGAAAAGGCCAAGAGCATCACTCTCCATGTGGCTGGTGCCATGGGTTGATCCATATTCAACAGCTAAAGCAGATACTATGATTTAAATGAACCTTGTGATGAGGAACAAATTACACCAGAAAATATATTACAGGTCTTGCTCTTACACTTGATAAACTGTGTATCTATTGATTTAAAAATATATTTTTCTTTCTTATTGTCACTTAAATGTATGGGATAGTAACTGATTCATGAAGCAGTAGGTATTGTTTCTTTTAACTCTGATGATAATTACTTTTATTTAATGAATAAGGTCCAGGTTCAATAAAAGACCCATCTGGCTTCATATAATAAATTGATTTTATGGGGCTGCTGTGAAGTGGAAGCCAGAGAGAGTTTTTATTGAATCTAGGCCCAAACACAATATATCACAACTCTCATTTTCAGCTTATTTCATCTATTAATAAAAGTCCATTTAATATCCTTGGATATTTTTCAAAAGGTTTGTCCTTTATCCTCTTTGTCATAATTAGCACAGAGGGTAATTAGTTTTTACATAGGCATTTTCCTTCGTCTAGATAAAAGTCATCTAAATTGTTTTCATTTGCTTATGGAAATGAGAACACCACATTTTTATTTCTCCTTCAGTTACTCCCTGGTGATTACCTTAATTGGAATTACTATTTCTATACCACTGTTGTGGAGTTTAACCCTTCAGGAGCTGTTGTGGTGGACAAGGAGCCCAGAGCCTTTGGTGGATGGCAAATGAACTGGTCCTGCATGGACCTAAACCTTCAGCTGCCACATCAAATACCCATGGCAAGATTTTGGAGGTCATAGGAATCCCTGTGATGGTGGGGTTGTCTCTGGGGAGGAAGCACAGCTCTGCAGCCCCATGCACTGCCCGTGGGAGGAGACTGATGTCCCACACAGATGTCCCAGGATTGTTCTCCTGACTCCAACAAGGGAAATCACAAGCCCTGAGCCACAGCTGTTGCTCCGCCTGCTTCAAATCCATTGCCATAGAAACTGCAGTCTTCAGGATGCCCCAACTCACAGCACTGCATCTGTAAACAGAGCAGGAGGAGAAGGTGAGGTGAGGCAGCAAAGGCTTTACCCAGTGAAGGCTCAGCTCCACCATGGGGCTCCATTTGTCAAGAGACCTTCAAAGGACTTGTCTGCATTGCTGCTGAAACACTCTCTGTTTGTTTGTTTGCTCAGGAAGACTGCTGTAAAAATGAAAAAAACATATACATATATACCTCCAATTCACAGATTTTGATGTAATTTCACATGTATTATAGTGTCACATAGAACCCTCTATTTGCATTTAATAAATGTTTATTTTCTAAAATGTCTCTTATTGGAGAAAATATTTGCATGGGAATATAAAATAAAATAAATTACAATTGAATTATAAATTGCAATAAAAATTATCATAAAATATGATTATTTCTTTAGTAACAAGAATATTTAAATTTGCATTCCAGTTTCTGAATCAAATAGGCTAAAAGGAATTCAGGACCCAAATTTATTCCTCTTTCTTTTGACGTGAAATGAAAATTTCTATTTTATCAAAAATAATATAAAAAGTTTCAGATTTCAAAAATATTTTTTAATATGACCATTTTTAATTCATTACTAATATTTCAGGGACACCAGTCCTTAGATTGTTGCTAGTACAATTTTGCTGCTCCTGTGTGTTAACTTTCATGGCATTCTGCAAGCTGTCATATCAGAGGCTCCAAGAAAGCAGAAAGATATGTGGAAAACAGCAAAGATAAAATTGAAAAATACTGAATAATTTAAATTTTTTTCACTCTTTTAAAGAATCATTTGTTTTAAACAACACAAGATATTATGTGTGTGGGATAAATATAAACTGTAATTTCAAAAAATATATTATTTAATCTTAAATGTTTCCAAGACTGTTTGTTTTCATTCTCAATTTTGAGTGCATTGCCTGAGACTTATCATAATAATATCTTTTGTCTTTTTAATTTTTGAACTCAGATGATCTGTCAGGGTTTTTTTTAAAGACATGGATGCTTATTCATGTATTTAATTTAATTACTAAGGAGTAAGTAATTTTCTGTTCTTGTTGAATAATGCAGACAATAAAATGTTACATATTATAACTAGATTTAACATCTATTAGACATCTTTATGTCATAGACTCAGTGGTATCTTTTCTTTAATATTAACATCACTAGAAACTCACATGTCGACCCTTCTCCATCAGGGAAAACACTTTCAAAGTTAATGTAGTAAAACCAGGAGTACAATAAATAAAAAAAAGACCTATAAAAATTAGGCACAGAATTAAAAACCTGGGCAAGCATATTTGCTCAAAAATCAGCCCTGATGTGTACCCAAGGGCATATCTAAAAAAGAAAAATACTTTCCAGCTGATGGCCACTATTGACCCTTCACAAATCTAGCTGTGATTTATCTGCTTTATACTTACAGGTCCAGTGAGCAGAAAACAAATTATAAATGATTGAATCCCATAAACTTCGTTGCTGAGGAAGAAGAAAGGACACAGATTTCAAATACTCAGATTTCAGATATAACACTGTAGGTAAAAAAACCTCTTCTAAGCAGGTGAAAACTCAGTAAGGAAACCAAATAGATACAAAAATGTGGCATATGGAATAACAGCTCAGAGTCACCCCTCAGAGCCAAACTTCACTTTGAAGACTTGTCTGCTTATAATTTAAAACAAACAAACCTCCAAATCTACCCTAGATATTAAATATTTAAGCTGTGCAATCACTGGAATATCCTAGTCTGGATTCCTGCACACTGCTTCAGGGACCAACTAAAAGCACAACATTTTCATTCCAGTCCTGCAGGTTTCATCATCTCAGCCACCAGGAGTCAGGGAGTGCCAGCTGCCAAACACACAAAGCCAAATACTGAATGGCAAGAAGCAGGAAAGAGAAGGAGGAAGCAAAAGAAACATGCTTGCTGCAATTATTCATACAAGTAAAGCTCCTTAATATTCATCTTCCTGACTAGAATAACTAGCAACATTCCTGGCCATGGCACAGTGCAGTAAGAAATGAGGAAGGCCAACACACAGGGCTAAAAGTGCTTCTTCATCCCCTGTATCTTTGGCTAGGAATGGGTGCACTTAGAGTGATGGTGTGTTTCTGGTGACCAGTCAAAGGACCCAAGGAGATGGAATGAAGTTACGTCAGGTGAAGTCCAGACTGGGCATTTGGAGAAAGTTCACTGGGAGGGTGGTCGGTTGTAGGGTTTGACAAGCCCCGGTCTTGGCAGTAAGCCCTTGTTTAGATAAAGACAGCTGCAACATCTCCAAACGGGGTCTGACGGCTCCCTGCCCTGACAGGGAGGCCTGGAGATAAGGAGGTAGCACTATCTCCCTCCAGGCCCCTCTTGGGGAAACAAAGAGCCTTTTTAGTTAGAAAAGATAGATCTAAGATCCTCTAGGAAACTGTATGTAAAATACCCTAGTACCCATTGGTTTCTTACCCTTGCACGCCCACCTCTGTACCCCCATAAAAGAGACCCCTCTGCCCCGAGTCGGGGAGGATCCGTCCCTGGTCACCCCTTCGTGGAAGATGCGAGAATAAAGCTGCTTCTGCGGAACCACCAGAGAGTCTCCTCCTCTCTCTCTATCTGGGCCTGGCCAAGGGGGGTTCTGCCGTGCAGAGCCGAGCTGAAATCACTGCACTAAGAGCTGACAGCCTGCTGAGCCAGGCACCTCTGCTGGCAGCCCCGGCCGAGGGCTGAGAGAAGCCACGACCCCCTGGGAGACGGTTCCTCACGGGATCACCTCTCTGGGTTCGCTACGGCTTCTTGGGTCTGAGCCTCTGACCCCAGCCAGCCCGGGCCGAGGGAAACCCCCCGACCGGAATAACAACTTTAGTCGGTCACTTGGACAGGCTCCTCAGGAAAAGTGGTTGCTGCATTAAGCCTGTCAGAGTTTAAGGGGTGTCTGGACAATGCTTTTAGTCATTTTAGGTTTAATTTTAGGAAGCACTGTTAGGAATCCAGTGTTGGACTTAATGATACTTATGGGTCCCTTCCAATTTGAGATCTTCTATGATTCTAGAAGAATCATAGGTAGAAGAACTAGAAAGACCAGCTTGCTACCTACTGCACCTGCCTGGAGTCAGACAATCTGGATAATAGGTACTGTTCCAGATGACAGCAATGGATCATCAGTTGTCAAATATGTCATGCCTCAAACTCACGGGTTACTTCATAATCTTATTTTAAGACAATTTACTTTCTAATACTTCTAAAAAGTCACAAGTTTTTCAATACATGACAAAAATCTATCTTACCCAAAGCCCATCCAACATCCACTACTTCATTTATCTTAATGAAACCCCCTTCACACAGCTGCATCTCCCCATGCTTCATAACAAAAATCACTTTCCATGTCAGCATCTACTAATGAATCTTCTTTAATTGCTGACAGCAGAGTGTGCAACATCAGTTTCTTCTGTGAAGCCAAATCCAGCTCATGTTGCTCATTCTTCATAGCTGCTAAAGTAAATGGCAAACACAGCAGCCACAATTATTTGGTACATCAAGTTTAAGCTGATGTTCCAGGTAATTTTTCTGCTGCAGCTGATTTGGTATTTTCTTGCCTTCAAGTAAAAGTCTGTTGTTTCCCAGACTTTTTTATGGTAACCTCATTGTGTCAGGGATGCTCTAGATGGTCAGAGAGTGCTAAGACAAGGGGCACCATGCAGTTTCTATGGCATATGTGCACATACAGGAATAGCTGGATATGAAACTTTTAAAGCCCACCTCCCCTCCCAGACTGCTGCTCAATACACCTAGCAAAAATACATATTCATAGCAGAAAGGCAATTGATCACTGCTGTGCAGGATGAGTCTGTTAAATAATAAAAAGACTGAAAAAAAAAAAGAGCAGAACTTGGGTAAATTTAATGTAAAATTCATATACTGTAATGCAGGAACATATTTGAGTTACTGCATAGTACAATAGTAACATCTGTGGACCTTCGAAGATGATCTTATTTCTTCTTCACTCCTTTGCTAGTTCTATTATTTATCTCTCTGACCCATCATTTTAATTTCATGTGGTCTCCCCCTTCTGTCTAACTGCTTTATGCAATTCAACTTCCCCAGTTTTCTACCATATAGAATATGGATTTTCTATAGATAAAGACGTTAAAAAATTTGGAGTACCTTTCTTGATCTCATTGTGTCATGCAAGTTTTAGAAATGTAGAAAGAAAATTACTAAGAAGATTTTTCAGTCAAATAATTCAATATTGTTGAAGCTTTCACTCCTTTTTCTTAACCTTTTCTAATATGTAGCCATATAGAAAATATACATTTTGGTGAGCTTAATGCAAAATATTTTTACTCTGCCAGAAGATGATGTTTAAATATTTTTTCATTAAAAAATCTGAGCAACCAATACATCTAATTAACATTTTTATTTCCTAAAATTAGCGCTTTCTAATAGAAACTCCTGGCCACGTCTAGTTATATTTAATATTACCCTGTTAGTGTCGTCAATAGCAACAGTAATTTATTCTCTTTTAGAGACTGTAACCAGAACCTGAATATCAGGTGTTAAACCTGGTTAACACCATGACCCAAACAGCACAAGCTGGAAAACATGGATGTTCTGTACTTTTTCAGGCCAAATCAAAGTTCTCAGAAGTTTTCTGCTGTACTTGAGGCAGATCACAAAGTTCAGAACTATTCTTATTTTCCTCAGCTGTTTGCTTGCTAATTGGTGTCAAATCAACTTTGTTTACGGTAAGATCTTGACATCGGAGAGTGGGAGGCAGAGATTATACCTGGAGATTTTCCTTATTTTGAGGCTTATGTGCCAGTGTCTCATACTGACTTCAAATTAGTTAGGAAAATGTTTAGCTCTTAAAAGCCTTTCATAGCTCGGGTCAGGAAGGAGCAGCTGCTGCTACCGAAAAAAAGAAATTAAACTCGGAAGACTTGGACTTCTGGACAGCAACGGGATTTTTCCTACAAGCTGTTTTAGTGAATTTACTTTCATTAGTCTGCTCTCAGGCTGGTTGGTGCCGTGCCCCGCTCCCCGCCATCCCCTCGGTCTCCCGAGGCATCCCTGGCCGTCCCGGTGCGGGCAGGGCTGGCACCAGGTGGCACCACCGGCCCACGGTTCTGCCGCCGCAGCGCCGGCACTTAGGTTCGGCAAGGCAATCACAGAGAAGCCTAAAGCTAACCCAGATTACTGCTCTGTATCTCAGGGTGTGGGTGTAAAATACACAATGTATGTAACTTGCAGGGATGTACCAGTGAATAGGACCGCATAGTTATTTTTGCGGTTATTATTTCTCTTTGTGCTACTGTTAGACGTTCATCCCTAAAGAAGAGAGACACACTAACAGTTTTCAGGTACATAAGAAATTCTCACAAAGCACTGCAGGGATACGCTGCCCTTTGCATTCACTGTGAATAGGACAAAAAGTAACATAAAGGGATATTTAGGTTAGACAATAAAGAAAATGCTGTAACAAAGAGATTAAAGCACTGGAAATTATTGCACGAGGTGACTCTGGAGAACTTATCACACTGGTTTTCAGGAACAAGTGAGACTGGTTTAGGATGAAGAGCAGTGAAGGAAGGACTGGAGGACTTGTCAGGGTTTCTTCTAGTGCTGTTTTCTATAATTAGGTGAGATAAAATTATACTGAGGTACTCAAACAGCATCTTGCCTAATGGTTCATGTTGCATAAAGCCTGATAAAATTTTCACAAACGTTCCTCATATCCAAAGGTACTGATTGAAAAGCTAACTCTGATATATCAATACTAACAGCAATCACTCCTTTCGATTGCATCCTTTTCTCACCCTTAGATTTGACATTCAAAAGAGAGATCGGGGTAAAGAAGCATCTCCTTCCTCTTGTAAAGAGTTTATACCTTTGGAGATGTTTCTTTTTAAGATCATCTTTTGAAACACATGCTTGCCTGGTTGGGTTGGTTTGTTTCTTCAAGCCTTTCAGGCTTAGAAAAAAACTTTGTTGTAAATGGAAAAGAAACATATTTCATGAACAACATATTCTAACATTCCTATATACCACATATGTGAACATTTTTCATATAGTGACAAATTTGGAAATAGTAAGATAATTTTCTGAGATTAAGGAGGAAAAAGTGTCTTCATTTTACTAGATGATTTTGATGTTTCTGGATTGGATAGAAATTCAAGATTAACTGATGGTCTTTGGCTTATTTAAAAGGGTGGGAGGAGGTGTACATCCTCTTAAAACTTGGTAGAGCCTTCCAAATTGAGATCCTTGGTAGCTTTTTCATACTGTTAATGACTTCTATTAAATGAGAATCTGAATTTGCTTTCAGTGGAGAGTTTTCTCTTTTAGCACAGTGACTTTCCAGCAGGTGTGTGTTTCCTCATGGAGAAACTTCCAGCACTGTGATGCGCCTTCTTCTGTGAGAACAGCTCTGTGGTACCCCAGGAATGAACCTCATGCTGAATATTTCCGTTTGTGACTGTCTTCTCCTTAAAAATGACTGAATAAGAGTGAGACAAAATGATATGGTATGATATAATATGAAGCTGCAAATAGCAAAATAGTGTCTAGTTTAAGGTATTGGGAATTCTGTGACTTCCAAGTGCGTTCAAGATATTGACTAATCCACAGCAAAGTATATGACACAGGTAGAGACTCTGATTTACAAGTTGTAAGCCTCAGGCTACCTGGAGTAAAATAGTCACTACAGGTGAATATGCTGCCGTTGCACTATGTGGAGCTACAATGAGTACTAGAAACCATGTCTGGATCTGTCCACCTTTCATTTCTGCTGTCATTCTGGGTGAATGTCAAACTGCCCACAATAAAGTGGAAATATCTCTGTTCCTCTTCATGATTTCTTTCCCTACAAGTGCATGCATGCAAGGAAGTACAAGGTAAAACTTCCTGCTATTAAAGATGTTAAGCCTCATGCTATGTTTCTGTCCTACACATTGGTTTTCTTGTGTGTCCTTCCAATTTCACCTGAGTAAAATGACCACTACTATACTTCACTAGGCTAGGAATCAGCTCCAGGTTGACTGGAAAGCTGCAATAAAATAAAAAATGAAAAGCATTTACTTTTATTATGAATAATACATCTTTCATTAAAATTCCTCCCATCTCTCAGTTCCCTTCTGGATGGATTAACCATGTCACCCATGTAGTCTGCTGATATGTTGTCTCTGATGTCTGAAGTGGGAAGAAATGCAGTAGAGCAGTGCCAGGGAACCATTTGACTACAGTAAAGAGGCAGATAATAGCCATCAAGAGATTTTCCCATCAGATGCAGTAACCAGCCACCTTGAAACTGGTTAATAAAAGGACTTGACAAGAAATCCACATTGGTAGATAGATTTCAGAGAAAGAAGCACATTTGCCAGTATGCCTACAGCCATTTTTGTCTTAATTCTGAAGTCTCACATTCTGGTACACCCTCCCTCACTAACATTCTTGTATCTTTTAAGAAAACCATCTCACATTCTCATCTTTCTTAACACTAGTCATTCCAATAATCACACAGATAAAACTATAGCAAGTTTATACATTTTATGCACTGTAGAAGAAGATAAAGTTCCCTGGTGCACACTAAAAACATACTGGGAAAACTAGTCTGGATTATTTCTGGCTCAGGCAAAGGCAAACCCATCCATGGGATTGCTTTTGCTCACAAACCTGGGTACACTTGGTGGGCAATGAAGGAGGCTGGGGAAGTCTGGTGTATGCCTCAAGGGAATTTGATTTTGGGTGAAAATCACAAACTGATTAAACTGTATTATGTTAATAATTATCCAACACTGTGTACTACCCCTTTAGTGGTGGCTCTGTGTGCATCACCTCACTGAGCACCTCACAGCATTGATCTTAACCACAAGTGTTCTGGGGACCGCAGCCTGAGCTCCCTCTGACCACTGCACTCACACCAATGAAGAATGAACTTTGATAAAACTGAACAAGAGCAGCAGCACTGGAATCCCAATCCAGTCAAATGTGCAGTATGCCACAATCCAAAACCTTATACCATCTTTCCTGCATGAAAGACTGTTACCAAGGATAAAGGCCAAAAGTCAGGGGGTAAAGGAAGTTGACAAACTTTTTTTGGGGGTGTGTGACCATGACAGAGGCCTTCCATAGACTGAGAATGATGTTTTTCATTTTGATAGCTATCAAAACAGATAAATAGGAAAGATGATGGGATATTGAGGAATGTGAAACTTGGCATGACATAACTGGTATGGAGTAAAGGGTGGATATTGTCCTGGTTTCAGCTAGGAGAGAGTTAATTTATTCCCAGCTGCTGTTACAGTGCTGTGTTTTGGAATGAGAATGGTGTTGATAACATGCTGATGATTTGGGTTTTCCTACATCATGTTTATCCTAAGTCAAGGACTCTTTTTTTCCCTTTACTCACACTCTGCCAGTGAGGAAGCATGCAAGAAAAACTGGGAGGGAGCACAGGCAGGACAGGTGATCCAAACTGACCCAGGGGAAATTCCACACCACAGAACATCATGTCCAGGATGTAAACTGGGGGCACTTACCCAGAAGTGTGGCTGATCTGGGTTAGGGAAGGGAGGTGAGGCATTGGTCAGCGGGCGGTGAGCAATTGCATTGTGCTTCTTTTGATTATTTCCTTTTTATTATCACTATTTAACATTATTATTATTATTGGATTTTACTTAATTTTTAATTATTAAACTCCTCTTAACATACAAGTTTTATTTCAATTCTCCTCTCCATTCCACCAGGGTGGGGGAGGACATGGGAGGGAGTTAAATGAGTGGCTGCATGGTGCTTAATTTCCATCTGGGCTTAAACCATGACAACAGCACACCAGTTAAGATTTTTAAATAAGTAAAAGCTACCCATATCCATCAGTGAATCAGTCTGCAAGAATATGTAACAAACTTTATTAGACCAGATGGTGCAATTGAGAAAAAAAAAGAAGCCTGGGTACAATGTAAAAATTGAACATTTCTCATTTGGAGCAATAAATGCATTAATTTTACTTTTCAAATCACATTGATCTTTAAACAAATTCTGGAAGATTAAGACTGTCAAAACCGACATCATATTTCTGATTTCACTGAAAAGAGATGTATTAGTGGACCAGAATAAAATATTTTTTATTAATGGGAACTTTTTAAAATTTGCCATTTTTATTCTGATTTTAAATGAAAAAATAAAATACCTGGTAAATCAATTCTGTACAGCTCTACCCATCCTAATTCAACAAATCAGATTTATAGACAAAACCCACTAAACCTGAAAGGAAAATTATTCTGCTTTTAGTCTTAAACAATAAGTTATATTTCGGTTCACCTTGAAACAGAGGGATAAATTGTTATTGCTTTTAAATGAAAGCAGTGAAAATTTAAGAAAAGAATCAGTAAGGGAACTAAAGCCTGGCAAATAGATTTTCAAACCTGTGGAGAGGCTGCAGAGGAGAAGGACTAATAGTAGTAATAAAGTGATAAGCCACATTCTGAAATGTAAAAGGTGAATAACTTTTGTTGTCATTCAACAAAGTAATAAGACAAACAAGACATTCAATAGCACCAAACTTCTCTGAAAGTTTCAAAGATCTAAAATTGATGGTGCTCTGAGATTCAGGCTACAGGAAACTGAGAATATTAAAAACAAACAAGAATAGAAGATGGAGGAGTTTTGGCTGACATTTTCAGAAATGCACTTAGTGCAGGAACGAGTCCCTTTGGAGTAGAAAGTAACTAACATAACCTTTTAGAAAAAGAGTCAAGGGACCCAACAGGAAAATACAGCGCAGTCACAGTCACAATCTACTTACCAAGATCAAAAGGAAGAATAGTTAAAATAGCCAGACTTCTCTTGCTTCAAATGCATCCTTTGTTAAGACTTCTTTGAAGATCCCTCTGACATGCTGCTCATGAGAGATACAGCCTTTAGCTAAGATGTCCTAGTGCACTTGATAACAGCCCACCAGCAACAAACGTCTAATGTGAAGAAAGAAGTATCAACAGATAAGGCAGAAAGTGGAACAATGGGATAAGAATAACAGGTTATCATAAACAAATCCTTTGTCTGCTGAAAAGAATGCCTGCATACCTTAGAGATCAGCTTTAGAACAAGCTCATTGCTTTGTCAACAAGTAAAGAGAAAAATAAAGAATTTAAATAGTTTATACATCTTGTACAATAGCAGAAGAAAATGCACATTAAGACTGAAAAAAATGAAGTATGTTAACAGTGATTTAGTCTCTGACATACCTGTCCGGGAAATGATATGCAAGGCATATTTCACCTTCTTCTGCCAGATAGATTACAAATAAACCCTAGTGACATCAGATTAAATGGCACAAATGTTTGCAGATGTCTCTTCAGAACTCAGCTAAGGTAGGTAGTTTGTGGGTTTCTATTTTTTGGGACAGATCCTCAGATGACATAAGCTGGACTAGGTCTACTCAGGTCAAGATGCCAAAAGTTAAAACTAAGCACATAGTTAAGACCTTATTTACAATACACACAATGCACTTACAATGCACTGTTAAGGCTTGAACAGAAGATCTGTTGAGGACTCAGCTCTTAAATCTAGCTCTCTGGGGCTGCAGTCCAAGACTACCCACAGTCACCATAAAGGACATCCTTAAAGCCAAAAGTGCTGTGTCTTGCTGCTTCCATGAAACCTTGCATGACTCAGTTCCTCAGTGTTATTTGCCCTCTACACCTGCATGTGTCCACTAATCTTTTATACATCATAGCAAACTAAACTAGCCACTGCAAGTGGTTCAGTGGAGGGCCCTAATCTGCTAATTTGTTAGTGAAGTGCTATGTGTACCTTTAGTATTATATAAATAATTAATAAGGCTAACAAGATGACTCTTTAGGAAACTTAAAGTCAGACAATCTTAACAGTAGCATCAATCTGTCACTTTATTAGCAGCCAGTGAAGCTTGCAGATTCCTGGCCTAATGTGCACATGCCAGTTTCAGTTGGCAGCTTAGCTGCAGGTGACAAAACATCCTTTCTGACTTGCATAAAAATATGTCTGGAAGCAAAGAAAACCCCAAGAAAATAATATCTACTATAAAGAAAAATGATACAGAACAACAAAGACATTTAGAAACCGGGAGGGGGGTGGTTTATAAAGCCCGTGATGATTCAAAAGTGCAGAAAGATGTTGGGTTCAGCGATGCTGATGGTGATAGATTGGGCATTTGGCAACATGTATCTCCTGTTTTTCCAAGTTGCTTGTCTGAATTCCTGTTGCCTTTGCTTTGTCTCTTTCATCTGAAATGATCTGTCAATACAGGGAGCATGGGAATGGAAACTGAATCTCTTACATGACTGAAAGTGCACTGCCAGGAGAGGGAAGGGTGGGACATGCAGGGGGTGTGCAGGCTTTGGCCGGGTGCATCTGTTAAATAATAAAAAATGTTAAAAACCACAACTGTGTCCTTTGTTTAGCACCACAGGAGCCAGACTCAGAGATGCAGTTTCAAACCTCAAAACTCATCAGACTCTCAGAGCCGGCTTTTAGAATTACTGGATTTGAGGACTTCCAACCACTGGCATACAAAAGGCTAGTACACACAGAAAGCAGCACCTGGCCCCTCCTGAAAGAGATTTGAGGCTGGGTGTATTATCAGTGAATCAAATCACACCCTTACCCCCCTTAAGACATCCTTGAGACAAAACATTTTACGATACAAGACAAGGGAAGTGAAACAAAGGCTGGACAAGGTACTGGTGATGACACTGGGATAAAGGAAATCCTCATGAGAAAAAACATGTTCCACAGAAAATAAAATTGAATGTAAGGACATGGCAAGGCAGACAGTACCAGAAAACAAATAAAATTATATTAAAGAAACTGTTCCTGTCTAAAAATCAAATCTTACTCAGATATGAATCCCATTAACTTCAGCTCATGCAGGAGTTTGTTTTTCAGATGAAAGAAGGCTGCTGTAGACATTTTTGTAAATAGGTTCTATTTTATCACAGATGAATTTAAAATTGTTTAACAATTCTTTTCCTTTTGTTACTCTTTTATTGACATTTTTATTTTTTGACATCTTCACTCTCCTTTGTCTTGCCTACAATTCATCCTGAGAACAGAGACTAAGTAGCAAAGTGCCCTTTTTCCTTTGGTATGACAGCCTTTCACCTTTGCAATCCTTTGGAGGACAACAGGTCTTACGTTTAAATCACTAATCCCCTTTGCATGAAGTCTCACTTTCTGGGTGGCTTCATCAGTCAGACCCACAAAGCCACCGCTCCTCAATTTATATTTTCTCAAATGACACTCTCTTATTTGTCATTCTCATATGGCACAGTGGGGCATCTTTGGAAGATGAGGTGGACTGTCTCTTTTGTCACATTCAGCTCTCTACTGCAATTAAAACCTGCTTGTCTGCTAACTAATCACACTTTCTCTGTGTCACAGCCACATTTTCACTTCTTCACTTTCCATACAGCCTTCATATTAATTTCAATCTTTGAAATGGATATGATTTCTCAAGTTTAAGCTCCAGACCTAATTGATGAGCCCAGTTTTTCCTCAGCAGAAATCTTTCACTTTGATCCTTCTTTGTCATCAAACATTCATGTTTAAACATAAAGAATGGCATTGCACACAATACACAGTATTCTGGATACCTGCTTCCAATTTTTAACAATGACACAGCCTTTTCCAGGAGGTTTGCCTCTGGCACTGGGAATGAGGCTTGCCTTCCCTGACTCAGCTGCTCAGTCTAAGCTCTTCTCTACAATCAAGACAGATGCATGACCAGTGGTCCTAGGGACATCATTTGCTGTAGGTATCTTTCACTCTCCTTTGACAAGTGGGAGAGTCTGGACAATAGGGTTGGGCTCCACATCACAGCTTTCAGATGGCCAATATTTACAAAGAAATGCTATCCCTACCCGTTCTCCACCCTAGATCTCTACTATGGTAATAAAAACCCATGAACCTCTTCCACTTGTTACCAGCCCTCTCTGTTCAGGATATATAATGTTGTAACTCTCATATTCTGTGTTCAAAGAGTGCCCAGTTAGACAAAACAGGAACCATGCACACCTCCACCGCAGGAAAGTTTGCAGCACCACACTAGGCCAAACAGAGGAGGACACATCCACCCTCCAAAGGCAGGTGGAGAGCTCTGCCAGCAGTTGGCCACATTCATCCAGCTTTCTTCTGCTAGCCATTAGGAAGGTTACTTGAGAATGATTTTCAGTGTCCTTTCAGTTTGATTATAATCAGCTTATATCCTGCAAATCTTTCATACTGGCTAAATTTGTTAGTATCACAGCATAGATTCAGCATTCCAATGTATGGAATTGTTTGGCCTGCTATGCTCAACTGTCACTCTCACCACTTTCACCTTCTAACCTCATATTTCTTCATCTTGACATTAAGATCATGAGAAGAAAGCCACAAAGGATCTTCAGAGACACCTGTAACTGAGCTTTCTAATTCCAATGATGATGAAAATTGAGGTTAAAAATGAATATCCACACCAGGTATCTGATTGTAAATACCCAAAATTCAGAAATGCCCACATAACACATTACTAAGTTATTCAAGAGATAGTTCCTAAGAACAGATCCAAAATGTTTTGGATTTATCCATCATACTTTAGAATTTCTCACTAGCTCCTGATTCACCCTTTAAATCAGAAGGTAAGAAGGTGGGGTAGTCTAGTTCAGATCTTGAGATCTGTTAATGTCACAAGGATCAGGAGCCTCGGGCAGTTTGGCCTGAGCTGATCTCCACTCTTGGTCCGGTGCTGAGAAGACTTAGGGATCCAGAAACAGCAATTACCACTGTAACAAAGTTTATGGCAGCAGGAACAACATAACAAGAAGAGGCTGCTGAAGCAATGCACTCACTTTTTGCCAGGAAGACAATCTGTTCCTGGCTCATATGAAGGCTGTGTTCAAATTTAGGTCTAGCCTTATATGGTCAAATAAGGATTCTGTCTGTGCCTAAGGAACATTTCGTCTGAAGCTATTTTCTACTCTTCCTTTCTTCTTTAGCTAAGGAACACTTCAGTTAAAGTCATTCTGAGAGTGTTCTCCCCATTATAAACACAACCAGTATGCACTGGCATCTTCTCATGGTACACACATCACCACATGAGCATTACCAGCAGCAACACAATTCCTATAGACCAATTATCCTTCTGACATTTACTAAATAACCACCAGACAAGAGCTGCTATCATTCTCCTAGTGTGAGGACAGATGGACAATTCTCAGAATTTCAGTCAAGCAGTTGAAATACATGAGGTGTCAGAAAGCATTATTTATTTCATCCACATTTTTAATACAATGGTTTACAACACAGATGACTGGGCAGACGTATACATTTTATATGGATAAAATTACATACAAACAGGTACAGATACACATACATACACATTTAACATTATATACAGTATACTAAATATTAGCTTATATGGTTCATATGCTTTTATAAACATAATCTCCTAAATGTAGATTTGCATATGGTATATATTATTAAAATGTGGCATTCAGATCCATATAACTCATTTTAAATTCATGGATGTTGTCTGTTTCTTCAGTTTTTTTAGAAATCACTTCTGTCCTGAATGACTTTACAACATACCTTATTTAGTAGGTCAATACTAATCAAAATTTTGCATCAACCTTATACCACAAAGCATGGCAATTTCAATAACAAAATTGGTTATTATTTCTGCAGCTCTCCAAAGTGTGATGTTAGTCTGAGTTTGGAATGTCAATAAACTCAAAGCTAAGAACATGCTTAAGTATTTGCCTGGATCAGAGCCAACAAAACCAGATGAGATGGGGGATTCATTAAAGGTAGATTTATGAATCGTTAGCATGGAAATGGCCACTGAACATTTTTAAGTAGATTACACAGAGAGACTGGACACAAACAAAGAGAAGACAAGAGACACTAATAACTGCCCATGTTGGACATGACAGGAAGCTGAGGTCAGGAGAAAGACCTGCCAAAGGCATCCCAGTAAGAATCTGTCTCTGTTCTGTCAAACCATATGTAAAAGCAAGACTGTCACTGTTATCTGCTGACTTTCATATGGCCCTAACAATGGGGAAGGGGCCAAGCTGGGAGATTCAGATGCAGTCTTGCAGTTTTGGGGACTGCATATGTGTTTCCACCGCTTATGTCCATATTAAGGGACTGCAAAAACATTAGCATGTTGACAGAAACTACGTTTGGAGTTCCCTCAAAAAACAAAAACCCACTGCAGATGTGCAGCTGGAGCGATGCAACAGCATCACCTATCAGTCAGTATAAACACTTTTGTAAATACATGGTATAAAACTATCAGCTATGTTCTTCAAACTGGTTTAACAGATGAAGTATGGTTTAACAGATCAATGCAGCGTTATTTCAGTGTTTTCAGTATAACAGCTGCCAGCACTGCCCTTAGCCTGGATTCCCATGCTCCCATGTTCTTCCTGTTGTAAATTTACTGCAATACTGAAAAGCTCAGAGTTAGTGATAGGTAGATTAAAAAATGGTGAAAATGATGGCAAATTGGATGAACTAAAACATGCTCTTCCCCAAAGATCTGTTCATATGAAACACAACTTCCTGATATTTAAATTCTAAGGCTAAAGACTGAGGCATAGCAAACTTCTGACTCCTAGGATATTTACTCTACTCAATAAAGATGAAAGATTGTTGGTCCCTGTGGGATTATGAGTCTGTGAACTGCTGTTATTTCAGACCTGATGTTTAGGCCATTAATGATTCAATGCAGTCTTTTCCTTCACTTCAGTAGCAGCAGTTTTGTCCCTAATGTCATTTTTTTTCCCCATATAGTCTGAGGATTTGATATGATTAATGTCTGAAATGCATTACTTGGGTTGGTGCTAATTAATTTAGCTGAAATACTACAACTTTTAAACTCTATTGGTCATGGAAGGCTGAATGATAAGGTTAATTAATTCTGAAAAATTTTAACAGTCAACAAAATTATTTTAAAAATAAAAGAATGTAAAATCAGAGAAAGACTTCTCTGCCACACTTTACTAGATGTCCTGTAAAGAATTATTCTCTCACTAAATTTGTTTTAGCTGGATAATATAGGAAGAATGTGCTCTCAGTCTAGGTTTCAAATAGTTATCCTAGCAAAGATATGCATCTTAAAAATGGCCCCATATTTACCGGAGCTGGACCAAGTTCATCACATTCCAAAATCTCCCACACTAAGGCTTAAAGTCTGCAGCTCACATTTTGAGTCTGTGTGAATCAAGTCTTTTTAAGTTTCTCCCTCATTAGTTTTCAGTCAGGATTGTCAGTTAATAAAATACAGGATGGCACAGATGCTCAACTCATGTAAATCTTCCCAACTCCTGTCACTTGATAGCTGTCTCTTTGACGTCAATGGAACCATGACAATTGCCATCAACCCAATATTCATTTTCTTCCCTCCTGTTATACACTTCCCTGAAGACATGAATCACTAGATGCTGCCACTGCTGTCATATAGTGCCATACAGACAAAAGATAAGTCACCTAGAAAACTTCACATTTCATGCTATCAGAGGATATGGATTTGAAAAATTAGTTCGACACAAATGACAAATGATGAAACACTGAATTGACCTTTGCACTGTAGTTTTCTTCTTTTAATGCTTGAGTGTAAGCTCTTAATTCTCATGCCTGCAGCTTTACTCAGCAGATATCAGCTGCTGAAGGACCTCTTCCCACACCCTCAATATGCATGTTTGCTCTGTCACTTCTGGTACTAAAGAAAGCAACAACCCTAAATACATTTTTATCATTAAATATTAAGATTCAGAAGAAAGATAGGATGGCAGTGTTGCATCTTCAGTGGGAAGATGTGCACAGGCTGACAGAAGAAAAAAGAATGTTTGAAAGATGTATGTTTATAGGTCGAAGGGAAGGATTGTCCTAGAGTATGTGGAACACATGCTGGTAAACTGCAATCTTTCTACATAAAACTAAAAATTCCTTAAATTCACCTGCAGAAGTATCAAGGGGGCAGAGATTTTATCTGTAAGCATTCTTTCTAGACCCAGACTTCCATTCTGTAAAGGCTGCAAAAAGGATTTCAGAGATTTTTCTGAATTAAAAGAATATAATCCTTTCTGTATTATGTAGCCCTTCTTTCTATTCAGTAATTTGGCACCTGTACATGAAAAATAAAGACATTTCGGTCTGAAGATCCTCAGCTCAAACAATGAGAGCCAAGGATAATACCTCTAGAAATTAAAAATAGAAAAGGAAGTCTACAAAAACTACAATAACATTACTTTTATCTTTTCTGTTTTACAATGATGCATGGATTGCTATTATTGTTATTACCAGCCTCACACCAAGAGAGCATACTGAGTCTTTCTTCTGTTGGTAACACATGGATGATATTTGCTAGTGCTTTCTAAAAAGGCGTTGGTTAAAATACTAGTCCTTTAATACATTATTTAGAAGTCCCATTTCTTTCCCCCAAAGCTGCAATACTCTTTACACGTGCCAACAATGCCCTCATAGCATTAAAATGGAAGAGTTTTCAGATTTTTAGTTGAACCATAAATACTAAGCTTGGGGGGTTTGGTAATCTTGCTTTGTTGCAGTTTCTTTGCTCGAACAATCAAACTAATTAGTCATGTTCTCCTTTTCAGGCTGCTTCATTCTGGTCTGTTTCACTTCAGACTTTTTTTCTTATTATTATCACAGAGCTATGTGATATGTCATTCAGATAGTGCTGGCCAGAAATTTTCCATCAAAAACCTTCATTTAATGAAAAGCTTCTATTCAGTTATCTGTAGCTATTCCTCACATTATATATTAAAAGATGAGCACTTTTAAAAAGAAACCTCCCTCTTGCACATTCCAGAAGTAAAAAACAAATCCTTGAAAATAAAAACAAAAATAATTTTAACCATTTTACTGGAGTAAATCAAGATCAAATGGAAGGAGGTGGGAATGAGGAGAATATGTTTTTTAACAAATTCTGCTTGCTATCACCACATGTGCAGTCCTCTCTAAATATTGAAAATACCTGGTGGAAACATATTAACTGACTTTTGTCATACTTTGTTTTTCTAAGGCCTACATTTAGGGCCTTTATAATTATTTTAATGGTTCTTTTTAATGGTGTCTTTTAAAATCTAGATCAAACCTCCCCATGTTACAGGAAGCAGGTAACTGCAGCTGAAGGGCCCCATGATGGCTGTTTTCAGTTTGATGAAGGAGGCACAGGAGGGTAGCACCCTGCTGCAATAGGCATGGCATACAGTGATGAAGCCAAGCTGATTTGTCAGCACTGCCAATGCAAATAAAAACCATGTCATGCTACCTGCTAATGCAGCAAGATTTCAGGTAGCTCTGCAGAGGAGCTGAAGGCCCATTTGAAGGACTCACAGTAAGGCTTTACAGGAGAGGAGACTTGTGCTTTTCTGTTTCTCCTTGTCTTTGACAATTCATTGCATTGGTTTAAAACAGTTACTTTTCTCAGAATCCTTTACTACAGTACCATGTAATTTTAATGTATTCTGCCTCTCTACCCTTAGTTTGTCTGTCTGCACTCTTGCTTTTCACATATCTGTAAAGACAGATGCAGCCATGAGTTTTCTTAGGTTTGAGGCATCTTCTCTGCTGTGCCTGTCAAAGCACTCTAACCCGCAAGTCTGTGGCAGCTCCCTTCAAGGAACTTTACTGTACCTCTCATCTGCAACAGCCTGATACAGCAGCAGAGACTGATCTGTGAGCTCGGTGGAGCTGACACTCCTTTCTTCCTCTTGTTGGCATTATTTTCAGTTAAAGCATTGCTACTAGCTGTGGTTGATTCTCTACTTACAAATGACTGGAAGTAAGCCATCCAAAGCAGGAATTCTCCAAATTCTCCAAGCATTGCCATGTTTGGAGATCCTCATTCTGTCACATGGCATCTGACAGTATGTTCACTCTGCTAATAAGCCTTTTTGAGCTGTAGCCCCAGAACATGCTTAGATCTTAGATCACTAATTATCATCTTCATTCCAGGAAACGTCTTATTCCAGATACTGACAAACTTGTGAAACTGAAACAACACCAGACTTCTCACTCACTTCACACAGTTCATGGAGAAAGCACTTGCTCATGTCACATTTCATGTTAAAAAAAAGTCACTATAACAATTTAAAAAACAAACAAGTTTACCAAATTCCATTAGCCTTTTAAAAATGACATGGATTACAAGATTATGAAGTTTCTTCTTTAGTAGCTTGCTTTTCCTCCATCCCATTTTTCTTGGTCTTAAAAGCAAAATTAAAAATGCATTTTTTATGATGCACATACTGGTAAGATTGCATTGCAAAAAGAACAGTAGACTACCCTGGTCAGTAGGACTCTACCACCAACAGTCTGGGAGGTACCAGGAGACAGCAATCCTTTCCAGTAGGCAGCATGTCTGCTGCTACACTTTTCCAAAGTTTAAGAGTCAAATAGAATTTATATGGACAGTTCAACGCAACTGGCCTTGCACACAGAGAACAGCCTGATGAGAATTTAATTTATCAGTACAGCTGCAGCCATACAGAGTCTATTGAACATCTGCTTCACAACATACCATACCCAACAAGCTACAAAAAACTTTCTAACATGCTGTAATAAATTTAGGATGCCCAATGTTTAAGAAAAAATCTAAAAGCTAATGTGCAATTAGTACAGATCCAGCAAGATGATGAGTTTTGCCATCATCCAAGCCTGCACCAAATGGGAGTGTGGTCAGTAAAAATGTCCAGATGTTGTATATAGATTCAGGTTATAATGAGAAATATATTGCTTCCAGTAATTGTGATATACATCTGGAAGGTTATATAGGAACAGGATGGAAAACTCTGGGGAAATAGAGGACATCCTCCATTCTGTAATATATTGCTTGTAATATTTCACAGAGGGAATGTGGCCAGAAGTTTTGCATAAATAATGTCAGTGAGTCAATCCAGGAACCCCGTAATAATGCATCAGCCTAGAGGGATGATTTGTGTTCAAACATCTGCCTCCAGCTATGCTTTTTTCCTATCTATTATTCCATTCCCTATTTCACATAGCCTTATATCACTGAGAAGACACAAATGGCATTTGACTTGCATCGAGCGATGATGGCTTTTGTGGACATGACCTGCACTATACATCTTTCATGCCCTTATTATTTTTTCTGCATTGCCATCTATACTGCTGATGACTTTCATGGTAAATTAGGACACTCCAACCTCCTTTTCCTGGAACTATTGAGTCCCTTTTTAATCTATAACTTCTTTGTTGTGAAATATACAATCTCTGATTGTAAACCATCAAGGACAAGGCCTGTTTTCTTCTGTACTCACACAGCAGAATGAGGTATATTCTTGTCTGAAGTCTTCTGCTGCTACCACAATGCATCTGACATGATCTCATGATGTATGTCTGTGTTTGTTTAAATTAATCTAAATCTACTAAGAAGAAAACAAGAAAAGCAAAATGTATCTTGGGATGAATAGATTGTGTGAATGAATGTCCAAACAAGGGAGTGAAGGACCCAGAAGAGTCCATGAATGGTCACACACATAGGGGAGCTACAGACCAGAATGCAAAAATTCCCAGGACCAGATTTGTAGCACCAGAACAGCTGATCTTACCACCTCATTAATACCTGTTTTACATGCCATCCATGCTTACATGCAATATCTGATTCACATGCAGAAAGGGTTGTGGAACCTTTGAATAAGAAACGAGGATAGAGAATCTAGATTGAGTGACACTGAATAAATCACAATTTTGCTCATAAGAAGGAAGTTAAGGTGAAAGAAAACATCTTTTGCCACAGATACAGGAAACAAAAATGAGCTTTATAATACGTCAAGAATACAAATGTTCTTTGCAATCAGCTGATGGGTACTCAATGCTCCCCCAAATGACAGTTGGTGGGGTGGGTTTGTTTCTATAAAGTCACAGAGAAAGTTTTCACCTACTGCTAGGGGTTTACAGAGAGAGAAATAAAACATCAGTAGAGGCAGATGAAGGGAGAAACCCTGGGCTGCTGCACCTTTCAGGTTAGAAGACAAAAAGCCATGTACTACAGAGCACAGCAAGGATCCCTTCATACATGCTTTGGGAAGGAAACAAGCACAGGACCTCTCTGGCTGTCCTACTACACAGTGAGTCACAGGAATATCATCTTTCAACACCTTAATGAGAACTATGCCTCCAACTGTGGAGCAACAACAGGAAACTGCTTACTGGCAATGACCCCTGAAGGGAAAAATCTCCCTTGCACTCCTGATTATAATGTTAATAGCACATAAACAGTCAAACCACAGAGCAGACTAGCTTTTCTCCAGTATTAACTACTGTGAAGTCCACCACAAAGTTATTTGTCACCAACATACTTTCAGCATTGGTGTAACAGCTGTGAAAATATAATTAGTCCTTCCATCTCTATCCCACTGGGTACCAGTCACTGCTTCAGTGGTCCCTTTGGATATGTTTCTGTCCTCTACTGGCCAGAGGTCAAGTTTTCCAGAAGCTAGTTGCCTGTATAAATTACAGTGCACATATTTTACATCTCATTGTAATGCTTTCTTTTGCCAGCATCTGCCTCTTTGCAAATGTTCCATTTCCAAGGCATTTTTCTGCAAGCCCCAAGAGAAGTCATCAAACAAGCATGCTGAAAATTTATCCACAGGCATCAAAAATGCACATTTGGCTGATGAAGACATAGAGTTCATATAAACTTCAATTTGGAATGCTTCTTCTTCCAAACAGCTAGTTCCTTATGACACCATTTGGTCAGGAAAAATAGGACCAGGGGAAATGTCTGAAAGTCCAATACAAGAAGACACAGACTGCCCACAGCTATTTTGGGGCAAGGAGACAAACTTGGTATTGTTTAAATAATTTTCAGTGTCAGCATTTGGAGTACCAGTACAACTGAAGGCTGCAGAAGAGGTGCTGGGTAGTGAGAGACCAAAGGAGACATGATACCTCTGCTTCTGGGTTTGGGTCTGAAGTCACAATGCCAAGATTATGCTAAAACTTACAGATGTCTCTTTGGAGACAAGCAACTGAACAACTGCAAAAGCAGAAAAATTATCAGGATGATGTTTCTGCATTGTGATACCCTGGAACAAGTGTCCTGTTACTCCTTTTTCTTCTGTCACAGTTACAGGGAGAGTACCAGCTGCTAGACATAACAGCCCATCACAATCCTCAAGCCAGAAACAACTGACTGCGAAACTAGTTCTCTGTGTTTAAAGGAATATGAAATGGGCCAATGGAAACATTCCTGAGCTGAATGTCAATATGGAAACTTCAGACAAGTAGAGAACTGATGATACAACATACCTATTAAGATCAAAAAATGGTGTGTAGGACCCACTACAAAGTGAGAACCAAAAAGCCACATCATGTTTTAAGCACCTCATATATAGGCTGGACTATCACACTGCACCTAACTTCCCCATATTCTGTTAATATTTGTTTTTATACCACGGGAAATAGTAAACCCATGCAGTTATTACAGTAGCCCACACACTGACCCTGGCTCATAGAGGCAATGCGAGTCTCAGCAGTGTCTAAGCTGTTACAGTGCCATTTGGATCAGTCAGCAGGACTGTGCTTCCACATGCAGTCTCGGCCTATGAGTTCTTCATCCTATTTTCTCCCCCTGTACTGCCGAGGAGGTGTGGCAGTGAGCCATAGGCCCAGCCAGGGTGTCCTGGACCCCGTTGGACAAGAGGCCCAGTGGTTTGGTTTAATACCCCAGGAACCCTAGTGTTATAAAGAAGGGACCAGATTATCGATTTAACAATTATCCATTTATTTTGTACTTCATTGTAGCTTTGTTATCTGAATGTAGTTTTGTTACCTGAATGTAGCTTTGTAACCTAAATGTTAAAATTTCTCTTGCTGTTAAAAACCTCCCCCCCACTTAGTTTTAAAAAAACTGACCTCTTATCAGGGCTTGCATTCCAATGCAGGAATTTACGACCTCCCCTGAAGAGTAGCAGAGAAAGAAAAAAAAAAAAAACAAAAAAAAACCAAAAAACCCTAAAAAGCTGAATATGTAAACTAGAGCCGAAAAGACCCTTGGGAATAAAGAACCCCTAGAAAATAATAATTTAAAAACGAGCCAACAAACTTTTAAGAAAAATGAACCAGGTTACTCTATCAAGAACTACTACCTAGCCAGCTTTTAAGTTTCTTCAAATAATCACCCTGATAAGAGGCTCCACTAGTACCACTACCCTGAGGACAGCGGGCTAAGACCCTCGCCTTCGTATACACCTTCATATACGTATACAGCTACGGCCCGTGAGGAACACTTGGAGGCCCGGCTCTATCACAGGGAGTGGCAGAGACGAATTTCCTCCTCCTCCAAGTCGAAGCTGGGGCAACGAAGCTGGCCGGGGCCCCCACCCAAGCTGATCGCTTTTTAATAAAGGCTTATAAAGGACCATCAGTCCTGCCCCATTTATTTCACCTAGGACGGCTGCCCGCCCAAACACAGACACCCCCGGGCTGTGTGGCGGGAAAGTTCATTGGTCAGGGCGGGAAAGGCGTGACAGCCCGCGCGTCTGCAATGGCCGCCGCTGTCCCCTCCCTTAGCTCTGTCATTGGCCCGAGCTCATCCTCTCCGCCTTCCTCTCTCCCCAGTGGTTGTGTGTACCCCGCCTCTGTTACAGCCCTTGTCTGTGGCGCTGTTGGTTGGTTTATGTTTGCTGTGCCCTGAGCAGTGGGGTAGAAAAGCCCCTGTCAAGGGGTGCCCCTCACTCTTCCTGGCCCCTCCTGCCTGGCCCCCAATAAACTCATTCCTGCTTTGTAAGAAATAAGGGATAGAGAGCGGTACGGGATGAGAGATCTCTGCAGTCCAAGGCAGCTCCTGAAACATGCGGTTTATTTGCATAGGTCGTGGGTGCAGGAGCTCTGCTTAAGATGCCAGCCACAGCTGGAAGCAACAGTGAGAGGGAGAGAGAGAGATAGTTCTAGATCCATAAAATCTGGTTACGTTAAATTATATCTCTTTCTATACTGAATATGGTAATAGTCCAACATCCAATTAGTAGAAAAGAAAAATCCTTATAGAATTTACACACAACCTATCAAAATAACTATATTATCATACTGTGTTACATTTTAGCTCCTAAAAACTACTTTCTAAAACTACTGTTGTCTTCCCTGACATGCTGGCAGGGCTTCTCTGACCCTTGGACTTTTCTGCTTGCTGAAGCATCCTCTTCTCTGCTAAAGACATTGTTCAATCAAGAGGGATTCTCCTTCAGCTGCCTAGCCCATTGTTTTTTGGTTGTACAGTAATGAACAGCTTGGTATCTTATATCTCAAAGCTAGCTTTCATTCCTATTTCGCTTATAGGTTTCATATTTTCAGAATCTTTTGCCAAGCAATCATATTTATAAAGTTTCCCTATCTCATCCTCCCCAACACTGTTTCCCCAAGAAGAGTCCCTCATTGCTTCGTCTCTCCGTGCACCTTCCCCACCAGTGGCTGAGACGAGCCTTGCCTGGACCTCCCGCACTCCCTCTGCACCTTCCCTCTGCCGTGGCAGCAGGCGACACCATTGCCCGGTGCTTGGTCCCCTGAGCTAGCCATTTGGTGAGCACTGTGGCAAGGAGGGAGAGGGGGAGAGTGAGGAAGCGTGATGGTGAAGTGTTGTGGTAGGCATTGGGCGGCCACCACACCACAGAAAGCCATCCTGAAATTAGTGGTTTCCAGATCATTTTTTCTGACCACTCTGTGAACATTCACAGGTTGGGCTGTGGCAAACCACTGAAGTTGGTTACTACCTGTATGAAACCCAGCAGATATGACACCTTGCTTCTCTGTGCCCCAGCACACTATGCCATTAACATATACAATGTAAAGACAAGTTTGCTTATGGATATACAGATGATGGAAATGAGGCAAGCAGGGAGGCTGAGCCCCTTCCATCTTGCTCTCCTTGCTGTTCCTCTACCACCTACAGCACCAAAGGGCTGTGCAAGAGAATCCTAAAAGGAGAGAGGTCTTCATTGCTCAACCCCAGCTTCCCCTGGGTTCAGAAAGCAGCTGTGTTCACCCCCTACTGAGCAAGGGCATGGAGTATCTCTGTCTGCTCTGATGCTTTGAGCTCTGATCCGATCTACTTTATCCCATCTTATCTAGCACTGCCACAGGTGGTCCTGTTTCCCTCTATATGGATGCTTTCATAGTTCTTGAAAACACCTGCCAGGATGAGGAAAACACCATTGCAAAAACCCCCGTCACACAAAAAGACTCCCCAAGCATATAGTCCTCACCTAATCACAGCCATTAATGTTTCCTCTGGCCTATAAATACAATCTCTGTTGAGTTAAACTTCACCTATCTTAAGTGTCTATGTTGGCCACATAGTAAAAAGTTACGTGCCATGCTGTTATCTACCACAGCTTGGTAACAGTAAAATTGCGCCTTGTCTGTTTATTGTTGGCAAAAGTTCCACAAAGTCCCATTATTTCTCCTTGAATGAACACATAAACACTGAACCAGGACAGGGTGGAGAATGAAAGTCCTTCAGTGGTTAACAGATTTCCCCCAAGCCCATCTGTCACCCTCAGAGCAGTATCAAAGCACTGCTGCTTAAGGAATAGTGTGAAGAGACTTGTGAGGGAGTAAACTCTTCTTTATTTGAGGAAAACAGAGGATAATTCAGCAATTTCACCAGTTCTGTTTATTTTTAAACAGAATGATTCATGTTGCTTTGCAAACGTATCGACTCATTTAGAGAAAATTATTTGAACAAAAGCAACAATTATCGTCTTCCCTCACTTCTGAGGATTTTTACCCTTCTTGTAGAGCACAGGAAAACCATCTTTGGAGTTGCTCAGGGTATATGAGGGAGAACATCATAAAATAAAAAAAAAAAATCATAAGCTATTATTATAGTGAAAATTATATTCACTGAAGTAGTTACTCTTTAAAGAGCCCTAATTTCAAATTTGGGTTAAAGTTGATCGGACTAGAATATTACATGCAGATACAGGCTCTTTGTTAGGTTTTTAGTAGCTTGTCTACAACCCAACAACAAAGGAAGCAGAATCCTAAGACATTGGTTTAAACTGATGCCACAGAAATGGAAATGGATGTGAAAGATGATCTCTGATTTCAGTACCTTCCAGATGAAAGCACTTGACCCAAACTGAAGTCAGAGAGTGGTTGCTCAACAGATTGCTTGTAGAAGCAAATTCATCTTTTTCTCTTTCAACCAGGAAAACATTCTTATCTAAAAGAAGATTCCTTTGTCTAGGAATGAAATCCCAGATATAGACAGTTCCACAGACTGGCAATGAAGAATATTAAGTCTTCTAGCAACGTTCTCCATCATTCTTCACATGCAGACTTAGCTCTATATTTCAGCTGCCTACTGTACATGGCAGCCCTGTACTGCAGGATACAACTCTATATGGGGTCTGTCTGGCAGCCCTGAACAGCAGGTGGTCTGAATCCCTCATTACTCCACTGCTAGTGGATTTGGGGCAGGAAGTTAAACATTGTGAACAAAGCTCCTGGACATGCAGTCAGAAGATGAAAACATGATCCTTTGTGCTCAACACTTGAACAGTTCTTGTATCATTTTCTTAGTGTACAGTGAAATGAGAAGCAAGCCTTCAAACAAAGCCCTTTGAAGTTCTCCAGAGGCTGCTCTTCTCAAACATTGTCTAGCTAGACACCATAAGATGTTCTTTTGCTGTCTGAAAATATCCTACTCTTATTTTTATAAACCATTTTTTCCTCTCTGTTTAAGAAACCACTTTTGTATGCTTTATGCTAAGATCTTTGCTAAAATATAGTTATTTATATTGTACCTTGAGTGAGGCAGAGTGCTAGGGAGAACGTAGCCAGGCAGCAAAAAACTCCAGTTTAGGAAAGGGGATGCTCTTTCCCCTCAGCAGTCTGTTTCTGAGGTAAAAAATGTTTTCTGAAGCAAAATGCCTCTGACAGCAAGTTTGTATGGTTCTGTTCCTGAATATTCCTTGACTGCTTCTTCTTTCTTTAACAAAGGCTGTATACCACACATCAAACTTCTGATTTATTTTTACAGCATTATGAATGCAAAGCATTTCCCACAAAAGGTCATTTGTAACATCAGTTTTAATACAGCACAACTACCTTTACTGTGCTAAGAATTCATAAGAAGTTGCAGGAATATAAAGGTCCTCTTCTGCATATTTAGATACTTATTGTGACAATCACTCAAATCCAGAGACCTAGGTAAGATGTCAATTGAAAAAGAAACTTCAGTACTTCCTGATTTTTGCATATGAAGAAATTTTTTGTTAGGCAGACAGTGAGCATTAGCTACTGTATGAACAGGTCACATCTGTCAGGCCTCATAGAACTTGCCTGGTTTCTTTGTGAGAGTGTTCCCTCTCCTTCACATAGGAGGCCTTATCTGTACTTCAAAACTGTATTACTATGGTACAAGCACTCAGAGCTGTTTTATATCCACACAAATACTGTGACACAGGAAGGCCAAGTGTTAAGGCTTTTTTTTTGTATTAGCAATAATGTTTCTATGCAAGAAAGAATAGCAGAACATCCATAAAGCTATAAAATTAGCACAGGTGTCAAAGTGTATACTGACAATACATACTTATCCCTCAAAACAGATATTCAGCCATTTATCAGTGTGACCGGGACTAGAGCATCTCTCCTACAAAGACAGGCAGAGAGAGCTGGGGCTGTTCAGTCTGGAGAACAGAAAGGGACTTCATAGCAGCCTTCCAGTATCTGAAGGGGCCTACAGGGAAGGTGGAGAGGGACTCTTCATCCTGAACTGTAGTGATAAGAAAGGGTGAATGGCTTCAAACTGAAACAGCAGGTTTAGTCGTTAGGAAGAAATCCTTTACTGTGAGGCTGGTGGCACACTGGAACAGGCTGCCTGGAGAAGTTGGAGCTGCCCCATCCCTGGCAGTGCTCAAGGCCAGGCTGGATGGAGCACCTGGCCTAGTGAAGGCGTCTCTGCCCGTGGGTGGGGACCTGACCTTAAATGATCTTTAAGGTCACTTCCAATCCAAACTGTTCAATGATTCTATGATCTGACAGGGGAGTGGTGGGACTACATGAACATGCCTGGGGATTTTGACCAAACTTTTCAACCTCAAGAGCACGCACGCTGGCTGACCAGCCCGCAAACCCGCATTGGATTCAGCAAGACAGAATAACCCCCCGGCTCCCAAGCGAGACGTTCCACGGTAGCGACAGCACAGGGGCGGCCCGAAGCCGGCGTGACGGAGCTGCGGCCCCGCCCGCCGCTCCCGCCTCTCCGGCTGTGACGGCGCCGGGCGCCGGGAAGTGCTTCCGCCCGACGCGTCCGGGGGAGGCGGCGCCGGGACCCCGTGAGTGCGGCGCGTCCGGGGCGGCTGCAGCGGGGGACAGGGCCGGGGGTCGGCTGAGGGTCCGGGGCACCGCTTCGCCCCGGCACCGGGAGCGGGTGGGTCGGGGTTGGGCAGGTGCCGGTCCCGGAGCCCAGGGCTGCGATTCTGCCTGCTGGAGCTTGGCAGAAACCTCTGTCGTGTTCCCCTTGGGACGGATCGGGGCAGGGGCGCGCCCTGTGACCGCTCTGAGGGGAGGGAGGTGCCGGAGGGGCACCCGCAGTTCCACCGCAGAGCTGCGGTGGGTCGGGGAGCGGTGTCCGGACCGAGGGGTGCTGCTGAGCCGGCCCCATCCGTTGGACAGAGCCGCGTACGAGGGAAAGGAGTGGGGTGGCCACTCTACAGAAGTTTGCTGGGATAGACTCAAACAAGTATTTGACCGTTCCATCATCCCTTTTTTTGTGCAGCTCGCCCCAGTGTGACTGGGTAAGGCCAGGAGATGTCGACCCCCCCTCTGGCTGGGGCGGGGATGCCGCCGGGCGCTTTCTCCGGGACCCAGGCTCAGGCTGCCAGGGAGGTGAACACGGCTTCCCTCTGCCGCATCGGCCAGGAGACCGTGCAGGACATTGTCTTTCGAACCATGGAAATCTTCCAGTTACTGAGGAACATGCAGGTGAGAAACAACTATTCATTTTTATGCACTCAACTTGCTATGATTTATCATCGACTGCCAGTATATATAGAGTCCGAAGACGCCTTAAGGACGTCTAGAAAACTCGATCAAACTGCTCTAAAAAAGGAGGTTTGGTTGAAGAAGTGAGTACTACGTTTAATATATTTGCTTACTCCTGTACATTAAGTGAAGATAGAGAAAATTCGGAAATGCTGAATTGTCATTGCCCACACAATAAAAAAAACGCTAAATACACTTAGTAACTGTGTTTCCTTTTATGTATAATGAAGTCTGTTTATATATCAATTGTTTCTCTGTTTATGTTAACATATGGGGAGTAAATTTAGAGGACTTTTCATTTATCTTTTTCTGCAATATTTTCCACCTAAAACTTTTTTTGTGTGTGTGTGTTAGGAAAATGGACATAATCCTTGTTTGTGTCCACTTTCTGAGAAAGCATAGAAACTTTTTTATGTTTTCTCTGTGGAAAGTACAAGGTAAATAATCACTCTCACTCCTGTGTTTTTATGACTCTTGTGTCACTGAATTGAGTGGCTTGGGGTTGAGACACAAAATCTTGAACCGTAATACTTGGATCACAACGGTGTCATATTTAAGCATTGTGAAGACACTCACTGAAAAGTCAGAGGGATTGACAATGACCAAAGTGTAGAATACATGAGGGTGTTTGACAGCAGTGATTGAGCACATAAGATACGTAATTTTGCTTGTAAAGAAAATAAAAAAATCAGTAATTGCTATGGGAAAAGTGTGATTGTCTTATTTTAAAATATGCAAAAACCTGTCTGATATCTTTGAGTTTATTTGTTTAATTTGACAGAAGCTTTACTGTAATATTTTTAATGTTTTGGTTCTCTAAGTTACCAAATGGTGTTACTTATCATACTGCAACATATCAAGACAGACTGGCAAAGCTGCAGGAACATCTCCGTCAACTGTCAATACTCTTCAGAAAACTGAGATTAGTCTATGACAAATGCAATGAAAACTGTGCTGGGCTTGATCCTGTTCCCATAGAAGTAAGTATCTTTATTTATGTATAAATTGCAAATCAGAATAACCGCTCTGGATAGCAAATCATCCATTCTCTTCAGTTGCAGGAGACTCATAACAAGTTTTCATGATACTGGAATGCTTCAGTGAACTGAATTCCATTTATTAATTAGAGCTCATTGAAAGATTGTGAAACTTAGTGTCTAGTTGACACGGTGTTCTGTCATAAACTTGACTTGATCTCCGAGGTCTTTACCAACCTAATTGTTTCTGTGATTCTGTGAAAGCAAACTTAATTTAAAATTTTAGCCTTTTTTCCTCTGGCTTCTTGGTATCTTCACCAATTTGCTTCCCCTAGGAAAAAAAAAAAGATGATCAGGGCAAATTTTTGAAAAAAGTGGGAAAAACCAGCTTCAAGCTCTCACCTGTCAGCCTGGCTCCTGAGTAACAAGTATAATTTACTCTCTCTGGCCATTAGTCTGTGCCTCCATAGTTCCCTCACTCAGCTATTCCTAACCTGCTGGCCAGTATGAACCAAACCTAAATGTTCGGTGGTGATAGAAAAGTTACAACATAAAACTCCCAGGGAGGAGGGTTGGCTGGAGTTTTTCTTAATAAAACTGCTGTTACTCATAAAATCTTAAATGTCATCTTCCCTCCTCATAGGTTGTTTCTAATTTCTAGTAATACTCTTAAACTCTGGGTTTTGTTACAATTTGAGTTTCTACTGCTCTATATTAACCATTCCTTAAATTCCTTAATTACTGACCTCTGGATCCTGAGGCAATTTATTAATGGTCTTTTGACTGTCCATTGAATTTTAATTGCATAGGCATTGTATTTGAAGTTTGAGTCTCTTAAGTGAATAGGAATAATGAAATGAAAAAGTCCATTCTGTACAGTCCATTCAAGACTACTATTTCAGTTAGCAGTCGCTGACTTTTGGCAAGGGTTTCAGAGAAATATATCTGGAAACCTGACAGCAAGCAAGGTAATAAGTTAATTTTCCCATTTAAGAAAATAAAACCTGTTTTCACGGTGTGTTGACTTGTGTGCAATAATCAAATACTTGTGTCCTCTTTAAAAAAAGTTTTTCATGTGTCTTATGGTCCCATATCAATGGAATGAGGTGGGGTTGGGTTTTTTTTATAACTTTTCACATTTTTTTCTTGTTACCAGGATGAAAAAGAATCTCTATAGAGAAAATAAGTAGTCACTTCAGGCTTTTTTAATGCAAGATTTCACTGATAACTTAGTCACAGCAGAGTTTTTTATTGATAGCTGGAGTATTTTGTTTTTAATCTGCTTAGTCTTTTCTGCTCTGAAGTTAGTAGATGCCTGCCTCCTCATGTTCTTATTGGTTAGAGTGAATGGCAGTGGCACACCATTCCTCTTGGATCAGTTTTCTTAAATTCTTCTTCCAGTATTTCAATAATAGTCTCAATTGTATTATTTAATGGCCAATATTCTAACCACGTGTTTACAGAATATCAACAAAACTCTTTTTTCTTGCACAGTCAAGAGAAGTCCATACCTACTAGTATTCCATTATTATTGATATAAATGTTTTCATACTTTTTGCTGATGTGTACTAACGTGTAATAGGTGTTATTAACTTTCTTTTAAACAACATAGCAAGGCATGAGATAATTGTGAAGGAGATCTGCCTACAAAGATTACATTTCCTGCTTCTTTTGTGTATTAGGTATAGTTCTGCTTTTCTTTGTGGGTTTGCTGTTTGGTTCTTTTTTTAATCAATTACCTTTTCTGAGAGGGAGGTTTTCAAAGGAAATGTTCTACTTTGAGTGCTACTTTATTTTTCCATCAGAGTGAGTTTTTTCCAGGAGCATATAGCAGCCCCACTACTGCTTCTGTATGGTCTGAAAACATAGTAAGTGATCAGCATTTACTACTTTTTCACGGCAGAATTTATTGGGGTAGCTTTTGTCCATTTTGCTAAGTTTAATAAGAATGGCTGCAAAAATTTTTGTGTAGAGGGAAATTACATTTTCAGTGGGTTAGATCAAAGTAAGTTTTCCATCAGAGTGCTGAAGGCACTGAACGCTTTGTAAGATTGCACTCCAACCCAAGTAACAAGTTAATATGCACTTGATGAGCAGCTTGCTCCTAGGCTTTTAAAGTAATGTCTTTTTGCTCAGTTTTATCAATACTAGTCTTCCATTTTTCTGTAGGGTCTGTGTGAAAATGGATAAAATTTTGCATAGTCCACGACAGAAAAAACAATGCCAGACTATGGACTTTGTGAGTGTATTATTTTTTAGGAAATTGTTAGTAGCTTGAGAGTGTTCTGACACAGAAGCAAGTATTTGTTTTGTATCTAGTATGTTTCTTTTTTTGATTTTTTTTTTAGGAAGGAAACATATATAAGTATTCATTAAGAAGTTCTTCATCAAGGATTTTTGGCTTTGTTGAAGCTTATAAAACAGTGCACTATGGTCTTCTCCAGCCTAAACCAAACTATGATTCTGTGTTTGTGAGGAGATCACAGTGAGAAATACTTAAAGAAAAACTCTTAGGTAACTGTGGACCTGGTCTTAAGAGTAGCCAAACAGAGGCTCATTAAAATCACAAGTCATAACTAGAGTATTAACCAAGTAGCTATTTAAAACCAGTCATAATTATATTTAGTATATAACTAAAATGCTTTATAATAGTGATAACTTTGTTTGTGGTTTCACTTCTTAGTGTGGCATACCAAATTTAAAAATCCCAATCTGCGGAATTCAAAACTACAAGGATTATCCATGATAAATATCTTAAAATGAAAAGACTGACTTCTGCCTGCAGTTACAAAATTTCTTTGGTCTAGGCTTGGTAATGTGTGAGAATGTGTCTTTTTGAAGCATGTTGTTTTCCTGGAGAAGCAACTGAGGTCATTCCAAGGCCTTTAGGTTTTCGGTGGCAAGCAAGCTTGTCTCCACTTACTCTTGGGCAGTTAGAACCTGTGGAGAAAATGGTAGTACCTTTTGTATTTCCTGGATTTGATTTTAAAGTTTTTTTATTTTCTTTTTTTTTTTTTCTCTTTTTGTTTTCCTTTCTTCTTTTTTTTTTTCCCTAAAGCTGATGTTTTTTGTCTTCACAGCAACTTATTCCATATGTTGAAGAAGATGGCTCCAAGCATGATGATCGTGGTGCTGCAAGTCAGCTTCGTTTTGCTAGTGAAGAGAGAAGGGAAATCATGGAAGTAAATAAGGTAACAAAGTTGTAATTAATTTGCATAAAATGAGGAATGTCGTTTTCATGTTACAAAGCTTAAAGTATTCGATTGCTATGCTAAATACAGACTATGTGATGACTACCATCAAAATTGGAGATAAATACTTTTTGCATATAAATGCTTCAGAATTGACTTTTTGGTTAAATAACTATTTTTTAGCTGTACCTCTGGCAGCGGAGTTTAGGTTTTCTAACAATTTTGTCTCTCTTTTAAAACTGACATATAATTGTATGAATACAGTGTGTTATGTTTATGTGTAACCCACTAGATATTGACAGTACAAATTGAACTAAGGTGCTTGTTGAACTTATTTATCTTCAAAACTTACCTTAGGTGTTAAAATAATTGATATTGAACGCCAGGTATGTAAATATTATTACAATTCTGTGAGAATTTTCAGGGCTACCTTTTGTATTTTGACAGTTTGAGGAATACTGTAAAGAGGAACATTTATTGAATCTTCGCACATTCAGAGAAAAAGTACTATAAATTATAAATGTTAAATGAGTTAAAATGTTAAATTTTCAGTTTGAGTGGCATTATGCAGCTGGGTACAATTAACAAAGAGTAATTCAAATCTAAAAATAATTATGCTTTAGTAAATACTTAAATAATATTGAGATTAAAAATATGTTATTTTACCAGACCACAATTTTGAACATTATTTCTTTAGTCTGTAAAGTACAAAGATATGATTAAATAAATATTTCTATAGCTGTAATATCTGTAAATGCTTAGTAAAAAAGAGTTATTATCCACAAAAATAACAGAACTAAAGAAATAAATGAATAAAATGATTATTTATGGAATGAATAATTGATGGTTTTCAGCTTTAAAATATTTCCAATATTTTAATTTTTCTTCCACAATCATACATGTATTGAATTTTTCATTAACCCATTTATTTAGAAAAATCCATATGTATTGTACAGGAGAAAATGAGGACTACATGAATTTAGAGAAATGCAGTTGTCAGCTTTCCTCTTGTAATCTTTCTCTTCAGTGCTGATGTAGCAGAGTTGTATATATTATATTGTATGTAATATTGTACTGTGAATTTATGCACATTTATTTGCAATCTTAAAATGTTAATAAGCTTAACTGTCCGTATTTGCTGTGGTTTTAATAGTTCTATGACATGGTTTTGCCCTTGTTGTTGTACTTGTGTGCTAATATGGTTTTAAACCTCCTTGGTGTGATCTTGTGAAAATAATTTCATAAATTTTTATGAAGAGTTCTGAACCTTAAAAAGGTTGGTGGTGTTACAGGACCATTGGTAGCAAACTGGTAATTAAGAATGCATTGAAACCTTCACTTAAATATGGTCTGAAGTCCTGTATTTAGACTTAAATGCCTAGGCCTCATTTCCAGATTTTCCACAGTAAATCTTTATGAGATAGTTGAACTTTCTCTAGTATTCTTGTGGACAAATACTTAGTAACTGCAGCAAAAGAAAGTTAAACTTCTTGGTTTTTGGAAGTTCACTGATTTTTTTTTTGTCTCCCTCTGGTTGTATAGGCACATCTGCTACCATTTTCAAAGTTCAAGCTTTAATACATTGCAGACTAGGAAATGCTTTTATGACTAGAAATATATAAATTCTTTTTTTATTTCAAAGAAAAATAACTAGAATTAGATAATCAGTCTAATTTCTAACACTGGCTGCTGGGCTCAAGGAGGGTTTGCTCTGATTCTTAGCTGGCACACTTGACAGCTCTTCAGTCCTCTGTAGTGTGTAATGTCCACCTCCAACTCAATTTGATTAATTCATTTTAGGAAAATTTTAGTAATGCAAAATATTGATGAAAATGCTGTGACAGGGAAACTAACATGATGGTTAAAGAAGCTTTTTATATTCTTGACCACATCTTTTCTTTCTTCAGCTTCTTTTCCTGTTCTCACCTAATCCTTTTTGCTGTGATAAGCATTGTTTTTTCAGTCTTGCATGTTATTGGTACCAAAAAATCACTGTTGCAATAACCCAATACTTTGACACTATTGCAATATTTGAATTAATTCTTGGACCTGCCCTGGATCTCTTAATTTTGCCCTTCTTGCTGTGATATCTCAGCCAGTCTGATTTTTTTAGTGGCTCTGGATGTATGTGTGGAGCACTGTCCCACAGTGTGGAGCACTGCCCCACAGTGTGGAGCACTGCCAAAACTAGTGGTATCTCTTACAGATCTTGTGGATCGTTTGTTCTCACACAAAAATGTCCTCATTCCATGAACCACTGACTTGACAAATGGCAGCTGTGCTTTGGTACTGCAGTTGTCTGGGAAGGGAGCATCCTCAGTGCAGGAGAAAGGGAGCATCAGGTACTTCCTGTACTCACCATCTCATTCACGAGGCAGGAGAACCTGTTAATGTATCAGAGTTCCTAAAAACTGCAGGAGCTTTTGGTGTTGGTTTACTGTGACATCTTTTGGTCTTATTTAATTATTCTGCTATATTAGAGTTACCTTTTAGGTCAGAAAGTTTAATGTGCTGACCGTGGCTATGTAAGTACTTGTCTGTTAATTTAAAATATAGATTAGTTTACAAGGCAACGAATTTCTGTCCTAGCAATTCAGTAATAATTAGGAACTGTAGGTTTAAATAAAACCTATTAAGCTGTATAACACAAGGGAGTTTTTCTCACAATAAGCAGCTTATACCATTATTATAAAACAAACCATTTCTTGGGCACTGACTACCTCTATCTCTTGTCTTAAACAATTCTCTCCTGCAGTTCCAAAAAATGTAGCTTATTCATTTTTATTTGTGTATGCTTTCTGGGCTTGTAAATTGTTGAGGTGGTTGACTTTATTTTGGAATAAGTTACTGTTACAGAGTCAGTTTAGCATTTGCATTGGTCTTCTAGTACTTGTCTTGATCCAGTTTTCATTGAAATAATCTATTTGCAGCAAGCGGGAGATGTTACCAAGATTTCCTCTCTTCTGTTCATGTTTTTTGAGTGTTTAATGTTCTATCTATTAAGTTTTCACCTTTTAAGTATTGAATCATCAGTATTATTTTCAAGGTGTCAGGCTCACCTTCAGTCTGTGGTCTTGACAAGACTTGAAACAGAAAATGTAGATCAGAAATTGAGAATTATTTAATTTGTCTTGCTGCCCTATCAATGGTTTTCTTTACTGCTTGCTTTTAGAGGTGGAGCAGGTACAGCTTAGATGTCATTCATGCTGTAGATCTGGTTTTAGTGAAGCACTTAGGAAAACCATCACGTAATTAATAGGGTAAGTACATTTGGATGAAAATGAAGTGAAATAGCAGTAGGACATTCCAAGTGACCCTTTAGAAAACAATAATATTTGTTATTCTTAGCTAATGTTTCTTAATTGTTTAACAGAGATCTTGCTAAGAGAGAAAAAGACAATCTATGTGATAGAGTTTTAAGTTAAGCTGTAACAAGTTTAGCTCTGGGCTTTTTTTGATAACACAAACATTATGCCTTGCAGCTGAGGTTGTTGAGGACTATGCCAAAAACCTAAATTCTTTCTAACTTACCTTTCACACTATTTGCATGTATTTTTGTTTTGTATGTGTAGAGTCTTTTTTACCCAAAATATGAGAGTGCACCAAGGAGTGCATTGGCAGGAGGGGAAGAATTCGTTACTTGGACACCTTCTGGGCAGATTAATCTGCACTGGAGGCAGTTCCATCGTTTTTTGAGTACCTGCATTTTTTACTATCTCCAGTGGTAGAATCAGAGGAATTTAGGCTCAGTAGGAGGTGTGGAGATTACCTGGTTCAGGCCCCTGCTCAAAACAGGGCCAACCAGCAAAGTTAGACCCAGCTGCTTGAGCTATTATCTGGCATTATTTTGAATATCTGTAAGGATTGAAATTCTGTCTTTTCTGGGTCCTTCTTAAGGGTTGACTTTTACTGTGAAAGTTTTCATAATGTTACTTTGGAATTTTCTTTGTTGTGACTTGTATACTCCCTTCCCCTCATCCTTTTGCTGTGTACACTCAAGAAGAGTCCAGCTTTGTCTTTTCTGTGAGCTTCATTAGGTAGCTGAAGACAGCACTGTGATCCCACCCTATGGCCTCTGCTTTAGATTGAACAAACACAGCTTTAATCATTGTGGTGGCCTTCCACTAGGCATTATCCAGTCCGACAGAGCTTTGTATTGATCCCCAAACTGGACAATCATTCTCCAGAGACAAATAGAGTAATAATTTCACCGGACCTGAGAGGTACACTCCAGCTAATATAGGGCAGAGTGCAGTTTGTCTTGCTGCAAAACCGATCTGCTGATGACTCATGTTCAACTTGTCAGAAATTATCAAAAAGGACCTCAGATCCTTTTCTGCAAATTTTATTTCTATTCAGTCAGCCCTCTGCCTGTGCTGTTGTATGGGTTTATTCTGTATGCAGATACAGGATGTTGCTTTAATTGAAGTTCCTGAGATAGGTGTTGGCCTGCCTTTCCCACCTTTTGAGGTCAGTCTGAATCCAACATCTCAACGCTGGATATATTTTTCACTTTCCCCAGTTTGGCATTGTCCACCAATTTGATAACTTTGATATAGTGATTAAGTCATTAAGTGTGGATTAGTCATTAATGGGGATATTAAGAATGTTCACATTCGTATCAGTCCTGAGAAACTTCAAGAGTGACCAACTGTCACTTAATACTGATGATCCCAGCATTTAGAATCCTGTAGTCCAGCCAGTTTTCCATCAACCCAGTAATTCACCTATCCAAACCACATCTCTCCAATTTGGATGCAAGGCAATGAGAGACTGTGTCAAAAGTCTGACTAATGAATGATTTGACTTTAGGAAAGTGAAGCAGATCTTCTGCTCTCTCTTAGCCACACAGTCATTTCTTGATAGAAAGCTGTCATGCTGGTCAGGCATGAGGCATCTTTAGGAAATCCAGTATGACTGTTTCTAGTCGCCTTATCATTCCTTTGTCTGGATGTGACTTCCAGAAGGATTTGCTGCATAGTCTTTCTGGAGTCAGGGGTTAGGCTGACTAGCCAGTAATTTTCTGGATCTACCTCTTTGCCTTTCTTGCAGATGAGTTGAAATGTTTTCTTTTTCATCAGAAGCATCCCCTCCCTCCAATAGAAAATTAAGTAGAGTGGTCTTGTTATGTCATAAGACAGCTTTCTCAGCATTCAGATGCATTTTTATTTCAGATAATTAATTACTTCCTTTCCAGTTTTGTATAAAATGTTGCACACAAAGTTTTTCACATTGCATGCTATATCCAAACCATATCATGCTTACAAAGTTGAAAAACGTTAGGGAAAAGTGAACATAAAGCTGTCTCTAAAATTCCAATTGTCCCCTTTTGTCCTCATATAGATGTATATCATACAACATTTGATGCTTCTTCCCATCTTTCCACTTTCTTGTCTGGAAGAATCCTTTGAGCTATTCAGCTTTTGTTGCAGACTACGCACTGTTTAGATTGTATCAGTATTGTAGTAAATAAGATTATAAAAATCCTGGTTTGTGTATTGCGCAACTGGCATTAGACTATTGAGTAAGCAGGGAATTTGGGAATGTGAAGGAAGGATTTGTTGTGTGTAGTGAGTAACTAAGGCAGGTCTTGGGAGCTGAATTTTTTTTTTCTCTGCCATGAATTATCTGTGGTGGTTGTTCATTCTTCCCCTTATAGCTCGTGGTAGCTTTGAATATGTGGGAAGCTGTTAAAATATGAAGTTTAGAGATGAACATGAATCTTAAATGTCTTTGGACAAAGTTGGCAGCACTGCAGTTTTATCTGTAGTGTTCATGTGACTGACTTTGCCATCTGTAACTGAGGATCATGCATCTGTGGGATTTTCATGTTAAGAATGGGGGTGTAACACTGGGAAGCATGGTGGAGAAGCACCTTGGGGATTGAATAATTCTATTACAGGCTACAGAGCTTAGATGGTACTCAGTAAATAAGACCTCAGACCTAATTGTTGAACGATAAATAATTGGTATTTGCAAACATCCATCTGTTTGAATGAACGTGCTTATTTCTCTCAGAATAACAGATCAATGGATAAATACAATCCTGTATGGGTCAATAGGTGAAAAGTATTGAGCTTGCAGCAGAGCATAGGCTGTCACTGGTGCTTCTGTTTGTTTCAGGAGCACAGGGTTACACATGCAGAAGGAGCAGTTTTCCTTTCAGCTGTCAGGTGAGGAGCAAGGCAGAAGACTCAGTCTCTCATTTCTGCTAAGTGTAGAACAGTCATGCCTGTGGATGACGTCAGGAAAAGCTGTAGATACTGGACAATGTTAATGTTTAATTGCACAGCAGTTGCTGTATTCGTGATGAATATTTTTTATCCCGTTGGGAACAATTCTAACTAGATTGATATATGAATTTATTATGATGGCAAATGAGCCTTGGTATCAATTGAGCAGCCGCAAATTAAGACATCACTTGGCAGCTTTAAGAGAGTTCAAGCAAACTGTTGAGGGCATTTTTTCCATATTTTTTTCCAGCTATATGCATAAAATGTTGCAATAGTCTCTTGACTACTGAAGGAAAAAAGAAAAAAACAGGTTTTTCCACCATCTTACTTCAGAGATTTCATTATGAAGGATTCATTTAAAAAAACAGTATAAATGTCACCCTCCTATTACACACATTGTGTTTTTCTAGGAATTTCTTGGGCTTGACTTACCTGGAAACACAGAGTCCACTGTCGCCTTCATAAGACTTTTCTTCCTACAGCAGTTTAATGGTCAGAAGGAGTAACATGAGTATTGTGTTCAGTTCTGGGTTCCTCAGCACAGGAAAGACATGGACTTCTTGAAGTGTGTTCAGAAGAGGGCTATAAAAATTATCAGAGGGATGGAACAGCTCTCCTATGAGGAAAGGCTGAGAGAGTTGAGGCTGTTCAGTCTGAAGGAGAGAAGATGCCGGAAGATCTTACAGCAGCCTCTCAGTACCTAAGAGGGGCTTATAAGAAAGATAGGGACAAGCTTTATAGCAGGGCCTGTTGCAATAGGGCAAGGGGTAATGGCTTTAAACTAAAAGAAGAACAATTTAGATTAAATATAAGGAAGACATTTTTTAGGCTGAGGGTGATAGAACACCTGTCCTGAGACGTGGTAGATGCCCATCCCTGGAAACATTCACAGTTAGGCTGGACAGGGCTCTGAGCAACCTGATGTAGTTGAAGATGTCCCTGCTTATTGTGGGTTGAACTAGATGACCTTTAGAAGTCCCAAATTGTTCCATGATTCTATGCTTATAGGAAAGAATATGATGCAAGTTCTCTGTAGTAGAGTCTTAATCAACAAAGTAAACATAATTTTTTTTTTAATTTTGCTAAGATTTATGCAAGTAAAGGTACTACAGTTATTAATATTTAATGTTCCCCTGAGACAATGAGGTGTCCTTCTGGCCTGTACTATTGTAGATCTTGAATACAGCAGGTAAAAACTATAGCTGATACAGCATTCAGGAGAATGATCTTCTGTATAAGATTTTCAAGATGGAAACTGATCTTGGCATGTTTTTTTTCTTAAACAGAAGAGCTTGTACAGCAAGTACTGTTGATGTTTTTACAGGCACCACTTGGAACATGATCTTACTCTTCCACAGTGTTTACATTATTTTCTTCGCCTGAAGAAAGGATTTCTAACAAATGGATTGAGTGCAGCCTTATGACTCACTGTGATGTTTTAGTTTTAAAATTTGAAGGATACATGAGCTTAAAATGAGGAAGGAATCAAGAACAGTGTGCAAAAGAAGGTTCTGATACATCTCTGATTGTATGTTGTGAATTGGTCTAGACAGCACTGATTTCTAATGAAATGCAAGTGAAGCAAAAATGACTTTTAGTAAAAAAATTATTTCAGTCGAAGTTGAAATTACTGTGTCCTAGTGAACCCAAATCTGCATATAGCATGGCAGGTTCTATATGGCAGCTTTTTTCCTTGAAAGACAGATTTTCTGGATGTATGTTATGATTCTCCCACTTCGTTTCATTTATGTGGGTTTTGTGCTTCAGTAAAAAACTTTCAGTTTTCATAAATGACCTACCTGACCTAAGCCAACTAAGGTCTCGTTGGTTACTGGAAGGTGCAGTCCTTGCCAACTCCATCGTGATGGCCTTAATACTTGCAAGGTCAGTCAAAATGGATCCTATTAAATATTAGTATCACAAAGGAGGACCCCCTAAGGCTGGTTTTCTGTCAGATCACTTTTGTGACAGAGAGGGGCTAACAGAAACATGCCTCACAGATGTAACTTGAATTTAGGTCTCTTAAACTCATTATAAATGGCCTCATAGAATTTCTCTGTGCTATCTTAAAATCGATAAAGTCAGAAGCTGTAGCATGTATGTAGGATGAAGTATTTTTTCTTGTTTCATACAACTGCTAATCCTGAGAAGCAGTCTAGAGTTCAACTAAGTCATTTCAACAGAAGGAGGAAAGAGTGGGAGACAACTTGCAAGCAATCTGTTCAAATGAAAATTTGTCATTGCTGCTTAAAGATCTCGCCCATTTCCCAAGAAGACCATTTCACCTATTTTTTTTCAAGGTTAGGCTTGAGTTGAGATGTTCTTACTGGCTCAGCAAAGTCTTAAGCAGAGGCCAGCACTTCCAGTGGTGCAGAACATATTAATTATGTAGTACTTTGTGGTGTGGACGACTGCCTGTCAAAGATCAGTAACAAAGATCACTGTATGCATTTCAATTAGGAGATTCTGCTCTCTGAAGTGGATTTTTTTCTCATCTCTTTATTCTTTCAACAGCCTAGCAACCCAGGGATGGTGCTTCATCCTAGATGTTTTTTCTAGCTCTAGAAAAAGTAGAAGAGCTAAGAAATTAGTTCTTCACTAAAGATGAGGATCTAAAATTATCTTCAGATAAATAATGAAACAGTTTTATACTTCTTGTCCTTACAGATGCTTTGAAAACAAATGAAATCCAGCCTGAAGGTTCCCTTGTCTAGCGTCAAATAAAGATCAAACAATTTACAGTGTCAATACTTTCACAAGAAAGGAAAACAGTTTTACAGAATGAGTCTTTTGGGCATAACTTACACAAAGTTCATGTGACTAACAGTACAGTGAGACATGGATGGAGAAAAAGCAGTCTGCTTATCAGAGGTCAATGGTTCTTATTTCTGTCTGTGATTTGAATTACCATCACCAACTGTATTTCCATTGATGAAGGTTTTGAAATACCTTGGAATGGCATGTCCTCAGTATGAGGGAGTTAGAGCTTGCATTAAACTAGTAGTTTTGATGTAACAGTCACTGATTTCTCTAGAATTGAATGTTGAGGATGGCAAACAGAATGTTAAAAAATGCCACAGGTAGGAACATGCTTGTTTATCTCCTCCCTCTTGTGCTTTCTCAAGCATCAAGATCTTGTGTTTATGACCTTTTGTAGGAAGACACTTGGAACTCTGTCATTTGGATGCTGTGGACACTACATGCTTCTTAGCTTTCACTCTTGTCTTTAGGAGCTGAATCTCTGCTGTATATTGTGAAGTCTTTGGATCAGCAAATGGAAAAGAAAGAAGCATTAGATAAATGCACAATTATCTTTAAAACACTTTTTAGTCTGTCAAATGCTTGATTAGAAATTCCATGTTAGTGCACATGAACTGTCCTACAACTGGTTTTACATCCTTCTTAGGAGTCTGGATCTGAGTGTTGTCTCTTCTTCCAGGGAATGTGTCCCACAAATCCTGTATCCAGGAGTATTTCCCTTACTATGTTTCCTATGTAATCTAAGCCTAATTACCATATTAATTCAAACTGATTTTACAGGTCTGAAGTAAATAAGTTTCATTTTTTCCTCTGACTTTTTTCCCAGCTGACCAACTTAAAAATATTGTTGTGTTGTCTGCATCAAAATTCAGGATACTGCTTCATTTTATCTCTGTTCCAGATACTTTGGTTGTATTACTGATTTGAGTTGCACTTTTAATGTATTGCTATTTGTGTTGTGCAAATAACAAAGTTACATCAAACCTGAAACATTTTGTTCTGTTTTGATGGTAGCAAATCTTTCCTGTGCTTTCACTTTACCTGGAACTCCGGACTTCCCTAGTGAATAAGTAGTTTGATCTCTAACATGAGAAGGCTGACATCAAATCAGAATGAAATAAAGGACAGACTGTGTACTATTAACAACAACCTAACTTAGTTCTCAATGGCTTTAATTTGAGCAGGAAAATGCGTAAATGAGACAATAAATACGGGTATTATTGTGAAACATGAAAGGTTGGGGAAATTGTTTGATGTCTTAATGCCCTGATCTTTTATACGTAGAGACATAATTTTTTAAGTTTTGACTATGCAGCCAATAAAAGCTAGTTTGCCATTCTCCTATTCCTCCAAATGCTTCTGCAGTTTGCAAAAACAAATACATAATTTTAAAGAATTTGGCATGAATGAGAAAACCTTTTTCAAGACAGGACTCTTAATGCATCACAGTTGACCTGTGTAGCAGAGGGGCTGCAAAAGCTTGATTTGCTTCACCTATACCGTGTGCTTTGTTCAAATGTGTACTGTTAATCCCTCATTTTCCTCTAACCCCAATTTATAAAACATATATTCACATAAATTTACCTTCTCCCCAAATTCTTTCTTCCAACTTAGAATGCTCTCTTTTGGAATTTTCAAAGTGAGGACTGATCCCCACAAGCCTCCAGCTTTTGAAGGTGTCAGGTGTTTTGATAAAAGGCTGCTATGAAAAGAAACGGTATTCCCCCTCTAGCAATGGTCCTTAACTTTTGAGGCTTTCTTGTATTTTTAGAATATGCTTTAAAGGAGATGCATTATCTCACTAATAGTGCTCACCGACAGCTGAGAAAAGGATTCATATAGCGTTTCATAGCACTGTAACTTTTGTTGAATTTTTGAGTGTGCTATTTGACCTGGTCACAAAAAAACTTCTAATAAACTCTTCCCACAGAAACTGAAACAGAAGAATCAGCAGCTGAAGCAGATCATGGATCAGTTACGAAATCTTATTTGGGATATAAATGCCATGTTGGCAATGAGGAACTGAACAAGGAAAATCAAGCTTTGTAACTGGAGAAGATACAAATCTGTTTGGATATACTTAACTTCATTCTAAGAAGTAACATGTTTTTCCACAATTATATTGCAGTAATGTTTGAAAAATCTTCAAGATTAAAATATTGGGTTGTTTTCCAATAACTTAAATGGTGTTGGGTTTGTTTTTATAGAAGATTCATCCTATAAATTTTACCTGTGTTGTTCACTTGGGCTGTACAGCCTCTGTAATTTACAGTAGTAGTTTGGATTGCTGTGTAAATAGGGGGTTTTATAAAGAAAGTGTTTCTGGATTTTCTTTATAATACAATTAAAAATTTTAAAAGCATATGTTTGTATGCCATTCTGCAGCACAAACAGCTTCTACAGAGAGGAAGAGCTGCAAGACAGGAAAGTTGCTCTAGAAAGGTAGAGGGCTGAAATCAGCAATCAGATACTGCAATTCAGTCTGCAGTATGTTATATAGTAGCTGCAGTGCAGAGCAGAGTGGGACAATCCCCTCCCTTGCCTGGCTGTTGATGCTGTGTCTGATGCCCCCCAGGACAGGGTTGGCTCTCCTGGCTGCCAGGGCACTGCTGACTCATGTTCATCTTTCCACTGACCAGGACCCTTTCCACAGTGCAGCACCAGCCCCTCATTCCCCAGGCTATACACACAGCTAGGGCTGTCCCATCCCAGGTGCAGAATCCAGCACTTGTACGTAGCTGGAGATTGCCCAGCTCTTTAATTTGTTGAGCTCTCTCTGCAGGGCCTTTTTAACCCCAAGGGAGTCATCAGCTCCTCCCAATCAGTGTCACCAACAAACTTGATTAGCATTCCTTCCAGTCCTGCATCGAAGAGCACAGGGCTGAGGATGGAGCCTTGCAGAGCCCCACTGGTGGCAGGTCACCAGTCTGATGTCACCCCATTCACTGTAACCTTTTTTGCCCAACCCGTCAGCCAGTTGCTTACCTGTCACGTAACTCAATTATCCAGCTGTGTGCTGGACATTTTGTGCAGAAGGCTTCTGTGAGAAACAGTATACAAAAGGTTTGCTGAAGTCCAAAAACATTACATCTACGGGCTTTCCTAGATCAGCTAGGTGGGTTACCCTGTTGCAGAAGGAAATCAGGTTCAACAAGCAGGACTTCCCCCTTATGAAGCCATGCTGGCTGTGACCAGCTGCGACCAGTAGTGTATTTCTGTAGCATTATGTAGGGTTAGAATACTTTGATTTTGTTTACGAGAATGCACTGAATAAAGACCTCATTAATCTTTTCCCTGACTGTCAGTCCTAGTAAACTTTGGTGTATGTGAGCAGTTCATTATTTTGAGTTAATCATGAACATTCATCTCTCTTTTTTCTAACTTTATTACTCATCACAATTTGCGTTTGCCCTGAAAATAATCTTGAAAATTTTTGTTATCCACAGATGCTGCCAGTGCACTATGCGTCTCTTTTTCCAGATGAAAAAATATGTAAAACAACAGTTTCAGTTCAAATCCACAGGGCAATTTACTCTTAATATTTGTCATGTTAAAACTAACCATCCTCAATGAATTGATTCTTGTGTATCACTTTTAACTCTCATTCCACCCAGTCAGACTCCATAGTAGTTTTGTGTGAAACATTTGTTCAGAACCTCCTGAAGCATCCAGTTAAAAGGTATCCTTTTAAAAGATAGCCTTTTGGCAGTCTGCTGGTTTGATACTGAACACTTACTGATTTGAGGTTCATGGATTTAAAAATGTTATGCTGGTCTTCATAGAATCATAGAATGGTTTATGTTGGAAGGAACCCTAAAAATCATCTTGTTGCAATGCATCTGCCATGGACAGGGTTGCTCAGAGCCCCATCCAGCCTCACCTTGAGCACTGCTATGGATGGGACATCTGCAGCTTCTCTGGGCAACCTGTTCCAGTGTCTCACCACCCTCACAGGTGTTTTGTTGTTCTATCGGTCTCTTTAATTCTGTTTTTTAATAATATCAACCCATTTGTCTACTACTTGAGGTAAAAATCACTGGTAATTGATCCCATCACATCTGGTTAATAATATGTGACTTTTCCCTGAAAGCAGGTACAATATAGTTGCCTTATGTTTCTCTTTTTAAAGGCTGTAAGTATTAACAGATGAATAGATGTCCAGTCTTATAATTGAAAATAAAGTGTTAAAAATGTTGGTTTTGATTAACTTAACCAGTGTTGAAAGTGATCTCTAAGTATGACAATACTTAGATGTGAGTAGATGTCAAAACACCTTACAAATAAGGTCTCTCTCTTTTCTCCCACATTGGAAATGCAGTCTTATTCTGTTGCAAAGGCAGCAGCAGAATTGTTTGTTCCCTGTTTAGATTGGCTACTATGGCCGATTTGCTGGTCAGAAATAATAGTTTTTTTCCTCACCTGTGAGAGTCATAATTATTTTGTATGCAAAGCTTTTGAAAAGGAGATGACTGCAAGTAGAGATTTTACTTGGTTTAAAATGCAAATGCATTTTTCTATTTGCAAGCTATATTGGCAGCTTTCTGTTTAGTATATGTATAAGCATGCAAGCACCCTAGAAGAACTATTTGAAGTGGATTTTGAAATGGCACCATCATCTTAATTATGAGTGTAAAATTCTCAGTTCTTCATATTTTTGTTCTGTTTTTGGAACAATTATGGAAAAGGGAGATTAGTCTAAATTTCACTGTTCTGCTTGTATGGTATCTAGGTCTTCTTAATAAATGTGTTTAAAGTTTGGTGACTTTTTTACTACACACAAACCGTACAGAAGTTACCTAAAATGTGAATAAAAGAGTGCAGCTACTGCAAGTAGATGTCTGGGTGATAAAATATTCAGCCTTCTCTGTGCAGCTGCTAACAGTAGCCAAGGTCTGTACTACAGTTTTTCATCTAGGAGAGAGGAGAAACACTTCAAACCACTACCAGAATAGATGGGCAGTAGCTAAATTGCAAAGTGCAGAAATTGACAGAATTGTAAATTATGACAGTAAATACTGTCAAAGCAGGACTGTGCAAGGTATTGGACCAAAACCATACACTTTGACTTACACAGATGAAAGTAAGGGTAGTGAACATAATTCAAATGCTGCCAGATCTGTGAATAAGTATACGATTTGGCCAAGAAGATGACAGTTTCAAGAAAAGTGGCAGTTCCTCAGTTGTGCAACACTTGAATGAATTACTGGGCATCAACATGTGCTGAAATTTAATATTTTAGTTAATGCTTAACTGAACTTTAACTGCTGGTTAATGAAATGGCACCAGATGAAGTATTTACAAATACCAGTAAAGCAATGCAAACACAGATGTTCCAGTGTTTGGTTTATGTATCATTGACTGTTGTATCATTATATATCATTGAAATTATCCTCATGCTTCTGGCGTTCCCCTGCTTTCCTCACCAGGCTGGTGGCTCTTCAAATTACTGCCTGCAACAGTGCTGGACTAGTTATCCCTCCTAAACACACAGAGCTCTGACTGGCTCTGGAAGTGCCCCCTCTTGACTTCAAGGGTCATTTTCACGTGACTGGTAATATGTATAGCTGCTTACTAATGGTTAGACTCGATGATTGTAAAGGTCTTTTCCAACTTAAATTGTTCTACAATTCTGTGGCTATTTTTATATTTTTGATAAGTCAGAAGCTGGATAAACATGCTTACACTTCCAAAAGCAAATTCCAGAGCATAGAATCGTTATAATTTTGGAATATAAAAATATTTGAGAGGTTTGGATTTCTTGGAGCTTTGTTTTGCCCAGATAGGACTTGGGAGAGTGGAGCTACAATGCAGACTACTGTATAGCATATTTGTGGGAATACTCCCGGTTAACACACACTCTCAAAATGCAACCATAAATCCAACACCTTTGGAGACAAAAGAATGGATATTGGATAAGTGGTTCAGTGTCACAGCACAGAAGATATCTGCTAGGCAGTTGCAAAAGTCCGAGGTTTTTCTTACACAAGAAGACAAAAGTCCAGAGCAGATTTATGCCTTGTTAGGAAAGATGCAAGGAGCTTACCTTTCCTCTTGTCTTCCATAGAGGCAGCAAGGCCATATCCATGACCATTCTTCTTGTCCCACAGAGAAAAACCCTGCTCTGATTGTAGTATTTCTTACTACAGAGAAGCTGTAACTTGTGCACAAACGCTACTCAAGGTAATCACTAGAGGATGGATTTAGAAGGAGGAAGACAGGGATTCTGGTCTCACAGGAACCAAGATTTCATCTGTCCCACACGAGCCAAAAACACTACAGCTGACGGGTAGCTGACAACTGCTGTGGAAGCAGTAAGCTCCAGATGTAGATTAGAAGACCTGAAGATAAAAAAAAAATTTAAAAAATCTGCAATGACACCCAAAGACGCTATGAGTCAGCTAGGAGTGACAGGGCTTGGATTAATTTAATTGCTTCATGCTAGCAGAGGAAATGGAAGATGTATAAAGGAATTTACAAATACATCAGTGCAGAAAAAATATTTGGGGAAGGAAGTGAGTAGTTTTCTCATTCCCTTTATGTAATAGTAATGAAGACTGATGTGGTGGAGCATCAGGGCTTTAAAGGGGAAGGGGGTTTCCCTGACTTAGAAGGTTATCTGATATGTTAAAGGGAAAAGCTGACTGATATGTATTGCAGGTTACTAATTAAAGTGACAAAAAATATGTACCAGTGCCAGTTTTTATTTAACAAAATGTTATGGATAAGTGGAATATAAGAGGTAAATAGATACAATGTAGAGAAACTTTTGTCTTGTTAAATCTAACTTCTGTGTAAATTTTAAGGCTTTTTTTTTTGCTCATATTGCATGAGGGACACATTCTGGCATCTGTTTCAACACAACAGCACTGCAAGAGTGTTTGTATTTGATTGAATGTAGTCAGAAGCCAAATCTCTGTTTTCCAGCACGTCTCACCAGACTAGGCCCAGTAAAGACCATTGGTGTATGTGAGGTAAATAAGCAGAGGCACCTTTCCATGGGCTTCCTTAACTCTGGGAGCATCACAGCTCATTGAATGCCTCCATGTTCAACTTGGAAGCTGTCTGGTTGATTGGAGTTCTGCTTCTGCACGTGTTCCCAGCAGCTGATGATACCTGATAATCCCTGCTGAAGTTTTATATACTGATTTTTCAGCCTGAATCCTATAAGAGACCTGTTGTGCTTAGGCCCTCTTTGGCCCCTTGTGCTCTCAGTTTCAGCTGACTGCACATACTACAAAGCTACAGAGCAATGTTCTGGAATGGAGTTGAAAATCAGTGGATGAAAGGAATGATTACATACATGTCTGTGCTAAAATTTTCTCCTAGGCTTGTGTATGCTTATCATGAAATCTTGCTTGAAAAATAAATTCAGATTTGCCTAAATAGGAAGAAAGATTGGTGATTTTGAAGTTGTCTGAGTAGCAATGGATAATAATGCAGTTGTTTTTATAGCCATAAGGATGGTTTAATGGTATTTACAGTTCTGGAGAGGGGGGAAGAAGTTCATGAAGGCAGTCTGTTACTGAAATACATTGTTGGAATGAGAAGACTTTCAAACAATAAGGGGAAATATAAAGAAATACAGCAACAATCAAAACTTGGGTGAGTATACACTGGCCATAAAACAGAGGCAATGAAAGGGGCTTTGGGAAAACACATTTTAAACCTGCATTAAAGAGATACATTTGGATGCAGTGAGAGGAAAAAAGCCACTGCAGTTTTGGGGTGCATGTCCAAATATTGCATAGTAGGGAGCGTGAGAGCTCTTGTTCTGTAACCAGTAATTCTGATACATAATTCTGCATGAAATACTGAATTAGTTTTGGGGTCAGCATGATACTAACACAGTAGAAGAGAAGAATACTGATGTGCTCCCATATGAATAATCATTAGAATAACTTGTGAAAGTGAGTATAAGGCTTAAATACAGAGATTCTTCAGTAGATGCAAAGGGGAGGTAATTAGAGTGATTTGGAGTGGCTGTAGTATAGAACAGTGGAAGAAGGTAAACAAGAGCTTATTGCACCAAGCAGCAGTGAAGAGGGAAACCTCTTAGCATCAAGATATGAAATACTAATTTCCCTAGCAGTTTAGAAGATGCCTCTGGGGTTATGTGGAAGTTTTAAAACTAAACAGCACAAAAAGGCTAAACAAATGCATTGGGAAAAGTTAAAAAAGAATCCTGTCTTGGACTGGCAGAGCAAGAGGTGGACTGAGCTGACCTGACTGGTTTTTCCACCATTGGATTGTACAGTTGTAAAGCATGTTTATCAGATGACGAGCTCCTGAGAACACCTGGACTGGATGCCACCTGCAAGTATTAAAGAGGCCTTCGTGGCTTCTTTGTGGTTATTTGCTGCTGAAATTCCTCTTCAGGTTAACAGGTCCACGTGGAATTTCTATTAGAGGAATTAGAGCAGACAAAGAAATGAAGCAGTACCGTATTTCTCACTCCCTGTTTCTCCACCTCACGTCCCAAACCCCCCACTCCTAATTTTGATGCATTTCTGTTGACTCAGTAGAACCTAGGAAGCCTTTTACTAATGGGACATATTATTTGTCCACTCTTCCCCATCTCGTAACAAAACCAGCTGTAGTGCTTGCATGCCTTGCAGTGTGAGCTGGTGTCACAATCTGCACCAAGGGAACACAGACACAGAGGGCTGATATAAGTGTGTAAAATACCTGATCAGATTTTGCCTCAGATAGGAAGTAGCATTATAAATTGTTACGTAAACCACATTACTTTTATAGCATTTACCAACGTTACATATGCTTTTGTTTGGTGTGGGAGTTTTCAATTACTTTCTAGGAAACAAGAGTGTTTTTAGAGATCTTGAATAGTCTGAGCAACCACATCTAAAATGCCCTCCAGCACTCTCAGAAATAAGGGATGGAAATAGAACATAGCGATTGTTCTTCCTCACAGGGAAGAAAATGGGTTTTTACATGTGTAATTATGATTGCCACAGTCCCAATTTCTCATCAAAATCATTTGGTATCTTAGATTTTATAAAAACTATGAGCCCCACCATACCATTTGGAAAGTAATAAGCAGGTTCACGGTAGTTAAGCCAAATGCAGTTATTTATTTTACAGCATGAAGTTGCAGAGACCACTATAATTTAAATTAGTTTTACAAAGCCAGAATGGAGCTGTAATAAATCCAAGCAAAGAGTATGTGGCTTTCATATCAGAGCTTTTGAACTTGAACAATTCCATTTTCCTGCTGAACAAAAAATTAGGCAGAATAACAGTAAATACTTCAGATGTGCAAACTTCTGTCACAGACAGGAATTAAGGAAAACAGGTAGAATTTTCAGCCTGCTGATACTCTGAAATACAATTTTCAAGCAGATTATGGAATGTACTACTACCATTTTGCCACACTTTAACACAGCAGCTACCAAAAAAGTGGTTTCAGTGACAGAGCCCAGAGTTGTAGCATAAGGCCAGCAACATTCATGTTATGTGCTGGCTGTGTTCAGGTCTGAGACACAAATATTTATTCCCAAAGTCAATTGCTTCCATGTGCCATGCGTATAAAATTTCAGAAGCCCCCTGTATTATGGTTTGTGTGCTTTTTTAAAGGCTTTTCACTGACAGATAATAAAGTCAAGTCTCTGGTGATCAACCATATACTGGTATGCCAATAAAGATGTCTGTGTGGGTGGAGATGTACAAAACCAAGAGGCATCTCTGCCCCTGAAGTGCAGGTTAGATAAACAGGAGGGATTAATGACAGAAACAGACAGCAAAGAAATGCTTCCCCCAGGACTGAAGGGTTTGGTTTTTGTTTGTCAGATTTTTATTTAAATATGTGAATAACTGTCTCCGTTCAGTGCATGCAGGTTTCCATTTCCAGCTCCAAGACAATTTGCATTTGAAGTTTGGGTTCAGGCTTTTGAGAGGCAGGAATTACCTACAGTGTGCAAATGTGAATGTGGAGTGCAACTGCCCAGGAGACTGGTGATACATCATCTCCAGGGGTTTTGTCAAGGTCTTATATTTTAGCAGTGTCAGCCTTCCCAGTCTATTGCAAGCACAATTTACACCCCTTCTGTCTCCAAAGAGGAGAGGAAAGGCGACATAGATGTTCCCAGAGGAGTGACTAATTTTTACCCTTCAGGAGCGTTCAAGGATAGCTACCCCTAGTAATCATTAAACTGTTGTTTTTAAAACAAGGAAAGAAAAAAGCAAATCAGTTAATCCCATTTCCCAAGTGTTCTGCACTGCACATCATTATCTATTCTGCTTCTTGTAGTCATTACCAGAAAAAAATTAGATCTAGCAATGAATGGTCAGTATGATGCTGTGAGAAACACAGAGTTCAATTTGAAATTTAAAATAGACTCTGTTGTCTGCCTATATCAGCTGTTAACTTCAGTGTCATTGTCACAAAGCCATCAATCTGTATCTGTCCCAAACCAATTTTCTGTGTAGAGTCAGCCCATCTTCCTTATTTCCTACACATGCAGATTTTAAATCACGTTGTAAACCTTGTACTGCATGAAAGGTTGAAGGCTGAAAGACTTGGCAGGTTGGGTTTTTTTTAATTCCCCTGCCTCCCCCCACCATACATTCAGTATCCACCAACAGATGACAGATTGCAGCTACTCTTTGAACTGGTTCATGCCAGAAATAGGAAAATAGAAAAAAAAAAAAATCCCTAAAGCTGGTATGAAATGGATGGAAGCCTGGTTCCACTGAAGCTAATAGCAAATGCAGTAGAACTTAATTTCCAAGTAATTGCTATTGCTAAAATTTTTTCAGAGAAACAGTGCACAAAATGGCCTTTGTAGGCTGGATCTTGCACATTTTAGAGATGATCTCTGCTTGTGTAGCACCGAAGCAGCTGAGCACATCAGAAATGCCTCAGTTGTCATCTAGTTTAATGTGAGGGTGTTTGCTACTGGAACATTTTAAGCATTTAATTGAGAGTCTTCTGTTCTTGATTTTGCCTCTCTTCTGTGTCTAACGATGGCTAAGAACATTGACTTTTAAGGCCCATAAATTTCCTCAAAATCTCCAGAAGGCACAGCTTTAGGAACATATATGTGATTTGTAAAGGATAGCTGTAATAGGAAGAATTGCTTCACTAGAGAGCCTGTTCTGATCTTCATTTTATTCTGTCAACACGAATCCTTCAAGCAAGGGTCATTTTGAAATACCTACAGAGAATATACCCACCTCTTGAGTCCATGACAGAATGTTGCTTCATTAGCCTACACCTCTCTGGAACAACTGTAAATGGACCAATTTGTAAAATACAATAACTGTGATGTTGTGTTGCATCAGTACATAACACAGCAAGTAATGAAACCTGGCTAATTCTGGCCATTTATGTGTGCAATTACTTTGTTGTTAAAGTGGAACCTGAGTACTTCAAAAGCTGCTTTTGAGTGCCCTGTCCAACAACTACAGTGACACTAATACTTGTTGCAAATCTTGTGTTCAAATCCCATTTCGACCTGTAGATGTCTATGTTACTGTAACACTGAAGCCTAGGTTTTGCTTACAGGAACTCACAAACTTGCAAAGCCTTGATGTAACTGAGCTGCTGTGATCCCTAGATAGGATCTAAGCATTGGCAAAACTGCTGTGCTGACCCATTTACCACCTCTCACTCTTGGGAACTGGCACTAGTAGGCATTTTGTAAGTGAGACACAAGAGACTATGCAGTGAGATGCAACACCGGTCCCACTGGTGTTTAAAGCACTTCCTCAGAAGACCCAAACTCAGGTCTTCAAGCTTTGGGAGCACATCAGGCTCAGACTAAGGGGAAGAGGGGTGCAGCAGAGTGAGGTAGGCCTGAAAGGAGCCAACTTTGTGTCTGGAACGTGTTCTCTCATATGCAAGTCTTTTTTTTTTGCAAACGTAGAAGCCCCACTGCAGAGAGAGAAGGCAAACATGTATTTCATGAAAACCGAGATAACACCGAGTACGTGCATAATTTATATTTGTTGAAGATACAGCTTCTGAGTGCAAATCAAATAGCTGTATCCAGAAAAGGGAAGAGTAGAAAATACTGCTGCGTTGGGGTTTTGTGGCAGAGTTTCAGCAGTGGGTGGCTACAGGGGTGGCTTCTACGAGAAGCTGCTGGAAGCTTCCCTCTGTCTGACAGAGCCAACACCAGCTGGCTCCAAGATGGACCTGCTGCGTGCCAAGGCTGAGACCATCAGTCTGTGGCAGCACCTCTGGGATAATGTATTCAAGAAGGGGAAAATACTGCTTGGAGGAGTGAGAATAAGTGAAACAGCCCTGCAGCCCCCAAGGTCAGTGAGGAAGGAGAGGCAGGAGGTGCTCCAGGTGCCAAAGCAGAGATTCCTCTGCTGCCCGTGGTGCAGCTCATGGTGAGGCAGCTGTGCCCCTGCAGCCCATGGTGGAGCAGAGATCTGCCTGCAGCCCCTGGAGGACCCCATGCTGGAGCAGGTGGGTGCCCAGAGGAAGATGTGGCCCCATGGGAAGCCTGTGCTGTAGCAGGCTCCTGGAAGGGACCTGTGGACCCCTGGAGAGAGGAGCCCACACTGGAGCAAGTTCTGTGGCAGGACTTGTGACCCTGCGAGGGACCACCAGTGTAGCAGTCTGTTCCTGAAGGACGGTGCCCAATGGATGGGGCCCATGCTGGAGCAGGGGAGGAAGGTGAGGAGTCCTCCCAATGAAGAGGAAGGAGTAGCCAAGACAAGGTGCAATGACCTGACCACAGCCTCTATTCCTTGTCCCCCTGTAGTGCTGGGAGGAAGATTGAGAAAACATAGATATAAAATAGAGCCTGTGAAAAAGGGGGGAGTGCAGGGAAAGTGATTTAAGATTTTTCTCTCACTACTTTACTCTGACTTTTTTTATTGGCAATAAATTAAACTAATTTTCCCAAGTTGAGTCTCTTTTGCCTGTGACAAGAACCAGTGAGTGATCTCTCCCCATCCTTATCTCAATCCATGAACCTTTTGTTATATCTTCTCTCCCCTGTCTAGCTGAGGAGAGGAGTGATAGAGCGGCTTTGGTGGGTACCTAGCATCCAGGCAGGGTCAACCCAAAATTTCAGAAAGAGAACAAGCAAATGCTCCCCTTAGGTACAGTAGCTAAGGGCAAAGGAAAAAGATGGAGATAGTATTTGCATAAGTCCAACACTGCTTCTGTGATGCCAGTGAATTTGCAGTTACGGGCTTCAGCGTGAGATACGGTTGCAACATGTTCTCACCAGATCCTTGCAAAATTGGCAGATAATACTCCATTGTAGAAAATATACAACACATCCTATTTCTCATGCTCTATTCACAGTCTTCTATATAGTGCAGAAGAAACAAAGTCCTATAACTCTTCTCACTATTACCTTAATGGTTTTAAGCCCAGGTGGACACATATATTCACAAACCCAACCTCACATGATTCATATTTTGTATCATGGAGAAAACATCATTTTCCAATGGCTAAGCTACTAGGTTTGATGGAACTCCAATACCCAAGTGATATCCCCCACCACTTGTTGGAACCATGAGACTGCAGTACCTCTTGTCTTCTAGGAGTTCTCTAAGTAAGGAAGACAGCTAGGACTCTGTGTGAAATATGAAAGACGCCTTATGGCAGGAGAACAAAAGTGTCCTGGGCACAGCCTCAGCCAGCCCAGGAGGATAGAGGAGTTCTCAGGAAACCCTGATCTTCACTTTTACTATTTTTGTACCTTGGAAGGGACTTTGATTTGAAAAATGTAACAGGATTGCATCTGTAGAATAGGAAAGATAATAAAACTTTATTTCAGACCTCTTGGTTTTATCAGTTATTGATGTCTAGAAGTAGGTTGGTACTGTACAGAGCTTGAAAAATGCTGCTGCCTCTGGGGGCTTTTAACCAATGAATTGTAAATACAAGTATGGTGCTCATTAGTGGCCAGAGTGTGATAGTTTTGGCAATGTTTGGCCTTGTCAGAATGTCATAATGGAGTAGGAAGGGCTGGAGGAGAACATATGCACAGAGAAAGATGTGCTTTGAGAAAGGATGTATGAAAACAGAAGTGAATTCCTTTCTAAACTGCATAAAAAAAGAATTCAGTTTTTGAGGATGGTCTGGAGCATGGAGGAGAGGATAAAGGCATCTCTGAGGTGTGATGTACTGACTGAGTGGAAATGAGAGCAGGAAATATTGCAGGTGGTGCTATAAGTCAGGGCAGTGTTCTGGGGATCCTTGAAGGGAAGCACAAGTAGCTGAAATTTAATGCAGGAGGCCAAAAGAAGATGATGGAAGAATTCAGAGGTGCCTCTGTTGAGGCAGATGATTTACAGAGACATTTGAAATAGGTTGCAAAGGAAAAAGGTGAAAATGAAGAGGAGGCTGTAGTAGTCTTGAGGAGAAATGATCAGGGCATGGACCACAATTTTTGTCACATGGCTGACACAGGTGAGACTTACAGAAGTTGTACATGGTGAAATGATGTAATTTGGCAAATGTTTGGCTCTTTTTTCAGACTGAGAGAGATGACTCTCGGGAGATTTAATTAACGTATAGGACTCCTTGTAGGAAATTGCTAAATATTGCTATGCCCGGAAGTTTTTCAGGAAATTGAGAGCAAAATGAAAGACAATCACAATTTCCTCACTCCATAAAGAAATTCTGCAAGAGTTGCAATCTGTGCTTGCTGTCCAGGAGATGAATATTCAAGTCTGTTGTCTCCTTCTGACTAGAAAGCTCTAGAAAGATCAAGTATTTCTTTCTCCGGAAGGTTTATACTGAATAATGTTTGAAACATAGCTCAATAAATGTTTATAAAGAGATAAAGTATAAATTCTATCTTGATTTCATATTGACTTGTTATAGACAAGCAACTGTTCAGAAAATGTTTTCACATAATCATTCATCTCCCTTTAGAGAATGCAGTGTGCCAGTTTCTGAGAGAGAAGAAAATTATCATGTATTATTTTTAGATGCAAGCAATTTGTGGTTAATGTTACTCTGCCAGAACAGGGTACCAAACTCCCAGTTTCAAAACCATGCAAGTTTATTTGATAGCTATAAAACTCCATGTGAAGGAAAGAGGAGAGATTTTCAGCTAATTGGAATAATATGACATGTATTTCCCGTCCACAGATAAGACTGAAGCTTGAGTAGCTCAACAAGAGAAGATGAAGAATATTAATGCACTATCTATATGTGGATGCAAGGAGCATAGAAAATAAGCAGCAGACTCTAGAAGAGATACAAAACATTGAAGTTTACAGGCTATTGGGCATAGCTGAGGCAAGGTGGGTTGGTTTCTGTCAATGCTTTGAGTGTCAATAGATTTCAATGTCAGGGCTTTGTCTGTCAAGACAGACAGTGTGCACAGATAGGCAGAGGCATGGTGGCAGGATGCAGCTGTTTTCTCACTGGTGGGGTGCATGCAATAGGCTCAAATGATGTTCTGTTTTCTCAAGGAAACTTTAACCTGGTAGAACCACAGAAATAATGAACATGATGGAATTGGTGCAGGCTTATTTTGTTCATGAGCTCTTGGACATCTATAGATTTTAGAGTCTATATAAACTGGATGTTTGTGATATAAAACAGTTCAACCTTTTTTAGTTAAATTAACACTCACAGTTAAGTAGTGTAGCAAAGCTACAAAATGCTGGATGCTCTGTTTGAATGTTGGGTGCATTCTTGTGAAGCTTCCCAGTTACAACAATTACTACCAGCCCTAGGACAGGCCACCCACTTCTCTTCCCTATTCCTTGCTGTCTTGGTATTTAGCCTTTCAGCTTCTCCTTTCCCAATTCAGCACAGTTTATCTTTCAGAACCTTTCAGTCCTTGATGCTCCAGATCCAGGCAAGCAGAGTCAAGATGATGGCAGCAACAAAACCCATCCAGTGATCAACAGCCAAGTTAGTGCAGGAAATCCAAACAAGAAGACAGAACAGAGAGCAGCTAGAAGCCCACACCCCACCTTTCTCTTCTGCTTCTCTCACTAAACCTTCTGGCTGGGCTTAAGAACCCTCCAGGAGCTGACCTACTACACCTGAAGGTGGATGGCCAGGTGAAGCTGGTGAGGGTAATTCCAGCCTGGTCTCTCTCTGAGGGCTCCAATAGGAATAACTAAAATGGTTTGGCTGGGGCACACTGTCATGATTCCAAACACCTTACAACCATGATTCAAAACAAAACAGGTGCTGAAGGGAAGAATGTAAATAGAAGCTGGATTATAAACAAACACTAACTGAGGTCTTTGGTCTCAGTGTTGTATCCCTGACTCACTGTTTTAGGTTTAGCTGCTCAAGCATATAGGAAACAGCACTCCTATGAAATATGTAACCATAAAAAAGACATTTTAGCCACCTCCAAGCATAAGTAGTTTGACCATTAGCTGTTTTGTGTGTCTCTTTTGCACATGGAGTGTTACCACTGAAATCCTGTGTCCATTATTTGAGCTACAGTGCCCAGAACCAGCTGGGACTAGTTGAAGTCAGATTCAGCTTTCCATGGGAGCTGGGAGCCACACCTGACCCAAACTGGTCAAAGGGATATTCCATACTGGTTAGTGATTGATGTGCTCAGGAATAAAAATGGGTAGAGGAAGTAAACAGTGAAGTTTTGGCTTCTAAGGGGGTTGTTGCTCAGCTGGTCTGCCTGTGGGACAGGGTGAGTAATCTCTTTTGTCCCAATTGGCTTTTTTCTCTTCCCTCGCCTATTAAACTATCTTTCTCTCAACTCATGAGTTTTCTCATTTTTGTTCCACTTGTTCTCTTCCAGTGGAACTTGAATGCTCAAGGAGAAAGGTGGTCTTGTGAACATATCAATGTGGAAACAGCATTGTGGGACATTGTGCCAGCCACAAGGTTAGAGCTGAGGCAGTTTCTGAGGCCCATCTATAAAGACACCTTCAGCCTGATGTAGCACCTACTTTTCTGCTCTGGTAGGGATGAGATTTCTCAAGAGCCTGTGTGAATTATGGAGTAAGAGGTGAGGTACCCAGGATGCCTCCTACTGCTAGGAACTGTGGCCCTCAGGTCCTTTTCAAGCTAGCTTCCCACAGATATATGTGCACTTCTAAATGACTGTCTAAGGATAGTTCATTCAGAGACTTTTCCACTGGCATTATAGACAAGATTGATCCAAGTTTGGATCTGTCCACCATCCATTAGTTACCACTATCCCAGAAAGTCTTGAAGTTTCCCTTCTCCTCCTCAAGCCAAAATATCACAGTGGGAAACAGTCTCATATCAGTTCAAACACTCTAGGAGGAAAAACACTGAAAATTATTATTAGGTATTAAGTCCTCCATGGGGACCCTGGTGGAGACTGAGGCTATATGCTAGATGTATGGATTTCCAGTTGCCTCCAGGACAACCCCTGAAGTTTCAGGCTGCAATCCACACTGTGCCACTGGCCAATTTGTGTGTATGGCTTGTTGCAAATGCCTGTAGGCAGGGAGGCACAGCCTAAGCCTTGTTTAAAACATGATAGGAAAAGACAGGCATCTGCTGCAGAATACCTGCACATGCCTCCAAATGGGGAGTTGCTGTGGTGGAAGGTCCCGATCTGAAGGAGAGAGTAATAGGAATTAAAACATTGTCCTCTGTCACCTATTCTGATTAGGATCCTGACTACCTGGTCTCCTTTCCTCCTTGAGATTTTATTTCATGACTGATGGCTGTGGGGAAAACATGGTGTGAAACCACCACATTTCATGGTGGCTGGACAGTACACTAAAATATAAAAAGGAAGATTTCTGGTCTGGCAGGGACAAGCTCACAGGTTATTTATCCAGGAGTGAGCTTAGTAAGCTTTTCCAAAGGTATCTGCAGCCAGCCTCTGTCTCCAGGCATGGCCTCCTGGCCTTGGGAGGCAGCAGTGCTGCTTGCAGGTGGCTGGGATGCTCATACCCAGGGTATTACTTTTACTTACACCCAGCACTTTTTGTGACACATGGATGCAACCCAGAGCTGAGAGGGCAAAGCCACATTTGCACCTCGTGCTTCAGACTCTTGCAACACATTTCATTTTCCACTCCTGTGGGGCTTCCTGCTCCCCTGTGCAGCTGCTTCCTATTGTCTCCCCATCATCCCAAAAGCAGATGACTGTTCCTCTCCCAGAAGCCCTGCACCTCCCTCCTAGACTCTTTCAGTTTAGCTTAAATGCTTTTGAGCAGTAGATGCTTCCTTGCCTGGATGAGTTGAAAGATGGAGAATTTTTGTTTGACCAAGCTGCCCCTTAATCCTTTAACAGGAAGCTTTTATCCAGGCAGTGAAACACCCAGGACAAAGGCTTGTTAACAGAAAATATTGCAGTGTTGTGTTTTGTTTGGCAGCTGACTGCAATTCTTTATAGACATGCATGTGTCCAAGGAAGCCTTGCCATGGGACTGGATGCAACCTGCTGGGAGCAGGGGAGGGAGAGGAACTGGAGATGGGTCCGTGATGAGATTGCAAACTCCAACTGCCCTGCATGTGTCATTAAATCCACACTTCAGTGTGGGACTGTCAACACTAAATATGTCAGTCACAGGTAGAAATTGCCTGGCGTCCTGCAATTTATATTTGCATGAAATCAAAAATAGTAGGAGGAAATCTGCCCACAGCAGGCTTTCAATTTACGTCAGTCTGCCAAACTCTTCAGCAAAAGCAAGCCACTGTGTGAACACTTAGTCATCACCTTCATTTAACATCCAGTGGGTGTAATGTTTGGCAGCCTAGCCCTCTGAAGAGACAGCCCTGGCATCTCATTTTAGCACATTATCTCATTATATTGTGTGCTGTAGTATCCTGGTGTAAGGAAAGAAAGGAAAACATATAGCTTTGTGCACAAGGGCCACACAATTAAAGCTGGCTTCTCTGGGGCAAGTAGAGTGCCTGTGATCAAAAACTGGAGGGTGAGAGATACAGTGGGTAAGTGAGGCAAGAGCTGTGACTGCCTGAGGTTGGAGACCAGCACCATCTACAGCTGAGGAACCTCTTTCCAAACCTGCTTATGGAGAGAAGCAAAATAGACTGTCCATGTGACCTAATCCAGTGTAAAGTGTCCCTGCCCATGGCAGCAGGTTGGAGCAAGGAGATCTATAAAGTCCCTTCCAACCCAAACCATTCTACGAATCTACAAATCTATGGATGTATGAAATAGGAGTGGCATTGCTCTGCTGCACTCAGCACAACTTGGAAACTTATTCTCAGTTCTTGACTGTTTTGGTCCTCTGCGTGCTTTTCTCTCCTCCATGGTTCTCAGATGATTGGTGCTCCACCTTCAAGGAGTATGGCTGGTTCCTTGGACTTTGCCAGTCCTTCCAGGGACATTGGCTGGGCCATCCCATGGCTCACAAGTCATCTGACTCGTGGAGAATGGAGGTTGCCTAGTGCCTGAGCTGGGGGATCTTGAGTAGTCTTAGGGTCTCAGGGTGGACTTAGAGTTCTTTGTAGACACCAAAACTCTTTTGAAATGACTCCACTGGGAAGCAAAGGTTTGCAAGGATACCGAGGTAGATGCATGACGCAAAGTTCAAGTTTAGAAAGTACCAAAGGGCACAACATTGATGTTTACTGAATCTTTATCAGCTCTCTTTCAACAAACCCTATGATGTTATCTGCAAGTACTAAATATCTATTTTGGTCCTTAAGTGCTTAATATCTGTGTAATCAAAAATCCAAGGCCCAGATGGATCCCCAAGGGCAGCAAAATTTCAGAGGGATCCATGTAGTTGGCAATTAAGAGCCAGACTCCTGTGATTACACGTGAGACACCAAAACACCTTCCTTTTAGTTCTCCCTGGTGCAGAACCCAAAATAAGAGTGGTCATATAGAGATTGCAGCTCTCCAGTACATTAAACATAAACAGAGGCATGCTGTCACAAAGGCCAGCCAGCATCGGAGCTTGCAGAGGTGGGGAGCCACATACAGACTGCCTCCTTGGGGAGGCTCTGACCATTCCTGCTCCCAGGCTGTGACTAGATGCTCTTTGGCAGTCTAAGAAGTGTTCAAGGCCAGGCTGGATGGGGCCCTGAGCAACCTGATCTAGTGGTTGACATCCCTGCCCACAGCAGAGGGGTTGGAACTAGATGATCTTTGAGATCCCTTCCAACCCAAAACATTCTGTGATGCAGAGATGGCACAAGCCAAAAGGTTTCCAAGAAAAAAAAGCACCTATGACTGAATTACACTTTCCCTTGGTGTCCCCTGGCACTCCATAGGTGACCAGCACAGAAAGAGTCATGGGCTGTCTGTACAGCTCTTGGCAGGGAGCAGCAGTGGTGGAAGAAGAGCCCTCGTCAGGTGCTCTGACTCCAAGCCTGGGCCATGGTGGGTTTGCTGTTGCACCCTCCTCCTGGCCCCAGGAACCTTGACTTTTTTGTGCATGCAGCTGCCTTCTCTCAGTTTGTCTCAACCTCAAACAACTCTTTGCTTTGCTGGCCAGCCACTGTCTTAGACATTTATCTGCCTCCAGGCACTGGAGGAACCTGAACACCACTGAGCATGAGGCAGAAAGTCCTGTGAGAGCTTCAGCTGAGCGACATCAAAATCCCTCCTTGCATGTTGCACCCTTTAAAATGTTATCCCTAGAAAAAGTGGATGTAGTTCATGTGGTGCTGTTGAGACCTCATAACAGGCCATGATGGCATGAGCATCCTTGAAATCCTACCCGAGCTGTGGGTGAGGAGGTGGATATTTTTATTTACAGCCGGCCTGTGACCTGATCCTGTGAAAGAATGCTTGCTAATAGGCCTGATATGAGTGGGATTACTCTCATTATTCAGTAAAGAGTGAGCCCACCAGCAGAATAAACATTGGCAGGATCAAGTAACAGATGAGTCATCTTTTCCAAACACAAAAAGACAGCGAGCCAGTAAATAAACATGTTAGTTAAATTAACTATCACACACAAACTCCAGATATATATAAAACAACCTCGGAGGGATAGCCACCACTGCATACCAAAATACTGTTTAGGTCTGTCCTTACACAAGTGCCTTCAGCTAACACATGCCTGTGCACAGCAGTGCCACTGCTGCGGTTGTCCCTGGCCAGGGGAATGCTCCTCCTAATCCAAACCATGTGCCAGCTGAGCACCAGCAGATAAACTGAGTCCAGCCAGACAAACATCTGCAGGGTTAACTTCTGCTCACCTTTGTTTCCTCTGTGACCTGTTTGAAGTCCATGGAGTTGAACTGAGTAAATTAGAGTGTTCTCAGTGTCTCTGGTGTAAACATAACACTACCATATTCCCCCATGGACATTCAAATAACTTTAAAGAATCAGTATAAAAACATAACCATCAAATTAAAAAAAATAATGTTTAAGCTGATAACTCTTTCCTGAGGCTTTAAAACCTTCTCCTTTTTTAAAATTTTTGTTTTTACTTAAAATTAAGTAGGTGAACATCTCCTGAGTAAACTGATCCTACCAGTGTAAGGATGAAGCAAAGCAGAGCAGGATGCCTTGCCAATGCAGAACTCTTCTTTGTAGAGTCTTTTTGGTGGCTTTTTTCTGACCTTTTCCAGGGACCAAACTAAAAACGTCTGATAGGATCATGCCATGTCCAATTAGACCTCACCAATGCCAAAGTTTTTCCAACTGTCACATTTTTTTTGTTAAATTTTATCCTGCTGTTCCTCACAGGCTCCATCACTGGCATCCTTTATAATAAGGAACTGATCACACCAACAGTGTCTTTAAGGGAGGGGTTGGGTGTCCACTGGAGCAGTGGGGCACTCCCAGTTACTCCAGCATGGTTACTGCTCTGAGCATCCTGGGCCTGCCCTCTACTCCTAGGTAGGTACAAGGTCTCATCCTCCAGAAGGAAGATGGTGTGCTTATTTCCAGGGACTTCTGATTTAGGGTCATTCTGGGCAGTGGTGAGAGCCTGTTTTTCAGCAAGGCTGAGGAAGAAAATGTGTTCAGTGCACGTATTTTCTGTGAAAGTCAGACACGTGTAGGGATATACATAGATGTGTCCAGCACTGGGGAAAATGGAGCTGTTTGGGGCACTTGGATGAATATGCCATCACTGTCTATGATGTTGTGCTTTTTAAATGTGAGCTGTGTGGTTTGTATGGAATTCTGTAGCCTGACATGTCAACTTCTAAATCTTAATGGAGCAATTTTTTGCAGTCCTTTTACCTTGAAGCACTGGGTTATCAACAAAGACACATTTTTCCCATTGTATTTCATTCTTGAAAGAAAAATACAGCTAATAATGGTGCTTGTTGAGATTCTTTCAGCTCTATACTTATTTTGACAGCATTTTAAATGAATTATGGGACCAATTTTTGCTGTACTGTTAGCCATTGGTCCCATTTCCATGGCAATTTTGACATTATCTCTAGTATCTTCTTCAAAGCTTTGCATGGGCTGGGTGCCATGTGGTTTGATGGTGAGCTTTCCCATTGAAATCCATACAAGTCTAGCACATGGGCAATTTCACAGCATGGAAATGATGTCTCCAAAAAAGTGCAGAGTTGATATCTTTTTCCTTGGGCATGGGGCCCACTTGCTGCCTTCTGAGCTGAAAAACACTCCAGTTGCAGCAGTGGCTTTGTGCAACTTATTTAAGGAGTGGAGTCTCAGCTGCTGCAAACTTATAGCTCCTCTGATTTCTATTTCCACCTGATAAAATTACAGCTCATTTGTTTGCTTGTTGGTTTGATTTAAGGTTTGAATTGTGCTGATGAGCCTCACAAGATCCATTTCCTTCTGTGTCTTCAGTCAACACGTCAGTGCTGAACTGGGTTGAACTGCGGTGCAGGAACTTTTCCTGTTTAAACAGCTGTTGGGTGAAATCCTGACGCAGGCTGTGGCAAGGCAAGGAGGCTGATGGCCTTTGGTGGGGCTCTGAGTCTGACACCTGGTCATCTGTCCCTCAGACCTCCTACCTGTGCCACAGGAGAGCTGACAAGTTAATGTTTTGATCCAGGGATAAAACCCCAATAGGTACTCAGCGCAGTCATGGCTCTGAATTCTTCCTGATCATTTAGTGGGACAAAACACACTAGAGCAAAGCAATTGAAAAATGTTTTTTTTTTTGTAAGGCCACTTCATACCTGTGCAGTTCTCATCTCCACATGGTTTGATTTCAGCAGTCCAAGGGCACAGCATGTAAGGCTGTGAGGAATAAAGCTATGTCATTTTAATATGGAGTCTTAGCTACATTTCATTTCACTAATATTTCACAGGAGGCTTCTATGACTGACAACGCCATGTAAATAAAATATATGATCATTTCAAAAGCATAACCTATGCATTGCTCTCTTGTGCTGAGTGCAACATTTGCTACAAACATTCTTCCTCAGCCACCAATAAAATGAATCCACAAAGCTGGTGGACACGGTAGTTTTAACATCAGTCTATCAACTAAACATGCAAAAGAGGTACATGAAACAGGCTAGGGTACATTTATAGACACACATATGTATATATGTCAGTCACTCACTCACTGTCACATATTCACATGGTACAAAATATCAATTTCTTCCTTTTCAATCATATACTTTTAACAAATGTAAAAATAAATTACCAGTAAAAATAAACCAAAGGACTCATCTGCCTACACATTGAACTGTGATATGCCCTGCTTGTCAGTAGGTGTCATGCAACACCACAGTTTTGAAACACCTGGCTTGCACAAAAATATCCCTTAAAGAGGATATTCACCTCCAAATGGCTTTTGTTGTTTTTTTTTAAAGTCGCAAATGTTCTTATCTGGGTGATGAGCAAGTGTAACGTGAGCATCTACTAATGAGGGGCTGCAGCTAATTCCTGTCTCTTTGGATACGCAGTCGGTTGCGTTTGGAAAGGCAGCTGCAGCCAACAAGCAATGAGCTGGGCAGACAGGGTAACAAAAAAGAAGAGAGCCTTTGCTGGAGAGACTGATCACAAAGGCACCAAGCCTAATACCTGCTCACCTCTACATTACCTTTCCTCTCCACTTTTCTCCCTATGCTCCAGTAATCCAATAAAAACTCTTTTGTTTCTGTCATAGCTGCAAACACAACTCAATAATGTCATCATACAGATCAGCCAGCTCAATTTTTCTCTAATCCAATCAATAAAATGACCATGCTGTGCTCCCTGCTCCAATTTAAAATTGAGGATGATAGCCTGAAAGAAGTAAATCCCAGAGAGCTGCTGATCAGACCTTAGTGTATCATTTTGTTTGGTTGCTGTTTTCACAGCTTAGTCATACACACATTGAACCTGCAAATGCAGCAATGAAGCTAAACTAAGTGGGAAGCAGAAACAAAGCTGAATTTTGCAGATTTTAGGCTGACTGGAGCCCTCGAGGAGCCCAGTGAGTGCCTGGGTGCTCAGTAGGAAGGGGTAGAGTTCAGTCACATGTCTGGCGTCACATGTGTGTGACTTGGCAGACCACATAGATTTATGGTTCTGTGCCCTAAAACCTAGATCAATCCACAGCCCTGAGGGGTTCAGAGTGCCCTGAGAGAGGACATTACATATAGCAGCTGAGATCAGCAGGCATTTCCATCCCAGCTCCCTCTGGCTAATTCCTGATAACACTTTGAATGTCTATTGATCAGGCAGAAATTCTTCTATTTGCTCCTGCAATTGAAATCTCATTTGATTTGTTGGCATGAAGACATCACCAGCTTTTAATACAAAGAGAATGATTTTTTTTTCAACATCTATAAAGAAGAAAATTGTTGCAACTCATTTTTTATTTTTTTTTAACAGCTCTAATGCCAAAACAGCTGGGGGAAGCAATCCTGAATTTGTCAGACAGATAGATAGCCCTTGTTGCAGAGAAGTGTTTTGGAGTGTTCCGGTTAAAATTGGTTTTCATTTGCCAGAGTTAAGAGCTGTTGAGAATTGCACATGCAGTAAATATTTTAACACTGATAATGCTGAGCTGGGAGCTGGCAGAAGCTCTCTGTGCCTCTGCCGTGGCTGCAATCTGGCCAAGTCTGCTGAGGCATGGGATGTTGGAGGCCCCAGGGGCTACAAACCAAAGGGGTCATGTGGAAAGATCCAGAACACTAAATGAAGTGAGCAGGAGCCAAAAAAATGCCAAAGTCCCCCATGGCATCTGACCTCTCAGACCCCGTCTAAATCCAGCCCTAGGACAGGGTGAATTTTTTCTGCCTCACAAAGTCAGGCTCCCCAGGGAAGATGCCATGCTGGTGTCACCAGTCAGATAGCAAAGTACTCTGACAGCATATTGATTTTGCACAACGTAAGAATCTTCATGGAGAGAGAGAGAGATTTACTGTGTGGTTGATAGACAGAAAGGCAGGTAGCTGTGTAATCAGAGAAAATGGAGTCTACTAGCAGCATCTTATTTATGGTTGTTTATTGTGAAAACACAGAGCACCCAAGAAGGGCTGTTATTTTCTCTTTAAAAGCCCTGGGAACAGTTTCCCAGCACCACATGCAGTACTGCAGTTAGTGAACTATCAGACAAAGTAACTTGGACCAATGTTTTGTTAACAGATATATATTGCTAATAGCATAACTATTGATCTGTCTCTTGAATTGGGGCCAAATCTTGGTTCTAGTCAGAACCTCTGGGGTAGCTATAAACTGTGCAGTGCCATGGCTGTACCACCTTCCACAGAAATCCTATTACCTTCAATTCATGTTATTGTTTCTTCATCCTGTAAATGGCCACAGCAAATGTATCTATAGGTCCAACATCTGGGGGTGAGCAGAGAGAAGATGTGACTGGTGGCAATGTACTTGTCTGTAAGGCTGTCAATAAAATCTATAGATTCAGAAATAAATATGGATCATCTTAACAGCTGGAATATACAGAAAAGTAGAGATACAGAGGGGGAGTGGGTGGGAATGAAAGAAAAATTCATTCATGAGGTGTATGCAAATATATGTCTGCAGATACACAGTTTCCATACATATTACAAGACCGTGGACAGACAAGGGTGGATATGCATTTTCAGAGTTATCCAATTCTCTAAGCAAGGGAAAATACACAAATATAGCAAATAGCTCAGAGCAGCAGAACTAATGCAAGCTGGTTTCCTATGTATTTGTGTCCTGGCTTGACTATGAAATATATAACAACCTGTGAGCTCCTGTGAGCTCCAAATTACTATTTCCCATGTCTGGGAGCATGACAGGGTTTCCTAGCATCTAAGAAAGGGTTAGGCAAAGCTTGTCTGCTGTCTTTCTTTCAGTGGAGATGACAGCAAAGCTCTTTCCTCCACTTGGCTGCTGATTTTCATTACATCTGTAGGGATACAGTATGATTGAGATTGTCAAATATGTTTGAAATTAGTCAAGGAGTTGAAAACTTATTAGTAACACATACACATCCATACGTGCACACACGTGCAGCACGTGCTTGCAGAAGCATGGGCTCATAGGAGGCCAAGCCTGGAGGAATATGCAAAAAGCTCTCTGATCTATAAACTGCTCATTCCCAGTGTCAAGCAAAACAGCAGAATGTAGTTTATTAAAATATTTGTAAGTCTGTTCTTAATTTGGATTCTTTCTATGGGAGAAAAAAGAGGTGCCCTTCTTAAGAGCAGAACTAGATGCAAATGTGGAGTTGTTTATAGATTTGAAAGTTGGGGCACAATTACATTCATGTAGCCCAACATCCTCACCAAAGAGTGCACAGGCGAGGTAGTTCCTGCATGCACAAGGCACACTTAGTGCCTTAAGCTGAGTAAGACTTTGTTAAGACTGTACCTGGAGTGCCATACCCAGTTCTCCTGCCATGTGGTAACAAAGAATTCGACCTGGAATGGAGTAGAGCAGGGCTCATAAGATGTTCAGGAATTTTAGCATTTATTTTTTGAGGGGACACTAGAAAAGGTTGACTTGTTTAGTTTATCAAAGTGAAGGTTGAGGGAGAATATGGTCATTATCTATAAAAATATCAGGGGCAAGTGTGAGCAAAGCAGAAAAACTGTTTAAATGTAGAGAATATTGACAGCTAAGAGCTCACAGTTATAAGTCAATCTTCTAAAATTAGAACAGAAGTTGAAAGAAGCTACCTAGTGAGCAGAAGAGCTAATTCCTAGATCTGCATTTTAGCACAAGTGGGAGTAAATGACAAACTCATGTTAAGATAAATCTTAATAAAAGATTGCCAGGAAAGTGTTTGACACAGCAGTATGTAACTAGAAGAACTTAGACTTTGCCACCCAAGATGTTCTTCATCCTCATGAGGTTCTAAGGGACTTGCAGTTCAGAGGCTGGAAATCTGAAGCTGAGCTGTACACTATATTGGAAAAACAATGTGCTCAAGGGTAGGTCTGCAGTGCAAAACCACATTCTACAATGAAGGAGGATTGGGATCTACCCAAGAATGAAGGGGAATTCAGGCCCCTTTCCCTACACAGCACACCAAGTGGCACACCATGCAAGCCTCCAAGTGATGATTGTAGCCCCATCACTGCTCCCACTTAGGCTGGCACCTCATCAACTCCTGTTAATTGCCATTAGTGAGCACAGTGTTCTATCCTCTTTAATGAACTCAGAGTTTCTTTGCTCATACCCTATTTACCAGGCTTGTAAAATGTGTATAGCCTACAAGTGGCAGAAAGGGTTTGACTAGAAATATAATTAAGAGAATTCTATACAACGCAGATGTGGAAACTGTGGAAGGCATCTGCCATAATGCCAATGCTGTTGGATACACATAAGTCATTGTTGCTAAGCCACTCAACAGCATTCCATGTTGCATGGATTTGATTTCTTTCACCCAGATACTGCTGAACAGATTGGTGGGAGTCTGAAGAGAAGTAAACAGAAAGATTTATATTCTGACTTGCACCCTAGGTGCTGAGCCTCACTGTCCACTAGCTCTCCTGCCTGAGATAATTTCTGTGGATGTGTAGGTGTAGGAGAAATCTCATTCCTAATGTGGCATATAGGCTGTATTTCAGTCTCTCTTTATGTTTATCAGTAACATAAATCTCTCTTCTTGCAGTGCAGAACATCTCTTGGAGACAGGAACTCATTGACCACATGCTGCAGCAGTTGGAGAGCCATGCCTACTAATTACTGGCACTCTGCAGCACTTCATCAACATTTGCTGTTGCAAGTAATAATAATGAACCACAGCATGGGTTGGATCTCGCAACCAGTAGCTTCCTTCCTACTTCTTGGGGTTTTTTACCCTAGTTTTTTTCTTTTCACTTTTCACCTTTGCACCCTGATCACCTTCCTCATCCCTGGACCATGAAGAGTGTCCAGGTTTGACAAGACTTCCAAGTTGGAATAAAGAAAAATGAAGGCATGAACCCTGTCTGGAAATTTTTCTGAGACAGAGATTTCCCCTGACCCACTCTCGCATATTTCAAGAACTATATTTAGGTTAATGTTCCCCAGGGTATGGCAGGCCTGACCCTAACAGCAAGAGCTGGTGTTACAGGATAATTTTTGTATGTCAAGAGAGCAGGAAGCCTTTTTGGATTGTAAGCAGAGAAAACCAATTGGATGTCCATCCAGATTTTTGTGGTGTAAACCATCTGCACTCAGACTAAAAAGATTAAGAGAAGTGATAGTGCACTAAGTTACCAAAGTGAATCAGGGAACTCTTCTCAAATAAATGGGGACCTAATGCTTTAAAATGCATGTGAATGTTAGAAGAACAGAGGTTTTACACAGTTTTTCATAGTGGCCTTCTTTTCATCTCTTACATCTCTGCAAGTTTCTCATAAGCAGGTGGTATCAGCAAAGGCTGGACAACTTTCAGACAGCCACAGTGGATGCTTCAGGCTGGTCCTGCAGTCCTGACCACCCCTGACATCTCCCTCCAGATGCTTCACAGGTTATTTCAACCTGGCTGACATCTGTGGTCTGACAGGTATTGCTCATGTGCTGGACTTACCTGTGTGTTGCTCTAGTTTGTGATGGTGCCACCTTGCCTGGAGCAGGACAGCACCAGTAGCAGAGCGTGGTGGATCTCTTACTCCTTTTCTGTAAATTCTTCCTTTCCCCAGTCACCTTTCCATCCAAGTGATCTTGGAGAAATCAGCTTTCTCTCTATGCCAGTGGAAAAAATTGCAAGTCCACCTGAGGCAAAGCCCCGTCAGCATCAGCTCAAGAACTCCCCACATCTCCCAGCCACACCTCAAGAAATCAGATGTAACATCTGAAAGTCCAGCTCACATGGTCTCTTGGCTTGGGCTGTACAAAGGGTGGCTCCCAAAGAGTTCTAAGCCCATACCCTGGATCCTTCCTCACTAGAAAACTACTTACTTACTTATTGCTTCTACATGGCAGTACAAATCACCTTCTTCTTTGCATCCACGGGCCCCTGTAGTCCCTCCTTAGCCAGCAGCCTGGAGACTCACACAGATGCTTTCAGCAACACGTGCTTGGCTTCTAAGTCCATGGAGAGCACCAACCTGCCACTGCACAGGATGAGGCAAACTACAGCCCATGCAGCATGCAAGGCTTCGCATTTAACTGCTTTATTTTCTGGTATCTTCTTTCCTGTTTATTCTCATTAATACTTATAAAACCACCACCAGTACTAAAATAATTTCCAGTATTTTGACTAGCACCTTGTATTTTCAAGCTTAAGAAGCTAATGTTGGTCATAACACATCAGCCTGAAAACCTGTATTGTCTAATACCCTATTTCTGAGAAAAAGCAAGGGAAGAACTCAGCGACATAAACTGGTATTGACATGAAATATCCTTCCTGCCTCCAGCAGCTTGGGGACTACACAGGCTGTGCAGGCAGGTTTTGTATGAATGATAATGGGATAAATGCTCTTTATTTTTAGTCAGCCAGCACATACAAGAAGCTTTTAGGATTTTAGTCTACTAAAGTAGGAGGCAAAAAGATTTTTAGATGTTATTTATTTCTATATATAGAGAAGACTACTGTTTATGTCCCCCAGTGTATTCCTGTTTTCTTTTTATTCTCAAGATTTTTCCTGCTGGAAAAGCAAATATATCTGTGAGTTAAACATATCTTTTTAGTTGAGACTGATATGAGGACTTACTGGGAAAAAAAAACAAGGTAAAATACTGTCTCAGTTGAGTCTTTTTTTTTCAAAATAAAATACATATTGATGAATACTTGTCAAATCAGAATATGGATGATCAACAACAAGGCAAACAGTGTTAGTTTGCTGTTGCTTTCCCAACTCAGAGCCAAGATTCTCAATGGTGCCAAAGATGAGTGTCAGTAAGTGCCAAAGAAAGTCTGTACCATGCACAACCCAAAGTTTTAGTGGTCCTACCAAGCCTAAAAATGATCCTACATGCTCTGAGTGTCCTTTCCTGGCACTTGTCTATTGATCTGCTACAAACATATGTGATATAGCATAGTTGAATTGCCCGATTTGAAACATTATACAGTCTTCAACTCCCACTGATCTCAGTGTTTAGGTTTCTGTGAAAAAGAAAACAAACCACAAAACAAAACAAGAAAGATCTGGTTATCTTTTCAGGAGTGTAGATGTGGAGACAGAAAAACAGATTCTCAGATCCTGCCACCAGATGTCTGATGGCATGTTTGGAGAATTAGTAAGAGTGGAAAGACAAGAAAAATGGAGAGGAAGTCTTCACCCAAAATGACTGGAATGTATCTGTTAGCAATTATTATGTCATTATGATTTCAAAAACAATACATATTAACCGGTACACAAATCTTTGTCAGTGCTAAATGAAATGTTAACCATTATATTCCAAATGCTTTATCACAAGAGACATTTTGTGACATCAGAAACTAGTTTTCCTTCCACTCAATTATCTCTATTAACTGGTAATGTATACTGAATCCCTGCCATGCATTTTGTAATGCTGATCCTCATTAACTGAGTAAACAGAAATGCAGCCTCATTGGCAAGGCAACTCAAGTGACCAGAGAGCAGGGATCACTCTGGCCAGAGACCATCCATCATCATCCCTGTGCCACGGTATGAAGTTAGCATGTAATTATTAGGCACTCGGGGTGAGCAAGACTACAGATGGAGTCTGGAACAAGCATAACACTTCCACAAAATCCCACAGCTGTGGCAAGGTGGAAGACTTTGCTTTATAAGAAGCATTTTGCAGCATCAGGTAGATTTCAATGCCCCAAAACCTGAAGCAATTTATAAAGCAGGATGACATAAACCCAAAAAGAACAGTGCACACAAACACAAAACCTGCTTTTGTTTTATCCCATGCAGCAGTGGAAAATTGGACAATTATCCTTCCCTCGAAAGACTTGAATTATAAAAGACATTTCTAGATCTCTGTAAATGGCTAACTCTCACATTCTTGAGTAGTGGGCCTGATGCTTATTAACTTTGATGTCATGTATAAAATGCTATCAAACTGAGGATCCACTTCAGAAAAACATTTAAGCACATGCTTAAGCTTAACTACTGCAGTGAAGTCAGTAGGAGTAAAGCTCATATTTAAATACTTTTGCAGCACAGATGTTACTATGAGTTGAAAAGCAGTCCTGGACTGAAACTGAAACTGCTTGGACTCCAGAATGACTGCATCCGCTTTGTCTCACTATGGAGTGGTTTGAATGGCTGAGCAGGGAGCACAGCTGTGCAAAAATAGCCCCAGCCCCAAAATCCACCAACTTCAGATCTGTTGGCCTCTCTCCCCCATTTGGTATAATTGCATGAGCACAGCTTGAAACTCTTCTCACTTCTGCAAGTGTAAATCACAAGTAAATCCTCTGAAGAGGGGACTGAATAGTGGAAAACAGGGAGAGAGTGAGGCCAACTCTTCTCTCTGTAGGTACTCAGTAAAATCACACCAGCACTGGAAAAACAATCCCTAAGGAAAAAAAAAAAAAGAAAAAAATTTTCTGCAAAACTGTCACACCCTACAGCTCTGAAATTCCTACTATACTCCTGTCATCACCTTCTGATCACCCTTTAACTTTGTAGCTTATCTAATTCTTCCTGAGTTTTCCAAGTCTGGTTCTCTCCTGACAACACTTCAGTGTAAATCTGCCGACTGTGGTTACATGTGATTTACATCAGCAGGAGCAGACGAGTGAAGAAATTACCTCAGTGGCCCTTACCTTCCCACCACTGAGCATCCTTAACTCAAGAAGAGTAGGGATCACACCCAGCAGCTTGTCCCTTGTGGGATGCACAGTACAGGCATGGAGCCTGTTGCAGGATTTATAATGGAAAAGGTGGTGATGGCAGTGCTGTTCTTCCTGCAATTTACATAAAATCTGTGCAGAAAGAGGGAGAAAAATTGTGAACATCTGGCTATACCCATAGCCAGTACAGAATTCCATTACAGTGTTGGCATGAGCCTGTGAGCATGGCATGGCTAAATAATTCATTAAATTAGCAGAAGTTGCACGTGGAAGACATACAGTAATACAGTGCAGAGCAACACTGTTCTCTATGGCAGAACAAGCTTTACATGATGAGGTATTTACTACCTGATATTGTAGCAAAGCCTAGAAAGATGTTGGTCTTCCTCCAGTGAATTTAGTATGGGATAAAAGTTCAGAGGACACTTATTGCCCAGTCTCATGGATGCTTATTCTGCATGACAGGGTACAAGGACAGCTGCTCTCCCTACCTTCATGGCAGTTGTGCCACTGCCCTGCAAAGAGGCCCTACCCAACCACTACCAAGACAGGAAAAAGGATATAAGCAGGACTGATCCCACTTACCATTGCAGCTCACACAGCATCACTCCCTAGATGAGGGTGATGAAGAGCTCTCAGCCTAGCAAATCATGTGGTTTCTGCCCACCTGGAACTCTTCTGTTATGTGGGTGTTTGTGTCTCTCAGCCACTGGGTGAGGCCCATGAGATCAGCACCTTGAAACTTGAGCACAATGCTCAGCAGGGCATGCAAGCTCCCTGGAGCTGGATCCAGGACACCAAGGCCTAGGGTGAGGTCCTTGACAGTCTCAGAGGAGCTAGGAGCAAGTCCCAGGGCAAGGACTCCTGCTGTGGTTCAGCACTGACCCACTGACAGGCATTTTCTCACTGTGTCAAGAGATTCTTGATGTGTGCAAACAGTTCAGGCAGTCCCAGGATTAACCCACAGAAGAATCTGCTTAAATAGCAACAAGAGCATAACCAGAAATCAGCATCGAGTGGAGAACACAGACAGAAGCAGCACAATGTTACTCAAGACTAATTCAACCATCTCTAATTTGCCTAACATAATGCATTTGCATCTACTCCGAATTTACTATATTAGCTTCCATACAGCATGATGTTGGCTCCCTGCAAACCCCATTTCTCATCTCTTTGTAAGTTAAATTTTTACTGCCTTCTTTCTTTCCTTGTTTGTTTTTTTCTCTTTCTTTATTTTTAAGGCAATGAAATAAAGAAGAGTTCCTTTCTATTGTTTTGCAAACAACTGCTGACTTAAAGAGCAAAACTGTGTCAGATCTCTGTATTGTCTGAATGAACGGCATTCTCAGAAAGGACAGTGCTTTCATCTTAATTGCTAGCTAGCAACAAATGTTTAGGAGTTCAACACTTCAATATAAATCAATGATAGAAAAAAATCACAACAATTTACTAGAAAAGAGAGTATCCTTTGGATATTGTATAGTACTGCAAGAGTAGGAGAATTAAATAGCCCATACTAACACAATATTTATAAATCTCGTTTACACCAGTCTCCATAATTTTAATTTTTTTTCCTATTCCTGATCAGTTTGCAAACAGTGCTCTGTGTTCTGATAAACACTGAAATACAGAAATCTTGCAATACCCTGTGCTTGTGAGTTTACAAATGAGCTGTAGAAAGCCCTAGTAATTTAAAACTTAATTTTTAAAAAACATACAGATGTCTGAGACTGCAGAGCTATAAAATATCACCTTGAATAGGAGTGTGATTCATTGTGATGTATTTAATGTCAGGGCTTTCATTATTTAGCATGAAACCTGGTCAGTGCAGTTGGCCCCATTCCAATGGCTGCTGCAGTTCCCGTAGTCACTCCACCGTAATCATGTAGCCTGATCGAGTGATAGCTCAGACCAGTGCAAGGATTACAATGCTTTAAAAAGGACTAATGATCTGAAGTATCTGTCCTTACCTTGAAAGAGCTTAATCTCAGAGACAGGGGGAAAAACTGAAGGTCTATCAGGTATGCAGAAGCTGAGGTGCCTAGAACCATGGACACCAGTGGCTGCCACCTTTCCCAGAAGAGAACTTTCTATCACAGAGCATCACCTGAGAGTTGCTTTTAAAAAACCCCTCCAGTCTCTAAACTAAATAAGATTAGCATATTTTATCATTGAAGATAAATCTTTCTTGCTAAAATGCTAAGACTTTGTTATAAACAAAACCAGTCTTGTCTATAAGTCCATGGTGATGTTCACTAAAAGGTTGGTGAGGCATTGGCACAGGTTGCCTACAGAATTTGTGGATGCCCATCCCTTGAAGTGTACAAGCCGAGCTGGATGGAGCTTTGAGTAACCTGATCTAGTGGAAGGTGCTCCTGCACATGGCACGGGGATTGCATCTAGATGATTTTAATGTCCCTCCCAACCCAAACCATTCTATCCACGTTTCTGTAATTCTATGATTCTATGATGAGTGTTTTGCACATGTACCCACAAGCCAGTGTGAACCATTCACATTACCATCTGAAACTGACATCCCAGCTTCTCCAGCAGCTGGTCCCTGTATCCAATTAGTTTTCTTGACAGGACCTGAATATTAATTTGCTGTGGGTTTTAATTAAATATTGAAGAATTACAGTGACATAGCATGACAGCCTACTGCAAAATAATTTACAATATCCTGTTACACTGTTATTCTAAAACAATTTTCTTAGCATGTTTAATCTTCTTAAAACCTGCTGCTAAGTGAAATTACTGTATTTTGCTATATATCAAATAATGATAAATGGCATCTTGCATTTACATGTGCCTTCCATATCCAGGGAGCAGAGTACTCCTTCTTACCTGCTTCCCTTCCTCCCTTAAAGAGAAAAACATTTCTTTCCATCATTGAGAAGCCCAAATTTCTTTAGAACAGATCCCCCAGGGGTTCACTTATATATTAAAAACTGAGCTTATGCTGAACATGTGCTATTACTATCAAAGGCAGAGAGGTCAAAATGGATATTACAGATCTGTATAAACCTTCTCTGTCTAGCAGCTCAGGTCAAAAAGTGCCAATTCACATGTCTGATGTCTTGATGCAGTTTGTGCATTGGCTGAAAAATGAATCACAAAATCCACCATTCAACAGAAATTAGTTGTGTAATAAAATGGGCAAGATCCTGTTCTCCCTTTCAGCTGCAAACCCCACAGACCATGATGAAATTTCTTAGGTAAATGCAATCCAGAGCTGGATTTACTGGACAAGTGCCAGTAGCAGCAGGTATTTTGTCAGTCTAGTCTGGAAATAAATATAGAGCTGGGCTGATGCTTCTTTTCAGGTTTTTATGCAGTGCCCATCCGCTCATTAGCCAAGCAGTGATCTGCTGTGCTTATCCTTCCACACACCGTGAAATCATGTATTTAAAATAGACCTTCATGATAGTTTGAGGTATCACTGGTTGTTTGAATGACACTAGAATTGAATTTTTTAATCAGCTTTGCTTGAACTAAACTGGCAGAGGAACATAAGATCTCTGAGCACACAGTATATTTTTCAAATGTTAGAAAGATCTTTTTTTCAGCATGAGCAGGAAAAAATGGAGAGTTAATTTTGACAGCACAGACACTGCTGCCATTGTGCAGGCAGAAATTCGAACTTCCCAGCTGTCTTGCTGGCTCAACACTCCATTAGACACTTGAAAGGGAAGAATACATACTGGAAATTTTGTTTGGAAGAATAGCTGAAGGGCAGAATGTTAGACTGTTGTCAGAGTGTTCTGGAAGCCATATAATAATAACAATAATTATTATTAGTATAATAATAATAATATCACTGTTATTATTAATATTATTATTGTTGTTATTATTATTTCCATTCTTCTCTTTATAATGTCCAGCTTCCACATGACACACTGCTGCTTCTCAAAACCATAGCCATGCCAAATGAAACTTGGGCCAGCATCAACAGCCTGCAACCTGAAAGTAGAGAAGGCAGAGGTGCCTGTGGGCTAGCTTCCAACAGCCCTGCACAGTGTCAGTCTCATCTGGAATAATGCAAGGGACATCTATTCCTAAAGCAAAAATTATCATTAAACCAAATAATTTCAATCCAGTTGCAAACACAGTAATAAAAAGATGGATCAGTATGTGGGACATAAAAATAGTGTGGATTAAAAACCAAAAGGGTATGTTACACCTTTATTCAAAGCCTTTCCTCAGAGCCTAGCAGCCTGCCCCAGGCACACTATTCATTTTCTTTGTACGTTATTTTGAAATGTTCCCAGAGCAGGGCTGTTCCTCTGTGCCACCCCTGCAGAGAGACCATCCATGCTAGTGGCAGTCCTGCACACAGCATAGATGACTTCTTCATGCTGGAACAGAGAAAGAAAGTTTTACTTTCCCTATGCTCAGCTTTATGCATATTTGTTTTTCAAAGTAACTGACTAGGATTGCTGCTGTGGAAGTGCTTTGGGGAGACCATGTGATGAAAACTTTAAAAGCATAAAGGGAACTATTAGTTTTTATTAATCCCAAAAGGCTATTCTGAGAGTTGCCCAAAGGGAACATATGAGCAATACTTGAGAAGAAGAAATATTATTTTTCAATAAGGTATAAAATATTTACTATCTGCCAGTGATGGGCGCTGAATGATTTGTGGATATTATTTTGACAGCACAGTGTTTAAGGATGCATTTCTCCCTACACAAGGAGGCCATCAGAGCCATATATCAAACCCTAAAAATCTCTTGCCAGTGTAGATATTGACTGTATCTGAAAACAAATGCAGGGATAACTTACCTAAAAGTTGTGCAATTTTTGAATATGTGTGTATGTACTGTATTTAGCTCCTGTTGGACAATACTCACAGCTGCTGTGTCTTGTTGCTCAAAAAAGAAAGACCGAGGCTATATTTTACATCTCATGCAGGAAATTTAGATGCCTTTCCCATTATTTACTTAGACAGGGAGCCTGCACTCCATCCTGTCAATTGATGAATAAAAGCCTCCTCCCCAGTCAAAGCAGAGCAAAACATAGCCCCAGGGATAATTCACCTTCTCAGTCTTGCCTTCAGATGGGCATATCTCGCCAAGGAACACTAATGAGCTGCTTAGCCTAGAGGCTTGAAAGGGAAGAAAAGTGGATGTCTACTAGTAAAAGAGAGATACAAGTATTTTGCCCTTATTTAAGAAATATTTTTTCCAAGTTCTTTATCAGCATCCTTATAAATTGTAGATCTGTACAAAACTCCTAAAAACAGTGCAATCTTTGCTCCACTGGTCTTAATTCATTTACACAGAAGCCCAGTGGGTTGCATTTTTAATTCTGGCTTCCACTGAACCCAAACTGAGCTGAAAGGGTGTGGATATCATTGTTCAGTATACAGGAGTATTCAAAGCTTTTAATGGTTTCAGGGCAAGCAAAATAAATCCCTTCAGTTTTCTCACTTTTTCCCCCCCAGTGTTATGTTTATTTTCTAACTGGTATGAGACAACAAATTTAAACTAAGACTTCACATTTCATGCAAGGATTTTGTGTAGATGTGCATAAAACTCCAAGCCCCTTGAGCGATGCTATTCTTCTGGATGCATTGCCCAGTAGAACCGCTGGACCTCTGGAAGCCTGATGACACACCTCTGGATTTTTCACTGGAGCAAAGCCTGGAAGATCAGGCTCCCCTAGTGAGAGATCGCTTCACCCAAACCTGACATGTAGCCACCTCAGATATGGATTGTGGTAGCATTCAACAGCAAGATAACCCATGTAATTCAGGACAAGAAGTGTAAAAAGAATAATGCTGCCAGTAGGAGCTCTGGGGATACTGAAAGTAGGCAGATTGCAGCTACTCAAGCTGTAACCAGGCCAAGGAGCCAGGGGGAATGCTGTCAGTAGCTCAACAGTGGCTGCACTGTTCCAGTGACTGGAAGGAACTAAAACCTGATTTATCTCTTCCACCTCTTATTAAACTGCACAGCCCCCTTAAAACTGTCTCAGGGGAGAAAGAGCAATATCTTGGAGGAGCTCTGTAGGCTGCAGAAGGACCTGATGTAGGCTGCCTCAGGGTGCATCCCACAGCAGGGATGACCCAGCCACCTCTGCCAGGCTCCATGCTCCAAAGGGAGGGTGCAAATCTCTAGGAAGTAATCTGTAGCTATTATGGTTGCTATTACTTTTCCAGTGCTTCCTTGCTTTATGGAGCTGTCTGGGCCATTAGGAAGTTTCTGAATTGTATGAGACTTCAATACTTTTTGGGTACCTATGAATAAACTGAGACACATGAAATCATAGCCTAAAGGAAATTAAGAGTCTGAGTTTAATACTGGATGCATGCCTGAAAAAATCTATGAGTGCACCAGCAAGCTGAGATGCCCTCCCTTCATACCAGATTCCTAGTGAGTAGTTTGCTGGTTTTTATAGCTTTCTGCTGCTCAGCTTCAGCCTGAGAGCATTTCAAATCACCACAGCGGAGGCACCTGAACTAGCAGGGCTAGAAACCGTCAGTCTCAGCCTCTTCAATACAAAAAGACTTCAAGCTATTTTGAAACCACCCTTTTGGTAGCTGATCAGACCATCTCAGAAAGTGCTAGCATGAACATAAAGTCAGTTCCTTAACACCAACAATGCAGTTGTTCCGGCATCCCATGACCCACCAGAACACAGATTAACATTAATGAGAAAAATGCCTCTGTTGAACTTCTTCTCAGCATTAATTTCTCAGCCAATCCATGTTCTGTGAACTTGAAACCACAGGCAGAGTCCATGTGAGGAGAGAATCTGGTGTGTCACAGCACTAAGAAGTTTGGAGCCCAAACCTGCCTCCCCTGGGATGGTCCACTTGGTCTTTGCTGGTGGAGTGGTCATTCCCTGTCAATACTAACTCATTGCATGAGGACTTCCACATGGATTCTGCAGTTGGCTGGAATGTGTTGCAAGCCTAGCTGTGACTGACTTCAGCGATTTACTCCTTTATCACTAGTGTGATATATCTGGTGTAATTCACCAGAGATCCACACAGCACTTCATATAGTAGAGCTGACCATGAGAAATCAGATTTTTCCTCCAGATCTTGTGTTGTCTTTTCAAACACAACAAAAATGGAGTTCACTATGTGATCGATCATTTGAATAATTCTCATCTTGATTCCAAAGTATCTTAAATAGTGCCTCAAGGCCTGTCAGAGACTGAAATATTGTAATTTGACTTAAACACTTTCTTGAAGGACTTTTAAAACTGTATTACAAAAGCTGCAAAGAAGACCACCGAACCCTGAATGAGGCACTGACCTAAGCCTCACACCACTCACTGATGGAGATAACCACTCAGGCTGGGGACATTCACAAAGCATAAGCTTAACACCTCCAGGGTGGAGACCACAGCCAGGGGCTATCAGTTGCACAGACCCTGCACCAAAGGGCGGAGGGAGGAAAGGTTTTGGGTATCTTGGAAAAGCCTCTGGTCAGAGCTGCAGTGACTGCCCATCCTCCTGTGCAGAGGAGCCCAGCTGAGGGGCCCTCACCATGAGGGAGAAGCTCATCCACAGCAGAAGGGGGGACAGGCCCCATCACAGGGGCCCCCAAAGGGGTCCCCAGAGCCTGCACCAGAGCACCAGAGATGATGCAACAGACCCTCGGTGCTGCAAGGGACAGTGTCAGGCCAGCCCCTGCACGGGGACACACGAGGGTGTCCCCACCTGGCCCAAGGTGGATACCAACCCACGGGATTCCGTACTCTGTGGCGAGTGACGGCGTGTGGCAGCATGCCGTGGTGTGGAGTGGCGTGGCCACGGCAGCGACAGGGGACCCTCACCACCAGCAGAGCAGATGGAGGGGAGCAATGAGATGTCATTGGGACCCTTGGATGGCTGATATGCTCCCACCTAACCCCTGTCACCTCTCCCTGTCCCCCCAAACCCCATGCACACTTCTTTTTCTATTTCTTTCTTTCTCTCTTTTCTCTTTTCTTCTCTTTGCCTCTCTACTATTTAATAAAATACATCCATGTTTTGGCAACAATATTTAATCTTGTTTGGTTTTAATCTCATTTCTGGGAATATTTAGGATCTTCTAAGTTCTTTTCAGTTTATGCACAGAGACCTAGATTTCTTTGCTTTTCTGGGTTTAAACTGGATCGTAACAAGGCCTCAATAAAACCTGCACTTGGTAAATTTGCTCTTCTGCTGGAACTGAACCTCTTTAAAACTAGGGCAAAGTTTATCTGTAGAGGCAGAACTGGTCAGCCTGTGACTGTGGAATGAGCTCCCTCAAAACCTAAGGTCCCTGTTTGTGTCTCTAACCTTGCCTTCTTTAAAATAAATACAGAATAAAATGCGCATTTTTCAAAGAAAACAAAGCTAAACAAAACCAATACTGATAAAGCTATACCAAAATAAGACATTCAAGTGAACACAGTTCACTCCAATGCAGGGGGAAGAGTAAACATCACATGGCAGATACTATTCACAATCACTTAAGGCATCAGTGCAAGGAATTCTGATACTATCAAGATGAGCCTATGCAAATTAAAAATTTAAATGCTGAGCTGTTCAGGAACTTCGTGAATAGTCTGCTGTGACACCTTAACTTCTCCCCTAAAATCACTTTGGAACTAAAAAACTGAAGTGTCCCTTTCTGTACAGGAGATCAAGGGAGATACTGATGTTTAAAACTGACACAGCTCACAGACATATTAGAAATTGTTGTAAAAATATGAAGAGAGGATGCCTGAATACATATGATGTATTTTTGGAAGTCAGCGTATCTCTTATAAATCCTGCCTTAGAAATCTATGGTAGGCCTTTGAAGGAGCTGCCAAGGAGGTGAGTAAAGGGGATCAGCTGAAGAGGGCTTGTTCTTTGCCAAAGGGGTTTGGACATGAAATTTTGTTGCATGGTTTCACAGAAAACCCAACATGTTAATGGGAAAGGAAGTAACAATCATTTCTTTTACAGAAGACCTCTGAGCTAAAAATGATTGAAAGCTGCTCCCAGTATCACATGTGTTTGTCTCGTTCTTACCCTTCATTATACAAACATTTTCACTCTTCCATATACACACAAGAGTAACAAACTGCATAAGCCTTTGATCTGACCATTTGTCATTTTATCCATCAATTGATCATTTCAGCATCTTTCATTAATCACCAACAAAAGATCATCATCAGAGTAAGAAACAAAGTTGGAGATTTGGTTGGAAATGAGCTTGAGTCTCTCTTCAATTTTCTTCATTCTAGACTTTAATCCCTCCTCATTAAATGGCATTCCCTACATCAGTGACATTATGTAATGGACTGAGAGGTGCCTTGACTTTTCAGCAATGACAGACAGTAGTCACCATATAGTTAGAGAAAGGGCAGGAAAAAGGTGTTGTGGGAATACAGACATGGTGTGGTTTGGGTTCTGTGAAAGATAAATATGGCAAAAAGCCATACACTCTCTTTTGAGATGCTTTTGGGTACCCAGGAAAACCCCATGAATTTGCTGTATGGGGCTCTGAGTTTCCAGGCCCCCATCACTTTCATATGGTCAGCTGCAGAAAAAGAGGTACCAAGGGCATGTGCAGTGGCACAACCAACTGCACTCAGTTTGTTACAGCCATGGAATGACTCAAGTTGGATTGAGCTGCTTTGGATTTTGAACCTCTGAGTGACAGCTGAGGCCTACCACACTGGTATGGATGGGACTTTTGCCCTCTGCAGTGACAGAAGAGAGCTGCTCTGGTAGCTGTGAATCACTGCCTGCTAACAAGGACCATCAATTACATGGAGCTGCTGATCTTTTCAAAACTATGCTGTGAGCTACTTTTCTACAGTGTAAACCAGATTTCTTTTATATCAAACCCAGCACCTGTGTGAAAAAATATACAATATACACCAATATACAATATACATGGCTCTACCTGGAGCTACAGCAGCCATCAGATGAAGCCATGCTGCAAGGAGCAGGTTCCAGACACCAAGGGACAATCAGTGACAAGCTGCAAACAGTGAAAGAGCCTTTTCTGTTGGACAGCCTTCAGCATCAATTAGACTTTTTTTGCCTTTTTTGAACCTGATTTATTGTGGTTTCATGTAAAGGGTTCATAAAATCTCTAGTAAATAAATGCCCTGGAAATAAGAATTTTGAAACATACATATGTTCCTATATTTCACTTCTTACAAGGCAAACCTTGTGGCTACAAGAAAGGTACGTTGCACATGCTACTAAGTGCATACAGGAGAAGTGAAGTAAAGCTGGGGTCTGAGAAAAGCCCAGGATAAAAAGAGAAAAGCCAAAAACTTCCTTCAAAGCTGTAAATATAAGTAAAACAGGAAAGGATAATGTCAGATGGATTAAGATTAGTAGTTCATGCACTGCCACGGTTCACTTATGAAGAGCATTAACAGTTTTACCAGAAAGGAGTGGTAAAGGAGACTGTGAGCAATCTGCCTCTCCTCTGAAGCAACCTGCAGAGTGCTTGATGCTGACCTCCAAGTCCTATCTTGACCAGGTCAAGAAAGGTCACCTGAAGACTACAGTATAATAAGGTAGGGAGGGAAAAATCGTCAGAAATATGGTTCTGTGACCTGAAATCTGATTGAACCTTCCCTGGTTTGCAGACTGATCCAAAAGGAAATGTAGCAGAAAGCTTGGGCTGACTTGAAATATTATCTCAAAGCATCTCTTTCAGCTCCCTCCTGCATTATTTGGCAGTCTTTTGATAGCACTATTCTTCTCTCAGTGATTACAGACACAGCTGGCTTTCCTCCAGGTAAATGCTGGTTGGGAGCTGAGGAAAGGCCACTGAGGAAAAAAAAGCCCTTGTTGTATATATTGTGCATGGAGAGAAAATCTTAATGGTGTCTACATCATGTGGAGGGAGGTACAAAGGGAGCACAGGGGCTGTACACTGAGGAGCCAGATAAGAAATGGAAATCCCAGATCTAGTATAGACTGTGAAATAAGATGGTAATACTTTGAGAAATGGTTCAGAGGTGTAACAATTCTGGTTTCTTCAGGGAATTAGTAACACAAAAGTCAGTCTGATTTTGCTCAGCAGAAGAGAAACAATGCCTAGCTGACAAGATAGCTCCAAGTACAGGAGATGACTAGTTAGATTACACTGAACAAAGAAGGCTACTGTGACAGTAAAGTTTCCTTTCTTGTGTTTCATGATCTTAACAGATGTTTGCCAGAACACTTTTTGCCACTCAGTATTTTAAAAAACCTAGTTCAAAGGAGTTACGAAATCATGACCACTGACATAACAAAAGAGGCAATAAACTTATGCATATCAAGGTCAATGTGTCAAAAGCTCCGAAGACCCAAGCAAGAAATACAGTGATGTACTATGATATAAATAAGCTACTGTGATGCATCTCAATAAATTCCTTTTGTTACATAGTCAGAATGTCCCAAAATCCCCAGACCTTCTGAAGAAGGGGCTTCTCTAATAAACATTTCCCTTATGAAGAGTGGTATCTGTTTTACATGCATACTATGTTCTTTATTAACTAGACGTTTTTTAATACAACAGTACCATTCCTATACTAGGTTTGCTTGCCATAGTGTCATTTCTATCATAACAAGTAAGCAGATAATTTTTTTTTTTTAGCTTTTGGTGCAGAAATCCAGCACTATCCCTGTAAATACAGGCAGGCTCTTTTATCTTGGCTTTTCTGTTGTGGAAACAGAGACACCTTTACCTCCATGGATGTAAGACCAATATTTTCAAAGTGATCGGTGCCAGACCTCATCTCTCTGTGATCTGGGTTCATTCATCTTGTTTATTTCAATTTTCACATTTTGGCCTAATCTAGCTGTTTACCATCACACTATAGCTTCACATTAAACATAGCACCAAAATATATGTGTCCTGATTTGTTACCTGCCAAAAATGTTCTTTATTTTTAAAGAAGAAACAGGATCAAGCAAAACCAAGGAGTTCTGATAAGGTGAAAGGTAAACCTGTTTGAAGATGCAGTATTCTATAATGAGCCAGAGCTGCCACTGCACCCCTGCATACTTTAAAATCTGAACAGCAATGAATAGAAATAGTATGCATCCACAACAGCCACAGAGCCTAGTGAGGGACACAGATTTCCTCCTGTTTGATTAAAGAAATCAATTTATAAACTTACTCTTGTCCTGGGAGCTGCTTATGGCAGTCAACAGGTGAAAATCCCCAAAGCCCTACATTTCTGTTTACGTATTATAAAAAAATGACAACTGTGTTTCAAGAAGAAAAGTCATCTCTCTGGTACTGTCATCTGAGCTTTTGAGCTCAGTCTACAAGCTCCTGAGCAAGCAGTGTAGGTTTTGTCCATGCTGCAAGTGTAACAATTGCCATAGCAAGGGGTGTTCTGCATCATGGTCTCGCTTCAGCTTCTGAAACATCACAAGGGTAAGGCTAAGGAACCACCTGAGATGATTGCCTCACAGTTGTGAAGCAATAAAAACACCATTAAAACAAGGTCCATGTTCACGAAAAAGATGCTGCTCTTCTGAACTTAATGGAAAAATGTGTTTGTTGGACAGCAGCCACTTGTGTATAGTAACGGCCATCACATACCAGCTGCTGTGCCCACAGCTTGACCAGAAAAGGGTAAAAATCAGCCCCCCTCTCCTCTGTGTATACGACATAATGTCCATTGGCATAGTCTCATAGTAAGCGAGGATGATTTGACTCCACCTTCTTATGGATTTTAGTATTAACACAGAGAAACTAATCTCCAGCAGTGTTTTCCCATCCATCCATCCATCCATCCATCCATCCATCCATCCATCCATCCATCCATCCATCCATCCATCCATCCATCCATCCAGACACCAAGGTACTTACCCAACACTAGTTGCCATGATTACTTTTGCTGTGAACACTGAGGCATGCAGACAGAAGTATGATACTACCAAGACTTTGGACTTGGGCCATTTGGTCATAAAGGCAGGGAAGTTAGAAAGTATTTTCCAAGCAAGAAGGCACACATACATCTGGGTAAGTTAGTGCAAGCAGGAAAGGATGGGCAGGTAGCCACAATTTCAGAGGCACATGTGTTATTTTAAAGCAGTTTTCCTTCAGTATATCTGTCACACCCAAATTTATTATTGTCACATAAAACTCATTCCTTTCACAGAACTGGCTTCTAGTGGTCTCTTTCTAAATTATGTGGGTTTCTCTAGTGCAGTTGTGCTCTTTGGAAAAGAAACTATAATCATCTGGATAACAAGTCCAATTCACACAGAAATACCTCTTGCAGAAGCTCAATATTGAGATGGTAATATGCCTTAGGCTCAGTATTCCTATGTCAGGGAGATTCTGAAATTCACTAGAGAGATTTATGCTCAAGAGCTAAATAAATATCTGTCTGTGCAGGAGGTACAACTGCCACATAAACTCAGAAGTTTATTGCCCTTTTGTGCCACTAATCTTGTGCCATGCCCTTATCAGCAAGCAATATTTATCCCCCTTTGCACCTGCTTTGAAATTACAGGATACAAATTGGTGACTAGAGATGGAAGAAATCCGAAATGGCAATTTAATATCATGGTAAAAATTTAAATTTAAAATCATGGTAAGCAGGGCCACTAAGTTCCTCTGGGTAGTAGCCTCTTCCTGCACAGTCAAAGTTCTTGCACATTGTTTGGGCATTGTCCATGTCTGCTTTGGTCCAGATGCCTGAAAAATTACATGAGAAGGAAAATGTAGGGGAGAAAAGATTCATCAGTATGAGCTGTCCTTTAGTATTGCATGTGACCATTGCTAGTGACTTTTCTCTGCTGGCCACCCCCTCCCAATGCACCACCAGATGTGTTCTATGTGTCCAGAGTTGTCATGACTCACAAAGCCCATCTGAATAAGCAAGCCCAGGGTCAGCTCCTGGAGATACTTGACTCAGAGAGGAAGACAACAGTTTAATCTGACAAACTGACTCTGGAGATTGCTGTTTCCCTCCATCTCCCATATCCCTTTCCTTTCCCTCCAGCTCTCTTGAAAGTAACCTGAGCCCGTAACTGTCAGCTTGCTTTTGCACTTACTTTTTGGGTTGTCCTTGTCTGAACTACATACAAATGCAGAAAAATGTCAGTTTTGATACTGCTGAACACTTCTTAGTGTGAGATGGAAACCCGCTGAACCAACCAGAGGCCAAACAGTCCCATTACATATGGAGCTCCTCTACTTCAGGCAGGTGAGTGATTGCTTTGGGCATGTTCCTGTCAGCTGGAACAAGCCACATGTCCAGCAGCCAGGAGCTCGCTGGGCTTGGCCTTCTCCTCTGGCCCCGGCCATCCCATCCCTTCTGTGGGCATCTGGAGGAAGGTGTCTCTCTGAGCGCTCCAGGGAGAGGCCCAGTTTGGCTCAGCTGGCTCTGGCAGCCGCGGGGGCTGCGGGAGAGGCCGGCTGGCTGCCAGGCTGTGCTGCTGCCCTGGGCAGGCGGAGCAGCCATCCCCGCTGGCCTGAAAGCCCGCGGGTCCCTGGCCACGACGCGCTTGGGAGTACAGCTGGAGAGCACGGCCTACCAGAACGGCTGCCAGCCATGTTTAACTTGTCTAGAGCGTGCTGCGTTCTCCTCTGGTTTGGAAGTCGTGTTGAATCAAGCCATCTCGCATGAAGCTCGTGTGTGTGCCAGAACAGTATACCTGCATATGCTCTTTGGAGCAGGCAGATCCCCCATGTGGTTTTGAGAGTTATGGTGTGAGATAAATGGGAAGGAAAAGCTCCTCCTCTGCTCTTTCCTAGCAAGCCCAGAAGATAAAGGGAAACTGCAACAAAATCCAAAATTTCCCTCTGGCAGTCCCGACAATAAAGAAAGTACCTGAATTTAAAGAAGAAGAAGGAGGAGGAGGAGGGCACAGCTATGTCAATGTCACAAGATTTCTACTTCTTGTCCCTGGGCAAGCAGAGGGTTAATCTATCACTGCCACACAGTGTCACCAGTTTTCTGATGCTGCCTGATTTTAAAACAATAATTACAGCATTTCTGACCTGGACCATCAATTATTGTTGACCATACTTTTCTCAATGGCTGTCCTTAAATATTACTGCAGCACTCACAGATGATTTTGATATACTGCAACCACTATTTAGCCACAGGTGAACTCAGACCCTGTCCCCTCTTTGCAGTCAGTTCACTCCCTTTCTAACTGGTATCCCAGCAGTTACAATTTTTGCCCCCTGTCCTTTTCTGTCTAATAGACCTATGCGCCTAGCTGAAGGTTTCAACAACAGGATGCAGGAATTCTAACCAGCCCAAAATATCATCTCAAGCATACAATTTGTAAAGCCCCCAATTGCCTTGCTGAGAAACTTTCATGGTCAGTTAAAGTAAGGATTATCAAGGCATCTACTTTCAACGTCCAGAAAATTGATTGGGTTGGCACATTTTAAATAATACAGTTTTAAGAAAGATTGTAATTCTTGTACAACAGAAAAAGTTGACTCTTTTCTTCACAGATTTGCTCATAACAATAGGGATCTTGATTTTCTCTCTCATTGTTTCCTATCAGACAATTAGAGGATACTTCTGGATCCCCTGGAGGTGCTGCACATTCTGGGTGGGCTGGCTGTCTGGGAACACCCACTGCGTGCATGTTTCCTACAGTCATTCTCAGAAGTGTCCAAGAACCCCACAATTCCCCGTGCATCTGTATAAACTACATAGGGGTTGGCAGAGGAGGCTTCTTCTGCTTTATCTCTGCAATCTGGTGCAGGTCTGAAACCCAGAGCATAGCAGTCATTTTCCAAGATTATTGATAGTGAGTGTAGTGAATATTCCTTCTGACACCCAGTCCAGTACCCTAATTGGAGTAATCAAAACATTGATTGTTTTGGGTGTTGGGGAGTGTTGATCACTAATGTTCAATATTCATATTTTCAGTCCACAGAAATTATACCCCAAGATAGAAATGATCAACACTTCTCAAAGTAAGAGAAAAGCATAAATGTCATCATTAGATGAGATTAAAGAGATGTGGTCTGTATTGCATTTATAACTGGCCTGCATTACAATGAACATGTGCAGTTTAATGCAGATAAAGATAATCTGTATCTCCTGCTAAACTCATTCCATCAGTTCTACATTTATGGAGCTAAAGGCAAATGTTCAAAATTTTGGTTAATGCACCATATGTCTAAAATATTTTAGTTCCATCTGACATTTTTAAAGTATTTTTATTTCAGTGGTAGCTTACTGAGTAAATTAAGTTTTTTCTAGATCTAGGTATCCCATATTCCCTTTTTCCACAACATTCCTAGACCTGTCTGCCACGATGTCTTAATTTTTTGGCTCACTAATCTAATTTAATCTAATGTAATCAGTTTGGTAGCCCCATTAACCTTTTTTTTTTTTTTTGTATATATGTAGGTGCTAAATGAGGCAGAATATGTGCATGGCATGCTAGGATGCCTTTTTCCACTTGTCCATTTTAAAGCATTATTGCAATTTTCTGGACAGCAGCAAGAAAAGTGGGACAACACAGCCCCCCTGCGCAACTCACCTGGTGGCAAATGAAGCATCCTTCATGGTAGATTAGCAGTGAAGCCTGCTGGCAAGCCATGGCACAGTGCAGGTCAGGATCAACTTTGTGCAGACTGCTCAGGGTGACTAATGTGCATGAAACCTGTACCTCAGTAGAAAGACCTTACACAGACAAATATAGACACGGGATGGACAATATAGAGGCAAGAGTATTGCTTCATCCAGGGGAATTCAGGTTTGATAATGGCTGGGAACCCTCACTGTTGTAGGCTGTGCTTTGGGCTCCTCAAAATAGTATTAGGCAAAAATATCCAAGCAGATATAATTACTTTAGTGTTTTCATTTATGACTGCTTCTTCACACATAACTGGTACTTTGCTTTCCAAAGCGTTTTAGCTCTGTGGAAATTCGGGCTGAGAGCAATAGTGCAACAAGTTTTTCAGTGAGACACAAAAGCCATTATAACAGATATCAAAACAGCGAGTCAGCCTAAATGTTTAATGAAGTGAGATTCAAACACAGTTTAATAGATTTTCTGCAAAACTTCACAGGAACATCCTTGTTGGTTCTGAAGGAAAATCTTCTGATTTTCTGTCTGGATCAATTTTGTAAATTAAAATTGTAAGGAAACATAAGCAAGTTTTATTGCTGAAATCTCATCATGCAGCATTGCAAGGAACATTTATTAGTGTGATACTAAAATCAGAGTCAGTTCTCTGACTGCAGCAATAGCAAAACAAATTCTCTCCTGATGTAACTTAGTTTAGGTCCTGGGTGCCGTGCTAAAAGGATACTTCACCTGATGACACAATCGGGTTGTTCCAAGAGGTAGATTAATTTAAGTTCAATGGATTTATGTCAAGAGAGAATTTAGCCTAATATTCCTCACTCGGGCTTCTGTCTAGGGAAATATTCTAAGAGGAAATTTAAAGGAGTTTTGACTGATTTTATTTATCGAATTCCAATAGAAGACCTCACTGGAGACAGGAGAAGGTCAGCTTTTTGTCAGCGCAATCCAATTTAGGTGATTGTCAGAGCAGCAGCAGATGCTTTTGAGAAACCAATAATAAATATTTTTCAGAACTTAGGGACAATTTCTTTTTCATGGATGATGAGGCACTTCTCAGTCACGATGGGGTGCAATTTTCAAAAGTACATTTTAGCCTCTTTGAGCTTCCCCAATGGCAGTGGAAAGAGGTGTAAGAGAGAGGTGTGTGTATCTGCAGATTCAGGCCACAAAAAATTATCAGGACTTTTAAGGACAATTTACATAAATGTCTGACAGGGAAGACAGATGGTGGGTTTAATTGTGTCTGTCTGGGATTGAAAGAGAGACTGGACAACTTCTTGGTCCAAATGCCCTGCAGACCTCCCCATGCAGCACAGGCTGCTTTGCTTTCTTCTCTCACACAGATCCTGCCCTCTTGGCAAAAGAATGAAGTTTTACAATTCTCCCTTCAGCAAGACACTGCTTTATACAAATGCCTGCAAGTGAATCCTGATAAAGTAATCAATCAGTTTAACAGAATGAAATCTGTGTACAAAAAGGTGACATGAAATTATTGCCTAACATATTAAAGGAATACACCTGCTGTAGCCCAATTACACCTTCACTATATACAATGAAATACCTCTCAAGCAAATCCTCAACAAAACAATAAACCTGTCATGAAAGAAAAATTTATTGTTCATCAAGGCTGTGTATTCAGGAAGTAATACTACTTTCAGGGTCATGATGGTAGTAACTTGGCACAAGATTAAAGAAAATTGTAGGGAGTCTTCATTGTATTTTACACTTTCCCTTTGTGGAGCTAACAAGTGTCTGTCCAAATCCCTAAACTTCATCAGCAAAGGATTATTCAGTGGAAAACAAAAGTGCAAATTGATAAGAATAGCAATTTATATATTTACCACTTCTTACTTTGTAAGAAATTCCTTCCTGAAAATAATCTTGAAAGTTATACCAGCTGAAACTGAAGTAACTACACTGAATTTTGGAAAAAAAATATTCTTCTCATTTGCATTGGTGTACCTTAGAGTGGAGTCTGACCTCTTGTCAACATGAAGTATTCAGACTCCATATTCTCGCGTCTGTCTATGCTTCGGTTTGTAGCCTAACAAAAAAATCATGAGGTGAACTACTTTTAATGATTTTCAGTATTAAGAACTTCCCTCTCAATCTTTGCGAAAAAAAAGACATACTAAAATAGAAAGTGTCATATCTCAGCCTTTTGGTTATCTGGGAGCAAGTTACAATCACAGGGAGAAAATGTTGTGAAAGAGGCTTAAATATTGATTGGCTGCCTGCTCTCATTCTGAGAAATTTAATCTGTATATTCCCGTGAGCTTCAATTGCTGAAACCTTTTCAAACAGCTCTGCTAGGCTATGCAGGCAACTTGCTGTTTCACTAACTACTTATCTAATCAAGCTGTAATTAGCATGGTTTTCTATAGAGAAAAATTAAAAATTACCCAAAGCCATATTAGAGAAGAAGCACATTTGGTGGAAGGAAGAAATACAACAGATTTTAGAACTGTCATTTATAAAATGAATGTTGATTTTCCCATCATGGGTTTTTGTGAAGATCAGTGTAAGAATTGCTCCACAAAAATATGATTCCTGAATCATTTAATAATCATTTAAAGCAGAGCTTCTGAACAATTAGAGGTATGATCAGAAATCACAGAGCTGCTGAGCAAGGAAAGTGAAGCTAGTTATCATTCTGGTCCTCCACAATGGGGAGAAGGATTGCCATATAATTAAACTTCCTCAAGCTTTTATGGAAATATTCATGAAATGAGAGCATCTTTTAAATAAATTACTGGTCTGTTTATTATTCTAAAAATATTGCATTGACAAAATATTCACCCTGTCTTGATTGTTAAACTTGTTTGTGAGTCAGGCTCAGCAAAGCATCTGAAGAGCTGAACATTACAACCACGGGAAATTTTCAGTCTGTGCCTACTAAATGACCCCATCAACTCAGGCAGAAGAGACAAAACATACTGAGATCACAGCAAGTGGAACAGGGAAAATGTGCTTCTCCAGCATTGTTTTCCCATTCCCTGACCACACAAAGGCTGTCAAATAAACACTGTGAATTACGGGTCCCCTTATTTCAGAGAGAATATTGCAGAGCTGCAGGGCTACAGGAAAGCAAGGCAGGTCAATAGAAACAATAAAAGTCTTGGTAACATTCTCCTAGGAGAAGAAATTGCAATGATTGGAGTTATTTACCTGATAGTCCCAGTACATGAATAGGAACCAGATAGCTATTGGCTGACATGGTTTCTAACCTCCAGATGTTGGCTCTGCCCTCTTGGAAGATGCCATTTGTACAGCAGTGCTATTAGAGATGGTTGTAGAGCTACTGCTGATCCCCTGACTCAGGGCAGCTAGAGAGAGGACACTAGGGATATCTCCCTTCTGGGCTGTGAAGACCTTAGAGAAGGCAGAAGGGTCATTTGTACTTTCCTGTCTCAAGGCCCAAGCTGGAGGCAAGAATGGAGGTGGTAAGAAGGAAATAGCAATGAAATTAAACACTGAACCAATTCAAACACCAGAGAAAATTCTTTCCTGACAAGTGCACCCATCCTCTGAACCTTGATGGTGAGAATGTGGAAAGGTGAAAGAACTGGATGTGAATGCTGCTTTGCTATAGGTGGTATAAGTGAAAATTGATACAGTTTTGACTCTTATTTGGAGTATCTTTCTTATTCTTACTTGGAAGTCTTGCCTCATTGTTTGAGCCAATCTGTAATGAGTAGAAGGAGGAGGATGCCTAAAGCAGTAGAGCTCATCAAGGGAGGTCTTCTGTCACCTTCCTTTAAAAGGAGTAGGATGAGACACTTCCAGATGTGCCATCAGAGCTGGTGCAGTGACTGCCTCCTGTACTCAATGTTGGATTGCATCCCCAGGATGGTCCCAGTACCCCTCTGCTCAGGGTCACAGCAAAAGGATGAGGCAAAGGTCACAGCTTCCACCAAGGGAATCTTCAAACCCACACAAGAAAGGAAGATTTTACTTAGGGATGAGTGGCCCAGGAGAGACAGTGCCATCTCCATCTTTGGAAGTATTCAAAACCAGTCTGAAAAAGGCTCTGAGAAACCTGGAGTAAGATAGCCCTTCTCAGAGCAGGGTCAGAGCAGCTGAGGCTAGAGCAGCTGGCATATGTATTTGATGGCCTCCTGTCCTTCAGCACAGAGCCAGGTTAAACATTAATGCCTCAATATCAGTAAGACTTGTCATACAACGTGATGGAAGGAGAGATGGGAAATGGACTCTGCATAGGAATGAAAATGTGGACTAGTCCTGGGTTCTAGAAGGCTTTATGTGTGGGAGAAAAGCCAGTGCTGAATGCCACCAGGTCTCTACAGTGGATGGAGGGGAAGGAAAGTGTGGTGTTGTATTTCCCACTGATTCATTTATTAAATGCCTTTCACATTGCTTAACCACCACTTTCCCCTGCCCCTAGCCCTGGCCACTCCGTCAGGTCCTCCTTTTTGGTTCCTGTACCCCAACTCCACCCATGTACCACCCCTGTGATCTGACAAAACCCCCCTGCACCTGGATCACGAGGCCTCTCTGCCTCTGGGGGTTGCCGGGACAAGGTGTAACCGTTAAAGGTCCTCTGAAACCCTTATGGAGAGACCCTTCTCGCCTCCTTTGCCGCCACTGTGTTGTAGAGCTGATAGCTGGCCGGAGCAAGAGTGCAGAGCTGTCCGAAAAGGACTGCGGGGGGACAGAGTGGCTGCCGTGTCCTAAGCAGCTCCGCTGAGCTCTCAGGGAAAGCTGCAGCTTGCTAAACCAAACCTAGCAGTACAACAGGAAAGCATCACTCTGGGACTGCTCCAAGGATGTCTATCATGACAGCTTCATCCTTGACTTGCTAATGGATCTACTTCAGAGAGAAGGGACTTAAATAAAGATTAACCTTTGTATTCTTAGGGAAATGAGAAAGAAACGTAGAATGACCTTTTACCAATTCACTGATACACTTTCCTCTCTATGTCTCGTAAAAGACAATAATAATCATCCTACAGAGACCCAAGGAAAGTCATCAGCGTACATTGTTCTGATCTGATTTTTCAACATTTCTGTCTATCTCTTGCCACAAATCATCTGAAATTTTCTCCATTCATTAGAAAAGAATATAATTAGAAATCATATGAAAATATTTTTTTTTTAAAGAGAACTAACTCTGCAAATGTCTGGTAGATCAAGAATATTTTTCAGATCCCCAGGTCCCACTGAAATGAAACTGAAGTTCAATTATTTTTCAAAGATACCCACAAACCTCCAACATCTTCATTTTATTTCAGTACTATTTTCCTTTCCCTACTGACCTCAGAAACTCATGCCCCCAAGACATGGAATAATCAACTTTTCTATTATTTTAAAAGAGATGTTTGTTCCATATTTTTAAATAGCAATATGATAATAAGGCAGAGGTTTATCTGACTCACAGATACCAGCAGCTGCAGTTCCCCTTAGTAGAATAACCATAACATCCTAAGCTGAAAGGTTTATATGACATCTTTGCACATCCTGTGCACAGATTTATGGTCAAGTCCTTCTGCAAGCCCACATTAGAAAAATTATTGTACAATTCTAGAAATCAATACACAAAAAAGCAGTTTAGTACATATTAGCAAAAAAAATATTTTTTTCCAACATGCATAAACTCTTCTAAAATATTAAAATTCACCCCATCTCAAGGAGCTTGTGTAACAGTGTTCTGTATGAGCACTCGCATGACCTTGCAGTGGCTTCATGCACTGGTGCTAAAAGAAGACCGACTTGGCTGATGAATTTCTCTCCACTGCTTTTTGCCTTTCATTCTCATATCCAAACATGCAGCAGAAACACTTGGATGCAGCATTTCTTCACATCTTTTGGACTATTTATCTGTTCTTCTCTTAAAAATACCACATCCTCAGCAGCTGTAGTCCTTTGCTCTTTCCAGTGCTTTGGCGATGTACTGCCACAGTGTAAGCCCCTGACTCTTGGGACTATTAAACTCTGCTTTATATTCTGTGGGCATGAAGTGTTCAGTGCAGATGAGATCAGGACACCTCCATGTCATGCAAGAGCAAATACTGAGTAATTTTTTGTCTTGAGAACTGCAGTGTAGCCACTTCCTGGTTTTCTCTCTCCTTTCCCTTCATTTTTGCTAGCAGCATCTGAAGGCACTAATTTTGCATATGCTCCAGTGAAGACAGCAAGATGTGCTTTTCTTCTTCAGCTTCAGTAAAGAAAGGATTTCTTCTATGAAACCTAACTGATATTGAAAAAAAAATTATTTTTAAAGATAGTGGAATAAATCTGATCAACAGAAAATTTCAGATTTCACTTAGAAATTCACTTAGAAGCATTGAGTCTTGTACTCCAGAGCTGCTAAGCCAAAGTAAATTTCTTTACCACTCTTGATCTCAGCAAAACTTGCCTTTTTACACCAGTTGAAGATCTGTGTCAAATTACAAAGCAAAATCATATAAAGCTAATTTCCATTTATTCTATGACCTTCCATTACAAAATTATAGTCATCCAGTGTAAGCAATTTGCATGGAATACATCTTCTCTGTTACAATCAATAACGGAAAGAGAGAGCAGATGAGAAGGTACTGTAGTTGTGTTAGAATATTTTCCCAACGATTTGAATGACTGCTTCATTTCTCACAAATACTACATTTTTAAAAGAGTCTTACATGTTTTAATTGCAATGGGCAGCATAGCTTGCTAGACCATCACTGCGAAGCAGTGCCTGAAGCTCTAAAACATTGATACTAATGATCTAAAATTTCACAGAGGGAACCACGGGCAACACAGCAGGTTTGTGTTTCTGTTACAACAAAATTTTTTTTTGTTAACCAAAATGACACATATAATTTCATGAATAGAAAGCAGACCAAGGGAAAAGAAGTGATGTAGCCACTATGTATATATGTAAAACATCTCCTGCAAGGCACAAAAAGTGTGACTGGTGGGAGTCTGTATTTGCCTGTCATGTCAGTCTAAATGCATGCATCACATTTGATGGGTTGAATTCATTTTAATTCCTTTTTCATGCCAGGAATTTCATCCTGATGCTGAAAAAAATATTCTTTTAGCTTTCATACCAATTCTTAGCTTATAATAGTTGGTTATTTATTTGGGTTTTTTGTTTTAAAGTGTCTTCACTAACTCTTGACAAGCTAGAAAGGTCACCAAAAAACCTCAGAAGAGTTGTCTGGTAATTTTCCTATTATTCTGATGAGCAGTATCTCTATTTCAAGTCCATGAACAACAAAACATTTAATTTTTATTTCCACATAGGGAAACTGGGATTTCTGCTTCACATAGGAAATTTCTGTGAATCATTTCAAGCTCACTATTCACTCTTTCTTTTCTGCCTCAGAAATTAAAGCAGTATTTACTGAGTTGGCAATCACAATGATCCTCCATAAATGAGTTCAGGGTTACAAGGTAAAGGAGTACAAGATGAAATGACATTTTTGGCAGACACAATGCAGCAATAGGGCGTGGCTGGACACCCAAAGGCTTTGGACAAAGGACTGCTGAGGCAGTGTTTATAGTGGTAAGATAAGGGTGAGTTTGGAGTTTTGATCTGTATATGATCATGCATGCTAGGTATGTGCTAGGGATGCCTGTGCCCAGTGCAGGCTGGGGGAGGCAGGATAACTCCTGCCCTGAAATCCACCAACATCCATTTACATTGTTGAATGGAAAAGCAGACTTCATCCCAGCCTAAGTCAGTACCCCAGGTTAGTGGCAAGACTTGGGCTAGTCAAATACTCCACATGAGCATGAGGTTGGAAGCAAAACTGCCTGCAGCTGGGATAAGGAAGGGGCCATCTGTCCTGCCTGCCACGTGCTTCTGGAGAGGCCCCAGCCTGGGGGACTGAGTATGGCACATGCACTAAACACTCTGCTGGATGCAGCAGGATCACCAGCACACACTGTCCCCAGCCCTCGGTGGACACAGGCACCTACACGGTTGTTTTGTCACCTCATTTGGCCACCCAGATTGCACCGCAAACAATGCACGGTGAGGCAGCCAGAGCCCCAGCAGGGCAGGCATGAGAATGCCAGGCTTGGGCATCTTCTCACAGTTGCCCCTTGACTGCTGTAGAGCCACAGACAAAAATCCCCACAGTTTGAATGTCAGACAATGTCCTTCAGTGGTGGCTTTATTCTGTGATCTTCATGGGTGGTAAAGAGCTGGAGAGGGAAATACTTGTCCCCTGCCAGGAATTATTAATGCCTTCCTTTATGAAATGAGAAAGGCATGTATGAGCAATCCCTAAACACAAATTGGATGGCTAGATCAGAAGCTGCTGGTCTGGTGAGGTGCCATCTCCTATTTTGTTGTGAGGTCTCAAGGAGTGTCTCAAGAAGTTCCTTGAACCTTCACTTTCTTCCCTAGTTATGATGGACCGTGTGGGTAAAGGCATCAACTGCTCTTCTTAATGCAATGAGCTCTTCTAAGCAGTGAAGAAGGAATTACTGACACTTGACACATCTAGAAATCATGCCAAGTAATTGTCTGTAAGGTTATGGAGCTGAGCTTGACATCATCAGCCTGCTTTTAGAAAACTGTATCTCTGTAAATATTATATGTACATATTGTACGTATTGAAGCATGCACCTGTTTGAAAAAAGTATAACGGAGCAGAACAGACTAACAGTGGGGAATACTTATAATTGTTGTGCATTATTTTTAATCACTTTTCTTCCCTGACAAAAACTAAACTGAGGGGGCAAAAAGGGCCCTTGAAAGAGAACAAGAATGAAACTAGAGACCCAGGATGGGTATCTGATTAGAGCAGGAGAAAGAACTGGCTACAGTTGTGTCTCTAATTTATGACTAGTTACTTCTTTTTAAGACTCTTTACCTAATTATCCTGATTTTTTTTTTTTTTTAAGCACCAACTAATTCACAGGTATTCAGTAAAATATTCCATTATTAATTACAAGGGGATTTATCATATATTTTGAAATACTCCATAAGGAAATGTTCTGTGCTGAAGCAAAGGAGCAACCTTCTACACTCTAACCAGAACTTCTAAGAACAAAGTCTTATCTGAAATAAACATCACACAGAACTGAGATCCTAAATAATCCAAGTGCAAGAACTAAGGAAGTGAAAAGCATACCAGAGATTTCTTTAAAAAAACACCAAGCAACAAACAATCCCAAGGGCAAATCTGTCTCTGATTCTTTTCTAGGAAGAACATTGCATCCTATGCTTGTAAATCCCATATCCAGCTCAAAGAAGCAAGACTGCTTCCACCCTTTCAAAAATGCCCACCAGCCCTTTTGGACATCTACAATCAGGCAATGGCACTTTGCTTTGCCAGTTGTTCCATTCTGGCAAGTACATTTGGGTACTTCATTGTGTATTACCTAAGGTTTTGTTACAGGATGAATCCTGAGGATTCAGGGTCACTGTGCAAGCCCCAAAGGAGACAGAGAGTTAAATCTGTAATTCTGGTCTCCCAACACCTGGATGTATTATTTAGTCTTGTCTTTCTCAGACACTTGAGGAGTGGATGAAATGATGCTTTCCTTCTCAGAGGGCTTTCCTGGCAGGAAGGCATTGGACAGACAGTACCACAGTCATGACTTATGCTAACTGAGATGTCAGCTGAGTGCTGCACTGTGGCAAGGTTCTCACTGGAGCCCACATGTCCTGGGTTGTTTCATTGCTCCTGTATTCCCCCAAACAGGAGGGAGGAGCAGGATTAACATGAAAGTGGAATCTTGTGTATTTGCAGGTTTCCTAATATGGGTATGGGACATGCCAGTAATCAGCATTGTAGAGAACAGCAATATTAGAAAATAACTCAGAAAAGAAAAAAGTGATACAAAAGTTAAATGTTTTTGTGTTCCTGCTAGATGAACTGCAGGAAATTCACATTTAACAAAAATTACTCAAAGATAATAATATAAATCATTAAAACCAGCAGGTATTGTACTAAGGAAGACAGAGAAATCATGTAACATGGCGTGATGGCTGTAACAAAAAATTCTACACCAAACAAAATGGGAAAGCTAATGAAAGGGTGACATCAAGACTACACAAGAACTTGAGGTAACTAACAGAACTTTTTTTAATTATATAAAGAAGATGGGATCAATAAAAGAATCATCCATGTCTCCCAGAGACACAGGAACATAGACTAGATGCCAAAAGAGGTAGGCATTGCAGAAAAATTAAATTCTCTCTTCACTGTTCATGGGAGAGGAGGATGAAGTGTTGTCAAAGAGAGAAATGCGTGTTCCTGAACAAGAAAAAATGAAACTCAAAAAAGAGCTCAAGGTCAAAGTATAAAAAATGATAAAGCTATTAGATTCTGAAAACATTTCTGGGACTCTGGGGCTTGACAGGTTCCATCCCATTCATTGGAAAGAGCACAGAAAGGAATTCCTTATAACTGAGTCAGCTTGGATTAACTGAATGTAAATCATTCTTGAAGGAGTCTATTGTTTTCTATGATCAAATAACTGGGTTTGTGTACAAGGGATAGTCAGTGGATAACACTTATTTCAACTTTAGCAGGGCTTTTGACAGTGTCTCCAACTACATTTGTACCTGAGGACCCTGTGGTATGGATGGATGGGCAACCAACTGTGTGGGTAAAAACTGGTTGGAGGGTTAGGCTCAGGGGAGGATGATTAATGGGTTGTGCTCTGTCCGAGCCAGGCTGGGGCTGACTGGCTTTACTGCAAAGACTCTGGTGATTCCTGGCAGACAGAGCACTGCCTGAACATCCAGGAGTGTGCCCTGGCAGCAAAGGTAGCCACTGGCATCCTGGGCTGTACTGGTAGGAGCACAGCCAGGAGCTTGTGGGGAGGGACCATCCTTCCACTCAGCTCCTGCTGGGCCACATCTAGACATTGTATTCTTTTGAGCCCCTCAGAAATACACTGAAAAAGTGGAGAAGAGAAAATGTTAGGAGCTAGAGCACTGCATCTGTTCAGCCTGGAGAAGAGGTGGCTTCAGGTAGATATTATAGCAGCCTGCCAGCACCAACAAGGAAGCCATCAAGATGACCTTCACAGTGATTGGTGGGGAGATGAGAGACACTGGGCATAAGTTAGAACACTAAAGGGTCAATTGGCTATCAGAAAAAACTTTTTCCCCAAGAGGATGGTCAGACATTGGAGCAGGGTGCCCAGACAATTTGTGCCATCTCCCTTCCAGGGAAGTTTTCAAGACTAAACTAGATAAAGCCCTGAGCAACCTGACCTGATCTCAGATCTGGCCTTTCTTTGAGCTGAGTTTGGACCAGAAACCTCCTGAGGTTCCTTTCAGACTTGATTATCCTGCAATCCTATAATCTGTAGGGTTCAACAACAAGCCAGCTGAGCAGGGAGCAATGGAAGGCCCTGCTAAATCTTGGGACATGATAAAGAATAAACCCCTTGAGAGTCCCTGGCAAGAGAAATAGCATCAATGCCAATTAAAGTCAAGATTAGAAACAGAGATTAACCAGCAAGTGAGGAAAAAAGGAGTAAGGATAGACCCTACAATTAAAGGCAGAAAAGCTGCTTCTACCACTACTGTCCTTGGTTCACTGTGCAGATTTGGAGAAGTTTCAGGGATGGTTCTCCCCAACGATTAAAGCTATGTTATTTCCTTCATGTCTGATGTAGAAACATGGACAACAAGCAATCCAGCCATGGGAGTGTTTACCATGCAGGGACAGCTGTCCTGGAGCCAAGGCCAGTGAGGATGATGGCTCTGTTGAAGATAGACAGATATGTTCATAGCATGTTGTCTCCAGTAGAGACCGGAGGGACAAGCCTGGGCCTGAGAACAACTTTCCTTTTGCTGCAGAAACTACCCAGAGAACCTCCCCAGCAGTGATCACCAGAGCAAGAACCACTCAGAAAACTTCCACTATTTTTCACCAGGTTTTTATTTGTCCTGGGTTAAATGCTTGCCAGGGAGAGAACAAATACTGACTCTGCCTGTGAAAATCCCTGAGAAACCCAAGCTGCTGAAGGCTGGTAAAGTATCATAGAAGTATTACTGCTTTTCAGTTCCATGCCTAAGAGACTGGGATAGGTAGACTTTTATCCTGTTATCTTTTGTAATCTATTTTCCCAAGTGATTTTTATTTCTATCCATAAAAGGGGGGAGGGGGGGGGAATTTTATGCCAGCAAAGGGACTTTGTCAGATTATCGTCACAATAATAAGAGTCTTTTTGATCTTCAGATAAATGCAGATCAAGAAAAGCCATGTGTTCTTATGCTTGTAAATAATTGCAATTTAAAGTTCCTTAAAAATAAATCAATAAACCCAATCCCAGGAGATCAACAAATAGTATTGTCCAGAGATTATAACCCAGCACCAGGGTCATTCTCAATAGACAGCTGTCTCATTTCCTTTTCAAAGAAACAGCCATATATCACACTGCAACTCATCACGAAAGTGTAATAAAAAATAAACATTCATTAACCTGCAGAATGAAAATGGGAAGGAATAAAACATGCTGATGAAAGAAAAATAATTCAGCCTAGCTCAGACATGAGACTGTAAGGATCTTCAAATGAATTAACCAAACTAGGTAATTGGACAGTAACATACTAGATGAAACTCAGCCTAGGCATGTGGTTTGTGGGGAACAGCTTAAAACTACTTGTAAACACTTATGAACTCTGAATTAGTTGTTACTGCCAAGGAAAAAGATACAGGCATTATTGTGGACAGCTCAATGAAGACATGTATTCAACATGCAGCAACAATTAAAAAAAAAAGGAATAAAAAGGTAGGAGATATTGAGCGTGGAACAGACAGAGAATAATACAGAGAACACTGGAATCAATGAGACATCCTCAGCCTTGCCAAGTCAATAGACATTTATTTTGTATGCCACCTCTTCTGAAATCTACAACCTCAAGTGCCTTGCTAACCAATGCAATCTAATTGCAGAATGAAATAATAACAAGGGGAGATAAATTTGATTCTCTGTTCGCAAATCGAGTAAAGAGCAAAGGGCTGAAATGAAGTCTGGATTAGGGTGCAGTCCTTCACAACTGATGAAGAATTTCTGCGTAGAGAAGGCCAGAGAGAAAAGAAAGAAGAGCAAGAAAGCAAATGAAAAATAAAGGCCTGCACTGGATGCTGAAAGGGAACCAGTGTGAGTAGATGGCTCAGTTCATTTGTGGGTAGATATACACATACATAGCAAAAAATCTATATATATTGGTTTATCAGTGGTTAACTCCAGGGGAATCATAGTCACTATTTCAGTAAGAGGAGGACTAGACCTCCAATACTGCAGCCAGGGTTCAACTTTCTGTGCTCATTTTTCCCATCTCTGGTTTTGTCTGGTTTTTATTCCTTGAGCCATTCATTTTGTGGGTTACAAACTATTTCTTTGCATTTTCTGTATGTTTGTGCTGAATGGGAAAACCCCCGGGTGAAATGTATGGAGAGCAATGCTGGCAGGCTTAGAGCAGGAGAGCTGAACATCTGATCTGTCACAGCCATGTCGAGTGTTTGCAGTTTCACAGCAATAGTATTAGCTGGGATTTGCAGAAACAAAGGGAGGAAAAGAAAGCAAGGATACTACTGAGACAACAATTAGTAAAACTATTGCAAAGCCTGAGTTAAGGAAGCTTTAAGAAATTTATGTAAACCTCAGATAATCATAGGTGAAGTACTGATCCTGAATCCTACTGGTGTGGTTCATATTCCCACTATTAAAGGTGAAAACCAATCACTATTATCCTCATTGCACAGATGAAGAAAATAAGAAGAGAGGAGTTAAAGATCACCCACAAAGTCATAGAGTGGAGCATTAGTACATGGAGAATCAAACTCAGCTTTGCAGTGATCTATCAAGAGGTTACACTGCAGAAAAGTCACTGAAAAGTTCTACTATGGGAAACACCATTAATGTGCTTTGAAAATTTCCAGTTAGAGGTGAACTACAAAAAGTAAAAAGCTGAAAAAGAAAAAAAAAACTAAAATTGTCCTGAAAATTACATTGGGTCACCTCATTTCCAAAAAGATGTAGCAGAAACAGAACTGATCAAGAAAGAATAGGTGGAATTGGCACTGCTCAGTTTTTGGTTTGTGGCCCCAAGAAGGGTATAAAAGTCAATGCAAGAGGGGAAGCTGAAGGGGATCTGTTACTGTAATAACCTGAGAGCTTAACTTCTGTCTAAGGCAATTCTCACTCAGCTTTTGCCTACACATCCTAGCTTGTAGGTCAAGTATTCACTGCTAATCTCTCAAAGCATACACTCAGATCCAGCATAAAATCTTAGCACTGGTATTTTATTCTTACAAAGTGAATGTAAATACGAATGTGTAGGAACATATTTTTTAAAAAGTAAGGAATTTCAGTCTGAAAAGATTGCATAGAATTAGAGAAAAATTAATCATGGGCAGACTTTTAGAGAGGAAAAATAGATCAGATATTGAAGACGGATCTGTTTTGTACCTTTAATAAATTGTAAAAAAAAGAAGACAAGGAAAGCCTTTTACTGAAAGAAAAACTAGAACTGGATCCAAAAATACCCCTAAGTTTTATTTAGTAAATTCTCTCTTTTGAAAGAGTGAAATAGAGTGGGGAGGCACAAAGACGTTGGCAAGAAGACTGAGCATTATTTCTTAAAGAAAGAAGTTCCAGTCTAAATCTGATTTTGTGTAAGACAGCGATGACCTTCTCTCTTTCAGTGAGGTGAACAAGGAAAAAAAAAATCAAGTGTTCCTCTTAGGCAAACACTCAACATTGCTTACTTACATCTGCCTTCCTGTCCAAAGGAAAAGAATAAAGTGGGTAAAAACCAAAATAAGACTTTTCTCTATCACTTAAAAAAGGCAATTTCGAAACCCAATTTTAAAAATTAAAAGTGCCCTAAAATAATTTAAGGAGATCCTATTTTAACAAAGAGGAAGTGTCAAATTAGTCACAGCCATGCAGGTCACTGTCTGGGACAAGAGCTGAGGAAAGGCACACATGACCTTTTTCCTACAGTCAAATTCCCATTTGTACAAAATGATGGTAAGAAATACGACGGTAGAAACCTAGATATTTCAGAAAATTCAACTGGAAACCATATTCTCCTTACACAGCCCTCTGCTTCCATGTTTAAAGCCTATTTTCTGCTTTCAGTGCTGTCATAGTTTCCATCTCAGTGCTCTCTCCTCTTCGCACTTGTCAAAGTAATACAGGCGACTAGGTTAATTTAACCTGGAACCATCATCCAACTATAAAATCTACATTATTCCCAAGGTAGTAAGTTCCTTTTATTCACTGTTCTCATGGCACTTTGGGGGCAAGAGTGAATCCGGACTGTCATAAACATAAAATATTTCTAAACCTTTTTTTCTTTATACAGCTCTCCTGAACAGACACCACCACCAAGTGTTACAGGATCAAGAAGTACTTAACTAGTCATGGTCTGTAGCCACCTGCAAGTCAGTTTGAGCTGTTGAGAAACTAAAGGTCCTTTGCTTGTGTTGTTGATGTTGAATGACTCTTTCTTGTTTGTCAAAAGACATTAAGTCAGAGAAGCTTCCTTCTGCAGAGCTCCAGCATCCTCCTCTGCTATCTGAAGGCATTATCCTCACTGCTACTGAAACCACTTAAATACAAGGATTTAATCTTTTTTTTCACATCACTCCTTGGGATCTCCCATAACATTAAATTGTTGGGGCAAACTTGCTCGTTGACTCCTTGAAAGCCTTATTTTTTCATTTGACAGACCTTTCATAGATGTGTCACTCTAAAACAAGTAAGGACTAAGGAATTCTTTTCTGCCTCCAGACAAATAAGTGAAAAACCTATGGCAATGTCAATGAGAGGAGCTGTTCTCAAATTCACATTTCACTCTCAAAACAAAGTGATGCTGCAAGAGGCTCCATCCACCTGGGCAGAGCAGTTTGCTCTGAGCCCTCCATGCAGACTGGCCAGGCGGGATGCGGGGCAGTCAGCAGCCCTAAAGGCACAAACGACATTTGGGACTCACTGCAGTGTTTTAGCAGCCTCCACCAGACTCCCTGAGCCTGCAAAGCCAGTGCAGGCCCACAGTTCAGTCTCTGGAGCTCACCAGCCAGGTCCCCCTTCCATACTGGTGCACGTTAGCAGGACTCACGTCTCCTTTGGGCATTACATCTGAGACCCTCAGACAGAATTAGTATTTTAGCTTTGTTTTCTCAGAGACACCAGCAGGGCCTATACCAAAGACACAAAAGCTCCACTTTACAGTGTGGAAAAGAAGGCTTGTGTTGCCTGCTCTGCACCAGAGCACAAGAGTGCCTGGTAATTTTGGGCAAAGCCTACATTATCCAACTTTAACATAAATCACTAACTATTGTCATGGCTAACTTGACATCTTCCACATTCAAGTGAGGAAATCACAGAAAAAGCACCAAAGTCCCCTGCTCATTTTTCAAAAGAAGTTTTGGGTAACTGAGCTCCTTTAGATGCTATGGACTGAAAATATCTATCTTGTCTGAATACTGAAAATATCATGTGTTGTCCCAGGCCTTTCCTAAACAGCTGCTTCAGATTAGCTGCAACACACTAAGAAGCTAAGAAATGAATGAATAAACCATTAATCATGTAATACAGTATTTTCCAATTATTTTTTTTAGAAACAAGGAATACGAAATTTAAGCATAAACACAACTCTTAGAACCATATATCCTAGGGTTTCCAGGTGCTCTTTTTTTCATTATGTCTGTGGATTGTAGCCAGGACAAAAAATATGATGTTTCAGTTTCTTTCCTCCTCTCTGCCCCCACTCTTCTCCATCAGTTTTTCAGTTGCAACTTGCTGCATGAAACATCCTGGCAAGAGGGTATCAGAAGGGGTTGTTACTTCTCTGAAGCATCTAGAAGCTAATCTGCTGCTCTGAGTATGCCTGTGCAGGCAGGACAAGTAAGTCAAGCCCCTTTTGCTCACATCTGGGCATGTTTTATTATTATATTGGATCCCTCAGGGATTCATGTGAAATATATGGGCAATAAATGACTGACTTATTAAGCAGATTCCAGACCAGATGGAGTTAATGCAATTCTTCATGGCTGCACCCATTGAAGAAATCCTTCCAGGAGAGGAACACTCTCTTAGTATGGCAGCTCATGGTGTTTACATTTTCATCTTCTCTAATATTGGTTCTTGGTATCTTCCTTTTTTAACACTCCACTCCCATTTCAGAAACTGGATAGCACTCTAAAGAATTGTTTGCTTAGGACCACTGTAGAAGTAGCAAATATTTCTGAAAATCAATTTCCCCAAATATATAAGATTTTGATACATAAGTCTGGGCTTGGCAAAGCCTTGCTGATTCTCAATTATGCAGGAAAACTGTACAAAATGCAAGGAGATCAAAAGACTGCCCAAGGTCACAATGGGAATCAGTAGCTCGGATTGAATGATGAGTACAAACATGTGAGCTCTGATTTTCGTCATCTAGTTATTGGACAACACTCTTTATTTCCAGCTACTATTGATTTACACCCTTCTACCCTCAGAATACAGCTGGCATTTTGTTAATTCAGTATCCAATAGCTCATAATGATCTTGCTAAAGATAGACTGCTATGGGGCAGTCAAACTCCACAAAATATTTGCGTAGAAGTGTGACCAGGAAGTCATTTCTCTTACATAGTCTGATTTCTAATTCCTCAGTCAGAAGGAACTTTTTGTTCAGCTAAGTTTCATGTACAGTCAGTAAAAAATATTTCCAGTGGAAGAGTTTTCTGGCACGAATTGCTGAATACTTTCAAACTGAATGGCTTTTAAGAATTTTTTTTTTCTTCAGTGGGATGCTATTGAAATTTCTCATTTTGATAGATGGAAATTTCTCAGAAAGATAGATAGGTAGGTAGGTAGGTAGATAGATAGATAGATAGATAGATAGATAGATAGATAGATGAAATTCCCTGTAAAGGAAAAAAACAAAGAAAAAAGAAAGGAACTTCTCAGCAGGCATGACTATCAGGAAGATCTCCTTAAAAGACAGACTAATAAAAAAATAAGTAATTTTATCATGTTATTAATTTTCCACATTCCAGATACGACAAAACATATCAACCAGCATCACTCATATTATTTGCCATGACAAATCCTGCCTGACACAGTGAATCAGAGTGTCCAGGGCATGTGACTGGCAGCCATCAGTGGAGAGGATCTAGTTTAAAGTCATGGACTTTCCTTTCCACCTGCCTGCTGTACATCTGCAAAAGCCAGGGCTCCACGTGCAGCCAGCTGCTCTTGGTTTGTTTGCAGATTCAGAGACAGCAATAGCAAGGGACAGAGAGTCCTTTTCAACACTCCTATTTCTTTCCAATTCTCTGTGCAAAATGACTGGAGATTTCCATTAAAACATCAAAATATCTTTCTAGGTATAAGTCCAATTCCGCATAAGATAAAGAAATAAAAACTGTATAAACAACCTTAGCATTCAAAAGCCTTTCCAAGCCAATTGCTGTATAATGAATTCAGTGTAAATTTGTGCTGACCTTGGATACAAAATGATCTCTTTCTGCCAATAATTTGCATAGTGGATATTGCTTTAGAGTCAGGAATACAGTAAATTGCAGCATGAAGGTTTTAAAGGATGAAAAGAGAGACTGAGTCTTAGCTCAGAGAGACCTGCACAAGCCAGGAAGAACACCAAGAGACTTTGAGGTTTTCCTCAAGTGAGGAGAGAACTACATTGATTTTAAGGAGTAAATGCCTTTGTGTTTATTCATATATGTTAATGCATCCACATAGTCTGGCTGCAAGCTCATAAAGTAAATTTTGCATAGGGTGGAGAAGACAGAAGATGGCTGTTCACACTACACCTGCTGCTCTGTCAGCCAAATGCCCTCCCATCAGCCTGGGCACCCCTCTGTGCTTAGGGCAGGGAATGGTGTGAATCCAGGCATCTCCTTCCACACCCTTGGGAACCAGCACCTGGACCCAGAACCAGCCTGCATGAAAGCAGGATGCAAAGGAGAACAAAAATGTTCTCTGACCTCTGCACTAAAATATTTTGCTCAGACTGCTCTAAAATCTTCACAGACACTAACATACTGTTGGGACTTCAAAATCCTCCCAGCTGCAAGGACAGTGTTTGGACAGTGCATGGACAGAGCAGAGCTGTTTCCCTCTGTCAGCAGCAGCCTCTTCTTTAGAGGATCTTCCTTCAGCCACAGGCAAGGCACTGAATAGTCCTGATCCTCCCCACTCTTGTCAGCGCTTTCCTCCTTTTTCCCCATCCTCATGTTACATCAGCTCCTTGGGCTGTCTTCAGGATTTCCTGGATGCCTTCAAACCCCCACATAAAATGGGTCCATAGGCCTACAAATAGGACTCTTTCTGGGTACTTTCAGAGCACTAAAACTTAGTGCAGGGCCCCTTGCATATGCTAAGCACTGCTGGCCTATAAGCAAAAGATTCTCTGAAATGATGGAAGGACTAAATGCACCTGAAAGTTGCAGCCCTACACCCTCAAAGCATCACTCCCAATCACTGCCATGTGCACTGCACATGCCTTTAGCAAGTTGGTCTCTACTGAAGGACAGGTTATTCTCAGTGTAATCCAAGCCAGCACAAGTATTTCCTGTCACTGGTTGATATGGTAAAGCATAAATTATTGTTGCTATTTCTCTGTCTCTTTTTAACATATGAACTTTTTAGTGACCTACATGATCTCAATCTAGCTCAGTCCTAAGAAACACCATCTCACTTTTGTGGAACACCTTTGTCCCATAGGATCTGAAAATACTTAACAGGATTGTACTGTTTTCCTGGATAGGCTCATTTTTATTCAATAAGGTCATAAAGTGCCAGAAATTTTTAAAGTGAATCTTTAGATGTGTCAGCCCTTGCTCAAGAGAATTTCAGTAAATATGCCTACATCATTGATTCATGCAATTCTGGACTTCTTCCACTTTATTCTAAAAAGTCAATATTTTTGAAGGATTCAGGATAGGATTGTTAGAACAGTACATTGGTGAAGACAGCTCTTCTTCTGAAGGGATATGAATGCTAGCACCAGAAAAACACTGTAAATATTAAAAGAATATTGCTCATGACAGAGGAGTAGAGGAAGTAAAATGAGGCCCTGACTAAGTACACATATTGTTTATGGAGTGGACACTTATAACTGTGAGGAAGGGTTTCCTGCCACATGGCACAACGCAAGAAATGTCAAAGAACACATTGGGCTTTACAAACCATGCTTGATTTGCTGCCTTAAGGCATATTCCACACATACCCCAAATACTAAGTGATGAAAATACAGGAGTGCATTGGACTGTGGAGCACCACAGGGGAAAGGCCTGGATGAGGTTTCAGAGGAGACATGGAAATGGAGTCCCACCTCTGCCTGTGGCATGTTGCACCATGCATGTCACAGTTACCAACTGGAGCACTCCAACCTGATGGTGCTTTTGTCTTCCTGCAAGATCAGAAAAGCACCACATTCGGCTCTCTGGTCCCACTACTGCCCGGGGCTGTCCCTGTCATTCCTGTTCTCCTCAATTGCACAGTGGAGGAAAAAACCTGCTTACTACAGTGATACAAAGAGCTTTGAGATGCTGTAGTGTAAAGCGCTGGATAAATGTAAATGACAGCCAGGTCATAAGAGCAAAGAGCATTTGACCTTTCTTCGTCTGTTTGCACAGGGGCTGGAAGGGGAGGGGATGGGTTGGAGTAGAGATGAGCTGTTACTGATGATATTATCAGTGCTGATGATTATTCCAGATGAGCTGAGAACTGTGGGCTCAAACAGAGACATCTGTGCCAAACCCAGTAATAGGTCACTTTGCAATGTCCTTGTCAGTGGCCGATGACACTCTGCCCACTGACACCCTGCCCCATGGCCAATGTTGGCACACAGGCAGGCTGCTGATGCCCTGCCTCCCACCAGTGCCAGTGGTGGGATAGATGGACTGCCAGCACCCTGTCCCCAGCTTGGCAGCAGCAGTGTGGGCAGAACAGGGTTAATGTAAGGTGTGCTTCGCTCCTCTCACCGCTCGGGTGGAGCCAAGGGACAGCACAGCTCTCACCTCTTCCTGGGGCATGTGCAGCATGAGCTGCTGCTGCCAGACCGTGGGACACCAGGTGCTCCTGGCAGTGCACAGAAGCCACGGCATCGCTGTGGTCTTGCATTTGCTGTCAGTGATGGGATAAGTCACCATGTGGGCACCTTGCTGATCATCTTACTGCCTCAACAAAGCTTTGGTATATAAGGTGTTATCAGAGTCCATTACTGTTTGGACTCCACTGAGTTAGACAGAAAGAGTTGGCTGTCTCATTAGCAGAGAGAGGGGTTTGGATGAAGGCACAAAAACAAGGGTGAGAAGGTTTTTGTGCAGGCAGAAGATTTAGTACTTCCAAGCACACAATCAATATTGCAAAATTATCTCAGCAACATGTGTTCAGCTCCTGGCCAAGGGTCAGAACAGTTCCTGAGCTTCCTTCCATAGATTAAAAGTAAAGAAACGAACCAAGGCTCTTTCTGTAGCACTCTGCAGCCTTGTTCTTCACATCATCCCAAGAAAATGAGGGTCCTAGACAGAAGAAATCCTGTGACACATCTCATGAGTTGGGGAAACAAGGCTTAAGTGAATTTCTAAAGGGGCTGCTTGCTAAAACAATGCGTATAACTTGCCTAACATTTATTATATTTGTCAAGTAGGAAAGGGAGGATACAAGACAATTGATAAGGAGAAGCAGCCGTGACCAAAAGATCCTGCTTTGGAGCTAGGAACCAGTTAAAACCAGCCTTGGGGTTTGAACTTGGGCCAGGGATTCAGGGAGCATGTGCAAGGAAGCAAGGTGAAAAGTTCAAATTGAGGAAGACTCCTTACTTCATCCCAGAGACGGCTGCCCTGTGCAAGCACCAGCCATATGGAAATGACTTTGGGCTCATCATAATACGAAGTGGGGCTAGGCAGGGCTAGGAAATGAATATGCATAGGGGCATTGGGAATCTCAATGAATATGCGGCTTGTAACTCGATATATACCAAAGCCAAACGGTATTGCGGGCGCGCATGCATTTGGTGGCGCAATCCACATGTGCCCCAGCGCTGGAATAAACACACCTACTTTACTGCTTGTTTCAGTAGTGGAGTCTTCTCCGTGTATCAATAACAGAAGACACTTTTTGGGAAGTCCCCAGTCTGAGCTTCCCAGTCCTGCTGCATGTGATCTTCATCATTTGTCATCATTTTGTCACCTGACAAAATGCTCTCTAAATCAGCTGGATTCCCATAACTGATTGCAGTGGGGCTTACAGGTTACTTTTGCTGATAAAAGGATAATCCTCAGAGAACAAAAGGCATTAAATGCTCAGTGGCAGAGTTTGGGGAGTGCTTGTGAATGCCAAGTTCCAAAAGAAACAAGTTTGAGGTAGGTCAAACCTCGCAGACATTCAAACATACATATTTTCCTGTGGAAAGCAATTTCACTTGTTTCACCTAGGGACAGAATAAAAGGGGAAAGCAAAAGGAGGTGGGAACTCACACAGATCTGCTACAGACCTCTGAGTTCTTGAGCACGACCTGTGGCCTCTCTGATCTCTTTCTTGCATATTCTTTCTCCCAGTCATACAAGAGGGATAACTACGCATGCTGCAGGACAGGTGCTGACAGGAGGATTACACCACAAGTCTTTGTTGTTCTGTGCTGTGGAGCCACAGTCTGTGCTACAAATGGGGGAGACTAATGTTTTTAATTCCAAGATTACTGGCGCTAACAGGAATATTTGTTATCGGGACGTTTTCCTCTAACCCCAGGGTTACTGCTGAAAGCTTTGTATTTTCTTCATAACTTGCTGGCATAGAGAAGCAGAAAGGGAAAATTACTGCTGGACACACAAAGGGGCCTGCAAGAGTGCAGAGGCAGGCAGTCAAAGACCAAAAACAATTGGTATTGTGCAAGCAGATAGTCTAATTCGTCAGATAGAATCAATCCCCGTAAAAGCTACACAGATTTGGTCCAATGCCACTTAGGACATGCTTTAATCAGTATTTAAAAAGGGGCTGGTAACCCATCTGACACCATAGGTCTTTTAACTAAGTGCACATTTCAGTGGATGATTTTGAGCAGCAAAAGGAAGCAGCTGAAATATTGGATATGTGAACTAGACACAAATTGCTATATATAGAATCACAGAATTATTTAGTTTTGAATGGGCCTTTATGATCATCAAGTCCAACCATTAACCCAGAACAGCCTAGGCCAATACTAAACCACGTCCCTAAGTGACACATTTACCTATCTTTTAAATATCTCCAGGAATGGTGACCCCACCACTTCCTTGAGCAGTCAGTTCCAATGCTTGACAACAATTTCAGTGAAGAAATTTTTCTTAATTCCTACTCTAAACTTCCCCTGGCTCAACTTGAGGATGTTTCCTGAAGTTAATTATTCCTATCCTTGTAGGGAAAAACTAACATTTGCCTGATCTAACCACATGGATTGAATGAACTGGGACAGCTACCAGAAACCAGAATATCCTCCTGCACTGTGCATGGAATTGACCCATAACCCATTGTTACAACAGATTCTTGTGTTTTAACCACCATGTTATCACCAGGAGGTGATTTTTCAATTTTTCAATTTCAAGCTTGATTTCAGCATTTTGCCTAAGGGAGGATAACAAACATGACTGCTGAATTCTTTGTCTTCTGAGGGCAAAGTTAAGTGAGAATGGATTATGTTAATTTATATTGGCTGCACAGGAAGGTAATGACGCAGCTATTAATGATCTACACAACCCAACACAGGGAAGTACCAACAGACAAAAATACTGTGGAGCTGGTCTTATGGATATGTTCCCAGTTCCCTGTTGTGCACAGGCACAGTCAAATTCCTCATTCCTGCATGTTAAATAAGAGCTGTATCACTCCTCACATCACGGGAAGTTCCTGGGGACCAAGGGGGTTGATGTTATCAGATTTATCTTTATGTAGTCTTTTCCAGCTACAGTATAGAACTTTTCTGCTACAGTGGGGGACAGCCACTACTGCTGGCCTGTATATTTGAACCTAGTGAATACAGGGATATTTCAGAGAGCCTGGAGTGAGCTGGGGCACATGGAGTGGTTCTGTGGTCACCTCTCTGCAGGCTTGGGCTGCAGAAGTTCATCTCACAGGAGTCATCACCACGGTGAGCACAAGTGTCCATCACACTCACCAGCCAGGAAGGCTGCCAGGAGTGATGGGATGATGCACCAGCGTCTGCCAACGCCAGGTACCAGGGCTGAGGCAGGCTTGGAGTGGGACTACAGCTGCTGATCACCTGCACCATATGCAGTACTAACCTGGAATTACTGCCATTGAATCATCACAGAGACATAGAACGGTTTGGGTTGGAAGGGACCTTTAAAGATCATCTAGTTCCAGCCCTCCTGCCATGGGCATGGACACTTTCCTGTCGACAAAATTTTTCAGAGCCGTGTCCAGCCTGACCCTCAATGTTTCCAGGGATGAGGAATCTCTTTACCTCAGTCCTTACACACCCTCTTTATCACAGTCTAGAGGTAAAGAAATTTTATACGTGAGAAGAGGAGGTTATCCATGACTGAGAGTCAGGAGGTCAGAGTTTCACTACGGTAGGTGCTCACCAAGAATTCCCCTGCCCTGATGAATTTACAGACGAGGCAGCACCAAAGGAGAGTGGGTGGCAGCTGACATCATGGAGGGCATAAAACAAGTATTCTGAACCATAAATATTTTCAGTGTTCCTTGTACAACATTAAGAAAACAGTATAAACTTACTCTTTGCATGAATCAATAGATGATCAATAATAAAAGCAACTTCTTATCACAAGCAGTCACTTTTATGGTCCCAGTTAAAGTGCAAGATAACTAAAAGGGGACATCTCTCATAATAATTTCAGTATGTTTGTATGTTTAAAAGCTGAGTGGTACTGTTGACTTCTAGTCCTGATCTTCAGAGCCACACCACAAGAACTGGAGTCTAAGAATCTTCCTGCCACCCTGTGTGCAGCACCAAGCTCCTGCAAACATCCAGCTGGGGGCTGACATCAGCTTTTCAAGTGTGATCCTCATCTAGCAAGCAAGGGGTGGTTACAGGTGGTCATACCTTGCTGCTGGGATAAAGAAGTCCCATGATGAACATGGAAAAGGAGCTTGGGAAACAGAGGTTTCATGGTAAGGCACTTCAACCTTTCCTCAGGCCATGAGCAGCAGCTGAATTTGGGAGAGCAGTGCATCCAGAAGAAGGACTTTGGCTCAACACTCTCTTTCCTTCTTCTTGGCTGGAGAAAGCTCTTTTCCATTGACTGTCATCGATCCAGACAGTATTTACTCAGATTTCCACAGACAGCAATAAGTCAAGGGGCCCAGGCAGGGAAAGTAATGAAGTTTTCCATACGAGCTGGATCTACCATTCCCGGAGCAGACTGGTGTGCTCAATCCATATCACAGGCCTGGCCTTTGGAAAGACTTCAGGAAGAAAGGAGGACATCTTCTATCCATCAGTCTTCTCATTTCTGAGTTGGAACAGCCAGCGTTGCAGAGGCAGATTTTCAGGCTTTAAGGCCAGCAGCCTCACCGTGTTGTCTCATCTGCCCACCTGAATAAAGGAGCCCATCAGTTTTCCCTGGCAATGGCCCCATCTAGCCCAATGCTGTGCAGCTGGGCCAGAGCATGCTCCTTGGAAAGACAGTCAGGCTGATTTAGTCTCCAAGTGATGGAGATTCCCTCCCATCCCCAGGTAACATGTTCTGATAATGAATTATGAGAAGGAAGGGAGCTATTTAGTCAATGGTATTTGCGAACGATGATTTTACACATTGCAACGGTGCCCACTGCAGTAAGTAAATTGCCCCCTGGCTTTCATAAACATCATCTGTACACAAACATTATCCAGAGCAACTCTATGGAAAGGAAATTCTCCAGTGTAAGATAATGTCATCTCCACAGCAATAAGAGAGGTAAAACAGTACTCGGCAGCTGGGAAAGAGGGAGAGGCGACAAACAGCAGCCAGCTGTAAAATGACCGTGTCAGGGCTACAGCTGCTTGTGTCTGCCTGATTTAAAGCACCAGCCCCACAAAGGCATGCTGAGGAAACTAATTCTATAAGACAGTAACTTCATACCCAGCAAAATTATGAGGCACCCAGAGGTCAAGCTGGTTCTGTGGGGTGCCTTTATAATATGACCACCAGCAGAAAAAATGTCAGAAATTAAGTTCCATCTAATCAGATAGAATTGGCAATAAAGGCGAGACTGCTCCTTTTATTTATTTATTACATTAGGTCCAAGGGAACAATAGCACATTTTCCTGCTAAATTTGGATGCAATTGCAGCCAGCTCTTCATTAGTGCTTTCTAACCTCCATCTTGGAGAGCTTTGCAGAGGAAGCTGATGGCATCATTCCTGTTTTATTGGAAGAGAAACTGATGCCAGAAATTGAGAAGTGATCCAGCCAAATTCTTGCAACATCTCAGTAACAGACCAAAGAGGGGAATATGGCCCTGCTGCACCATATCCCTTCCTAGCATCCTTTTGAGCTGTGCCCAGAAGTCCTGACACTCCAGTGCAAGTCTACCAGGTGCAGCCAGACTGAATGGTCCATTTTGACCACAGCCAACTCCTTGTCTACATCTCTGAAGGCTGCAATAACCTCCTCCATCGCGTGATCAAGGGAAACAGTATTTTTGCTCATGCAACATAGACTCATCCAACCATGCTTTAGGAAGGTGTGCAGAGCTCAAGTGTCTTTTAACTTGTGTGATCTCTTGGTTGAAAGATAGTACACAACTGCTTTAGGCCATTTAGTCCTTGATTTAATCATTGAAAGTTACTTTCTAGGACAGAAGGATTCATCATTTCGTGTCTGAGTAGTAACCTACTTATTAGAACTGTTGCTTTTCTCACCCTGATAGAAAACAGCCCAAAAGAAAATGTTAACCTGCCTTTAAAACAGAAATGGGTTTGTTGTAGGTTGACTTCTGTCTTCTTCAGATATGTTTAAAAATTAACATTTCTTCATCCAGCACATGTCTGTTAACACAGAGCAAAACAGGAATTCAATTTCTGTCTGGTAGTGTCAATTGAGCAAAAAGCATCTTTGTGCACCAAGACAGGGAAGGAATCTGAAGCCTTCATTTTCCATCAGCATCTTCAGCTTCCAAAAAAACCCACAAAGTAAATTGTTATCCGTTCTTCCAAGGGGTAAACCAAGGAGTTAATTTTATAGAAATCATCAGGACATGGGCCAAACTCTAAGGACATAAAATAAAGAACAATCATTGCTCCTATGGGCTTACAAATGACTGGATCCTTTTGAAGAGTTCAGTATAGCTTTTTTTTTTTAATCTTTGATTAAATGTCACAGGGGAGGCAGCTGCCTGATGAGCACTTCAGGAAATTTGACCCTTATCTGCAGGTGCTTAAATGGGAGCTGAGCCCTGGGGAAAAGAAAATCATGCCTCTGAATAGCCCAGTAAGTGGCAGTGAGGACGGCAGGCAGGGAGCTATTCCCTGGCCAGATCACGGCTGTGGTCCAGTCTCTCCCAACTCAGGGGCAGTGAGAGCAGCCTGACCTCCAAAACATTCCCAACCCAGGAGGTAGCAGCCATGAGTGGAAGGAGGGACAGGGACCCAGCAGCCACAGCACCTCAGGGAGAACCTCTTCTCCTGTGGGCATGGAAATACCTCTTGACCTCAGCCAACGCCACCAACACATAAAAAGCAAAATTAGGATCTACCAAATCAAAGAACTGCACTAAGCCATCTATACAATGTGTACTCTGCTCTGGTGGATTTCCTGGCTGTTCCAGCACCTCAGGCATCACCAAGCATTGGCTTTGTATTCTAGATCCCCTGTCTGTGTCCCTGAACATCGTGGCAGTGTTTCTGCAGGGTCAGAGCACCCAGCTGCCTGTGCTCCTGCCCACTGACAGACTGGTGTAAATCTGGCCTGTGCCAGCTCCTTGTCCCCTAGACGTCACCCACACACCATTTTAGGGATGGCACAGACTAGAAATAGTCCCCACCAGCATCAGACCTCATGCATATTGGGTTTGAGGGTGGAAAGAGAGGGAAGGGAAAAAATAGAGGTGAGTGGATGCATACCAGGCTGTGACACTCAGACTCAGGCCTGAAGAAGAGACCCTGAGCTGTTCCAGCTCCTCAGCTGGAGTAATTTCCTGGACTTTCCCCATTTCCAGTCCAGGGTATATGCAAGCTCTCCCTGTTCTCCTCTGAACCATTCATTCCCTTTCTTTGGACCAAGCACTGAGGTCATGGGTCTAGGGCCAGCATTCCTTAGGCCAGCAGCAACACTTGATGCCTTTATTCGCAGGTTACAGAATACTGATACTGGAAATCACATGAGCTAGTCAAATCTCTATGCCTCAGAGACAGCTCTTATCTGCTGTCTTTGCTAAGCAACCAGTTTCTGATACAACCCAACCCAGACTCAGGCAGAGTTTTTTCTTCCACTCTTCAAATCTTCAGATTGTCCCATACAACTTTTTTCTCCAGGGATTTCTTGCAAAAGAAGCAAAACAAATAACAAGTGACCTGCCCCAGCTCACTTCATTCTCACACCCCTCTCACCTTCACCAGCAGGCTGTGGGTTTATCTCCCTCTAGCCCCTGAAATCCCCCAGGACAGAACACCCACTGTTCTCTCATGGCTACATCCAGAGTCTTAAGCTGTGCCAGGGGAGGTTTAGGCTGGATATTAGGAAGAAGATATTCACAGAAAGGGTAATGGGGCATTGGAATGGGCTGCCCAGGAGGTGATGGAGTCACTGTCCCTGGAGGTGTTTAAGAAAAGACTGGATGTGACACTTAGGTCCATGGTCTTTTTGAAAAGGTTGTGTCAGGTCGTAGGTTGGACTCGACCTCAAAGATCGTTTCCAACCTACTTGATTCTGTGATTCTGTGAAATATAATTTTGATGTTTTTGCTCTTTACAAAAAATCTGTCCCAATTTGTCTTCCCTTTCCTTCTCAGTTTGGAAACCATTGCCACTTCCCCTGATTGCTCTCATATCTTTTTAATGATTCCTCAGGGCTTTTCTTCACCTTGTCTGCAATTTTCAGGGAGAAATGACATGGAACTCTGTTTCCCTCTCTCTTCTCTTCCTCTTCCGAAGTTTATTTCCAGGCTACTCTGCTCATAAACTGATTATCCTTGGACCTTGCTTCTCAGTTCAGATCTGCAGGGACCAAGCACAGTGTGTTCCTCCATATGTTCTACCACATCTTTCTGTTCACTTGCTCTCTAGCCAAATTAATTGTTAATTAGTCATAAAATGTGAACCTTTAAAAAAAAAAAAAGAATGAAGAGGAAGAAGCAGACAAAGAAATAGGCTCTGCAGTGGGGCAGTGAGTGTGGTAATGGGAAGCCAAAGCTTGGAAATCTCCTTTCCCTTAGCTCTCACCCAACAGCTTCCCTGGAAAGTGCCTTTGTCCCCACCTTTTTTTCTCCTCTGTCTGTGCAGAAAGCCCCTCTGATGTAGCTGAGAAACAGACCTGGCTTCCCCAAGTACACAACAGCCCCGTGACAGTGCCTCTGCCCCACCAGGCTCCACTGCCAAGGCCATGGTCCAGACCCCCGACTCACTAAAGACACAGCCAGCTCTTGGTGCTCCTCACTCTTCAGCTGGTCCAGGGTAACTTTATGTTTTCATTGGTACCTTCAGCATTATTAATTAAGGTGTTCCTTTTTTTCCCTTAAGAATTTTAAATATACTAGACACCTAGTGAGGGAAATCTCAGGCCTGCACTCCTGTCAGTAGCAAAGCTACAGTGTACTGCTGTCCCAGTGGGACACTTCCAGATGCCTTCACTGAATATATGATTGCAACAGCTATAGAGGAAAGAAGTGCTATACAGCTCCTTGCAAGGGCAAGATCCACACCCCCAAGAGACAACACACAGTAGATATTAAACATTGAAGTCCCCATTTTCTGCTGTGCCCCAGCTGCCACTGTGATGCAGCAGAATAAATATAAACCCAGTAAAACTGGGTTTACAACTGCTTTGTCAGTAAAGTGGCACAAAGCAGCTGGAGCTTACCCGTAGAACTGGCCCTATTCCTGGGTCCACATCAGCCTCATTTTATGAGGACACTTAAGATGGCAAAGACAGCAGCTGTGGATCCTGAACAGAAATACAATTAAATCAGTTAAAAACAATGATGCACTCTGCGTGTAAATTTGCACCATAGCATATTTTATGGGGACCCCTTTGAAGCTGGCTTTTTTGGAGAACAGAGGAGAGAACTGAGGCTTCCAGGAGCACCAGTACTTCAAAGATCTTATCCAGCAGCACCATCCTTGCTGCCCAACCCATGCTTTAGCATTGAAATTGATTATGCTGTGGGTTGAAGTGTGCTGCCTTAGATTTCTGAGCATTTGTATGCTAACTTTCTATCACAGAGTCAACAAGATTCTTTTAGATTCAAGGAGATTCTGGAGTTACATATGAAAAGTTCATTGTTCACACAAGGTTTACAAAACCCCCTAACATGATGTGACTTAAATTTGAAGTAGCATAACCTTCTAACCAGATTAAAAGGGATAATTGCAAAGTAGTGCAAGAAAGAGGGCATTTAAACCAGTGTTTTGGAAATTTAAAGTGAAAAAGGAAAGAGTCAGCACTCTAGTAAAAAAGAAGATTGTGTAAGCACTTGAGAGGGGGTAAAAAAAGGAAGAAAGAAAAAGCTTTTTTCTGCATAGAGAATTAATCTGAGCACTGACCTCCAATCTGCTCCGGCACTTACACGGTGTACAGGGGGAAATGGGGACATAGTGCAAATGGCATAAACGAATTCCTGCTGGAGAAACACTTCTGACAGAGACATCCATTCTCCAGACTCAACCCCAACCATACTAACACACTTGCATCTTTTGCCCTGCACAAACTCTGCTCTGCTAATGGAAAGCTTCCGCAGAAAAAGTGTATCTTACAAGAGAAAAAAATCATTGTGGGCAGGTTTGAATTTCTCTGGCACCAGAGCTGCCATGCTTTGGCAGTGAAAGAAACCCTTGGCTTTTTAGGCTCACCAAACTCATGCTGACCCCATGCAGTTTGCCAGCCTGGAGTATCTACAGGCTCTGATCAACTGCATTGCTCAAGGCAGGATGGATAGCAGCAGGCTCAGGCTATCAGCTAGGCTAAGTTACTCTGTTGGGCAAGAAAATAGAGGCTATTGCCTGCTCAGCAGTAAAAGGGAAAGCACCAGCAAGGGAGAGAGACAGTTATTATAAGTTTGACTAGGGACAGAATTAAATCAATGCAGTAAATGGCACTTAATGCACTTTAGTGACCCAATGCATTTACTTCACCATACTGTGCCATGTGGCTGATCACATTTGATGCATAACACGTGAAAAGCACTAGAGGCCATTGCTGGAAAATCTCAGGATGCAAAACAAATTGTCCAGGCACCTCAGTATTTTTCCATCATTTCTGCACGCACACCCACACGTGTACCCTTTCCTGCCAGCACACTGGATTTGACAGCACCTTCCAGAGGTCAGCTTGGCACTGATTCCACATTCCCACTGAGTTTGCCTTGTCAGGATGAGCAGTCAGGGCTCCAGCCCTTCATAAATTCTGATCATTTCCTTGGTTTGGAAACTTGGATTGGTGCAATCTTGGAAAATTAAATAAATGGAGAAGTGTGCCAGCTGCAAAATCCAGCAGAACTTCACTCATTCACATGGCATCAGTCCAAATACACAAACCAGGCAGGCCGTCCTCAGAAAGCTCAAATCCGACGGCTCCGTGAAGGCTCCGATTTCTTCATTTACCTGACACCTGGAGGACACGTAATGCCAGAGTTGTGGAGATGTAAAAAAGACAACACAGTTGTAGGAAGATGCTAGCTGTTGGAAAAGCTGGGCTCTTCTTTCCCTTTTTTTCCCTTGCTACCACACGGACACGTGTAACATGAGGATGTGGATAACCTCCAGAACAGCTGGGCTTGCAGACAGTGTATATCCATAACTGTAATGAGCTGGGACTCAACAGGCTGGGGTGGCCATGCCTTACAACACTGGACCTCAAAAGTCTGCCCCTCTGTTATACAGGATTAATGACTTTCAACCATTTTTGTAAGTGGCTGTGACTGTGATATTGTTATTGCTGTGTCTCACCATAAATCATTGTGTTTTTCCAAACCTTTTCTTCAATTAGAGGTTAAACAGAATAAATGAGTGAAAACTACAACCACACATGCAACAAAAAGGGTCAGAAACAGCCACCTCCAGTGCTCCCCCCATTCATGCCCGTTCAGGGCTTCTTCTGCACACTGTAATAAAAATTTACTCAGACTGAATGTTTCACCTGAGGACTTGAAAGCACTAGCAATGAGCCCCTAAAATACACATTCTTCATTGAAAAATGAGGATATTTATGAATAGCCACTTGCTATTTAGGAACAGTGAGGTGCAGAGAGGTTAAATGGGTTTTTACCTCAGAATAAATCATTAGAAGAGCTGGGAATAGGAACAAGAATCCTACCAAAGAACCAAGAATCATATCAGCCAGTCCTTAGTCTCAATACATGAAAAACATCTTCCTCAGCCTGACATTACCCCTCTAAATGTATCAGACTTGAATTCTGTTACTAGGGCCATAAAATGGAATTTTGGGAGGCTAAGCCTGTCAGAGGTTGGGATGGGGCTTAGCCTCCGCTTTTGGATTTGTATTGCACAATGAGCACAGCAAAGCCACTTTGAGGGTGTGTCAGGCCCAAGGTGACCCCAAGCCACGCTCACCTCAATGCCTCACAGCCTAGGAAGGTCACTAATCTCCCATGAGACCCCAGCTTGGGGCTCAGGGAAAGCATGAAGAACACTGTAATAATTTTGGATTCACTCCAGTGTTGCTGAAGGCAGAATTTGGCCCTGCTCTAAGACAGGGAGACAAAAATATACATTTGACTTATTTGTCTTTGGAGTGAACTAGACAGATTTCAGTACTTAAAGGGGATTGCATTTAAATCATCTATGGATTTTGAAAACAACATTATAACTCAGTATCATAAACAATTTCCAATTTTTAGACCTTCCTGAGCTAGACTCAGTTTTAGTTCTAGTAGCAACAATTCTATTAAGGCTGTGATGGAAATGGAATTGCAAAGAACTGGTATACATTTTCCTTAAAAATTATGAAGTGAAAAATGTTTTATTTTAGCTTCTCTTGAGGATTTCCTGGATATTGAAAACAATCTTAATGTAGTCACAGACTGGCATTAACATAATACTCTAACTGCCTTTTTAAGGGAAAGCAGAGGACTGTATTTTCTTGGCAGCCTTTCACAAGGTGCTGTTCACATTGTAAATGTGCCTTGTTATCTAGCAGTATCAAGACATCACTGGATAAAAAGGTACTTTAACTTCATGCTTTGAAAGTCTAATTCTGGCCTTTCTTGGACTGAAAACAATCCATTGTCTTCAACACAAACAAGAGGGATTTACAGCAATCAAAGCAAGAGGAAAATCCATTTTTTCCTGCTATACTGCCCTTCACTACCGTATTTCAAATTCTTGGTTTTCAAATACAGTTTCAGGTACTCTTAATTTGTCCATTTTCATACTGTCTTCCCAGCTCCCTTATGCTCCTTCAGTGGTAACAATATTGTGTATATGGCAGTCATGTACGCCTTATCTACTGCATTGTACAGCTCCACAGAAGGTTTAGGTGATCAGACTGGCAAATGGGGCAGATTTTCAGAAAAAGACTCACCCTAGTACCCACACAGCAAACCAGGGTGGAACTAAAAATGGAACATTTTGAAATATCTGACTGGAGTTACTGCAGATATCTCTCCAAGTCAAGATGGTCTAGATGAATTAGATGATCTTTAATGTCTCTCCCAAACCATTCTACAATTTTGTGAAGATGTCCTAACAGATCATAAACACCTTCTAGAAATGTAGGACTTTTTCAGTCATCTACAGGGCTACCAAATGAAACCCCCCCTGGGGCTGCCACAGACCTCAGGATGCTTAATGCAAGGATCCATTTTAGAAACAAAGAAAACTCAAAATGTATCTCTGAGTTGATAGAAACTGATTTGTGGTTGATTTGTGATAGTGAATGGGACTTGATTCTGTGTACAGGGGAAGGGAGGAATTTGAGGGAAAATATTTTACAGGTTCAAAATTCTCATTTCTGCCACAATTTTGAGAAAGTGTTGTATCTCTTTTATCTCTTTTTTTTTTTTTTTTGATCATTACCTCAGCAGTTTCTGTTAACACTGCATTCTTCTTGTGAAATCTCAGAAATGGCTTTAACTTGCATTTTCTGGAAAGAAATATAGCTGTTCCTTAATTTGCTTCACCACCAACAACCAGTAAGACAATAGTTAATTACAGAAAGGAGACAGGTAAGAGCTGAAGCTGCACAGAGCAGCCACTGCAGCATGGAGTGCCCATCCAGCCTTAATGAGCAATAGAAATGCAGGTGACATGCAAATCCAGCTTCCCAGGACTAGCAGTACCTGGAGCTGGCAGCTCATAAAACCCATACACAGCCCTGGAAGTCATGCAGGGAAATGAAGTGTGGAATAAACCACATCATGCAGTGCCTAGAATGTTACCTCACACAGCTCAAAATCTTGAGTAAAATCTGTTTCTCTCCGATAACATTGTGGATATGATTAGCTAACAGCTTTAGAAAAGGAAAGTAGACACTTGTTTCTTTTCTCTCTGCTAATCATCTAAAAAAGAAAATAAAATAAGGTGTTGAGCAGTGCCAACTCTCTTATCTACCTCCATTCAAGTGACAGCACAATGGGCTTTGGTGAGGTTGTTCAAAAAAGCTCTCAAGAGTGCATTCAAAGTTGAACTGATTATGTGCTCAATATTTTGGGGCAGATCCTCGGTTCAGGTAAGGAAGCAAAGTCCCAGGGATTTCACAGATGTGGCTTTGGTATATTCCAGCTAAGAATAGTTTTTATTCCCAGTGTGCCAGGCTAGCAGGCAAAACTGCCACCAGCATGCGATTCCCTCACTTAACACATCAACACAGAGCTCTCCAGTGGAGGTTTTTCTTCATTTACTGACCACGTTTTTATGCAGCAGAAATGAAGCAGGCACAAGTCTTCAAGGATCTTGTTCACCTGATTGCTTTTGGATTTGATCTCCACTGCCTGTGCAGGCTGCTGTGGGGCACACCACGACAGCAGGGGTTGGGTTGAGGTCAACATGGCACTTCTGAGGTGACTGTCTCAGTTTTCTCCTTTACCTCATTTTGGTTCACATCACAGGGCTGCACTGGACCATACAAACTGGACCCTTTTCAGATGAAATAAAGCTGGAAAGGCCCAATGTGGACCTGACACACTCCATCCCCACATTTAAATCCCCACCTCCAAGGAAAGAACAGCATGAAAGTCAGGTTTCAGACTACAGCTCTACACCAGTGAGTCCATGCTAAATTCCAGTGGAGACAACAGCCTTATGGTGGCTTCTACAGATGTAGCTACCTGCATTTAATAAAATTAATTTCACCTCAAGCTGTTTTGTATAAGTAACATAGCAACATCACAAAATTTGAGTGCTGAAGGAATGGGAATACTGTTGTTGGATCATTTTCGGAGAACAGTTTGTGTTCATTTTCTGGCAGGAAAAAGCCCATAGCCAACATCAAACACCGGTTACTGTTGGGACGCTGTTTTGAAGAAATCTGTAGTGGCACTGAAAACCAGGAGCAGAGCAGACTTGTATCTTTCAACCTCTTCCCAAGATACATCAGTCTTCCACGACTGGCAAATCAGAGTCACTGACAGTGCAAGGACCTCTCCATGCTCTGGCAGTCTGAACCCCAGAAGGGATGAGGTCAACCTCAGCATCTCTGACAGCAACAAACCATTGACTAAGTCCTCAAATACACAGGCCATGATCCTGGGCCCACTAGTGTTATCAGGAGCTTTCCCAGGGTGGGATTCATCTGACCAGACATTGGCATCTGTGCTGCAGATCCTGCAATTGGTGTGCTTGTACCATCAGCAGAGAGAAACCAGCACACGTGAGGCACAACCTATCTCATGCTGAAGCCCATGTCCAGAACAGGTGAGGAGGATAATCCCCAGCAGTTCTTTGTTCTGTTTGTTGGCTATGCAGGGAGACAGCAAGGCCCAGCTCTGACAGAGAGGAGTGCTTTGTGCTCATCTCAAGGCAGGTGGGCTGAATGCAAACCCCTGTGACTGTGATAGGCTTCTGATACACCCCTAACAATAAATATGAGTCATAAATCAATATATCCTCAGCCTGCAGGGATCAGCCTTCAAAGGCCTCCAGGCTGGTGGAGTGATAATTTTTGCATGTACATATTACAGTGACTCCTTCTAAAAGTCACCATTCCTACCAATGACTGTGTCACAATGCAGGGACACTGTCCTGCTTTACACAAGTGACACAGACCGAAAGTTCTGCCCTCAGCTAAGACAGCAAACACCTGTCAGCGTTGCTGGACTAGGACACTGTGTATACCCGCTACACCACGTCTGTCAATGCAACACACACAGGATATACACAGCCAATGCTCACTTCAGGCTCAGGAGAAAGCAGATAAAAAGCCTTCCATTTAACTACCCCAAACTTGAGATACATGGCAATTGTGCTCCCAAATTTGCGCTCTCAAGACCCCAAGCAAGATTTGTTATTCTCCCTTAAAAATAAGAACACACTGCAACAGAAATGTACGTCCTTTATTAACAACTTTTCAAAATAAATCTGAAGAAAAAAAGTCTTTGGTGACACTATCTATAAAAACAACCTATCTTAGATGGTAAACCTATGATGTTATACAGGTTAATGAAGTAAACCAAATTATATGGCTTTTAAATTTCTCATTCTCTCTTTTTCTCTCACTCACACATTTGCTTTAGGTTTAATTGCACCATGTTGTCAATAGTCAAACAAAGAGGGAGAAACACTTTAAAAAAGATGTGGTAGCACTATGAAAACATTGGTAATGCATTAGAAAATTTTTCTCAAAAATGTACATTTTATACAAAATAAGATTGTATTTTTGTTTGCTTTTTTGCTTTACATTTGCCAACCTAAGAATTCCCATTTCAGGTTTCCATTCTCATAATCCAAACACTATACATATTTTCTCTCAAAATAAATATACAGAATTATGTACAAGGTCTCAAGGCCCATTGGATCATCACTAACCCACTGTGAAATAATCACTAAAAACATTGTGAAAGAGTGGGAGGGAGCATCTCAAAGCATCTGATGAGTCTCACCCCCACGCCAACACCCCCCCCCCCCCCCCCCCCCCCCCCCCCCCCCCCAGTTTAACCCTGCCTATTTTAACTCCCTCTAATTTAACTCCAACTTAAAAAATGTGTGTGAAGACGGTTAAAATAGTGGTATAAAGGCCAGCTTGACTTAGTTTTAAACAAGGGTGAGATGTACAAGATCTTGGAAGATGCAATTTTATTTCCAGCAGACACCAGCTAAGACCCTGCGTGGGGCAGGTCCCTTCTTGGAAGACCACATGTCCATCCCATGAAATCCCACTAACGCCCAGGGAAATGGCTCTGTCAGGCTGATGCCCTTGAAGGCCACATTTCCAGAACAGACATCAGAGCCCGCCTGGGAATAAAAAAGAAAAAAAAAGAGCAGACAACCAATCCACCCTTTGCTGTAAGAGGATGTTTAAGTGGAGGAATTAAAGAATTGCTGTCAATCAATAGCAGACATTATGGCAAACAGTGAGTATTCCTTTAGTTTCAGTGGGAGGGAGAGTGTGAAAGAGGACACAACATTTTACACTGGGCACATAAAGATTTTTAAAAAATCTGAGTTTACATCTAGCTCTTTCTTTCATTGCTTAAAATGATGACTTCCATTGTCCAAATGACATCTTTTGGTAAATGAGCTATTTTAAAAGGCGCTCAATGGTGAAAGATTAATTTCTTTGCCAAAATTGGCTCTAAAAGAAAAACTGCAACCTGAAATTGATCAAATCCACAATGTTTTCCAATGGAAAAGATCAAAGCGCTCAATAGCCATGCATTAGCACACCAGTGTGTTCACTATGAAATTATTACAAAGCTTAAACATTCACATCTAGAGAAAGGTATGGTAATAATTAGAGATTCTCACAAAATAGAAAGAGAGCAAATAAAATTTTGTGCAGGCCCAAGGGACTGCAAGGAGTGCCAGGCACTTTCTATCTTGGATGTTTGCTCCTATTTTTGTGTCGTGTTTTTCTCATGAAACCTTCCTCCAGCAATAGATCTCATTCAAACTGTAACGGGGAAGGGTTTCTTTCTTTTTTTTTGCCTTTAATAAATTCACTTAAAAATTTATCAGCTCTCCCAAACTCTAATCCCTACTTCTATTCTGTTTTAATGGCATGGATCTAGTCACATTCATCCACCCATCTCACCCCTGATTAAATTAAGGTCAGTAACCTTTACAAAAGGCCACATGCGTAACACTCAGTCAAGTCATCAGGCATTCAAGTACCTGTAAAGTAAAGGCTAACATAGCCTGCTGTCAATGAAAAATAATAATAAAAAAAACCTACAAAAGGAGCAACAAGGAATGAACCTTGTTTCAGCACCATCTGAATTGGGAGAGGAGAAAAAAAAGAATAAAGAACCATTAACTTGCACCTAGGACATGACAAAAGAGTGATTTCATTCACTAAGGAAACACAGCTCTGTCTAACACAGGTAGACATGGGAGGCTTTGCTTGCTGTCCTTAGGAGCACTGGTCAGTGATGGCCACAGTGAGTGCAGCACACGGAGTCTCTGAGCTGGGTCTGTGTCCAGCTCTTCCCCTGGGCCCCAGGGCCGCTCTCCAGACTGGCCCTGAAGGACATTCCTTCCCAGCAAGACGACTACGCCCGGGTAACGCACGGCAAAGAGAAATGCTCCTACCTATCCACATCCCTTCTGGAGCTAAGCCTTCCATTGTTACTTGTTTAATTAGCAATCAGTAAACACAAGGGGCCTCAAATCACACTGAGTGAGCTTTAGCACAGTCTCTTTCAGCCACCCCAAAAAGTGACGACAACAGAATGTCAAACAGCTTAAAAGCTTGGCTTGACTCCCTGCACTCCAAAAATTGTTACCTACTCCCTTTTTAACTAAAACTCAAACCCACATGCCCCCAAATGGCATTTACTAAAACTCAAGCAGAATTGTAATTCTTGTTTTAGTAGGGGCCCCTCTTGGTGGCTACAGATCAGCGACTGCTTCCCAGAGGTGCAGATGCTCTTGTGGACATGGGTGCTCACCCACCTGCACGTGGCACATGAGCAAAACATGAGCCCTGCAAACCTCATCCAGTGTTTGGCACATTCTCCAAAAAGCGAGTCTAAGGAGAAGGTCTATTCCAGTCCTTGAAGGAGCTACTTGAGCTCCAAGAGGAAAACTGTCATGGGAGCCACTGAGCCATTCACTCTGGAAAATCAAATCACTGGATTTCACCTTCCCATGCAGATCAGCAAACCCAGACCTGAGAGCACAGGGAAGTGATGCTCATATTCTTACAATATTTGGGGAGTAAATTAGCAGCTCACCCTACACAGACTGAAATACATCCTGCTCCTCTTCCTTCCCTGGCCCTGTCTACCTACTGCTGCCTCTTTATATTTCTCCCCACATGCTGATTCAACTCTCTAAAATGGTATTAGAAAAATCCAATAAATCCCTGGACAGTTTTCCATGAGTTTAGAGAGTTGAATGGGCTTACAGAAGCATCTGGTGGCCACCACCACGGCAGAAGGTGCCAGGTGAGACTGCATGGCCAGGGACTGGGAGAGCAACAGGAATGGAGGGAAAAGTGGCACCTCTTCCTTTCAGCAGTGTAAGTCACTAGCTGCAGTCTCTCATGTGTTGGCAGATTTGTTTAAAGATTTGGTTCCGATTTAAAAGGGCACATAGTGTTAGGACAAGGGGTAATGATTTTAAACTGAAAGAGGGTAGATTTAGATCAGATATCAGGAAGAAATTCTTTACTGTGAGGGTGGTGAGGCACTGGAACAGGTCGCCCAGAATACGCTGGAGGGATCGAAGGCCGGGCTGGATGAGGCTCTGGGAAACCTGGTCTAGTGAAAGATGTCCCTGCCCATAGCAGGGGGGTTGGAACTAAATGATTTTCAATATCCCTTCCAACCCAAATCATTTTATGACTCTAAAACAAAATGTCAGCAACCTGATGGTCCTGCCCTAACTCAATGTGCTCTGTTCAAATATTGAGATATATATGCAAAGCAAAGCACTCTCGGCAAGTCTTTACATGTCAGATTGCAGACATTTAGTAACACGCACTTTTCACTTTTACAGCAACTTTCAGTTTAGGGATAATGATCTTATCAGCAAGAGAAATTATTTAGGCTTCACAGCATTCTCTCTACAACCAGTAACTATTACTTTTACAAAGAAGGAAACTGAGGCATGCCCTGGTTACGGGAGTTGGTTAAAGCTGCAATATTGAATTGGCCTGAGCCTGAATGAAACAGGTGATAATTCTGGTCCAATTACTCTTCATCCCTACTAGATGGGACTGGTAGTGACTGAAGAGTCACTACTCTTCATCCCTGCTACCAGATTGCCTGCTTACAAAGAAATGAGGTATAGAAAGGCTTGCTGGTCTTCTGGGCATCGGCACTAAACCCTCTTGCTGTGACATTAACAGAGCTCCTTTTGGGGTGGCAATAATTACAGAGCACCCCAAATACAACTCATCAAAATGCGAGAGTTCAAAACATTTTTAAAGTGCTTATTTTCTTAACAAATTGGAATGGCATCTTCCTGACCCAAATCACTGCTTCTGTTTTCATTCTTAAATGTAAAGAAATATATAAATAAACAAAGGACTACAAAGAAATAAACAACTGGAATATTTCAATTTAAAAATACTTGTATTTGAAATGCTAAAACCATTTTGGAGCATGAGCAGCACTTGTATTTCAGAAGCAGGTTTTTGTGTATTACCCTGCCCCATGAATGCCTAGGAACACCACTACACTTTACTTCAGGTGTCAGACCTCCATGAGGGAATTTCTCTATATATTTGCACTTCCAAAACTAAAAAAAAAAAAAAAAAGGAAAAAGAGAAGCCCATACTTTGATTTCAAATAAGCCAGTTTGTTAGAGGCCAAATTCCTGCACTGCAAGCACCAACATGCTTTCTTGCTTTCAGTCAACACTGCTTCTACCCTCAGAACAAAGCTACATCTGGATGCTTAGCTGCCAAGTGGCACCGCTGCCTGCAGCAGGGATTTGCACAGGCTCTGGCTGTCCCACCACAGGACCACCAGGCTGGCCATGCTGACTGCCCTGGGGTGCTCTGCCATCCATGGGCAGGGACAGTCAGGATGTGCCTCTCCAAGCACAACACACATGTGGCTCTGCAGCCCTGCTGTGCATGCTTGTCCCTGTGCTCCATGTCACTGCTTTGCTCCTCCACAGTAATGCTCCTCTCTCCCTTCCAGGCAAGGCTGATTGCCTTTAAAACACAGGTCCCCAGCCAGAAGGATCTACCCTCTCATCTGACTCCTTGGCAGTTCTCCAGTTTTCCAGCTGTCCCAAGGAGTTGTGCTCCTTAGTGGCTCCACAGTGGCTACTACTGGCTTGGGGAAAACAGGAAAAAAAAGTCAGTAGTAAATGAGAAACATTAATACTTCAGTTCTGTCCTGTTTGTGCTCAGTTTGTTTCTGAACCTGCATTTTCTCCCAGCGAGATTCCAGCGTTTAACTGTGCAGGGAAAAAGGAATGAAAATTGTATTGACAATCAAATGCATAAAGGAAAGAAATGGCAGCTCTGAAATATTCACAACCAACACAATTTTGATTAAAGAAAGAACTCTGTTTTTAATAGGGTTTTTTTTTTGATCATTAAAAAAGTTTAAACCTGCATAGCAATCATTTCAAAAATAATTATTTAATGTTCCATAATGAAACTGTACACGACCTAGTCTCAGCGACAGCAGCCTGCCGGCGGTTCGGCGCAGTCCGGAGCAGCGGGCCCTGGCACCGGGACGCGGCTGGCGGGGTCGGGCGCTCGCTGTCGGCGGCACAGTCTGGCTCCCACCTGGGTGAGGGCGGCTCGGCCCCCTCAGCAGCGTCCTCAGAGTCGCTCAATGTCTCGGTACTTCTTCCTCAGGATGGAGACCTGGTCTTTAAAGAGGACAGGGTCGAGCCTCATCTGCGAGTGGATCAGCGGCATATAGCCAAACCAGCTGGCAAAAGTGTTCATGCAGCTCTGCCGCTGGGCAAAGTGGTCGGGGTCGGCCCAGCGAGAGGCCCGGGATGTCTGTGGGGAGAGGAGAGCAGAGATCAGAGCTGGCCCTGGCACACAGGGTGGCGGGAACGGTGGGAGTTGGGTCAGGCAGACACCATGGTGCCCAGTCGTGCCAGGGCTCGGGAGCACATGGCTCTGTGGTGGCTGGAATCTGCTCGGGGGGCTCAAAGAGGAGGAAGGACACCCTGAACACAGCAGATCCAGTCGTGGTGAGCTGGACAACCCTGACTTCCCAAAGAGAGAAGAGGGCAGGGCTACATGAAGACTTGAGTTCAATCACGAGCCAGCCTGTGGAACACAACACCCATAAACAGCCCTCCCAAATCTTGCCAGCACTCTGCCTCAGCCTATTCTCACTCTTTTCATCAAACTCTCCAGCTATTTCAGAGATATAAGTTCTTAAAAAACATCAGGAAAAAAAAGAAGGCCACTGCTTTGCAGCAGAGGTGCACACTCCAGCCCAGGCCAGCTACTGCCCATGGTCTTCAGACATAAGATGAAAACAATTATTCAGGGTCAAACCTGCAGTTTCACAGCTTAGATCTGCATAGATTTATACACAAGTAATTCCAACCAGCTTGTAACTGAGTAGAAGTCCTTATGTGCTTGGCATTACTTGTGTGTGTAGATGTCCTGCAGTGAAAAGCAAGGTGTTTCCAGGAATCCCACTGGCCAAGGCCAGCGCATCAGACAGCACTAACAGACACAAAAAATGAACTGGAGTCTCACACTATATCATATGAAACTCTGACCCAAGGAAAACACCATGGCCTTCGACTGTATTCATGCAAAATATTCTGGCCTGATTTTCCAAAGTTCAGGGCAGCTGTAATCCCTGTGGAAGTCCATTGAAACACAGCAGCTCTGGGAAAAAAAAGGCCCTAACAGCTTTAAAGCTGCTATTATTCTTTATCTGCACCTAACGAACATTTATAAACATGAAACTATTATTTAAGATAAAGTATGAATGCTGAGAACCTAGGAGGTTTTTGTGCCACTTCCCATGCATCTCTCTATAGCACTTAAGTTTCCACTGTAATTTAAAAACAAATACAAATTCATGAAGTCAAGGGATGTAAATTAAAACATGAAGAAACAGATAAAGTCAGGGACTTGCCAAATGACTGTGGTACCAGGCTTGATCTTGGTCCAAGGGCCTGTCCAGTTTAGCTCAAGTAGTAGGTTATAATGTGCATTGATTACAGCCTCCTGATTATACTGAGTCACTAAAGAGCAAGTAAAAGCTTGTTGCTAGAGGATTGTAGCAGACATTTTGGCCATTAACACTGAATTTCCATATGACTATTCATCTCTGTCACAACACTGAGGTTATGTTAATTTTTTATTTGTCTTTCAAGGAATTATGAACATGGTCCATTACATTTCCCAAAGCTGCAGGAACAACTTGTCTTTAGGAGAGAGTTATAGTTCATGGCTGACTCGAGTCACCTGTGCTGCAAGATGAAAAATGAATGCTCAGGCTTTGCCAAACAGCCAAAGCACAGCCCTGTGGAAAGGTGAAGCTGAAAGTGGAAGCAAAAGACACTTTCTGGATGGCACCTTCTTGCTCACAGAAGATCTCCTGGGCACCTGGATGAGTCAGAATTGCTGAATGCTTAAATGTGACCAATACCTCAGGTGCAAGCACAGTGACATCCAGATAATGGAATTTACAAACTGGCATGGCCACTCCCCAGTCAAAGATCCAAGTAATGCTACCAAGAGTAAAATGTGAGGGGAAAACAGGGGGCCCCTTTTCCACCTGCCCCATAGTAATCATGGTACTGTTTGCACTGAGGGCACAGACTCTGTGGCAGCACAGATGGGAGGCTGCTCAGGACTTGGAGGTTTTGCAGGACTTGCTATTGCCCTCATTGTTCTCTCACACAGGGTAGTAGGACGCATTCTCACGTTACCACGTATCCTTGTTACTAGAGGTACTTCTGCAAAGACAAAAGGCTTATCCAGCAGCTGGAAGAGGACCTAAAGCAAGCACTTCATGGCTGCTAGTGAGTGATATGGGACAAAATGTTCCCTGTTGGGAAAAAACACTTGCATATCACAAACTATCTCTGTTGTGACAGTTCAGTGTCAGTGCTTGAATCGCACTATATAATTTAAAATAGCACAGGGACAGCCTGGTACATTATATTAATTAATAATAAGTAGAAAATCTGTCTAGAATTTACTTTTGCTTCTAGCATTCCATGCCTAAGTCTTAGGTATAGAAAACTTAGAAAATGAGAGTTTAACTGAAATTCAGTTACCACAATCACCAGTTCCAGGAGCTTGGGATTACTACGAATAACACTGTGAGAAAATTATGAAGGGAAGCAGCACCCACAGATGTTTGCCATTTCCCTTTTTCTTCATTATAATAAGCATATCTAAAGTCTATTTACAGTTCTGCTACACTAAAAATTGCAAAAATATTTTACAGAATTGTATTACTCTGCAAGCCTAAACTAGATGTGGACTTGTTACATTATCAATCCATCCCAATTGCTGAAATATGCTGTGATTACATACCTGTCCCATCATGGTCTCCTTATACTGTTTTTTCTGTGTTACTTTGATTGGAGGCAATTTTGTCACAGCTGACACCAAAAAATTCATTAGAATGTCCTCACAATTGGCCAGTTGGTCCACCATATTCTTTAGGCTGGCAGGCAGGTAATGAGTGTACAGGTAGTGATAATATCTGGAAACCAACAGCAGTGTTATTAATACAAGTCACTGGGCTTTCAGGTATCACAAGCTCCAGGAAATTTCTATCTCATTTGAGACACAAGTTTTGTATTCAACTCCCAATATACCAATTTCCTTCTTTGGTCTCACCCTCCCACATGAAGGGAAAACAAATCAGTTTCTCATCAAGACAGTAAACAGTGCTAAAGGAGAAACAGAACATATGCCTTTTTTGCAACCAGGTTGAAAGAAACAGTGTAGGCCTAAGCATCAAGATAATGGACGAGTAGGAAGGAGAGCCCCACAGTGCTATAATGTTACAGACAATACTGATGAATTCATCCTCCATATTTTCTTCCCAAACTGTTCAGTTGGAAAGAACTCTATTAAAACTGCCCTAGTACTGTTCTTATTGCTGAAATTACTCTCCTTTGGGTCTATACCATCCCCTGTGGACTGTCTTCTCCTTTATGGGGATGTGGATTAGAGACTCCAGAATCTTCTTTTTCTTTAAATGTAGAGAGGACTTTAGTCTGCTGAAGTTCTAATACGTGGGTTTTCTCCAACATGCTGCAATTCGCTGAGCTGTGACAAGCCCATTGTACCACATTTCTGGGGTAGCCAGAAGACTTTGCAGTCTGCAGCTGTCAGCCAACACACACCCAGAGCTGGTCTGGAAGTAACCTCCTTTCTGCTATGCTACAGGCCATTCAGCGAAGCAGCTTAATGAATTCAGGAATTCTTTGAAGTGTGTAATTCCTGATGTTAAAAAGAGCAGTCTGACTGCCTCAAAACACAAGTGACTTCAAAGAGACCCAACAAGTGCAATAATGATTACCAGATCCCCAGAGCTAAACCAAGAACTTAAATTATTACCCCATAAAAAGTAGACCCACTCACTATCTTTCCATTTTTCCCCTCCCCGGAAGAATGTTCTTCACACCCCACCCCCACCTCCTCTTTACTATTTTGTTTCATACAGAAGAAGGATAGCAGATGCTCTGGGTTCTTACTTGTGGTAAATAGCAGCTCCTGTCAATACCATGGAATAGTCATTAGTCCATTTGGAGGTATACCCCCACCTTTCCTTAGTGTTGTCCCAGAAGTGACTGCGTGCAGGGTACCCTACAATCCTCTCTGGAAAGCTCTGCCAAACTGTGAAGGCAAAATCCACCTGTGGACAAAGGTACAGGCCAAATGAATACCAAAACTGTTTCAACAAATGTCAACAAAACAAAATACTACCTTGCCACTAATTCGCAATTCAAAATCTTGGAACTGTTGCAAAACATTAATTCTGTGTATTCATCAGTAAATTAAACTGACTGCTTGACATTTTGCCCTATAATTATGCACATTTTAATGGTTTTAAAGGGAGTCTAGAGCATCACAGCATTGCATTAACATTTTCAAGCTTGCCCTTTACATATCAAACCTTTTCAAGTTACACAAAGAATGGGTGTAGGTGCATGTATTTTTACCACAATGCAACACCAAGGGGTAATAGCCATGTGGAAATTGAAAGTTTTGCACATCTTTGTGCATTGCACCTACCATTTTATCACTGCTAACACAGAGTTTGCAAAATCAGCAGTCAAACACTTTAAGTGGTAAAGGTGGCTCAGTGAGAATAAAACAGACACTCAGTGAGGAGTCCCCTTATATTTTCCAACTGTTCTGAGCTTTCTGAAGACCATGTGGTCATACTTTTAAAACTGTCTATATGACCAAAAAGGTACAACATATAGCTTAATAAAGAGGAAGATAAAATTCCCATTTAGTTAAATGGCACAAGGAACCTAAACTTTAAGAAAAATGCTTTATATTGTAGGAGCCACACGAGCATGTCAAATGCTGCCAATGGTATTTTTTTTTTGTCTTGCTGCAATTATTTTAATAACTCAAACCTCTGAGAACTGAGACGTGACAGGACATTGCTACGTCATCATGCTACCAAACAAAATCTGGTGCTATTAGGAAAGGGATGATCAGGGTAGTCTGCAAAAGGATGGTCAGCATTATATTTGAAAAGAGTTTGGTACAAATACGTATGGAAAGATTTTATCATTGGTTTGCAGTCCTCCCCCTTCAACTTACATTTTGGAGCTCAAGCGAGACTGAAATTTTGTAAGAGTTATACATAATTCTAATTGTCCAAGTCAAACTCAAAAAAAAGAGGGCTTTGTTTCTGCACTGCACATTAGGTTCCCCTCAGTACCAGAGGGACCTGAAACTTTGCTCAAAAATGTTCGAAAAGCCTTCCAAGAATGCAAAGTTAAGGGTGTAGAGGTTAGATAAAGAAGAGTTGCTCTGAGAACAGTCCCATTTTGTGTTGATTACTGTCAGACTTCTCACATTTACAAGTGTTTTTATGAAACAGAAGAGTCGCACATGGACTGAAATACAAAGTCAGGGCCTGGTTATTTTCTTTAAAGTTGTTTCAAGGAATCTGAGGCCAACTAGAAAGACAATGTGCACAAACCAGTTACCGTTGTGATAGTTCTGATCTCATCCAAATCAATACCACATGAAAGAACTGAAGGGATTTTTTCCCTATAAAGCCCTTTCCCATAAAACGTGACATCTGTTTTCTTTAGAGAAGCATGAGAATCCCAAACTTAAATAATAAAGCTGTTGTACCCAGTGCCCTCTCTTGTGCTTTCAACTATCTGCCCTTGCACTAGGGAGATGCACCAAAGCAACCACACTAAGAGAAAACTCCCTTTATTAAAAAAGTCCCTCAGATCTCATCCTATGTAATTTCCAGCAGCACAGCCACTTTCAGCTGATCAGCAGGAAAATCCAACCAAGCTGGCAGTCTCTTAAACCTCTGGATCACGACCCACGCTGGTTTCTAATGACTTCCCATGCACACACCCCTCAGTGCATGTGCAACAGCTCCTCTCACAGAACAGTTACGCTGTTCTGTTGAGAATGGAAAACCTTTACTACGCCGTGATCGGACAGTCTGGAGGATGTGCCTGGTGATTGCTGCTCTCAATGGGATTGTGATTGTCTTTGATCACATTTCTAAACTGCCTTTTCTGGGCCTTGACGCTGTGCCACAACAACCCTCCATGAGCAGCTAGTTTCAAAGGAAATGTCACATCACATTTGGGTAAGCTGTACCGTGGGGGAAGTGAAGCAATAGGGAAGGCCCCCCACCTCTTGATGGGAGAGCCACCAAGCAGAGCTGCTGGCACCCTGACAGAGACATGCTGGAGCTGCAAGGTGGGTTCTAGCAACAGCTGGCCAGCTGGTTCTGTCTGTAGCACAGGGACCAGGGGGCTCATAGAGCGAATACCCCCTGCACAAGCATGCAGGATCAGCTGTAAGTTGCTCACAGGAGCAACAAAGAAAACAAAGCAAAGCAACAAAGCCACAAAGAAAAATGTAGGTTGTTTCACACAACAACAAGTATCTGTGCTTCAAAATGTTTAGGGTAAAACACGGCCAGGCTGAATGATAAACACTATTTATTTCATATGTGTTCCAGAAGGCTGAATTACTCTTAAGTTTGGAGGATTACCAGTTAAAACAAAACAAAGCCCCAAATCCTCATGGAAGCCACAGGCTGCATTGCTATAAATATGCCCTCAGTGCAATGAAGTCATTTGGAGGTATTACCATGATCCCCAGGGCAGCTGAGATGGGACTCTTCATCCTAAGCAACAACCTGCTTAGGAAGTCCAGTTCAAGGATAAATGCCTTTTATTGCTTTGGGGTTTCTCTGGGCTGTGCACAGCTTTGCACACAAGTGCTTTGGCAGCAGCCATATTCTTCCTCATCTAGCAGAAACTACCAAGGTGTAACACTGGTATCAAACAGATTCATTGTCAACTATTTCTTTCATCTGTGAAGCAAAAGAGGGTACCGTGGCTGTTTCTGGAGCAGTCTAACCACAGCACAACATCTGTACAGGGGAGAAGAGCAGTTGCAGTCTCATCCATTTAGAACAAATCCAGTAACATCTTAGGGTATGTAACAGTGACTGAAGACTAATGTTATGCATTTTTTCACTGACATATAAGTAGTGGCAGCATCAGTGAAAGATCCCCATCACTGACAGAAATGCATTTTTATTAAGGTGAAGTGGGGAGAGGGGAATGACCACGAACATAGGGAAAAAAAGGGAAAACAAAAGAAAATCGAGTTTTTCAAGCTATTCCCTGGCCATCATTAATAATGTATTTCCCAAATATTGCACTCTATATAAACTGTCATCAGTTTCCCTTGTGGTTCTCAGGAAGAGGTTCTAGAAATCAATACTCATCCCAGTTGTAAAAATTGGTTTTCTACAGTATTTTTCTTTTCTTAGTGCTATCTTGCTCTTGGCACAAACACTCAAGCACCTAAACTAGCAAAAATCTCCAATTTTATGGGCTGACACAATGGGGAAAGAGCATTCCTCCTGCACTAGGGTGGCAATGCTGTCTTTTGGAGTGATAGCAGTCCCCCGCTGCTGACAACCCTTCCTTCTCCACCTACACTCTACTGATTATGAGGGGGGGGAAAGCTACCCCAATCAGAAAAGTGAGAACAGAATATTAAAGCTGACTGCTCTTGGCTGCCTACACCCGCCTGCAGCTATGTTACTAAAATAATAAAGAACGGAAGAACCATATGCTAATGATGAGCCAATTAACCAGGGCAAAAAAGCTCCTCTGATGGCAGGCAGTGGCAGGGCTGCTGAAGCAAGTGCAACACGTTAAATCTAAGGAGTGTAGCAGGAAATCTTGTAACATTTTCTCGCTGGCAAAGCCAAGAGAAGAGCATATCTGCTGTGCTCAGGCTGAGCCCAGGAGCCAAGCAGACTCCCACAACAACAGAGACCCCTTACCTCAGTGGTTGAAAGCACGGTGTCCTCATCCAGGCTTAGCACTGCATCTGTCACTATGTTGTCGTAGGGTAGGAAGCGACTGCTCATAACCTGTGGGCATCCAAGGCAGGAAGGGGTGGAAATAAAAATCACTTGAAGGACTCATTTCCAAGGCAAATACTCAATTTTATTCCTCACTCTTATTTTTCTCTTGTCTGAGTTACGTGGCGTATTTCTGTCTGATAGAAAGGACCCTTCAGCTCAAGAGTGAAAGAGTGTCATTTTTGTCACCCCAGCAGTCAGCCTACACCTTCTATCTGAGGAGTAATTTCTGAATAGACCTCCCTCTTTGCAGGAGGCTGCTTTCATTTAGTGACAAACTGCATTGGTCTGTACTGAGAATTAGATGTACCTACAGCTTCTTTGGGGAGGACATTTTCCCTGGTGGCTAGGACTGTCCCTCTGCTCTCCTACAGGGTGTGAGGATCAAAGACAATGAACACTGAGAAGGACTTTGCAGCCTTCATTAAGGCTACACAGCTGGGAAACCAAGCAGCTCAGGCTGTGTATGAAGGATGTAATGCTACCAGGATGGTGCAACGTTCTCCATCAGAAAAGGAGAATATGCTAAAGAACTCAAATTAAGCTTTTATCGGCATGAAGAATTACATAGGTATTGTGGCATGTTAAAAAGTCACATTCTTAAATGGCTTTCCAGCACCTGAAGGGAGCCTGAAAGAAAGATGAAGAGGGACATTTTATAAGAGCATGTATTGACAGGACAAGGGGGAATGGATTCAAACTGACAGTGTAGGTTTAGATTAGGTATTAGGAAAAAATTCTTTATGTGAGGGGGGGTGAGGCACTGTAACAGGTTGTCCAGAGAGGCTGTGGATGCCCCGTCCCTGGCAGTGTTCAAGGCCAGGCTGCACAGGGCTCTGAGCAACCTAGTCTAGTGGAAGGTTTCTTGGTCCATGGCAGGGGGCTTGGCACTAGTCTTTACAGTCCCTTCCAACTCAACCATTCTATATACACAAAACCTATATATACAGAATAAACTTTTAAAAGATATGGCAGGACAGTCTCCCGAGTAATAGGAAATAGATGGGAAAGCTGGATTGAAAAGATAAAAGCAAGAAATGAAAATCCATATGGTTTCTTTAGCAGAGTAAATAGTACCTTTTGAGAACTGATGAAGAATAACAAAGATGCAACACAGGTTGTTTCCCTCATTTGCTAGGAAAAATAGCCTGGTTAGTTACTAGACCTCTTTACTAATTTACTATGCCAAAAAAACACTTCAAAAGTCAAGCCCAGTAAGAGGAATTCACTGTATGGAAACAGGGACACGGATAAATTTTACACAACCCTCCTAACGGACACATGGTTAGTTCTACAACCTCTGCAACCTGTTTGGGAACAAATGTTTGGAATCTATGCCTTGATTCAAAGGAAGATCTGTCTCCATAACCAGGATGTTCACAGCGGCTGTTTGGAGAGCATCCCTTCACCACTATGATGGCCTTGGTCTGGGGAGGCAGGGTTCTAATGAAGAGGTGATCTGGCTGGGGCTGAAGGTTTTGCTTTATTTACACAAAGACAAAGCAGGGCAAGTGGCCAGGAGACCCTGTCCTCATCCCTGATCTTTTACAGACTGTGCAAAACTCTCAAACAGTACAACAGTCAAGACTTGCCATGTATTTGTTTTATAGCTAAAGTACCCATCTGTAAAATGGGTGTTATAATATTCGATTTCAAGGGAGAAGTGAAGGTTAAGAAAAGGCAGACCTCTGTGATCACCTGCATGGAGTACTGGTGCCTGCCAGTAGGCCTCAGCCAAGTTTGGAAATGAAAAGCAGTTTCTTTGTGCAACCTTTGAACTGTGCTGCTCTGGCTCCGCAAGCTTTGTCCGAACAAACAGCTTTCCACAGAAGAAGCCACTTGGCTTATGTTGGGATATTAGAGGGAAGAGACTGTCCACTATAAACACACCTTTGTGTACTCAGGAGACTCATTTGTAATCTAAACAGTGCCTGGGGCCAATTTCTACAAACACTGTAGAACTGGTCAGAGATTTTCTCCTCTATCTCACCTCTGCAAGTTTTACAAAAAGAAAATAAAAACACCCAGAACATTCAAAAGACTCAGAAATCTCTACAACCTTTCTTGGCCCTGCAGCAATTCTCCTGATACTGTTTACATGGCTAGCTAAGGCCAGAGCCTTTAGCTGCTGATCTTGCAGGGCTCTCTTTCCCCTTACTAAGTGACAAGGGGAAAAGATCAAATTACAAATTCAAAATAGAATTGTACAGGCAAAGCAACCAGAAGTTCCCTTTGCCAACGCAGAGCTCTGGAGCCAGATGACAGAGACTGCAGAGAGGACCAACTTGAATCTGTTTCAGATTCTAGAAGCAGTAAGTCTTGCTTCTCTCAGGCCTGCAGTTGGAAAGGAATCATCTACTTCAGTGTAGATTTTAAAAAACCCTATTTTCTCATCTGACGGCATCTATTTTGACTTTGTGAAAGTACAAACAAGACGTGTGTGTTGCACAGCAAGAGATGACATGCTGATTTTGTTCCTACACAAGTGTCCCATGTCCCTTCCTTTTTTTTGATGGCAGCAGTACCTCACGAGGCAGTAAGAGAAGATACTTTTCAAAGGCAAGTTCTCATTTTTAACTCTACTTTTGAGTCCACAGCTGACCCAAGTCTTGCATGTGACTTCCCAGACTCAATGTGTGCAGCTGCATCTCTACTTTCATGTACCTGCAGAGAGATGGAATCCCTGATGATGGGGTCAGCGCTATCTACTCTTGGGGTCACATTTCAAAACTGGGTGCCACCTGTGAATCTCAGATTCAAGGCATTAATTGCCATGCTGATGGTTTCTGAGTTCATGAGACACAAATCTGCAACTAAGCTGGTACAAAAGGCCAAGGAATAAAAGGGAGCTGTCATTCTGTTGGGAACTACAAAGCTTTCACCAAAGCTGCTGGAAAAATAAATTCCTGTCCCGTTGGAGAATACAGGAAACCTTTTATTGTGCTTGTCTCCACCTACCTTGCTCTCTCCTTCAATGACTATGACAGGCACAGAAGTGGCAGGCCAGCGGTGTTTGGCTGGGAGGGGTTTATCGCAATTCCATAAAACAATAATCTGAAAGAGATTATTAGACCATGATCAGAGACCTTTGTGGCAATGCTGTCCATACTCTAAGGTCTCAGATCTCCAGACAGACATATTAAATTCAAGTCAGGAATTTCAAAATCAAAAGCAATGATACAAATCTGTATAAAAATAATAACACTTCCTGCATTAATTTCACCCATCATCTGACTACTTACAAAACACATGCCCTCAGGGAAATATAGGCTGGACAGGAACTTGGAAGTCTTTACCTCAGCCACTTCACATAGACGTCACTGATTTACTCTGGCTCTCATTAAAGGCAAAACCCCTTGCGACACTCTGCTGCAAGAGGGTGCTCCTACTGAACTCTCCAGGGTTTTTTTTAGAGAAACCAAAATCCTGGCACTGATGAGATTAAGAGTCACGGTGGTAGGAAGGAAGATCATGTAGCGGCTCTTGAGGCACTGACATCCTTTTGCAGTTTGCAGCACACACAATGCTGATCTTTAAAGTGCACTCATTATTTTACCTGTCTCATGTAACAAAGGGTTTAATTACTATCTCTATTCCACTCCCATTATACTCAGAATTTTTATTTCCCATGCATGTAGGTCACAGACAGTAGAACTCTCAGAGGAAAGAAACATCAGAATTAAAACAGAGGCTTGAAACAGGGCTGAGTCACTAGGCTCCTCACTCCTGGCAGAGTGGTTTGTCTCTGCTGTGACTGACAGCCAAACAGTGCTGCTTACCTGTGCACAGTACTGGGACTTGGCTACAGCAACCAGGAGTTTCAGCACAGGCTGAGATTGGGAAACCAGGGGAGTTACTGCGTGGATAACGGCAGTGAATGTGGAAAGAGGCTTCAGACCTGAAGTGAAGAGATACATGTTCAGTAAAGACAAAATCACCCCAGTCAGTACAGATTAAAGGACTTTGGGGATGGAAAAAACAATCTGCATTTAATGCAAACCTTGCCAGGTTTTTTTAGGTCATCTCCCTTCATCTCAGATACCAGATGCTTCAGAGGAGATCACACTTCCCTTTAACTCCCACTCTGTGCCTTTAAATTCCACACTGAAATACTGGACTCCAAGACAATGATTTCCTTTTCTTACTCACTATTTCCACAGATGTCCTGTAATCTCTCTCTTCCATCTAGTTTGTCCCACAATATTGACATCTAGTTTGTTCAGCCAAATGTCTTTCTTGACACAGGCTCTGTTTTGCTGCCTGGCTCTGGGTGCTTGATGCTTTTTACAGATTATCTCCACAAATTCCAGAAGCTTGTTCAGTTTCCTCAGTTCCATTACAGCCTCTGTCAGATTTTTTCTCTTTCTGCATTGATTCCTATCCACACGCATCTTCAATTACCTCCTGAGCTAATAATTCTGCTTGCATCCTTGCCTTCCATTTTTAAATTTTTGTCTTGCTATGATTTCCCTTTCTGCCTGGAATAACACATCCTACTGGTGCCTACCCTTCATTACCGCTCTCAACCTCATCTAAATTCATCTGTGTGGGGTCATAGTCATTTTTCATCAAAATTAACATTTCTACTCCCTTTTTTAACACAGTAACAGTCATTTTTTAGCAGGTGAGCAGTACTGATCTACACAAGTGGGATGGCACAGGCTGAGCCAAAAGTAGCAGCACTCTGGTAAGCAGGATCCCTTCAGCCTGGAGGCACATTCGCCTGCAGAACTCATTGTTCAAGTTCTGCTTCAGGAAAAAGCCATGAAGCTAAGCCCTATTCACTCCTTCTAGTGGGATCCATATGAGGACATATAGTATGGAGAATAAATCCATACCAAGTGTGCATCCCAATAACAAGTGTCACAGGTAAATTGCCACTTTTCCAATTTGCCAAGCACAAATAAAGTAAGGAAAAAGCTATTCCTCTTATGTCCCCTCAGGCCACTAATGGGTCAGCAACTCAGGCATTAATTACCAGCAAATGAAAAGTATGAAGGAACATAGATTTTTTTTTAACAATCTTTGCAAGCAAGAGGCACATGATGCATGTTGATGAGTCAGAGATGTTCCAGTCTACAGTGGGCAGGGAAGACTGAGACAGGATAAACGGAAGGCATCATTAACTAGAAATGAATGTTAAGTCACTTGGCACGTACTACTCAAAGACAAAACTTCAAAATTCCACTAGGAATTCCAGATGCTACTACATTATAGCAAGGATTCACTCACCAAGATTAGCATAGTAGTAAGGAAAATCTCCCAGATATGAGGAATACTGTGGCAGTACAAATAACCCTCCAGGATGTTTGTTCCATATTAAGCTGTTACGTGATATGTGCTTAAATATTCTGTCCTGAATAATCTGGAAAACAAGAGAAGTAATGATTTTTAAACAGAATGTCACAGTCATTGGTAGGAGTTTCAGGGACTCCAGCTGATTGGAATCATCACCCATTTTGCAAAAAGCTGAGGCACACAAATTACTAGACATTCCTCCTTGATCTCTCTTAAAAGGACTCAGAACCTGCACACTCTGACATCACTTCAGCAGCTCAGGCTTTGTGCCATAGGTTTCAGAGCACCTCATTAGTCTCTCTGGACAATGGGACCATACAATTTATTGCATTTTGTATTTCAATTCAAATATTTTGTCTATTTGAATATCTTAGCAGTTGTAAGCCTGATTAGTTCATTGTCAGCTTTACTACACAGAACTCACAGAAGATAATTATTTGAAGAGGGCATTAATAAGCTAGGTAATACTTGGAGATAATAAGAGTATTCAAAATCAAAAAGACTTTCAGCAAATCAGGCTGCACTAATTATTAATTTTTTGCTTAATTATAAAGGGATATTAGCATTCAGATACATCACTGATTCCATGTCTCAGTTCTGTAACAGTTCCTTATTGGATGGAACAGAAAATATTCTCACAACTACTGTTTGACTTTGTAAAGGACCAAAACCAGAGATTGCTAGATTTTTAAGGTCAGAACAGATTGCTAGGTCATCTACTTTATCATCTAGAATACTACAAGCAAAAAAAGAAAAAAAAGATACCAGGCCGTACAATTAGTATGTATTTATGAAATTAATTAGAGTTGCTTCACATCAGATGCCTGATTGCAGGAACAAGAGTGGTTCTTACACTGATGGGAAATTCTTTAGACTTCCTGCAAAGGCATAACAAGATTCAGTGGTGGGAATCTCTAACATGACAAATTCAGCCTCCAAATAAGGTGCAACCTTTTAAGTGCAGTACACTCTTGAGCCACACGTTCTTACAGATTTCCCTTCCCTCAGAGCATTAGAAGCTGGCAGGTCTGGAGATGGGATGCTGCCAAGGGCCAGTGGGTGGTGAAGGATGAATTTTCCCCCAAGCTGGCCAAGCAGGAATGCCTTGCCTTCTTCTGCAGCTCATCTTTTGTGATCTCCCAAGGAGGTTTTCACGTAACTGGCAGCTTATGCAGTGCACAGGGCTTGAGTGCCAAGAACATGTTGGTTGTCCTAACCCAATGTCTCTGGCCTTAACATAGGTGTAGAGGGTGAAACCTCATGTCTCTGAAGCTGACTGAAGTGTAGGAAAACCAAAAAACAAGCAAAAAGACCCACCACAAGCAGAACAAAAGCAGCTGCTGGAGTCTGATCAAGCTAAAATCTCTGTAAGCTGATGAGTTCAGGGACATTTGGTCAATACACGAATAAGTGTTGCCACAAGCAGTGGTTTTCCTGGAATTTCTGATTGCCATAACAAGAAAAGATTAAAACACCAGTTACGTTGCACTAGACAATCCACTGCTGGTGGCAATACATGAACTGCTAAACTGGGGCAGATGTTAAATGCATGCTTGTCTGAATTTTGCCTACAGCCAATTACCATAGCTAATATGCAGTAATTCACTCACATGAATAAGTTAATTTAACTTTTTTTTTTGGAATAACAGACTTAGGACTGTAATGCCACTACTGACAAGAACCCATCTGAATATTTCTAGTTGAAAAGTTAGGTGTATCAGTTGTCAGATCTCCCGCTTGGCAGTGGAGACAGGAAAAAACACAGATAACGACTGCTGATTACCCAACTGCAAATTATGCCACTAAATGAAAGAGAAAACCTGGAAAGTATTTATTTTTGAGTGTTTACCACAAAGCATAAATACTACAGCTCCTCCCTCTTGCTTTCTCAGAACTGGGGCACAATTGGATAAGGAGAAGTCAGTAAATGTATGTGGCCTGGAGGTTTTCACAGACAGTGGAGTTTTCCGGGGCACTGGTAGCCAACAAGGCTGCAGGGGAAGCACATGGCTCATGTTCCACACACCTCAGCGTGCCCGGAGCCAGCGCAGCTCCAGCACGAGGCAGGGCCCCAATGCCACTGCAGCACCACACAAACCTCACCAGCCTGCTTCGGCAGGGGAGCTGGGGACCTGGTTCACCACAGTTAAAAAATGGATCACTAATTTATCACTCCCCAGGGTCTAAATAAGAAGCCTAGCTGTCTGTCAGGATAGAGGGGAGAAAAGAAAACTTGGCAGAAAAAGAACGACGAAGTGTAAAAAGATAACATGGAGGACATAAAGGAATTAAAATGCAGAGTGTACAGTGTTGCACATACTGCAGAGACAGAATCTACATGGTCTCTCCAATGACGAGGCATGACAGGAAGTTTAATAAGAGAAGAAAGGGGTTAGGATCTCTGGCAAGATCTCCTTTTTCTTTTTGGAATGCATTAATAGTCCAATATTTTTGTCTCACTCATCTTCGCACTTCAAAAAGTTCACATATTGCCTTAATCATTGCTGCTTTTCAACAAGCTCTAACCAAGCATCCAACATTTCTTGTCTGTACTTTGTGCTGTCCCTCTCTCCTCCTCTTCCTGAGAGGAGGACTGAGCAGGCTGTGCAGGGATGCTTGGGTTTCCAGCGAAGACCAAGCTGAAGAAGTGCAGTTACCCTGGAGCCTGCATCTGATGGTGCCTGCAGCAGCCCACTGCTGCACTGCCCATGCTCCCACTCACCAGCAGACACTCGTGAGCACCACTGCCTAACCCACACCTTGTCCAGGGCACTGGGCAGTTCCTCTGTGCCTGCCACAGGGGGTTGCTGGCCAAATGATTCAAACATCTCATTTTGGACTATGAGCTGTTTGGCTTAGACCACTGTGCTGGGGTAGAGTTAATTTTCTTCACAGTGGCTGCTGTGGGGCTGTGTTTTGGATTTGTGCTGAACACAGGTTTGATACTATAGAAATGTTTTTGTTATCGCTGAGCAGGGCTTGCACAGAGCCAAGGCCTTTTCTGCTTTTCATACGGCCACGCTGGCAGGGAAATTGGGGGTGTCTGGGAGGTTGGGAGGAGACACAGCCAGGACAGGTGACCCAAACTGACCAGAGGGAAATTCCAGACCATATGACATCATGCTCAGGATATAAAGATGGGGGAAGAAGGAGGAAGTGGGAGACATTTGGAGTGATGGTGTTTGTTTTCTCAAGTCACCATTATATGTGATGGGGTCCTGTTCTCTCCTGGAGATGGCCGGACACCTGCCTGCCCCTGGGGAGCAGTGAATTAATTCCTTGTTTTGCTTCACTTTTGTACACAGCTTTTGCTTTCCCTGTTTAATTGTCTTCATCTCAACCCATGAGTTTTCTGGCTTTTGCCCTTCCAGTTGTCTCCATGACCTTGCTGGTGGGAGAGTGAACCAGCAGCTGCCTGGGGCTTGGCTGCTGGTTGGGGTTAAACCACAACAGCCACCAAATGCTGTGAGATGATCAAGGAACTTAAAATAGTGATTTAAGGTTTCCAGAGGTGTGCAGGATAAAGGCTGTGATGTCCTTGCACACATCTGATTTAGTGAGGACTTCTTCCGTGCTGATATCCTCATACATGGACATATATAGGCTCTACAGTTAGCAGGCAAGTGATTATTCTGATGGTATTCAAAATTATCAGAGCACTCTGACACAACAGTATTACAAGAGAAGATAGATCACATCCACCAAAAAAAAAAAAATCCTGCTAGGAATTTTCTTCCAGGCATTAGATTTTAAGAAGAGGATATACTGCTTGCAGGTTTCAGACAACAAAAGTCACTCTCAACTGTTTTACTCCTTTCCTAAGGAAAGTTAACTTGGGACTTTACTTGGGCAAGTTGAAATGTGAAATGATTATCTGTTCATAACAACAAAATCCCTCTTAGCTGTCTCAAAAGACTGAGAGTCCTGAAATAAAAAACAATTAAAAAAAAATCACAAACCAAAATCAGTCTCCCAAACAAATGAAAAAACGCGTAACTTCCACAGCAGGCATACATTAATTGGTTTCATTAAACTAAATGTTCCAGGAAGACTTTTGTCTTCACTTTGTTTTTTCTGCTCTGAGCACAAACTCCAGCTTGCTGGTTTACCCATCTGCTTCAGCTTTAGAGGTTTTGCTGTCTGTTGGGCTCCTGCAGCCACATGGGCCAACGTGTCTCAAAGCAGCACTGAAAACCTGTGTGAGCGCTGGAGTTTGATGTGATGGACACCAAAGCTGTGGGAGCTGCAGGTTATGTCCCCTGGAGTCCAGCCCCAGCACAGGCAGGAGAGGGGCAGTGGGGAGAGCCGTGTGCTCCTGTCCTTTTAGCAATCCCTACCAGCAGCAGGGCATATGCAGGGAAGGGGCAGATGATGCGTGAGCCACCTGATGGTCCCTGGGAGCACTTCTGTAAGGGTTAATTAAATGTGAGCAGTGGCACATGGTCTTCCACCTTTGTGATCTGCTCCTGGTGTGGGCTGTGGTAATTATCACCACCTCATCGTGCTTATGAGGAGTTTGACAATGAAGAGCAGTTGCCAACGGGCAGCACAGATGAAGACATGCTCTTCTGAGGGCAATGGGAGCATTGTGAGGATAGCTATGCCAGGGGCTCTGCAAATGTTCCCTGCCTGGTGTTCTTCACTGGCATGGAAAAACCTAAGGGACTGACTTGCAGCAGCTGGAGGTGGATCAGCCATGGGCACTCATTTGCAGTTTTCAGGGGGAAGCAGGCACAACAGGAAATGTGGAGCCTTAACAAGGGTGCATTTCAGCTGTGCACAAAGACGGGTGCAACTGCAGAAGCATTAGCATGAGACGAATGCATTTGCACCTACAAACTGAGCCCCTTTTAGTGGTACAAATGTGTCAAAAATTCATGGGAAAAATTGCAAAACAGTTAGAAAAGAAACCTGCTTTTGAAATTGCAGCCTGGGTCCTACTTCTGAAGAGCCTTTCATCTTTCCTCTGTCTCTGAATTCAGAAAGGATTCTATCCACATTTGAGATCATCTGTCTCCCCTTTTAATAGCAGTCTAATTATGATTATCTATTAATAATTTATAAGAATGATCAGGCCTTTCTCTTCTCCTGTGTGTGAAGATAAGACACAGCATTTACAAGCCCTCCCCTTTTCCTTAAGCCAGATCAATAGCCCCATCACAAGGCATCAAAATGTTAAGGAATGGTCAAGGAGGATCTCTACAGTAGTATTTTTTCCAAAATGAATTCCAGAAGGGTTTCTTAAGAAATACATTTACTACCAATGACAAGGATAGTGATTCATAAGCCATAAAGCCTTGCAAAGTCAAGATCACACATGACAACTTTTCCATGCACTGGGTAGCTCCCATTTTTCACCGTGTCAGTTTTCTAATGTGGATTCTGATAATGAAGAAAGTATTTCCTTAGGGGAGAAAACTCATCAAGATGCTGAGCTTTTTTCCCACTGACCAATTGCATGTCATGAAAACCAAGGTCTGATGCCAACTGAGGACAGGAGTAGCTGGACAGGTACAGAAACCTTGCTGCTCAGCAAGGTCCCAGGCAATTTTTACTCACCTCTAGTGTAGTCAATACAATCTTCTCAACTGAAGAAAAATAAGCCTCCCACAAGAACTGTGTCTGCTGTCTAAGTGCTAGGATTTTATCCTGATGGATAGACCTGATTGTAGAAGGAATCTGTAATACAAGATGTAATACAGTCAGAAGCTTTAGACACAACACAATCTCAAATTAATATGCTGCTGACAAGCCCTCTCCTCTATTAGCAGGTTATACAGCTTCAGCACTCCTGTCCAATGGAGATGTGTGTCAACAGTTAAAGCCTTGATGTAAAACAAGACACAACCCTTTATAACCTCTGGTATTGCATATATTACGTTTTTTTAATCAGCTTTCATTTAGTTTTTGACTGTTTTATGGTAATGAAGCCTTGTGGTGTGGCATAGTAAGGAACTCCTCCATGCATCCCTCACACTTTTCATCCCACAAAACTCCGTGGACAAGTATTTTAACAACCTAGTACCTGCAGGTCTTAAGAGTTCAACAATAATCCCCATGCTCCAAGTATATTAACAGGATCTGGAATTGCATTTACCACAGCATGGCCACACTAAGTGCCCCAAGGAAAACATAGCAACACCTTAAGTAAGACTCCCCTTTTTTGGGATTGAATTGCATTTTACTAATTACCTTAGGTAGAAATAATAACATCTTCCACAATATCCGTTATTCACAAGGGAAAACAGTACTTATTTTTGCCCTCTTTCCATTAAAGCTACACATTAATTGTTGCACACGTTGCCTTACAAATAAACCCCAAATTGTCCTGCTGCAACACTTTTTCATTAAAAAATGGCACTGCTCACTAGATCAGAAGGGGAATGTCTACAAAAGATGTCTACATCTTTTACCATCCCCATGTCCTTCTTGAAACTAAGGTGAGTATGTGCCATTCTTTAACTTAGGACATTGCCCAAGGCCTCCAGCACAACTTGGACAATGAGAAGTGACATTATCAAGGGAATTTAACTGAATTTTGCTTTGGTGACAAGGACTAGTCACAGCACCAGAATGGCATTTAGGATACGTTGCTGCTCTGTGCTCATCTTTTTCTAGAAATAAGTGGTTGTTGCACCTACATTTTTGTGATTTCTAACTGGAATCACAGAATTGTTTAAGTTGGAAAAGACCTCTAAGTTCATCAGGTCCAACCATTAAATTAGGCTAACTTGTTCTCAGACACTCCTTTCTCATAAATCTTTTACCTGAGTCATTAGTTTTAAAAGCAAATAACTGGGCTATGTATTTGGTCCTTGTGCATTCCAGCTTATTCTGAAGTTTGCCTGCATACCACCACATCCAACCCTTTCCTGACCAAAACACACTCTGTTTATTCCTAAAATACTCTGAGAAGTGGCAGCAATCATTATTTTATTTCAAACATTCCCAAACCAAATTATTTCCTGTGAAACCTCTTTTCTGAAGAAAAACTATGACTTTAAGAATTTACATGTAAAAAAATTTCACAATAATCAGCAAATTCTTTACTTGCAGAGTTTGCAACCAGGTCTGGACACTTTGTCCACAGCTCCACTGGCTGCAGTGTAAGATGGGCCAATTTTTGTTCTCTCAGCCCTTCAACTCTTAGACCATCATCTTAGAGACACTGCTAATATAATACAGACTTTGGGCTTATGAGAGAGAGTTAGCACTGCAGCAAGCTTGAGCATAAGAAAATAGTCAAGACTGTCCAAGATGCTACTTTATGTTCCTTCCCTACAGGCCCTTTAAGTAAAACCTAGGTCTTTGGGTAAAATATTCCCTGCAGAAGTATAGCACATATCTTTCTAAGTGATCACATCACTATTCATGATGTGTTCCAGAAAGTAGAAGGACAATAAACATTACCTGTACTGGCTGCACAGACGTGTATTAATCACACCCAGAAACACTAACAGTAGCAAAGACTAGATTCAAGTCACTTTGCAGTGGCAACTCAGCATTTTCTCAATAAACATTTCATAGTAATATGTGCAACCTTGTGTGGTGTGCGTGTATATGTGTGTAAGCAACCAATAAAATCACTACTCAATCCTCACTACACCTTTTGAAAGTGAAGGTTGCTCTGACTATGAAGGATACTGCAAGAAGTTATGATTTTACACACCATACCACGCTTGTGAGTGACAGCAAACACAGTGTCAAGGTTAAAATAGCCTTGATGGGGGCTCTGTCACAACAGCTGGAAAGAAAAATCAGAGCTCCCATTTGAAATGCATTTGCCTGTTCTATTAATCTACTTGTCCAGAAAGACAGGTGGAGAAAATGATGTATTAATACTAATCTGGCATGATTACATTGGAATTATTAGAACTTTAATAAAAGGTCATTTCAGCAATGAGTAGCGGGGAGGGAGAAACCACCCTGCACAAATAAATGCAGAAAAGCTGGATTAAGCTCTCCCAGTGCTATGATGAGGAGAATATGCAAATAAAAACATCCGAGTTGCTCTCAAACAGGAAATTAAAAACTGTAACATAACAAAAACATTTCCCAGAACAGACATTCAGGCCCTCTGCCAGCTCTTTAAAAACACTGTTAATAACAGTGCAGTAGCTGTTCAATATGGAAGCAGCTGTGTGAAGTGAACGAACAGCACGTTACCGGAAAACATGAAGATCAGCAAATTATTATTATTTAAAGAGAGACATAATTTTGCTCAGAAAAAATGTGTTGTCCACAAAAGCAAAAATGAAATGGCCCTTTTATATTTGCAGCTTGTATCACACTAAGTAGAATAGGCAGCACATTGCAAGGCTTGCTAGGCCAGCTCTTCACAAATATTTACTTCTTTAGACAAATTAACAGCCATGTAAAGACATTGCAAAGATACTTTGTTCTGGGGTGGCACCACACCTGTACCTTAGAGGGCTTCTCTCCGTGGATGACACTAAATTCAAGGATAAAAAAAAAATCCCTCTTAGTGACTACTTTGTGTTTATTCCAGATCTTGTGAATCTCAGCTTCATGCTAGGCAATGGCACTTTGGGGAAACCAATTTTTCAAGAACTTCTCCTAACATCAAATTCTCTGCAGAATTTACAGAATATATTTAGATTGCAAAACCCACTAAGGTAGCTGAAAAAAACCCAAAAAGCCATAGTGTATTTAAAACCAAAGTAGATGCTGAAAGTAGCAGGGAATTTGTAACTTCTCGACCCACTTTCATTCCATGATCTCAAGATTAAAAATAAGTGACATGAACACTGCTTCAGAAATCAATGCTACATGGTCCATACATCAGAAATGGGACAGATTCTGCTTCACACCAAATCATTAGATGTTAACTCTTGCCTGAAAAAATACCTGCTTTCCTGAGGATACTCCTGAGGATAAACTATTTTTTAAGGACTGGAGCAGAATCCACCCTCAAATGTTTTTCCTTTCATCACAGTACCTGGACAGGTCAACCTCAGATTGGCATCCAAGCACTCCACACCAGAAGAGATTTCATGCTCTTTGCAAAAATAAAAGTCTCCTGCACTTAAGAATGTGGCCTGGTGGCTGCAATGACCTTCAGATCAAATAATGAATGATGTCATATTAAATGAGTTCACAGCCAGTCTGACACAGACAATCCCTTCATGATAAAAATTCTTTTACAGCCCTGACCTTTTGGATTCATCTTCCCTGTCCATTTAGATGGTGGCAGAAATAATCGGCGCATCCGCTGAAGGCCGCGGTCTCTTTCTTACCTGTAATAACAATCTCTCATCGCCTATGATGGCAGCTTGGTTCCAATCAATCACTTCCGAGAACGGCAGCTCCCATCCATTGCTGAGCATGACCGGGACGCAGGCAGCCTGTGGGCACAGAGCACGGCCACGGTCAGCACTGCCCCACCACCAGGGCCAGCCTCGAGCTTCCCACCAATACATCACCCTGTCCTCTGCACAAGCCCAGGACATGGAAAAGAACATCAGAAGCCAGAAGCCACAGGAGGGCAGCCCAAGTGTTTAGAGTTTTCCATTTTGGGTTTATTCATATGCATTGAAAGGTGGGGTTTGCACAGACAGTGGCATTTGCCATCTGGTGCTTATGCTGCCAGACGAGGGCAGAACTGTTCAATGCAGCATATGGAACACTGGAGAATTTAATACAAAATGATGGCCTCTCTCACTGCTCTGTGAACCATTTGGCAGGGAGCAACTTCCCTAATTTTTATAGTATGTTGCTGACAACCCTACAGAAAATACAGATCTTATTTAACTCCTGAGCGCCTTTCCCATGAAGGAGTAAATTCTCTATCCTGTTTGGTATCAACTTTACAAACAGAGGCAACTGCACAAACACAACTCGTCTGTCATCATCTGTCTACAAAAATAAGAATTGTTGCATGTCTTAAAACAAACAAACCAACAGCATACACATTTAGTATCAATTTCAAATGGGTATGATCTGTCTAAACTAATTGAACTTTTACAAGTTTTACAAGTTCTTCTGCACAGACAGTTTGTGAATACTTAGTAAATAGGTCAGTATTTCCATAAACACATGATCACCATTCTGCTCTGGTCAGCTCAATCACAATATAAGAGCCAAACCAAAAACCTTCTGATGTGATGAAATAACCTAGTACCAGAGGATTTTTATCAAACTCGTGCTCTGGTTTAGTTTCTTTCGGATCAAACCAAGTTTAAGTGCTCTGAGTTTGGTCCAGACCAGGGTTCAGGCCTCCCAAAACCTCCCAAAAGATGGTATAAATGGGAATCTCTCAGACTGCTGTACCTTCCTTGGTAAGATGCACCATGCACAGCACCTTAGACTGGTCAAATCTACATTATAGCAGTGATTATGATGTGTAAAGAATTGTGACCTTCTGTAAGGAATTACATCAGTGTATGAAAAAAAGCCAACCAGAAAACACTTAGTAACGTGTTTTCATGTTTAAGACATTTCACTAACGTGGATTAGGACTTTCAACGTTATCTGGATCCAGACAGAAACTGGGAATACATCATTATTGGTGAATACTGCTGCTAGCATGACAGCAAAATCATCAGTTGTCTACATTTTATCATTGACCAGGAGCTCCCAAGTCCTGTGCAGTGAGGTACACTCCCTGCTTTCTCCTCTTGAGATGATGTATCTAACAGAAGCTGCATGACTTTGGGCCCAGATGAGAGAAGAGCTGAGGAGTGCTCTTCAGGAGGATCTGAAGTGACTTGTCATCTCATATAAGCTGTCCCCCTTCTTCCTCTGAAGAGACTGGAGAGAGAACAGCACTTTTCAGGCTATTAATCTTCTCCATAGTAGGAGAAAGAGGCAAGTGGCAGTCCAGAACTTGGGTCTCAAATTCGATTGCAGGTGTGAGGTTCAGTGGTTATATCACGTGTCCAGAGCATGTAGGGTACCCAAGAAACCCATCAAAGGCTGGCAGACATGACACAGGATCTACTGGAGTCCTTCCACAGAAGCAGCAGAAAGCCAGAAGGGTTTCTGGGTACCATGAGCTTCTAAAATTACATAATACACCTACACGTAGGTACCTGAATTCTGCTCAGCACTGCAGTAAACAATACTCCCTAACAGTGGCTGGGACATTTTATGGTTGATGATGAAAAGGGCTGTGATGCCATTCATTAACAGCTTTACTGTCAATGCTGGGACACTTCCCAAATGGCAAGAGAACTCCTGGAGGCAGGACCCTGTAAGGTGTGTTCATTTGCCATTTCACTGAAATCAAAAAAGTGCCTCAGCAGCTCCTTCTCTCCACTCCAGCCCCCATGGAAATCCAGATGCCAGATCTAGAGGGGAGCAGCAGCACCTCACAAAATGCTCTCTGTGGCTGACTGAAGATCCAGGACCCCAGGATTGAGCTGATGTTTGCCAAAAAAAAAAGGCAGAGAGGACGAAGGCAGGGTAGGCAGGCATCAGGCTTGACTGCCGTCCTGTCTGGCCACAAGGACACAAGGACACCCGAACCCTTTTGCATTGCCTCCTGCTGCTGGCCCACAGCAAAAAGGGGGCCACTAACCAAAACATTTTTAAAAGGTGAAGGACATTCAGGTGCTGTCCCAGACAGCATGGGAGCTCCCTGAGATCAGCTCATATCCACCTTCACGTGAAGCTTCCATCGGGAGCTTTACCACCTCCAGGCCACCTTCTGTATGCTCAGCAAGCACCATCTCAAAACTGGCAATGCATAAGCAGATCTGTTTTGGCTAAGCGAAAACAAAAAGCTATTTTTACTGCCCCAGGGCTTACTGGTAAAGTCCAGTGTCTCCCAGGGGAAGCCTCACAGCTTGATAAAATACTGCTTTAAACCAGTCCAATCTCTCAGCCTCACCACATGCAGGGAAACCCTTTTCGTGGAGGTAATGCAATCCAACCTTCAGATGAGTTCAGTGCTCAGCCCCTCCTGGGAAGAAGCTGCCAATTGCTCCAGAAGTATGAATAGAGGCTTTTGCAAAGTGGATTACTGTCCACTAGGGAAATGAAACACATTTCCCTACTCCCCACCTCCTTGCTATTGCACACTGAATTGCAACCAGCGTAGCTACTGCTTTAAACTGCAGCTCTTACCTGCAAGGCTTCCAGAAACCTGAAAGAGCCAAGCCTGCGGCCACGGGGAACCAGACAGAAAGTGGCATTGTGCAGCATTTCACGGTAATCATACCTAACAAGAACAGGGGAGAAAAGAGAAAATTCAATTAGTGGTGAGTCCTAGAGTAACTGGGCGTGAAAATGCAAACAGCTGTTGAGATACATCTGGATAAAATCATCCCCAACCAAGACCGTTCACCACCAGGTTAACTAGCTCCCTCCATGCATGTGTGTCAGCCCCCTCTCTGCCTCCTTTTTGCTCATCCTCAGGAGCAACCACTATGGGAGAGAGCTGGGGAGAGTGGTAATGACACTGTTAAGGAAGGAAGGAATTTTGCCTTTGCAATAATGAGACAGTTCTATATAAACAATGCATGACTTCGAACAACAAACTCACACTAAATATTTAGGTACACAAAGAATTGTTGCAGCACTTCTGTGACCCTGATTCTATTCAGATTTAGTCAAAGCCATGCACAACTGTGTTCACTTCTGCACAAGAGGTTTGTACAAAGCAAAAAAATATTCAAACTATGCCAAATCGAGCAGGCACTAAAAAAGGGATGGGGGTTTATAATAACTCACTTGGTGGTTATTGTTAAGTGTGGAGAGAGGAGTAACAACCAGATTTTGGCAACTAACCACATGGCTGCAATGATCCCTGTTCCTGTGAATGAAAGTGCTTATAGACACTTCTGTTTTTTTTTTTTTTTTCCAATTCCATCAATCACCACAAAATCATTCACCAAAACCACACATCAAATCCCAACAGTTTCCTGTCTGTTATTAGTGAACTGTACTTCTGACAAGCCCATGGAACTGTGAATGGCATTGACCTTGTCTGAGTCAAAAGGATCCAGACTGAACACCCTCCATTCTCCAGAGTGCCCTGGACTCTGCACATAGATGTTATTTTGACAACAACTTGTAGCACTGGAATTTTTTGACACCAATAGTCTAATTTTACCATGTCCTGCAGGCAGAGCAATTTTTTTATGTGTGTCTATGTGTATAGATATACATATATACATGATTATATTTTATATACAAAGAAGTCAGGATCTATGTTTGTATTCTCACACAGACCAGACAGATGGGAGTAAGCCAATTTTCAATTATAAGCTCTGTCTTTAGGAAGAGACATCTTGCAAAGGCCCATTTGCTTAAACAAGCGTGTATAGCTAATTTGCACAAGAAAAGGTCACTGTGAATGGATTAAGATTATCTCCACTGAGAGTAAAATAAAACCCCTCATTGCATTAATTAAAACTACAAAACAGACTTCAAAGTCCCTTTTTTCTTTTCAATCCTATCTCAACTTTGGCTAAAATACATATATATATATATATTCCATCTGAGTGGCAGCAATTTATTTTTCTCTGTGTGGGATAGAGATTGGCAGCCGTGTCCCAGCTCACCAGTTAGCACTGACACAGCACATAGGGGAAAATATGAGGAAACTGGAATATCAAAAAAAAAACCCCAAACAAACAAACAAATAAAAAAGAAAGTTGCCATTTTTAAGCACTCCTTTTTTACATATTGAGAGGTCTGAGGCGCATTGTTTTACTGTGCATTGTAGGACAGAAAATGTTAATAAATACCAAAAATAGAATATGCCGTAGGGCTAGAATACACCAGTCAGAAATTCCCCATCATTAGCTAGCTAAAAATGTAAAATCCTGTTAATACCTCAGAATGCAACACTATCCACAAAACACTGATGGCAAAACCAGAACACAAAGGAAAGCAGCGAGCAAGACCACTGCAAGTGAGTCTTCCCAGTGACATCTTATACTGGGCAACTTTTCTTTCATATCTAACTTGCTGGTATTAGGATAGATTTACAAAGGGAAAAAAATGGAAAAGCATTTTGTTGACCATTTTCCACCTGGAAACCAGTTAGCACCCTGCTCCCATTTTTGTGCCTTTTAAAACTTAGCATGTGATTTATTGCTGAACTCTGTAATAGCAGTTTATGGTCATCAAGCAATTTACCTACAATCATATGTATACAGAAAGCCTCATCCCAACCTTGATGTATGGGCACAAAATTTCTGCTTCCTTCAGGGAGGACCCACAAATACAGAAGGAGCAGATCCAGAGTAAAGTAACATCCATCAAGAGCTGCTGCAGTGAATGAACTGCACCAGAGATTCTATTGAATAAATTTCCCTGCAATTTCAACCAGAATGCTTTAAGGCTCAATAGGATCTTTGAGCGCAGTGATAAAGGACCAATGTCCAGTTTAAACCCCTCAGAGACCACTCCAGGATCAAGCATCTATTTGAACTCCGCAAATATAAGGTTCTGCTTTTACTCCTATGAGTTCATGGGTAGCACCTCAAGCAATGGGAGCACCCTGCCTTAGCTGGAAGACAGAAGATGGCCCAGTATGTTTAAATGCAAATTTGGAAACAATTTTTGTGCAACACATGTAACCAGCCCCAAATACACAAACATTTCTTCAGGCTGCAAGTATAGCTTTGTAATTTGAAGCATCGCTTGTGGAGGAAATAAATTACATGTACTGAACAGTATTTCAGAATCAAGCTTGCAGTAGAGACCATTTCATTTTTTTTCAGACTGCCAGGCAGCATTTGAAGGAGATCTTCACCATAAAAATGTCACCTGGTAAATGAAACTCCAGCACACAGGCCATGGTGAGGACAGAAGGCTCAGGGCAACTTTCAGTTTCAGACTCCTTCCCATTCAGCCCAGACAGAACCATGCACACAGCAGCAGGTTTGAGTTTTGCCAGCATTTTATCAGGGACAGAAAATCATTTATGTACAACTGGCATTTTTTTTCCAGATAGAAAGCACGCAGCGTTACACCTGAAAGCATCTCTGCACTTCCCTTAATTCAGACTTAAAATATTTTCAGTGAAGTGAGCGAGATAATCTCTGTGATTAAAGGTAGGTATCTGAGTTAAGTATTTGCTGGACTTGAAATTCCTCCTTCACTTGTCCAGGAGAGGAATTGGAGCTGGCACAGACTTCCCAGAACACCCTCTCAGCTAGCGTACCGATGTTGCACATTAAGTACCAATCTGGCATCTACTGCAAACATCATTATCGCATCAACAATGGGTTTTATTTCCCTACTATCTCCACTGACTAATCTCAGCAAAACCTCAGGGAGACAATGAAGTATGAGAACCCCAACTTACAATTGGAGGACGCGTCTTAAGCTATAAAGAAAATAGCCAAGTGTTTAGAAGAGGTTCTTCCAGAGTTTCCTCTTATTCTTCTCCCCAGCAATGAGGGTTAGATCTGTTTCCAGAATTACTTATTTCCATTAGCTGGTAAGATCTGAAGATGGCAGGGACATTTGTTATGGTTTTCCAGCTTCCATTGCTGAGGTTTCTGCAAACTCAGAGCTGGCAGAGTGTGTGGACAGCTCTCCATTGTCTGCCTGCTGAGACACCATGTTTCTACACAGCTGTGGAGGTTTATCAGGCTCCAGAGAATCAGAGCAAAGACCAGCACTGCAGGGCACTAAGCAGGGGCTGGCTGGGCACTTCTTCCTTACTTGTGCTGCTTTGGGGTTGCACTGCTTCTGGCACTTGCCTTCTGGCAGTTTATCTTCCCTAGCATTTACTGTAGAAAAGCTTTAGAGGAGTCCTCTGCTTTGCTCAGAAGGTATTTATTTCTAGAAAGCTCCAGATTTCCACATTAGAAGACTGCTGGGGAGTGGGGGCACATGCTTAGTGCTCATACATTCCTGATTCCTTCATTCTGCACGCTTGCACAGAGGTAACATTTTACTGCCAATTTTAGGGTCGGCTTGGCCTGGGTCTCAGCTGCAGCGTTCAAACATGTTAAAATCCAAAATGCATATGCCTTAAAAATGACAGTTGAGTCTTCAAAACTAAAATAGCTACAGATTTAATCCAAAGCTGGCATCCCACTGTAGGTATTAGAGGCATGTTTTATTAACTTTCAGGCCTCTTTTCATAATTATTAAGTGTACCTTGTTCACAGCTAATACATTTTTAGGCAGCATAAAAGAATAGCTAGCTCTATTTGCAATCAATTCTAATTTATTCACAACTTAATTGAATTATTCCCTCCCTGCCACCACCCATAGTTGAGGACACATGCTTGGCCCCATCTATCACACAGGTGTAAACACTGCAATGCTGTGTGGGCAATTATCCAAAGGAGAAAACATGGCTCGGCCAAATGCTCTTACCATTTTAACTTCTTGCTCCAACACACAGTGTTTGTCTTTCCCCATCCCCCTTCTTTTTTTCCTTTTTTGCTTCTGATGTGCCGACCATGTCAATCAGCACATGGATTAGAAGGCTGTTTGGGATTCCAGGTTCTCCATTATGCCAAAGAGCCCCGGCAGGCTGCAGAGGCTCTGCAGTGACTAATCAGCCATGCCATACATTCCTTCCTACAGCTTAAGCATTTCCCCATGTCACTACACTGATAGATTATAAACTAGCCTGGGAAACATTTTCACTACCAATTTTAGTATAAACTATTTTTTTTTGAAAGCCACATCCTCATCACCACTTATTAAAGAGAGGTCTAAAATCTAAAAAGACTGTTTAGACCAGGAGATATGTTTAGATGCAATGATTATCATAATACTTTATCTAGCTATATATCACCTGTCATGCAGGCTACATGTTTTCTTACAGGATACCACCACCATTCCCATTTCATGGATGGAAAAGCTGAGACACAAATAACTGATGGCTTCTCCAGCAGCTAGAGGAACCTTGGGAATGCTAACCACAGCATCCTGACCTTACTTCTTACTCTTCAGGGATGCGGCATTCACTGAAATCCAGCTGCATGTCATAGCTATTAAAATTCAGATGGAAATACAGGAGCCGAACCCAAGCCAAATACAACAGGTTTAACTCAAATCAAATGCAATGGGTTTAACCCAGCAGTACATATTTTAACAGTGCCACACATAATCCATCTTTTGGAAGCTGCTGGAGCTCATCTTTGGCAGGGACTATCTACATTCCACTGTAGATGTCAGATGAAGTAGGGCTGTTTTTTCACTTCTTGAGCCAAAAAATTGCGATGGTACTTAACCAACTATGTCCAGGGCTCCCTCTCTGAATCTGCAAGCTCATGAACACACACTGCATCTTCCATAAGTTTCTGTATCAGATGAAGTACTACAACAAAGAGAGACAGTAAATACCTGTAACACAAGGGTAAACGGAGAAGTGTTTCCCTGTTTTCCATTATAATAATTTTCAGCTATTAACCAATTGGCCATTTTTCCATGTGTGAATGCTTAATGCAGATGGCTCTGAACTACTGGCTGGAGAGCCTGAGAAGAAACCCCGCTCAGTCACAGAGAGCATCTCGTTGCTTGGTTCCCATTAAGGTATGTTGGCTTTTAAATAAACTGTCAAGTAAAACTTGGCATTGAAAACACCAAGTGAGTAACTGCCTTTGTCGAAGAGCTGACAGCTCGGCTGTGTGTCAGATAGATAGCTGCCCAAGACTGAGCTGGGAAGGTTCAGGCACCCTGCCTGGAAGGGTGCCGTCACTGCGAGCTGCTTGCTTCTGGATTTACGGCTGCACAATGCTTTGGGGTGATCTGAATGCCGGCTAACTGGCTACTGGCTGGCAGTTCATCTCCTGCTCTGCAAGCGCTGGTTCTGGAATTAGAAAGTTTGGAGGTGCAAAAAACATAATTGGAAAACTTTTTTTCCCTGTTTAAAAGGCTAATTGATTTCACAGGTGTTTAATTATCATTTGCTGTGAGATAATACCTTGTAGTGCCATAAAAAATGGATTTAATTTTCGAGTGCTTGCAAAACCACTGCCAAAGCCAAGTTAGAACGAAAGCTAGATAATTATTCTATAAATCAAACACAGTGCCTCCTTTCTTTGAAATTTTTAATACTTGGCTATAATGATATCTGACGACCTTGAAACTAACATAAAAAGGATTTTCTTGCCAAGTGCTGAAAAGCGGCCATTGGAGTATTTCTTTCAGTCTAGCTCGTTACCGCAGCTGCTGCCACCACACCGCCCTGGCTGCTGGACTCCAAGGGATGCTACTGTCTAACTACAGCAGCAGCAGGCATGAACAGTGATTTCAGAACACAGGTAACAGCTGAGTATGGGTATGAGCATGAGCCCAATCTGAAAATTCTGCATGATTCTACTAGGCCTTGCAATGGAAATGAAACTCTGCAAGCATGTAGCAAATAACAGCAAAGTACAACTGTTTTCTCCATTCTATGCCAGCATCTTCCTTTAGTTTGGAAGGCTGGATTAACAAAGAAAAACAGGGAAGTAGACTTTTCACTTTAATGCACTGCTAAAGAAACTTCATTTTACAGTTAAGATGGACAGTAGCCGTTCAAACTGAAAGTGTCTTTCAAGCCTTCAGTGACATCACAGTTGGATTCAGTTAACTTCAATATTATGCAGAAAAACATTTGGGTACACAAGCCGTTAAAGTCAATGCACATTCTAACAAATAAAAATGCTATAAAGATTTCTGTCTAAATATTTACACATAATGTCCTGTAAATCTATATAGTGCCTACAAAGCATGCACAACATTTGGACTGCAAAATACTATCCTATCCCAGTGTAGCACCTACACTACCCAGAACAAGTAGTCTTACACAGTAGCAAATGTGGTCTCACAAACATAATTTGATGTTTGAAGATAACTGCTTATTTAGCAAGTGTACCAGAGTGAGTTTGTAAGTGGCATGTCAGAGGCAAACCTTGCAGAAGTGCCTCTCTAGGCAGTATTACGCCCCAGTTACCAGCAACCTGCTAACGGCACGGTGTAGTGCTTCTTCTAAAACCAAACATCGGCTCCTAGGCTTCGAGTCCTCTAAGAGCGCCCGTTTCACAGCCACACCTCATGGTGCTGGCAGCAAGGAAACTCACATCATGCCTGACCAAGAAAAAATCCATGGAGCAGCAAAAGCAGTGCTCGCCTGTATCTTGTGAAGAATGTAAATGCAGCCCCACACATTGTAAATTCAATACCCTCCAGGTTGGTGGGAAAGCAGTGAAGATACTGATGCTTGCATGCACAGATGCACACACCCAGGAACACGCGCACACACAGTCACATGGTAAGATTTCACCCGGCCCCACTTCCCCTGCCACGCCCTCTGAAGTGACAAAAACATGTACGAATCCTCTTTGTCTGAAATGTGCCCACCTGGCACTTATTGACCACCAAGGTGCTGGACCCTTACACGGTAAAGATAAGATCAAGCTGTTAAGATGATTCAGTGGCTCAGACAGCCTCTTTCTAAAAGGATTCTTCTAACAATGAATTACACCAGCACTTTGCATCATTATGGTACCTCTACCTTGCCATTTTCTGGAGATCATGAACTTTTAGAATATTTTAATATAAAGAGCCCCAGCCTGCTGGCAGGAGAACAAAGCAGCACCTCCTCTTCACTGATGAAACAGCCATGCACTTGGGCTTCATCTACTCAGCCTTGCTCTTCAGTATTCTGCATAGAAAAATGCAGGCGTAAGCTGAAAGTAGTGTCTAACTCTTGACAGTCTGCTTTGGTGTTTCAACAGGGAACTAATAGCCTAGGCTGCATCAAAAGAAGTGTGACCAGCAGGTTATGGAGATGGTTCTCCCCCTCTACTCTGCTGTGGTGAGGCCCCACCTGGAGCATTGTGTCCAGCTCTGGGCTCCCCAACACAAGAAGGACATCAACTTGTCAAAGCAGGTCCAGAGGAGGCCATGGAGACGATCAGAGGGCTGGAGCAGCCCTCCTAAGCTTGAAACACTGACAGTTTGGGCTGTTCAGCCTGAAGAAAAGAAGGCTCCAGTGAGTCCCTGTTGAGGTTTTTCAATATATAAAGGGGGCTTATATGGAAGTGGAAAAAGACTTTTTACCACACCCTGTAGTGACAAGGATAATGCTTTTAAATTAAAAGTGATTGGATTTACATCAGACATAAGGAAGAATTTTTCCACTGTGAGGGTGATGAGGCAATAGAACAGATTGTCCAGAGATGCAGTGGATGTCCCATCTCTGGAAGTGTTCAAGGCCAGGTTGGATGGGGCTCTGAGCAACCTGGTCTAGTGGAAGGTGTCCCTGCTCATGGCAGAGAGGCTGGTCTAGAGGATCTTTAAATATCCCTTCCAACCCAAATCATTCTGTAATTCTATGATGCTTATTTTTAAAATTGGGGATATTCTATTCTGTCCTTCACAGAATGACTTTGTTTGGACTTTAGCCTTTTCCTAGAAGTGAAGCAGTGTCAAACACTTGTCCTAAATAGCTCCATCAACTCCCATTAACTGAACTCACATGCTGTGACAGTCCAGCAGTGAACATCCTTGGCGTAATTTCCCACTGCAAAGACAATTTTCTTATTGATTTATTGTCTAACTTTAAAAAAAACCAAAAAACAACCAAAAACCAACAAACCAAAAAAACAAATGACTACAGGAATTTCAGTTATTAAAGCATCAGTTTGGATTAGATCCAAACAAAGAAAAATCTATACTGCATTTTCTGAACAAAGAAACAAATTTTAGTTCATCTGCTACCCACTCTAATTTTGAGATTACAGGACATACCTGAAAGCCTCAGCATGCAGAGATATAAAAGACTTATTGTGAGATCTTTCACCTGTCAACACACCTGTTGGCTCTGAAGCTGATGACAGCTACCTACCTGTCAAAAAAATAAAAGGCCTCCAAATCTTTCTTAATTATTTTTAAATAGCTCTTTATTAAAAACTTGAGGTTAAAAAATGCTGAAGAGGATCAGTTTTCCAGAGTTACACGCTTCAGTATCTGCACTTACTGAATGTTTTAATTAACCTAGGAAAAAAAAAGGCTGATTACAAGCCCCTGAGGGTAAAATATGGATATTTGCACCCATTTGTGCAACAGTCCAATAACTGGACCCAGCAGAGACCAGAGGACTCCACCTCAAAGAACACCATCCTCTCCATTAAGCTGCCTGTAGGACTAGGGCCTCAGCAAGGCAGTACAGAAAGTACAACCCCCTGAAGATCGAATTCGAAGGGGTTATAGTTTCTATTCTTGCTTTGAATGTCTGGCTGAGGTCTTTACCAAACGATTTGGAATAGTTCTTGCGAAGCTTATCATTTTCTATTCAGCTCTGCAGATTTTCCCATTACGGCTATCAAGCTCCTAAGTGGCTTGTTGGCATCTTTAAAAGTTATAGTCCTCCAGACGCAACATCTAAAAATGGAAAGCAAAGATGATGTGCAATGCTGGCTCTAATTATGCAGGAGTTCATTTCTATGAATGACTGGATTTGTTTCCAAAAAAACAAAGAGGGACTTTACACAGGAACTGCTGGCAGAGCCCCATGTTGTCTAGGCATGCTGACCTAAAATGTGACCATGCTTGGAGGAGAAATTAGTTCATCAAATCTAAGGAACAACTTTGAATGAAATAGAGAACTGATTTTTTACTCATATGGAGGCAGCTGCAGCTTAGTCCCCTGGAGCAGCACACCACAACACATCTAGATACTTCAGTATTTTGGCTGATTATGAATTCTACTTGCCTTCATCTCAGGACCTCCAAGTATTTTCTTTCTCCTTTCTAAGCATCTAAGCTACCTCAAAAATTGGATTAGGACACAAAGTAGGTAGTGGGGAACAACCCTCATTCTATGTATTTTGGTTTTGTAGCTCTGAATTTTAGGGTGAACTGTTAACACAGCCCTGTTAACAGTCCAGGGTGGTTTCCACTGGCTGACAGCAGGTGCTTATCTTCTGGACTTAATGAGGACTAATTTCTGCAATAAAGCAGAGCAGGAGTGTGAACTCTGGAAGGGCAGGAAAGTGCAATTTTCCTCCCTATTGCAGTCAATAGTCAGTATTACAAGAATGTTTATTTTTTAAGAGAGAGAAGAGGGGCTATAGCAGGAAAAATGCACTGATAAATGTTTTTTGGTGATGCCTCCTATACCCATTCACAGTTTTGCTAACATAAAGCTAAATCAAAGCCACGCCATCTGCGGTTTGAGAACCAGGACTGCGCTTCACTGAGTGGCCAGGTAAAATGGAATCTGTCACTCCCCAGATCTGCTCCTTCTCTGCGCTTGCTCACTTCTGCTGACTACAGGAAAATCCAAGTTCTCTCTTATTTGTTTTTCTCCACAAAAAAAGGCATCTATAACTAGTGCACAGGTCCTCTTCAGTTCACCAAGTGCCCTTTGGAGCCACTCTCCTCCTCAGCCAGAGTGAGCTGCATGCCATTAAGCATCAGTTTAGAATTGCAGATGACTTTTATTAGGCATTTTTACCTTTCACAGTGTTGTTGAGGCAACTCCAGTGGTCTTCAGTTGAATCAGATCAGGGTGTCTGTATAACATTCATTAATATAAAAAGGCTGGAAAGAGTTTTACCCACTTTCCTAAGTGCAAGGGATAATCGTTTCAAACTGAAAGAAGCTAAGTTTAGTTGGATATAAGGAAGAAATTTTTTACTTTGAGGGTGCTGAGACACTGGAATAGATTGCCCACAGAAGTTCAGGATGCCCTGTTGCTGGAAGCACTCAATGTCAGATTGGTTGGGGTTTTGAGTAATCTGATCTGTTGAAAGATGGTCTGTCCACAGCAGGGGATTGGACTAGATGACATTTTAAGATCCAACCCAAACCTTCCTATGGGTCTATAATTTCCCATTGTGACATATAGGACTTCTAGGCAAAATTGCTGTCTAAAAAACCCCAGAAGCGTGTTTGCATCCATGCATACTTACATGCACACACTTCCACACTATTTATGAAGGACTTTCATCTGGAAACCACTGATGCATGTGCTTAGCTATCTTCTCCTGCCTGACCCTGCCCTGACACATAAAAGAACCTCACATAGCATTTTTGCAAAATCACTTTTTCAAAAATCAAGGCCCATTTTGAGAACAAAGTCAGAGGAATAACCAACCACAGAACAGTGAAGGAGAGCTCTTCTCAAGCATGCAAAGCAAGAAAACCATTCTGAAAATGTTAAATGCCAAACACTGCCTAAACCAGACCATTTCATACTCTGAGCACCACTCTCACTGTGCTCCTCTGAGTCCCACAGACATATCTGCTGCTGATGATTGCCTGACTGCTCACATCTGTACCTCCAGTACCTCACTGCAGTGTCAAGCATCTGAGCAATGTTTGGCTCAAGCGTATGAGCTGTAGATGGTGTTTCTCCATCCCTATTGACACCCACTCCTGCTCCCGGTGCTCAGCACTGATCAGAATCATGTTTCACCTTTTTAGCATTCCTGCCCTGCTGGGCAGTGTTTGTCTGAATGTGCTACGTTTGTTTGCAAGCTAATAAATTATTTACACAAACTATTCAGGCATAGCAGCAAAGATATAAAACATTTATCAACAAAAGGAACAGTTTGTCATTTTAAAATAATTATGTTTCTTTAAAGAAACCAACAAATTCAGTTGCCTTAGAATTACTAGTTTGTGCAGACTTGAAAGGACTCCCTCTTTTGCAGAGAGGTGTCTCCACTCCAAATAAAGCTTTAACTATGAGAAATTTTATACCTCAGCAAGGAAATCTAAAGCTGGTAGGTTTTGTAGCCAGAACACCAATGAGAAGCACAGATGAGGTTAGGTAGATGTTGGAACCTTTTCCTGTGATCTGCCAAACACTGAAATGCTTCACATGAGCTGTAGGAGAGCAGAGAACTCCTAAGTGTATTTGCAACTCTGCTCTGTGGCCAGTAGCTGAAGCACAGCTACACCACTCTTACACTAGGGAGCAGTTCTACCAGGTCCAGCCCTGGAACACTGCCAGACACCTCCTCCAGCTCCACTGGGAAGTGTGCAAGGCCAGCATGACACTGCCTGGCAAAAAAACGCCCTTTGCTCTCTCCCTGCTTCCTGCCCTGCCTTTTAGTATCTCTACCAGCAGTGAAGGTGCAAGGACAAATGGAAAGGGAAAGGCATCAGCATGCAAGTGCTCAGACAGACCTATGATCTGGTGTGCTTTGCATATTGCCAAGGAAAACATGACTGTCCAGACAAAAGGGTTTACGAGAGGATGCCAGCAGTGATGAGATTAGTCAGAGGAACAACAGCTCTTCAGCCAAATGCTAACAGCCACCAGATGGAGGGGAAAAGTGTTGACTGTAAGAGAGGCCATGCAATGACGCAGTGCAACATGCAATGGGACTGCTTTTTTATACAAGTGTGTTAATGTTGGCATTAGTGTTAAAATATTTAATATTATTTTTGAAATTCCAGTGACAAGCACAGAGCAGGTGAAAACATCTGTAAAACAGGCTTCTGTATCAGAGTAACTCAACTTCTGCCCTCTTAAATACTGTAATTGCAGCACCCTGTGCTAGTGGGAGAACAGGCTGCACAGTTCCCAGCTGAGTCTGGGTTTTGTGTGTTGTGCCCCCAAGGGGTATAAACAAGACCTCGAGCTCTCCCTACAAACTTCCAAGCAGCTGTTCTCCCCCAGCTGCCCCTCTCAGACTCCAGATGGGCTGTGATACAGGCATTCCTACAGCAGTGCTTCAAATCACGTGTTAGATGTGTCAGCAATTTTTGCCAGCATTGGAGGCTAAAAAGGTGCAGACCTGGAGCAGGGTTCCGGAGCATCCTCATGTAGCACAGACATCTTTTACATACTGTTTAAGAGGCTATAAAATGCAGTAAAGCAAAATACCATGCTTGGCATCTGAAACAAGACTTTTTACCTTAGAAAGGAACAATTCTGTATAGGATTAGAAGGTCACTGTGGACAAGCAGCTCAAGGCTGTTACAAAGCATATGAATTAAACACAAAAAGTGTACACACAGAGAAGGAATTGTTCCTTTGTACCTGGCATCAGTGAGACGAACACCAAAAAACACACTGTGCTAATATTCCCACATTTTATAAAGATGGTGGATAATTGAAGACAGAGAAAAGGGACAGAGAAGTTATTTATGGGACTGTAGTGAACACCCTTCTGAGAGAGAGACTGAAAGACCTCAGCTTGTTCAGCTTATCAGTGAGAGGAGGAAGAAGTGGCTTGATTATAGCATATAAGTGGCTCTACAGGGAGAAAAATAAAAGGAAGCAAGAGTTCTTCAACCTGCTGGAAAAGGGCACAACAAGAATCAAGAGGTGGAAGTTAAAAGTGAAACAAACATCAATAGAAATCTGTAGTAATGCCCAGCACTGAAGGTATTTTAAGCAGTGAACCAAACTGCCAGGAGAGATGGTGGCTCCTCCATTAAGTGATCTCTTGAAATCGGAAGGAAGTGCTTAGCCAGAGGACACACTGTTACTCATCCCACTTTGCTGGACGCAGCACAGGGTAAAGCGGGTGACACAGAATGGGCTGTGCAGGAGATCAGACACAGTAATCTCCTGATCCATCTGGCCTTCCACTTTCTGTAAAAGCTACTAGTATCCGGTGCTTTTTCACAGTCCTGAGCAAAAAACCTCCACCTCCAATATTCCATCATGCAAACTTCATCCAATTACATTAGTACTGAAATGCCTGAGGGTATCTTCTGATAAGCAGCCCAGGCACCACTTAGATCACTTTACTGGAGGTACAACAAATTCTGCAAGACTAAATAACAACAGCCTACACTTGATAACAAATAAGCTTCAGGATTTTTCTACTTCAGACCAACACATTCAACTTACTCAAGATTTATTTATCTGATGAATGGACAGTTAAAAATGTGGTGTGGTTTTTTTTTTTTTTTGTACTGAGATCAATATTATATTTCTATAGGTGTCAACTGGTTTAATTCCTATAAAACTCTCTACAAGACTTTTCCACAAGGATGATCACCCCAAACAAACTATCAAGGTTGATTATAATTATGGCAAACTTAAGAGAGGCAGCTATAAATTAGCAGAGAAGAAGGGGGGAAAACACCAAACCAATAAATTATTATGCCTAAATGGAAATTTTAAAATGATCTTGTTTTAATGGATTACTGAAGCTCTCTCGAGTTCATCTGCACATACTGGAAGCATGAATGGATAAAACTGGAAGCCTAGGGATTAGCAAAGTCATTAACACAATCGCATTTTTCCCTATGCAGAATATTTTCTTTTCTCCTCCCTCCACCTTTCAAAGGTTTATGATCTCTGTATAGTAATGCAGCCAGTTCTTCCACAAAACCTTCCACAAAATAAACACATCAGTGTTTATTATCTTTGCACTGAGCTGTCATGTTTAAAACTAGTTTCTCATCACAAATTAATATTCTGCTGTGGAGGGTTTGTAGAAATGGAGAAAGAACGAGAAATAAACTTGAAGGCAGCTCCTTGTTTGTTTTATCATCCCCCAGGTTAGTTTATGTTCAGAGAGGAGGAAGGTGTGAGCACTGCAGTCACACCTCTCAGATACAGGTCTTTTTGGTTTATATCTTCCTCTGCTTCGGGCCCTCTTGCTCTGCTGGATAAACACATCTCTGGCAGAAACACGACCAGGCAAGGAGATGTGTGGTTTGTGCCTTGACCACACCATGGCATCTTGAGCTGGCTGTGGTTTCCACAGATGTCTCCCAGATCTCAGCCAGCACAGAGAGCAGCCTCTCAGCCTCTTCTCCTTCAGTCTGACAGGTTCAGCATGGTTCTGTGGTGACATTTTCCGTGGAGTTTTGAAGGATAACATAATTGCTGCCTCAGCAGATTTCCCAAGAAATTAATGAGTGAGTTTTTAGCTCCAGTTTTGTGAGGAATCTGGAAAAAAATAAGCCTTTAAAGTGACACACGACCTTACTGTCTGTCCCAGTGCTGCCACAAATGTCAAAAGCCTTAGAAAACACTGCTTGAATCAGAGATTTGACAAAAGCCCCATAGAGAAGTTATGGCAGATGATGTTAACCCATTACTCAGTGAATTGTATTGTAGCTGGTAATTTTTGTGTCTCTTCTCAATCCCAGACTCCTGACAAATGTGCAAATTCATTTTGCCCATGGAACCAGCATGCTGTGCATTCAGGTGAATGCTGCAGGGAAATGTCCATGGACATCCTCTGTAGCTGTTTACACTCATCACAGCTGCAAACCAGCAGTCTCCTAGCCTCAGGTCTTAATGCATCTACAGTCTTACTTATTTGCAGGAACATAACTAATCTGCACCTGGAGGGAAGGGCAGCTCTGGTTGGGCTGGAAAAGACACTGTTCCACATCATCCCAGGCATGGACGGTGGTGTAGTGCTGCTTTCCCAGTAATACAAACCAGATCCCACCAAAAGTGGGTACCTGTCTCGTCTTGGTAAGCCCTGTTACACAGGAGAGGAAAGAAGTGCTGAGGCCACAAGGGAGCAGGCTCAGGAGACAGCCAGATGCTGCATAGGAACAGGAGCTCCCTGCCTGCGAAGGGAGAGCTGGGCTCTGGGGTTAGCCAGGACTGAAAGGCCAAGAACCCAGCAGAGACATCCCCGCAGGCTGCCTGGGACCCAGCAGCAGCCGGGTCTCCAAAGGATAGGACAGCAGCCTGCTGGCACGATCCAGCCACACGACGTTCTTACCCGCACACTCCAGCCAGGCTGCCCTCAGGGGCCAGCCCAGATGCTCTCATAAATTAGTGCATTGAGGTCACCATGGCCAGATTTTTGCAAATCCCAGTCGGCAACAGAGCTGTTAAAAGCTGTGCTCTCTTCCTGAAGGCATGGGGCTGCTGACAGCAGTCCCTGGCCAAGGACACGCAGTGCCTGTGCCCAAAGGAGGCCTCCTTTGGTGCCTCCTGCACAGAGCAGCTGTGGGCGTCCCCTGCAGCCTCAGCCCTGGAGCTTCAGCCTCTGGAGTAGGAAAAAATCTGGCTGTAGTGTTCGCACACCAACAGCAACAAGGCTGTTACTTTGCTCTGTCTGCTGCTTAGAAAACACACCAAGGTCAAAGAAAGAACATGACTTGAAGGTTCTTCCCAGCAGCATCAGGGTCTTGGTGCCTAACAGAGGCAGCAGGAAAAGCGCTTCTGCCTCTGACGTCTGTACTGTGACCCCGAACAGCCAGCACTGGGCGAGCTCTGTGCGTAGCCTGAGGACTGTTTGTAAAATGATCAATGACGCACGCAAATGGCCTCTTGTTTGTCTTACTGTACACTGCAAATATTGCTTTTAATGATGGGGTTTTTGCCAAATGGTTCTGAACACACCCAAAATGGGGTCCAGGAGATAAAACTGCAAAAACAAAGTAATGTGATCACCAGCTGTCTTCCAAGAGGGACTGATCAATGTCCTCTGGTTTGGGCTTAGACTGCAGCACTATTTCAGCAGAGCTGAAAAGTGGATGCAAGTAGCACCAGCTACCCACCTCTGCTGCTCTTAGGATCAGCCCGGATTGCAGGGAGCTGCTGAACCGCTTTTAAGCTGAAAATCCTCTCCTACTCATCTTCTACACCAACTTGAGCCCTTAAAATTTGCATTCTCTCAGTTTCCAAGGAAGATTTACTCAGAATTTGTTTTTTAAGGGGTCTAAGTCAATAAGGAATACACAAGTGCAGATTTTTGTAAGCATAATCTCTGCTTTTACCGATCAGTAAAAATAAATCAGTGGTTACTGTATGATTGTCCTATGTCTGTCCCCAAACTCAGCAAAATTGAATTAGTGCCTCTCTAAAACTCAGGTGCAAAAGGCTTATAACAGGAACGTAATCGAATTGTTCTCCATCCGAGCCCTCTCCTGAGGTCAGGTGGATGATGCTGGCCAGATTCTGCTCTCAGTTACTCTGGTATGAATCTCAGTGGAGCTCCTCTGGATTTACACAGATGTAACTGAGAAAAAAACCTGCCCTGTCAGTTTTAAATCTTCAGTGACTGTTCTTCTAAATCCTGGGCTCCATCTTAGACCTGCTTCTTCTTATCAGTTGCCTGACTTCACCACAATGCCAGCTGGCATCTCTCTGCTGATCTGCCAGTGTTTAGGTCAGAGTATTTCCAGGCAGCCTCATGGATACTCTTAGAAAAAAAAGGAGCTCAAGAGCTACCTTGCATATTCTGAGTGCAGTCATTCAGCAAACAGGTCCAAATGGCTCTGCCTGTGCCCCAGAAAAAACACGTTCCAGCATGGAAATTGGAGTTTAATGTTCTGCATTTAAAGCTGAGAGTTTTTTTAATCTTTGGCACTTGTGAAAGACTGTTTTTCACAAAACTGAGTGATAAAACCCTACAAGAAACACTCATCCCCAAACTATCTGTGTGGCTTTTGCACACATCTGTTTCTCTCCTGTCCTCAAGAGATGTCTAAAATCTAATTAACCAATTAATTTGCAAATATATTCTAATTTATTCAAGACAGATTTTCTTAGTGTTAAATTATCTGACAGTGAACCATACGCTGTACATAGGAACAGGACTTCATTAAAATACCAAAGGTTACACAAATGGAATAAAAATTATATTTGTACTACAGTCAGCACATACTTACATCCCCTAATGAGAAAATGTGTTTGTATTTCCCCATTTCTAATTTGTTTTTGAATGTTTGGTGCAAACCTGCGGTTAATACATTTGCTACATAACTACTACACCTAGTGTGGAAACATGAATATCTGGAGAGGTATCCATGTCCGTTCAACTTCCAACAGAATTTAAATGCACAAATAATCCACCATCACCACTGCTAAAACTCTTCTCTCAACCCAAGCAGTGCCACAGCTCATTTGTTACTGAGAATTACATTCATGTCCCTGATCAGTGACAGTTCTCCTGCCTCCCTCCACAGGAAGCATCTTGGCTGAGAAATCTCAAGTTCTAACTGACAGCACTCCTGCAAAGTGAGTCTAGAGCAAAATGCTGATGCCTTGTTCTTGACTGTTGCATTGAACCGCTTTTTCTTTTTTTTTCCCCTTACAAACTCAGGGTCTGTGTGGGTACAAGCTCCAACAGCTGGTTTCAATTCTTCCAGCTACTGGAGAGACTGTATCATTTACCATAGCGTAGCATCAGTCACAGCTCCACTCGACCTTCTCAAAAGCACAGGAGATGCACTGCTGTGCTCAGTAATAACAACCCAACAACAACCACAAAAAATCCCTTCCCTATTTATTCACTCTCCAAGAATTTTATTACACAGTGTTAGCACAAACAAAAATACTTTGTCAGTATACACTGGGCATGAAATAACTTCTTGAAACATTAATACCAAACAGCTGGTTTTTTTGCTTGACAAGCAACTTGGTATTTTTATTATAGTTCATTACATTCCAGTTGCACCAGAGTCAAGTAAGACCAAGCTACAGTTCTTCTAGGTATACATAAGGGACTGCTCCTCTACTGAAAGGCATTCTAACTATACCTGTAATTCATCAAAAAAGCCAGGACTTCCCCTGTCATACAACTGATCAGTGGCTTAGCTAGACCAGCAGGCAGATCCCTCGGCACTGCAAACCCTGGGCTGTCGAGATGCACCCACGCCTGTTTTCATGTCACCAGGACTATGTGCTCTCAGCAAGTTCCAAAAAACAAGCACTGCTCATGGCTGCAGGCACCAGAGCATCAGGAATCCATCAGCAGCAGCACTCAGCCCCTGGGGAAGGGGCTGGGGGCTGCAGGGCACATGGCAACTCCCATGGGGTTTGACAGCTGAGTGGGATGGTCTCAGCAGGAATCGAGACTGCTGGCAGCATTCTTCTTAATTAAAGAAAAGGAGTAAGTGCAGAGAGCTTTTCTAGGGGTGGGTGAATTAGGTCAGAAGACCAGTAAAGCTGAAGAAGAACAACACCCCTCTCCAGGGCACACTATCAGTTTTAAAACTACACCTTTCACATTTTTCTCCACTTATTTTTAGCAGCAATATTTAAGGCAAGCACATAAGGAGGCAGAAGTGCACTACCCGCCCCCACTTCCTTATACTTAATTTTTAAAGTGTTTACTTTGAGCATGCAGTGACCTGAAAGAGGGGACAACCTGCACAGTGACTGACTCTGCGAGTGACTAAATGTATAGCAAGATGTATAGCAACTGTCAGAAGGGCAAGAAAAATATGAAAGCAATGGGATGAAGGAAGAGGAAGGGACCATTTGAGCTTAGTGGCAGGTTATGAAGGAGATTGCTCAGGCAGCCGCTAATGCTCCACCAATAGAATCTGGTCTGGGTCCAAGTATGGCTAACAAGAAGGAGCAGAAACAGTTTTCCAAGAAGAAAAAAAATGTTTATGTTTGAGGATGAGAGCAGAGCCAGTCTGATGTGGAATGCAGAACAAGAAATACAAAGCAGAGACACTTGGAATTCCCATTTGTTTTTAGCTGTACAATAAGAACACCCAATAAAAAAAAGATGGATTTTAAGCACTATGAGAATTTTTTCCACCCCGTTCCTAGTTTTTAATTAAGATATTGAACTAATTGTCTCTAAATGAAATTCAGGCCAGGAACTTCTGGGGGATCAGTGAAAGGATGAGCAATAAATAACATGACTATCATGGCTACATTACATTTCACACAAAATGAGTGAGGAATACTTAAATTAAGTCTGTGACGTACCTTGGACTGAAGGAGTGGGGGAAGCTGAACCTTGTGAGAACTATTTTATAATCACCCCTTAGGGACTGTAAGGCCTTCCTCCCATGCTAGTACTGACCACAGCCAGAGGCTGGAGGAGGCTGCCTACAGATGTCAGCTGGCAAGGAAACAGCCCCTTCAGGAGAAGCAAAGGAACCCTCTCCCACACCTGCAGGAGAAGGAAGGATATGGAGAGGAACAGATGGAAAACAAGTTGCAGGGGACTGAGGAGCAGTGACAGTCTGAAGCTAGTTTTAACTCCTGTTTGTAGTCGTTTGCTTCACAGCTGCAAGTGAAGCCTGCAGAAAGCAAACACACAGAGTGCAGGGTCAGGAGCACAAGGGGAAGCTTCGGCAGTGAGGTGAATTATTTGAATTTCCTATTGTGGCCCATTATGTCAGGAGGACTTATCTGCATGGCTTGACATAGCCGATTATACCTTCAAAAAGCTTTCAAATTAATTTATTTTTGCTCATATCCAAATCAAAAAATTATGCAGTGCAGCTATTTATTTGCTGACTGCAGTGGTCAGAGCTACCTACAGTCACTGAGGCCTGAAAATGAAGCTCTTGTGACTGTGCAAACAAACCACGAAAATCTCATAAATGCTCTCAATTACTCCCAGCCTTTGACCTGAAGCCCTGCCTGTTTGAGCTCCTGCTGACCAAACTATGGCATGCTGACTGTCACGCAGCAGAGCCCCATGAGTGGTGGAGAGCACTGCATTCATGCTGGTTGCCTTAAGAGCCCATGTGGCTGTTAATATACATGGGTGCAATCTCATTCCCTTATGGAAAAATGGAACAAATTCATTAAATGGATCCACTGATTTCATTAAATACCTGAGAATCCTTGCCACTCATGTTGCTGCTGTCCCTTCTTCCATCATCAGCCTGTGGCTGAAGACCTTTGAACCCTTGAATAACAACAGGAGACTACCTCCTTTACTCCACTTCGAAATTTTCTTGTCCTATAACCTCTACGTATTTATGTACTTGGCTATAATGTACCATTTTAAAATTGCAATCAGACATTTCTCTGCTTAGTTATTAATAATCTACAGACTCATCCACAACTGACCAAACATGCAAAGGTTATGAAGCTTTAAAGAAGTTGATCACCACCAGATCCTGCTTTAGTGCCATCTTAAGCTGTGTGATGGTGCATCCTCCCTCCCATTCCTTGGGCTATACTATGATCTCAGAAAAGCCTGCTAGGCTTTGGCCTTGATGAACAGCACCTGGGCTGAGCTACTCTTGAGCTTATCAGAAACACTATCTGCTCCCAGGAGCAAGTGCTCTCTAACAAGCTCCTTGTTTTTAATACACAGCCTTGGAAACTTATTTTTGTTGCCTTAATAACAGCCCAAGTAAAACAACAATTTTGTTATCAAACTTTCAAAGAAAGTTACTGACCCAAATTGTGGCCACTTTGGAAAACTACTATGACTAAAGCAAATTTCTCTTGTGACCCTATAAACAGTGGCCCTAAGTGAGACCTTTTGAGCTCTCCTGGACTGCAGGGGCTGTGACCAGCACCCCCCTCTAAGTGGGACTCCCCTCACAGTCAGTGAAGTCTCAGGTTTGCTGTACTTGGAGAACCACTGCCAAAAGCCAAAAATTAAGCCTGGGCTGATAGCCCCACTCCTCAAGGCTCAACACTTTGCCTGTTAAGAAGATACAAAGGCATTTGATGTGAGCACTTCACTGAAGTTGGGTGGAATTTTTCACAGGTGTATGTACTTTGTACATACTCCTTTAGGACTCTGTGTAAATGGGAATATGCTATAGCAAATTTACTATGAATGTCACTGTCTTAGATTCTTAGGTATGTTCCATTCATAAATAAGTTAGGCCTCTAAGTGAGTTACTGTAGTGCTTATAGCAAATTCTATAGAATCTATTTTTAAATTGTATAAATTAGACTATCGATCAAGTGTTGTGAAGTTTAAGTGCTGCTAGAAGCTTTCAGCCTAAACCATGGGTCAAGTCTGAGACTAAGTTTGGCAAGGGGTCCACTCCAAACCTTGTGAATCCGCAAAGGATTATCCTTACCCTTTCCCATTGTTACCCTTTTTCCACTCCCAGTTTTCACGAAGATAATTTTATGTTGATTTTAGTTTTAGACATTGATTTTGGATTTTATTCCAATTCTTCTCTGTGTGCCTTAACCATCTAGTAAATAGTACAGTGAACCTTATCAATGAACTTTGTCACATTTTCACTTTTATACTAACTCTGCTTTTGCCAATGCCTTTGCCGGTGATTCTTTGAGAAACCTAAAATACTCATCTGCAACAAGCTAATCAAGTGTGGTCAGTATCATCTGCCATGGTCTCAATACAGAGAATTTCAGGAGCAGAGCACAATTTCTTCTACATTTTTGTTACAAAGCAGATGACACCATTTCCCTTGCTTGATCAGGGCCTAATCACTGACAATATGTATTATATGCATACAGCTTTTCACTCGCCTCTGAAATAGCAGTATACATTCTCAGACCTTTCTGACAAGCTTTAGCTTATTTAAGACTCACTTATTATTTTCATTTTAGCTGTTCAGAGAGGAAAATAAGGTGAGAAGTCTGAAATTGTGACAGCAACAAAGGGCATTGACTGTAAGCATACATCTGTGGTTTAAAGCCAAGTGACAGTCTATAATTGAATTGTCTGGGGCTGCCTATGGTTTATTTACTGAATTCAGATATCCTGTATGAGGGTCAAAAGAACACAGGTTTTTATTTATTCATAGGGAAAGCAGGAGAGGGGCCTTGGCACTCCAGGTACCTCTGGTATTGACATGTTTCTTGACTTCTACATATCATCAAGTCGAATGGAGGGGCAGATGTGCCCATCACATAGGACTTCCCATTGGAGGAGAGGACACAATTCCTCGCAGAAAACTCCTTAAGTCTCTCTAGACAAGGTCTTCACCAAGCTGAGATGGCAGAGACATTTCCCAAGCCCTCACCTCCATACCCTCCTTTTCTCCAGGGCCTATCACTCAATCATAAAATCATCACAGTTGGAAAAAACGTTCAAGATAATCCAGTCCAACCATCAACCCAGCACTATCACTGTAACCCCAAAACCACTAAACCACATCGTCCAGCACCAAATCCAGATGCCTCTTAAACACCTCCAGGGATGGGGACTCCATGACTTCCTTGAGTAACCTAATGCAGTGCCTGATCACCCTAGATTTTTTTTTTATAATATCTAATCTGAACCTCCTCTGTCTCAGCTTGAGGCCATTTCCTCTTGTCCTTTCACTGCAGGCATGGCAGAAGTCCTGTGTGGCTCCGGCAGAAGACGGCCTTTTGGCAACAAGCACGGCTTCTTCTTTAGCCTGTTTGGATGTATCAACAGATTAAAACCAAAGAGCTGTGATAAAGCACTCAGATGGACCCATCCCTCTATCCCAGGACAGGGCTGCACAAGGCTGGGGCAGTCGCACCAGCCCAGGCTCCCAGCAACACAGTCCTGTTTGCAGCAGCCTCCAGACCCAAGGGGTGAATGAAGCACACGGTGGAAGTGAAGGACTGCTAATACCCTCACTGCAGGGAGCTGATGCTCCAGCCCTGACCTCAGCCTCTCCATCAGGGCCATCATTTGGACAGCTGTGCATGGAAAATAAAGATCTGAGGCTACAAAAGCACTTGACACCAAGAGCTAGCACAATGTGTCAGTCTGCACCACCACAATGTGTCAATCACCATCCCCTGCCAGCTCAGGTCTCTGCTTCTCGGGAGTCACAGAGGAAAAGCAGCACGATGGTTACCACGCGCTTTCCCCAGTGAGCATGCAGCCCGATACTTTGGGTATTTCTGCAACACTTACAGGCAGAACTGCAGACATACAGAAACCTTTCTCTATATGTCCTGGAATGGCTTTTGCATGCTTTGCCATGTGGGATTTTAAGACTACCCTGTTGTCCACCCTGTTTGCCCTACCAGTAAGCTAATAGTCTGCAGGTGTTAGGAGGTATTAGATCTCTTGTACCAAATTGTAGGAAGGGAGAATTGACATACATAGGCTCACACCTACAAATACATCCAAATTCAGCTCACTCCCTTCAACTCAAACTGGTCTTGGGTCTGTTCATGGCTGAGAAGGCTCTGCACAGCTTTTGGCACAGGGGATGCCCTGCACTGTTCACTAGGAAAGAAGATGGGAGTGACAGCGGCTTAGGAAGAACAGCCTGCATAAGTCCCTGCCACTAACAGAAGATCCTTTGACAACACTGTCCATACATTTCTGTGCTATTTAGCCAACTCTAAAATAATCTGATCACATGATGCTGACTAACAAGTGTTCTGAAACACCATATTTTAACTACAGCACTTCTCTTGTATTTTTTCACTTAAGGTCACCTGACTTTTGTCCAGTTTAGTTCTTTTGACTCACTGTACTAACCTGGGGCCATCCAGCCGAATCAGCTGGCATTTCCTGGTGTAACAAAGGGTGCAGAATTAATGGCGGGGTTCACTCTGGGACTTCTGGGATGAGATTCAATAGTTTGATTATCTGCTCTCTCAGTAAAGCCCTAAGGAGAGGAAGGAAAACACCAAGTTCAAAGTGGATGAACCTTGAGTGTTATGAACTTCTTGTTCACACTGTAGCAAAACTATGTCTGTTAGTGAGAAAAAATAATTAGGACCCAAATGTGCATTAAAACATTTTTGCACGATTTTGCTCTTCAAGTGGAAAACTGTTCCCACATAGTCTATTTTTAGGTATTTTACATTAAAGAGATCAGAAAAAGTCTTGGTTCAATTTCTCAGTGGGAAGTTTTTACAGTAAAGATGACCGGATCCAAGATAATGATGATAGAAGAGGGAATGGGTGAATAGGGAATAACTGTCCCTGGAAATACAAAAGTTTGGCTGAAGCCAGTGCAGGGGTGACAAGGGACATGCTCAGCTCAGTTGCTTCAGGAGCCAGGGTGCCCTCTCATTAGCCACATCTCCTTTGTGCCTTATGATTACTTTCATAATAATTTCACATGTTTTGGAATAATAAACTATCCGAAGTTCTGCTTATGTTTCATTCACACAGTAAATGTGTATGCCTCAGCACCGATCCTTCTGACTTGGTTTCACTGAGTCAGGCATCGTACTTTCAAACCAAAGTCCAGAGCAGGGTCAGGGGTACCCCAGCACACAGCAACGATGGCATATCTCTGTGGCACTGCAAGGAGGGGAGAGCAGAGGATGAGGAAAAGGGAAGAACAAAGCCGCAGAGAGTGGGGAGACTAGTGGAGAAAGGGATGATGACAGGAGCCACCCCTCCTCTTGTGAAACTAGTAGAAGGTTTTATTGCATCAGACCCTTGGTAGCAAATGCTTGATTTTGTCTTTAAATTGCTGTGGAACAGACTGAAAACTTACATTCCAGCAGAGCCTCAGCACCCTGGATTCAGTTTTCAGGCTGATGCCCTAAACTCTGAGGTTTTGTTTCCTTACAAGCATGTTTTGTGACTCCCCCTGTGTATGGCCATTCACATCCCCTGAACACATCTTAGGGAGAAAATTATCTGTTTGCACCAGAAACAGCTTCTGCATCATCTGAAGCGTGTCTCCCATTTCATATGGAGGGGAAGTCTCGTTCTAAATCCTTCCAACCCACCAAGAACACATTTTTCACCCTTCAGATTCACCTCCTGCACATTTCTACACACCAAAGGGCAGAAAAGAACCTCCATGACCTCGGAGACATGCTCTTCAGCGGCTGGCCAACTGCACTTTGCTTGCAACTGAATGGTTCTTTGGAGACACGTGGCATTTTATGCTGTTGAAGAGCCAAAAGAAGGCTGCTTGAACAACTTACTGCATTTTTTTTGGCACCAGCTAAAAAGAAATGACAAGAGGAAGGAAAATTTTAGTGATGAAAATGTCGTCTGGGGCTTCTCCCTCCCTGGCATGGTGCTGAGCAGCAGGCAGCAGAGGTGAATCACGCAGCATCTCTTCATCCAGGCTGGGGGGGTGACAAGCTCCCACAATAACTACTCAGATGTGATGCCTCCCAACACTGTGTAAATGCAGGTATGAGGGACTCATTTCCACACAACTTACCAGAGAATGAGAGAACATAATTTCATATTTGTCTGCTTAATTGACACAATGAGATTTAAAGGCCGAATCCTGAAAACCACTTGCAACACTTAGCAAAGCCAGTGTTTCCAGTTACATCTCCCTAATGGGAGTGCACAAGCAAGGTTGAAAGCTATACATTCATTTAATTCTCACTGAAGTAAATACATGAACAGTGCCCTATGCAGTCCTGAATATCTGGCCTGCAGTGTTTGTTCAGTTCTGCTATATGGCCACTGAGAGCACTGGAAAGGGGTTGGGTCACTCTAAATCCCCAGGGAAAGAAAGTCATCATGAGCATTAGCAGCACAGCTCCCAGCTGCCTCTTGGCCTATTGCTGTCGCACACCTCAGCACCACATCTGCATTGAACCCATAATTTTGGTATTTTACCACACAAAGAGGTGAGGGAGAAAGGGTGTGAGCAAACACAGTGCTGAGAAATGAAGCGAAGCAGCAATTTAATTCATGCTGACATGGTCCCTGGCAAGCAAAAAGGAAATTTTTTTGTTTATTTGGTCTTTGGCAGACTAGTAAATTGGACACAAAGGGTGCCAGTGAAGGCAGATCACACATCCTGTTTCAGGCAGGCACCCCTGAATTGGCTTGTCTGATGGTACTCAACAGCCATGAGCAGTGGTATGGGACAGTTCTGTAAGAGCAGGAGTCTTGTGTCCCCCACCATGGCCATTCTGCATCACTAGAGAAGTAGGTGGGACAGACAGCAGTGAAAATTGTCACCTTGATCTGGTGACAATCTAGGGAGAACTTTTTGACAAATGGTCCACCTGGTTGAGAGGCGGTCCATATGTCTGTGTAGTCCTTTGGCCTGGGCAGCACTGGACAAGGACATGGCACACAAGGACCTGTCCAGAGCTTCCACACTGCCATCCTCTCTCAGAAAGAAACATTCTGAATGATTTAATGCCATCTCTGATAACAAAGAGTTTTAAATAATAAATTTCTGACATCATCTGGTTAGGATTTTGCATCTTGTCCAATTTCAGACTGAGTGCTGCTAATTATTAAGGGTCTGGAGCTCCCAGGCTAACATGGAAGATGCAGTCACTGCTGCACACCAGCAGCTCTCTCTGCAAGACCAATCCCAGTGTGATCTCAGGGAGGGGACAAGTGCACAGCCAACTGTCTGGCTCCAGGCTCCAGGCAATAACCAGCAGCAGGCACAGGGCATGTCACTGCATTCATGCAATGTTTATGGTTATTCTAGGAGTAAATAAGAGGCTCTGTCATGTCACCAATCATTTCAAGCAGCTCCCAATGATTTGAGCCATTTTCCTGATAAAGATAAGGACATCATACAACTCCAGAGCAAAAGTAATGAATGTCTGATGGACCAGAGCAAATCCTGGCCCAAGCTAGTTTTTAAATCAGCCAGTTTTTGAAAGGTTATTTGGCAGAGGTGGCTGTGTGTTCAAAGACCTGGGCTTTATTCTACCGTGCTGATGAACTCCGCTTTTGAACTTTCTGTGCTTTAAGCCACTGCCCATTACCATTCATAATGCTACGGATTTTCAAACACTGCCAGAAAACGTATATACAGAAACCTGTATTTCAAGGAGGTGACTAGAAAACAGAAAGCAAGAGAGAGGGAAGGTTGTGCAAATGGAAGCCATGCTCATTGGCTAAGCTCTATTAGGAACTGGATGAATATCTATTCAGTTTGGCACCCCCTTGGCCAACAATCAATGTTGCACAGCAACATCCCCAGTAAAACAGCTGAACCACGAATGCTCGTCCAAAGTATCAGGGAGACAGAGCAGGATTTGGTTCCTGCAGTGGAGGGAGTGGAGACCAAACACAAGAGAGGTATAATGACATGTCCCTGGCCACAAGTCAGCCAAGAGCTTTTGACCAGTGTGATGTGATGGGCTGCAGCTCAGGAATGTTTCCCTGATTTCACATGCACAAATTTTGGCTTACTGCTTAAACCACTTTCCCTCTCATCATTTCTGCCTTGGTGATACCTGAACCACTCAGCTTGGGAGGGCAAAAATGTGCAACAGGGAGCAGAGACTCCAAAGGAGTAATTTTTCTTTCAGAAACATGGTTTTTTCTCATTTTGTATCAAGCTTGAAAACAGCATCTCAGTAGCCTTCTGCGTATTTGAATAGAGGTTAATAAATTACTCTGCTTGAAAAATGTCCATATGTTTCAGACAGTGAGCTTCTGCTTGGAAGTTTCTTTAAAATCTGTTTTCACACTGAGAGAATAAAACCAACTGTTGTTCAATTTCCCTCCCCTGCCCCCATGGCAACCTCTCAGGCACTGAATAAGGACCTAAAACTGACCATGGGCCCAGCTTCACTTTGGGTGAACACCTTGGGACAGTGGATGCATTTCCGTGCCCAGCAGAAGGACACCAGAGCACTCCAAGCACCTTGTCCCACCCTTGCTGCCCAGTCCTGGAAAGTCGACCCACTTTCTCCTGCTGTGCTGTGGATGTGGTTACAAAGATGAATGTCCCTGGGATGATGACATGGAAATGTGTCTTACGTTCACTAAAATGGGTTCCACAGTTGAAAGAGAAAGTGCTTTAAACTGAGGATAACATCATTAAAGTTGATTATGACAAAAACACAAATCCTTCACTGATTAATTTCTTCTCAGCAGCACTGCACACTCACTGAAATCAATATTTTTAGTAAAACATTTAAATTTTTTGATGCAAAATCAAATACTTGTTATTTTTGGTTTTTATATTTTAGGTGGTTGAAAAAGCCTGGATTTCTGGTAACATCTTGATTTAAAAATAAAGTTTAAAAGCAAAGCAAGAGCTTAAAATCCAAATGGGGCCAATTCTTCTTTCATTTCCTGTTTTCTTCCATTTGAATTTTATCTCTGCCTCAGACTTTTCACATATTTTTATGATTTCATAATCGTATTTTCCTTTTTAAAATGGCTTTCTTGTTACTGGAAGAACATCCTCAAAATCACCAGAGAGAAACTTACTGCCAAACACTACTGGAAAAATAATTATCCTGACTATACAAGGCACTGTCAAGCAGAGTCAAGGTGAAACTCCTTCTCATGAAGAGATGCAGCGAAAGATTTAGGGAGTTCACCTTCTTAGTAAGATAGAAGACAGTATTTTTGCTACTTTTGCTCTGAATCTTTCAGTTATCCTAGGTGTTGGTTGTACTGTGACTTTGTAAAATACTGTGAAGCTTCAACAGTACGTTCAACAGAAGCTGTCATTTCTAAAATGAGGAGCTAGTTTTCTCAGTTTCCTCTCTTAAAGGACAGAGGAGTCCTTTAAGAGAATTATATGCTGAATCTAATGCAGAAAGCCTGTGACTTATGTACAAACTATCCCAGGCCAAATGGGAGATACTGTTACTAATAAACTGTAAATAAAGGGGAAGTGGCTTTTTCGATTTCCCAATTAAGCAAGATAATACTTCCATCAATTATGTTTTTATGTGACATATTCCCAATATGGATGTAATAAATGGTATTATGCCTCCTGGTTAACAACTCAAAGAAAATCCATTTAATTGTCTCTACCCCTGCACAAAATAACACCCATCGTCTGTAAACCTAACTTGTACATGACTGGTATAATTCTGGAAGCCCAGCTCAGCTTTACGTAACATTACTCAGTGATTAGCAACTTCTAAACACCAGTCTGACACCACTCCTCTGCTCAGAGAATATTCTTCCCTCCAAAGCAAAGGCAGGATTATCCCAGCCTCACAGAAGTCCCCAGGGAAGGCAGTGCCTTAACAGTTCCTGTGCTGATGGCCACAGGATGGCAGACCAAGGTGCATGGGGCTCCTGTGAATGGCAGCTACAGGGTCTTGGCTGGTTTTCCCCTGGGAAAGCTCCAGTGCCGGGCAGAGAGGCAAGTGGGAGAGGGTTGGTGAGGTTCACCCTTTGGGGGCATTTGACAGCACTTTGGTAAAACGGAAGAAAACCCAAAATGCTCTGCTGAAGGGCTGCAGCAGGATCCCAGCAGCTCATGCACAGTAACTGAATCGATGCAAGTGAATGGAAAGGCAAGTAAAAAACCCTGCCCCAACCCAAACAAAAAGCTGAGCTGCAGAGGGGAAAAACAAAAGTGAAGCCTGCCATCTCCTCTTGAGGGTAAAACAGGAGAAAGGTCTGTCCACCTGTGGCTACAACCTCCATCCAGTCCTTCTCACCATCTTCCACTGTTTCAGGGCATTATAGTGGAAACATTCTTCATGTGTTTTTCCCAGAGCCATTTGTGTCCCGGCCACCTGTTCTGCTCTGTATAAGCAACATGCTTTATGTACTCCGTGCTTAGCAGCTATTTGTAGGAGCTCCCCATAAGTCACAAAACACTTTATCCCTAAATTTCCTCCTGCACATCCCTATTTCATTTCAGTTGCTGCTTCGCATCAAAGCACACAGTGGGCTGGCAGCTGCAACCTCATCCATCTCCCCCACATGGGCTCTGACCACGTTGCCTGAATATGCTCCTAAGTTTGATGATTACACCTTTATTTCAGTTCAGGATGAAATGACCGAACATCTCAGTTAGACCTCAAATCCTTGAAAAAAAGCTCTTAAATTTTTCAGAAGCCAGGTGTTTATGTATTCTGGCCAGGATTCTTTTGGATGCTCCACTGAATGCCTGTACCCCAGGCCAGCAGCAGCAACACATCCTGGTCCTCAGGCTGAGTGTCTCAAAGGAGCAGATGATCACCAGCAGTCAGCCTGGATGCCCAACACAACCTCCACTCAAAGGCCATGGATGCTGCTTTGGAGGATGCTCAAGCCTGCTTTCAGACCTCATGGTTGTCATCTCCTCAGCTACAAACTCATGAAACAAGAAGGGACATTATTTTGGTAGTTTCTCCATTCCTCTCCACCAGTGATCTCTGAAGACCAAACATAATGGGAGCTGGGACCATGCTGGAGGCTGCATTGTTTGACCACAGACACCTCTTCAAGAACAAGATCACCAGTGCCTGATGCTTGCAGTGCAATGGGTGACTGTTTTCCCCCACATGAAATATACCGTGCTGGGCTTGTGATACACAAGCTAACATGTACTTGTTTCTACATTTTAATTTTAATTGGGTGGGCGGTGAGAGAACATCTCAAAAGCAGAGCTAAAGGTCACCACCAACTTCTCTTCCTCAAAGCTTTGTGGAGCGGTAGAAAAGAGAAAAAAAACCCTATTATTTCTAAGGCAGGTTGCTTCTCCTAATTAGTGAGTCAGCTCTGCTAATAAAGATTACAACAGGGCATGAAAGCAGTGCTGAAGATGGGAGTATTTATGCAGGTCAGTGGGGGTTTTCCTAAACATTTTGATTACAATTTTAACTGCACTAAAACACATGCAAAAACCCTATCATTAAATTTAAACAGCCTGATGATATGTGGTACCAGACTAAGAGAACTGCAAATAAATTGCTGTAATCTGCCATACTGTCACTTACTCCTGCTCCTCAGCAGCCATAATTGACTAATAGGATAATAAAGTGGCAGCTATGAATCTGAAGGCTCAACTCTATTGTTTTGAACACCCTTGAGGAGAAATATTCCAAGTCAAGAAGATGAAGCAGCCTATTCACAATCATATCCCCAGATTCAACTTATTTTAATACTCATATGGACTCCAGGATTACTCTGTGTACAATGTGATGCTATCCTGGTCTTGCAGGGTGACAAGTGCCCAGGCAATGCCCTTGTTCCAGAAAGCCACCAGCGTCTCCTTCTGCCCTTTGCCAAGTAAGCCCGTGAAGCTGCAGCCAGAAGCACCCCCTCTTGCTGAAGAGCTAAGTGAGGGACCTTGAGTTTGTGCAGCCTGGCTTTGTCTCAACCAGAGGAAACACCCCTTTACTCCACAGAGGCCACTTTCACCTGATTCTGTGACCAGAGCATCAGTAACAATCCCATTCTGCACAAGGGTTACTACTCGGAGCCAACCTCACACCCGTTTCATCAAGTACATCTGTTGTGTGAAAATGGATCTGGTGAGCTAGAACATGCTGTATTGATGCCTGGACAGATTAGGAGGATCCACTCTTCAGTGCTGTTCACTATTTGAGGGGCTAAGAGCAAACAAGTTATTTTTCAAGCAGAGCAGAGGTCAATCTGGATTACAGAAATTGTCTTTTTGTTATCACAGCACTCCAACCCATCCTGTAGTCATCCTGCAGTTGGAATCAAAGCTCGGACCTCCCACTATGTGTGTGTGTACAAGCAGGAGAGCTGGACCATAGGAAACATCCTCACCAGCACTCAAAATCCTTAGAGACAAAAGCCTGGGGTAAGATAAGCGGATGTGATAAGGCCACATGGGTACCAGAGCAACCCCTCACACCAAGAAAGTCTTTCAAAGAGCTAAACTACTTCCTGGCGTAATTGGAAAGCCAGTGATTAGAAATGAATAAGTAAACTGACCTCCAGGGTAGAGCAGTATCTGTACTTCTGCAGCCAAACATTCTCTTCAACACAGCTTGGTGCAGGACGGAAGGCTGGAATTGGTGCCAGCCCTCCATCTCCCACGGCTTCCCTCCCTGCTGCTCCAGCCTGCTTGCCAGACAAGCACTTTATTGCTTTTCCCCCTGCCCTTTGCCTTTCCCAGACATCAACAACTGATTTTGTCTCTTCCTTATGGGGAATGAAACAGAGCAGGGGGGCAGCACTGCCGCGCTCTGCAGCAGGGCTCCCCACAGCCAGTCAGCTGCTGCCAACGCTGCATTTCACCCTGAACCCACGTCACTTTGACCATCAGCCCAGGTAAGAAAAACACAGTGGAAAACTCCCCACTCCTTTCATAGGATTTGTTTTTAAAATCTGAGGCACTGGTGCCAGTTTGGGGAATCAGTCTCACATATCCCCATCACCCCCCCACTCCTTGCCCTCAGCAGCCATAGGGCTCCTGCTGTGATCAAGGGCATTGTTACTCCATGGAGTGCATGCATCTTGCTCCAGATTCTTCAGGAAAAGCATGTTTTGCAGCACTCCTAAAGGAGAGGAGAGCCTTGCTCCATCAGGGCACCTACAGGCTATCAAAGACAGATACAGTGTCTGCAAAGGGGTGGACCTTCAGAAAAAGGAAAAAAAACCTGACAAGCCTCAAAGAAGCAATGTCAGTCCATGATCAACAGTCAGAGAAACAAACACAGATGCCAGAAAAAAACAGCCAGAAATAGGATTCTAGAATCAGAGATGAGATTTCTCTGGAAGCACCCAGGGCTAAAAAACTGGATTAGGAACTACTAAAGGTGCTTTTTTACTTTTACTTTTAAGGACTTAGTTTCCCTTATTTAAGAGTAAGGATTAACTCTTAATTTGAGCCAGAGCCTTTAACCCTACCTAACAACAGAGCTGGAAAGACTGCTGTTTATCTGTGATTCAGTCTGTTTACAGCACAGCATGTTAAAGCAATTAAGGATCCTTAAAGATAAAATACTTCTGCACAGAACACCATTAGGTCCATTTGAGCATGCAGTGTCAGCAAGCAAAAGAGTATCTTTGACTCAGTGCTCTGAGAAAGCTTGAGCCTGGGTAATAACTTTTCTTTAATAATGCAAATTATAGAAAATAATGAGAACATTTGCATGCTTCCTCTACAAAGAGGGGCATTTCAAAGTCTTAGGGAACAGCCTAGGCAATAAGAAATGTTCTTGTTCTCATGTGTCAAACTGCTTTGCTTTCCCTCCTTCCTGCTGACCAAAGGGTTTCATGCTGGAAATGCTAATCACGCTCACATTTGCCATAGTTCACCCTCTTGTTCTTCTTGTCTATAAAAACCTGCAATTCAACCAAATCACCATCAACCACAGTATTCACCAGAGTGCATCTATATGCCCACACATGCTTTACCCAGGAACACCTCCGCACATCAACATGCATGAATCATTGCAGAATTCAGGGCAATAGGTAAAGCCTGAAATCTCCAAAGTGTTAAGCTAAAGAAGATGAATCCTCTCGCTTTTCTCTCTGCTGCCAAGTTCTTAGCTTTACACTCCCATCCAATCATCAGATTAAAAAGCTTGGTTTGCACAAACTTTGAAATTAAGCTCATTTGAGAATCACAAGATTAGAAGCCAAGGGTGCCTTCCACTGAGGCACAGGCACTGCCTGAACAGGCTAAACAGTCATTAAGAAAACCTGAAAACAAAGAGGCAAAATATTTTTCAAGGCCTGGACAGGAATGTAAACAACTGGACTAATAATATACAAGTACGACATTTAGGGGCCCTAAATCAGTCCAGGAACACTGCTCTGGACTAGCACAAGCCCCCTGAGAAAGCCCTTTCAACTAATATATGGGTATGCTGGTTTTGGCTGTAGTAGAGTTAATTTTCTTCACAGTGGCTGCTATGGAGCTGTGTTTTGGATTTGTGCTGAACACAAAAGTTGATAATATAGAGCTGCTCCGTGTAGGGCTTACACAGAGCCAAGGCTTTTTCTGCTTTTTGTACTGCCATCCTGGCAGGGAAGTGGGGGTGTCTGGGAGCTTGGGAGGAGACACAGCCAGGACAGGTGGCCCAAACTGACCAAAGGCATATTCCAGACCATATGACATCCTGCTCAGGATATAGAGGTGGGGGAAGAAGGGAGAAAGGGGGACATTTACAGTGATGGCATTTGTCTTCCCAAGTCACCATTATGCTTGATGGGGCTTTGCTCTCCTGGAGATGGCTGAATACCTGGCCAGCCCATGGGAAGCAGTGAATTAACTCCTTTTTTTTCCTTTGTTTGCATGTGTGGTTTTTGCTTTCCCTATTAAACTGTCTTCATCTCAACCCACATGTTTCTTAGCTTTTACCCTCCCAATTCTGTCCCCAAACCCACTGGTGGGGAGTGAGCGAGTGGCTGCCTGGAGCTTGGCTGTTGCCTGGGGTCAAACCGCAACGATGGGAAAATCAAGGTGGAAGATGCACTTTGATGATAAAATCTGGCATAAGGTTTCCTAGTACCGTAACCCACACACAACATCCACACACCACGAAGATGTCGTCCAGTACCCATTGAAATCTGCTCAAAAAAATTCTATTAAGCTTTGACTGGTACTGATCCCTCTCCTGAGCAGCTCATATGCCCAAATGCAAATGGTCTGCTACCTTTTCAGGATTCCCAGAGTCTTCTCCCCAGCCTCCAGCTGCCGGTGCAAAAGGGTGCAGACATCCATCACATCCTGAACTGCATATGCCAGGCCTGGGAAGATGCCTTAGATGCATTTTGGCTGCTTGTGGTGCCTGGATCCCTCTCTTGGGGTCCACATGGTGCTGACAGGAGGCAAGGCTGTGGGGGTACCTTTAAACCCAGCTGGTGCTGTGCTTTGGCTGTCCAGAGGGTAACGGCTCCACTGTGATTGACACGATACCCTCACTAAAACTGCATGGGGCTATGAGAAATCTTCCCTTCCAACTGGATCTGTGGAAACCACAATGTTGTTGGGATGCTGAATACCTGGAGAAAATACAAATCTGGAATTGTTTTCAAGCCCCACCAATGTCTCAGGATTTACAACTCAGATAGTTCATTCATACTAATATTACTTGTACACAGTAAGATCCCTAAAAAATTAGTGTTTGTTTTTAAACAATCTTGCTGTATTACTCCCCATGACTCTTCTGAAAAGGTAGGATGTGAAGGTTTTCAAAATTGCCGTTGAAAAACTTAAAAATTCATTTGTAAATGAACAAGAAACAACAACGTGTAAAAAATAAAGACTCCAGTTTATCCATTTCACCTATGCTATTTATTTACAATGGAACCTGCTAACTCTGTCTGTATTACAGGGTAGAAAAGAATGAATGCATGGTGCTTTCTAGACCTAAAATAATGACAGTGATCAGCTCAGAAGACAGTGTGGGAAATGATTTCTTGGCAAAGTCCTGATTTGCTTTGTTACACAGGGGAAAAAAACAGAAAACCCAAAACTCTATTACATTTTCCCTAATCCACATTAAACTTTCTGCTGGAAAATAGGGTCTTCGAAATGATCCTAAAACATCTTTTGAATGAGAGGTCACTTGCCTGTATATAGAGCTATCTGAATGCATTTATGCTGATATAATATGCACTCTCCCACTACAGAGGAAAGGTCGCATTCAGGGAAAGCACTTATCAAGATTAAATTTACATTTTCTGAAATTGTCAAGAAGTGCTTTTTATGAACAACAACTGCAGAAGCTGCAGTCATATTTAGACTGCAAAAAGCACTTTCTGAAATAAGCTTTACTACTCCTGAACCTGACAGAGCTGGTAAATCCACAAAGGGAGAGATTTACAGTTTTTAAAGAAATGTGTTGATGTCTTTGAGATTAAAAACAATATCAAAATTAATTTGGAATATAACTCAAATGAGAGGTTCACAGACTGAACTGCACACTTAGATACACCTCAGACTCAAGATCTTTATATGCATGTATATATGCTTGTGCTTGTATATTAGCAAGAACCAAGCATCCTTACTGGTTTTATGTAGGTCTCAACACAGCAAAAATAACATTTCTTATACAAGAGCTTGCACTTTTACATTAGAAATGTGTGCATGTTATATACTGGGGAAGCACATGCAAGAAATTCCTGAGACTGAAGAAAAAAGGGTTTCCAAGTTATATGAACTGCAGTTTCTCTTAATACAAAAGACCAAAAAATAAAACAATTCCAGTAAGGCTCTGCAGCCATCTCCACTGTTTCAAGAATTCGCACTTTGAAGTAGAACCAAATCCTGCCAAGCCCAATGAACCCACAGCCCTAAAGGACTTAAGGCATTAACAACTTTCTTCCTCTCTCCTTCAGCACACATACCTGAAATGAGGGTTACATTCTCCTTTTGGATATAGGGGAAATTTATACCTACAGCAGCATTCATCAATTAAAAAAATACACTTTCAGTTTTAAGAGTGACGTGAGATTTTGCAGATGACATTAGCAATGTCATTTGCCAAATGGGTTGTTGCCACTCAAAATTTCTGATCACATGAAGAGAGTTATTGGACAAATTAATCCTCCCTGCTCTGTGCTCTGAAATATCAACAATGTGTCTGAATTATGTTCTGTACTGAACCTTTTCTGGTGTCTTATGAGAAATGAGTCTGGTATGTTTAGTCCAGTTGCAAGAGAGCTAATATTTCTGCACCACAGAAATTATAACCTCAGTTATTGTTCCCCTTGCTGGCAATTCTCAGCAGAGACCTCAAAGACTGAATGTGGCTCAAACCAGAAATGACTAAATAGTGGAAACAGCCAATTTTCAATTGCAGAGAGCCTTACTGTTGCCATCAACAGACTCGAGATTTTGCTTCTTTTGACAGGAAGAACCCCAAGCTCAAGCTGAAAGAAAGACTGAAGGAGTTTACTGTACTGCTGCTGTTCTGGGACTCCATATGCTTCCTAGAAATGTCAATAATTATCTATTATTGAAAAGAAGCTAAAAGATGTAGCTTAAAAGCATTCTCATTTTGATTAATTCCTGCCACTTGTAGGCAGTTACTCATTAAAAATTTAGACTAGAAATAGGTAATTTTTTGGAGATTACTATTACATTTGCAGAGGCCTAGCAAACAAGGTGCTGCTTCATTTTCAACTGTCACACTTTTTCACTAGATATTTTTTCAAAATTGTAAAAAACTGGTGTGCTAGATCACCAACAATTTGGTTCGCTAAGATGGCTTTATTCTTCTCCTCTGATTTTTTTAATGCAATAAAGATAGTCTCCTGTGTTACCTTAAGAACTACATCACTTCAGTGCCAAAGCCAACAGTAACAAACAAAAAGACCAAGTTAGGGTATTTCTAGGGTATTTCAATGCATATTCATATCTCTACCTATATCTCTACCTATATCTATTGCTGAAGAATACAGCAGAGCATTCTCATAAGATAGCTCCCCTTAGCTCTAAAAAAATTATTCCCCAAACATTCTTTCTTGGCTGAATTTTGTTTACCTTGATGAATATTCTATGAAAAGGAGGTATTTTTTGCCTTTTCTCCCAAGGCAGAGAAGAATCAAAGAAACTAAAGAACAACAAGTGCCCCTTCCTGACACACAATACAAGGTGATCATTCCCACAGCCTTTCCTACTTGCAAACAGCATCCTGCTTTTTCCAGCCTGCATGAATGTCTACCTTCATCTTCAGTAAGGAACCAACACTGACCTCCAGTATTAATTAGTGGGCAGTAACACTTCAACACAACGTTAAAATAAAGCAGGGTATTCCTAAGGTACAAGATGAAACCTACTGTGCCCGGTGGCAGTGGCCCAGGGCTGGAAGCATGATGTGTTGGAGTACAACCACTGGGACAGCTTTTCCAGCCCTGGGGCCATATAACTACAGTACCACCTTTCAGACAGGCTGCCTCTGAACCTGCAACAGTGGTTTCCTGAGTACTTCTACACCTCAGCCACTAACACAGGTAGAAGGTATTTAAGATTGACTACATTGTTAAGCCACTATTAGGTATTTAAAACATTGTCTTGCAGAAATCTGGCAGGGGTATTCTGTGCAAAGGATGAGAACATCTGCTTCTTTACATGGTAGTCTGACTTCTCAAGATGATAAATTGGAACTCTCTTCTACCTTTCCTTTTCTTTCCTTGAAGAGCCAGCATACCACAAAAATCAAGGCTGACCACCTCAGGTTTATTCTGCTATTCATCAAATAAACCTTTGTCAGTGGCCAAAATGAAAGGAAATTCAGGAAGTGGTATTATCACAGAAGTTGCTCATTTGTTGAGCACATATGACAGAAATGAGTAAAAGCACAGCATCTTTGGGTCAGTATTGTATCCTTCCTCCAGGCTTGCAAATATGCACTGTGAAAGTGATTCAAAATCATATCAAGATGATGTTTGGTGCCAAACACTACCACAGACCTGCTCACCCCCCAAAGACTGCTTGCACACATGACCCCCTCAAGAGTATCTTGCACTGATATCATCTTCCCTTTGCATCAAACTCTGCATCCTGCACAAGCCTGAAAACACTGTTAGTCACTGTAGGAAGAATTAACACTCCATCAACACTCATAACTACAGTACTCATAACTATGGAGCAGAAGACACATGAAGATTGAGCCTAACCAATTTAACTGCTCTACAGTCTCCAGTGTTGCATGGAGCTGAAAAATTGGACCCTAAACCTCTACCATTAATTCAAAACAAAATTTTCTTTTCTGTTATAGAAATAATGGTTGATTTATAGTTAGAGAAAATAAAGTTGGCAGGTTTAGTAACTCCTCCAAGGTCATGTAAAGTCAGTGGCTGGGCAGGAACCAGCTGGTGGAACCCAAACCTCTCTCCACTCCCAGTCAACAAGGAATTCACTTCCTCTGGTGAGCACACAGAGGGCTAGAAAATCTGCTCTCTCAGGCAGCAAGTCATAACATATTTGTCTCCCTTTCCCCCTGACCTGAGAAAAACAAGAAATACGTATTTTGGACAATTTCCTCCTTACAAGCTCACTATGATGACTGCAAAAGAGCAGAAGTAGGGAGAAAAAATAAAACCATCCCCAAAACAATATTAGAGATTAAGGTAGTCTTTTACTATTTAAAAATTGGGAGCAGTTGATTGGGGTTTTGGTAACACAAGGCAGAAACCCCTAAGTACTGCTGCTGAAGGGCTGCAGTGAGATCCAGGCAGCTCAAAAGTTTAACACAGCTCATTACTTGAACACTCAATCCCAGAATGACTTAAAAACTCACATGCATGGACATATGATGTTTATAAAAACACTCTGGAAAAGCCCTTGACGAAGGGTGATTCCCTTGTCTCTTACTTGTGCCCTTCTAAAAGAATGAGACAGAAAATAATAGCTGCCTCCCTGCAAACAAGTACTGGTGGGAGTGCTGGAAACAGCCAGCGACCAGAGGTTAATTTTTATTAATTAGAGCACAAAGCATCCTGGCTTGTCCCTCATTAGGCATCTCCAGGCAGCTTGGCTTGGCTAAGCAGAGAGCCAAGGGACGCAACAGGCACCCTGCGACAAGGCTGTCGTGGAGATAGCTGATCACTCCTGTTCCACGAAAGCTTCTTCAACTAGGACATGGTAAATTTGATCAACAGCAGTTTCTCAGGCTGGATAAAGGCAATCCCAGTGCATTGCTCGCTTTGTTGTTTGACAAGGCTCCTGAAATCTGAGCCTGCAGCCACAAACACCATCCATTTCAGCTAGGCTGGTTTTATTTTTAATAGGTGGGGAGGGGGAAAGCACCAGGGAAGGCAAGCAAAGAGAGAAGAAAGTGAGAGCAGGTATTGCAGATTCATACATTTAAATATAACTCTATTATGTCTGATCCACCAGAGCTCAGGGTCTCAAACTGAAGATTAGAAAGAGCTAACACTGTGGAAATGAACCTTGTGGGGCAGGTGCACTTTGAAATATATAGCACCAGGAGTGACCAAATTTGATAATTTTCTTCTTTACTGCGAAACAGACTCCCAGCATGGAAACCTTAAACCCCTCTAGATCATCCCCACATCCTGGGAAGTCAGCTGGAAATCTCCAGATGTGACTGAGAAAAGAACATACAGTGCCTGCATGTACATTGCTGTGTATCCTTTCCCTACCATACGCTGCAGATAAGGAATGCTGCTTTCCCCAGGACGAGTTGAGGGGAGGTGTGTGTCTGTCCCCATGTGCACGTTCACATGCCAGAGTTTCCTCTTTTTTCATTTCTTCTTCTCGTTTTTCATTTCTTGTTCTCCTGGGAAGACAGCTCAGACAGTGTCTGGCCTTACCACAGAAAAAGCTCCTTGTTCTTGTCAAAAGCAGTGCTGGGAGAATGGCAGCACAGGCAGCACGGTATTTTAACTCTTCCTCATAAAAACGGATGAAGACTGGCAGGAGAGCATTAGTGCTGGCACAGGTTACACACAACTCACCAGCATTATACACATCTTTCCAAATCAGCTGGTATTTTATTTAAGTGTCAGCCAAAACATTTTTATTTGCAATTCTTAACAGGAGAAAGTCAAATGATACTTGCAACATGGCAAGACATCGTATCAAATTAAGGACAGTTTAAAAATTGAAATTCATCACCATTTTTAAATGGACTCACCACCAAGCTCAGTGTTACTATCTACTGCTGTTTCTGCCAGGTACAGGCAGTTTTAGTCCTCAGCTGTCCTGTTCAATTACTGTGTTTTGGATTCAACTGCATTGCATTTGCCTGAAGATCAAAGCATGCTTTTCAAAAAAATTACAAAACTCTAAATTAGTAAATAAATGCATAAGCTGAGGCTGGAACTATCTAGGTAATATACCCAGAGTGAAATTAACCAGCAGCTGAATTAAAGCTGATTTCTAGATTCAGATTTCTTTTAAATTCAAAGTATTTTCAAAGTGGGGAGCTGAGCCATTGGGTTGCAAAACCAAATATCTAGTTCTTTAAATAACTTAAAAAGGTAACTTTTTACATCAGAGCCCATAACTGTTCAAGTATTTTCAAAAAATTCACTGAAAACTCATCAGTATGCCTTTTATATGCTATACTGTAGCCCAATATGGAGGCAACAGCCATAGGTACCACATTTGCATTTTTATACAGACATTTACATGAATAAATGAAGTGTTTTGTATGTCTGGATTCCCATTTAGGCACAAATCCCTGTTTCCAAGAGCACATTTTCAGAAGCATGCTGAAAACAGAGCCCTTAAACAAAGCCTTGCTGCAGCAGCCTTCTCCCAACGTGGCAGTGAGCTTGCAATTTTAAACTCATTTTTCGTCTGTATCTCCAGAGCTCTGCAAGACCCTTTGAGGATTTTAAACCCCTACAAGCATGCCTGTTTACCATGGCAATGCTACAGCTGACTGCAAATTCATTCCCTTTCAAACGATCCTCTTGGCACCACATTTTGGAATTTGCGCCATCATTTCCAGAGAAGGTATGCTGAGACCTACGGCGGCATCTAGGCACACGCACCCTTCGCATTTTTAGCTCATTAGAAATCCAAGCAATTAAAAAATTGAAATGGGGGGGCGGAATGGACCGTGGGAGAAAAAGTTATTAACCAAAATATTCAGACCTCCCTGCAGGAAGACTCACTTCAGTTGCAGCTTCTCCCAGATAGATGGTGAGAAGGAACTGCCAGGGATTTCACACCCTAATCAGTCTCTGGGGAAGTCTGCTCCCACAGCAACAGACATGGGCTCTGGTCCTGGGTCTGATCTAAATTTCCTGTGGGACTGGGAGAGTTATTTAAAATTTGTAGTGCTTCAGTGTTTCATTAATTCATCAGTGGGTCAAATCACAGTTTAGCATCAGTTCCAGTTTCTAAAAGGCATCTGTTCCATTCAGAAGTCAGTTGCACACACTCTACTCACTATGAGACAAAAGGAAAAAAGAAATCGCCCATGCCATTATTAAAAAAAAAAA